>CATPAH010000006.1:3634488-4845985 GCA_954870535.1 Fusarium sp. VM40
CTTCTTGAACATCAATACAACCTCATGGTATCATGACCACAGCTTGAGATTATTATACCTTGTTTTAAAATCATGAATACATAGCATTGCATAATTTCCATTGGATTAGAAGCAATGATGTTATTGTGCATATGTGTGAAACTAGATACGTGTAGAGTCAGGAACCGTCAACAAACCTGATATTGTGTGACTTACACGACTCGACGTCAACAATCCGGATAGAAATGCCCAGACTTTAACAAGGCTGAAAGACAAGACGGAAATCTGCCTTGCATGATTGCATCCTTCCAGTCTAAGCCCAAGCTCCTACAATGTGCCGTTCGTGTGACAGGACTAGGAAGTTGGCTTCCTTCAATGTAAAGTCTGAAGCATGACAGGTACAAAGCTCACACCCACGCGCGCATATTACCGATCCTCAAACAGGGGGAAGAGGATCATTCAAACAGAAACAAACGTCAATCTGCAAAACCAAACCCCCCACTTTCAATTAGCGTGCGCATGGACGGGCATTCTCCATCCTTTCTCTCATTAAACCATGATCCTTCACACAATACACAGCCACTTAGACGGCATGGGCCACCATGAGAACAGGGGGAACTCACAACGATTTCCACAGCCACCCCCGTGAATGAAAAGTCGACCCCAGTCAACAAGTCCCATAGCATGAGAATATGCAATAACAAGAATTATATCAGAACTTCACATGTTTTTGGTTGTTCGCTAAGTAGTTCAATCGAACGAGGACACTATCCCGTCAGGGTCTGCACGGGCGTCTCCCGTCATCTTCAACTCCTCGGGGGTCTAGCAGTTCATGTAGGTCGCTCTATTTTGACAGCTGGGAATCGAGACCCTGTAGTTATGAACAACGGCTGCAGACCGCTAAAGAAGAGAAAGGGGAAAAAATAGAAGAAAAAAAAAACCTGAGGGAATCGGGACATCGACCCACCCGTTGGATTGTACCGCAGAGACAGGCTGCCAATGTACCTCGCCAGAAGAGGCATCTGCAACAAACAGAGAGATCAACAAACAGAGAAACCAAGATGAACAACATGTCTAGCGTCATACCCTGAAGCTATTGCCACAATCGAACCAGACTACGGCTCTTCAGCGGCGTTGCATATGCGGATCATTGCGCCATCTCCGAGGCGGAAATGGAGACGGAGTTCGGAGTGAGCAGAAGAGAACACGGAGTTAAGTAGGTAAACTCTGATAATCCTTCCCGAAGAATATGGGAAGGAAATACAGGTGCCTAGAAGACAACGTATTCGGCCCCGGCATTCAGATGCTTTGTCGCTACTCGAAACGTTAGCTTTGAGTTAGAATGTGGCCACTTGACAGGTTCTACATACTATGTATGCAAAGGATCTAGTGCCAGGCAGCGTATACGATCCTTTAGCCTAGCTTTTATCTTTTGTATATTCACGATATGTAGTAATTTTGATTAGAAGCGGCTCAAAAGGCAGTTGGCGAATATTATCGAAGTATACAGGTGCTGATAATCATATACTCCTTCTTTTTCGGTACTTGGCACAAAGCGAGTTAGTTTGTATGCCTTGATAACTCCTGTTACAACGCAGTATCCGTCTATAGGTATCTAGAGCTAGTATTAGATGGCGTACATTCGTCTTATTTGTATCTTTAGCTTCATTTCTCTCGGAAAATCATCAACAAGCCATGGCTAGAAGGAAGATACATACGGACAATTAGTTCGAAGCAACTCCTATCCTGATCAAAGATTAGTTGATAAACGCACATAACCTACCAACATGATAGACGATGGACTCAACATGGCAGACCATCACGTGGTAGCCGCTAGATGGAATGCCGGGTTAATTCCTTTGTTGTTCATCGTCTACCCCCATTAGTTGCAACTGGCAGATCGGAGGCGTAATGAACTAAAAACGCAGGCCCTCTAGCTAATGTCAGTAGTCATCCCTGTTTACACTCAAGTGGTAATTCGGTAGTTTACAAGTGCTACTAGCAAAAGCTTGTTCGAGTTAAAGAGGCATCGCAGAAAACCATGTGTGATCCTAGTATCACCACTCGTCTAAATATGACTATGCTACATGGCCTACCTGCCTAATAGGGTACAGCCTGATAAAACTTGACCGTCACTTGCGTAGACTGTAGGCAACAGCTGGAATATCGGCCAGGGCGAGCAGAGAAATGAGCCTGAAGTATAGAGAACCATGGGCTTGTATGCACGACCACAAGATCATGCCGAGAAACGTTCCGCCATGCCATGCCATGCATGCGCTTGCATGAACACTTGCGTTGTATTTGATATCAATGATATCAAATGTGCTTCAAGAAAGTGATAGAAAAAAAAGCAAAACCATACGTCAAGTGTTTCACTAGAAAAACACAGCCTCATGTCTCAGATCATGAAAACAACAAAACGACCCCCAACTTTTTTCTCTGCATCATAGCTTTGAACATGGAGTATTATGTCGTAATGGCTGGTTCTGCAACGCAACGTTCAGGGATCCAAGCAACCGGCCCGCAAAAGTATGGAGCCCAAGCTCTCGTTACGGAGGGAGACATAAAAACTTGGTCAGTTCCACGATTTGGAGATCATTGTGACTGTCTGAGTGTTTATATCAACTGTATATCAATTCCCGATAATTTGTTGCCCGCTCGGTCCCGAGTTGGTTTCATCAGGCACAGACCACAAATGATCTACTCTTTTGGTTTATTAAGATGAAAACGTCTTAGACTCCATACTTACAGAACCCCAAAATCAGGATGATCACCCCTGCCCGTTGAAGAACATCTGGTGATAGTTTTGAATTTATTAACCTTTTCTTTCCAGTCTTTAACTAATCTAGCCAGGAGACGAGGCACACCCCCAAATTGAGCTTACGCTTTAGTGCTGCGCTTCCTACGGCACTCGAGACCAACTACCGGTGGTCAATTACCGCTGAAACTTGCTCGTGCTCTGCTTACCTGTCTATGTACCGACACGACATACGATTGAGGGGGGATGAGAGGATTGACAGCAATGTCGCGGCATGGAACAAGGCTGGGGTACCCCCTTGTCCTTTGTCTTTTGCGAGTAAAGACAGACACGACAAGGCCGTTCTAGTATAGACGTCAAGTCGACTTAAAGCAAACGTCTAACAACACCCAACTAGGAGATATGTATGTCCTACGGTCTGACTACCGAGTCCGCCAAAGCTTAATGTACGGTCATCACCGAGTCGAGCCAGGCACAGATGATGATGATTTATTGTTCACTGCTTTTCAATTGTATCTGTAGCTTCCGTGGTCGTTCGGGTATTGAAGGATTGGCCAATTGAAACCTCGACCAGGGGGAAGGGAAAGGGTGAAGATCATTGAGGCTATACCATTTAACCCCAGGCCTTTTCTCACGTTGCAGCATGGTCGATTGATCAGTGCAACGATGTACAATCTGCAGTCTGCCTCGCCCCATGATACCGGTGTTGGCAGTTTGGCGGGATGTCACACACACATACACACACACCCCCTCCCCTTTCATACATGCACAGGCCCTTCTCAACACCGAAATGGCATCGATCGTCTTTTCTAGGCAGCGACATAAATCAATCTACAGGATTGCAGTAGTTCAAACCGATTGAAAACAAAACAAGAAAACAAGACAGCAACAGACCAGCTAGCCAAGTAGCTACTGCTACCGCTACCTTACCATAGCTGGCTGAGCCACTCTCACCTGTTTCGACCGGAGCATTTCAACGGCATCACTTCACTAAGGATCGCAGCCGTTTCATTGATCTCCCCTTAGGGCCGTTTCCCGGGGATATTTTGTTGTTTTAAAAACACGGGAACCGTGGCATGAACTGAAACATGGGTGGCGCGCGCCCTTGGAATCGAGGTGTGTACTATGTAAGGTTAGATTAAGTTGGGTTAGCTGTCTGGTAGTGTAACGTGTTAGCTCTAGTCCTCTAGCCCTTTAGCCCTCCAGGACGGCCTGGACGGGTGTTCTTTTCCCTCGACCTGGCTGGTTCAGCTTTGACTCTCCAAAAGAGAATTGACGGGTGGGGATGCCGCGCGCGTAACTTAGTCAAAGCACTTCCAGATAGCTTCGACGCAAGATCCAAATTCCAAATACTTTTATGTCGTTGCTTGAAGCTGTGGGATCTGAATCATCTTTGATCAGGATCATCATGGGCCCGTGGTATGCTTGTCCATTCTATGGTACGGATACTGCAGAGTTCGAATTGACGCCTCACGCCTGCATGTAGAACTGGCTGAGCTGTCTTGAATTGGCTAGTGTTGTCTTTAAACGGAAATAGAGTCTTGACATGAATCAGCAACTTGGATATATCACCTAGACTGTGTGAGCATGTATTGCTCTCAATGAATGATGATAGCGATTTGGGGCTATGACTCTTCTGGTCAACAACATTCGTTGTGATATTGGCCACAGGCTCCCTTGAACAGACCACAATGTCATTTCAACCGTCAATCAAAGTGGCATAAATCTGATACTAACCACGGCAAGCTGCTAGATCGAAGATAATTAGCCCGATTAAACTCACAGATCGACATGACCCTGGAACCCCAAAAAGTCGGCCAACTCAAAGGTGGACAACGCTCATACTAGTTATCCACGGTTAAGAGAAGTGAATCATAGTGCCGGTGTATCCGTAACTCGGGATCGGTCACCGACTAATCTTCTATCTTCTTGGCAGAGAGGTCCGCCCGCCTGAGTCTCGCGAGCGTGCCGTGTCAAACAGCAGCTAGCGACAATGAGTAAGAACGTGCGTAGCTAAGACTTACTCGTCGATGGATATGGAAGTTGCCGTTGAAGGATCAAGCTGTGTATATCTATTTTTTGCTCCAGCTCCAGCCGTCTTATACTGGGTGTGGTAGCAAGAGGCTGTGTTATGTTTCAAATGATGATAACGTGAAGAGCATCATAAGCCGGTGGGCTGTTTGCAAGTGCTATCACTCACTAATCACAGCTTACGCCTTATAGTAGAACCACCTGTAAGGAGGCTTGCCTTGTGGTTCGAGTCACTGGATATCTATCCTGGACTTGTCTCTGTTGATGCTCTCATTGGGGGCCCAAGTTCGATGGTTGATCAAAAGTCTGGTCTGCATGCCACGCTTTTGCCCATGGACCTTGAAGTTCGGGAACAATGTGGTGTCTGTCCCTTTTGGTTTAAGCTGTGTATGATGCCATTCTTCCGATTGGCTCACCACACAGTCGGGGGCCAAACGCTAAGGCTGTTGATCCACGTCAATGTCCTTTTGTTGCACTGCGCCTTTTTGGCCTGGACGATCCCCGCCTCACTCGGTATTGGCTGTGTGCGCGCCTGTGGAATAACATAGCCGTGACGATTGGTTCGATTAAACGCCGTCAGCGCTGCAACCGTTTCGTTCTGGAGCATCTTGTTCGCTAGTTACGAGCTGCTGCAGGCCAAGCCTGACCAAGCTGGCCAAGCCACTTCCCACATCCCACGGTAAGGCAAGGCAAGCCTGGTAAGGTAGGCATGCGGGCAGGCTAAAGTCAATCAGTCAGGGCCGTCTGCTGTCATGATGCATCGGTCCGATGCAGGCCAAAGTCCGACTTTTCGGATCTGTCACGCCCGTCAAACATCAAACACCTCCAAGTTCAATGCATTTTTGCGGCGGTTTGCACCACCAGGTTACCAAAAAAATCAATCTATATCGGCTGAGACGGCTAATAAAGCGTGTTAATAATCCAATTCGGACAATGGCCGTGGGTTGACTGTCGACCACAATAATCATGACGCGCGATTATTCTTACCGCAGCGTTCATGATAGGTGGGGGGGTATACAGGATATCGGTGATTGCCTAAAAGGGAAAACGATTCAACAGATTTCGCGCTTAACGACCTATGAGAAGTTTGGTGGTGGTTGTCGTGCATGATAATGACTTGTTTGCCTGTCTGGAATGGTAAGGTGCCAATGGGGGCGGATGAGTGAGCAATGAGAAGAAAGGGAAAGGAACTGGGGGGGCCTTGAGGATGAGCACAAGCACAGGCACAAGCACAAGCACAAGCATGAACGAACATGAGTATGAGCATCAACAGACATGAACATGAGCAAGAATAGGAAAGCGATCATGGGGCTGTGCGGTGCATGACAACAGCAGTCCTTCCTCCACGTTGACGATCCAGGATGTTGTGTTGTGCTGTGTTGTGTTGTGTTGCATCTCCCCCAGTGATAGACAGTACCATGTCTATAGGAGCGGGTAAGACGCCAAATTCCCATCATGATAAAGACGGTACGAAAGGGGGCTTAACGGTCATAGATAAAATCCGGTAAAGTGCGAAAAATGCGAAATGCCGGGCTTGAAGCTGGCCCCTTATTTGCTGATTCATTAATTTTCCTCGCGAATACATCCCAAGTTGACGTTGAAATTCTACAGAGTAAAGGGCCAAGATGAGTCGGCCGCCCGTCGAACGAAATTGACAGGGAATACAGGAGACGGGTTCTGTGGTTGGTAGGGAGTCTAGGGACCGTAGGGCCCCAGCCAGGGAGTGAAGTTGCGCGGCAGCGGGGAATAGAATGGAGTGGAGGGGCTGCAAGCATTATTCATCCTTCTAGCGCAGCCAGGAGCGTCTGTCAATGGCGCCTACCCTACCTACCCCTACGCCCAACTCCTCCCGCTTCGCTTGTCTCCAAACCAACCCAACCCAGGCGCCAAAAGCGGAAGGCGTCTACTATTCCCACACAACCCAACCCGCTTCTTACCGTTTAGGTCAAAGCAGAGACACACACTCGACTTGACTCGACAAACTTGAAGATACTCATGCTCATGCTTGTGCTTGTGCTTATGCAACCAACATGTCCACGGCACTCCTCGACTTATCCCGACCTGTCCTACGGCACGGCACTCAATGTACAGCGGCATCTCAAGCGGGCGCCGCGAAGCATTCAAACCCTGTGCTGATGGATACAGACCACGACCACGACCACTACCATGACCATGACCATGACCACGACTATGGAGCACGCAGCGTATGGAGTATGGAGTACTCTGCAGCACAGTAACATTGAACCGGGAGGCGTCCTCCAAACACCCTCTATCTCTTCCCCTCCTCTACCCATTATCCCTATCCATATCTCCCCATCGTCTTGTATTTCCCACTCCATGGATCGCCAGTGGACCGCCCTTTCGCACTGAGCCCGCTACCTTGGCCCTGGATTCGATTGCTACCGACCCGCCGTTTATTACTGCTACGCCTATCATATCCTACTCTTGCTCTAGCGTGCTTTACCGAGACTTGAATTTACACGACGAGCCTTTCTGGGTAACAGCCAACTTCAAGCTTTGTCGCGTCTTGCCATGGCCGTCCTATTTCCATAGCTCCAACAAACGACGTGACGCACATAATTATTTCCAATGGTGGAACTGTTCGATCTGAGATTTGACCGACTGCGTGGCCTACAGAGTGCTAGCCTTTCTGCAGCACAATGAACTTGTCTAGACCTATCTGCTCAAGCTCTTGGCAATGCCGAAGCCACGTTATACAACTCGCCCTCATCTATCATTCGTCCTATTGGATCGATGCACCTGGAAGATGTGCCATTGGGCCAGACCTTAGAAGGGTCCGGATGTAGAGTTCTGGTTTCCGTACAGCCAGGAGACGGCTCCTTCTCGTCTACATCGACCGCTCACTTGTTGAGCCTGGAATGTGAGAGAAGCGAGTGCGCAAGGATCCCGATCCCACGGCTTTCTCTAGACTCTTCCCGCCTCTTTCGCCTCTCAGCGTGCAGCTCTGAGCTTTGCTTCCAAGGACACGTCCGATAGGGGTCAAATCGTAGGCGTCAGCCAACTGTCAACTGCCGTCTGCAAAGCATAGTCTAACACCGAGCGTTAGTTTGCGTGTATTCTCATCGCGTGCCAAATCTAAGACCCGAACCAAGACTACACGCGGGATCTGATTTCCACGCTGTAGCGCCAGACGGACTGTTGATTTTGGTTCAACAAGAGCCTCGGTGTTTTGAACACGAGACGCATAAACAGTACAGGCGATCATTAGCCACCACCTTGAATCTCGGCCTGAAGCATATCAAGTCATGACGTGGGGATCACGTTGCGACTGCCTGCCTCTCTTCTGCCCTTTTCATCGCTTGACAGAAGTAGTCTAGGATTTCAAAATACCCGCCAGCTGCGGCTCCTTATCCAGCCCAATCTCAGAACGTGTCGGCTGTCGTCTCATGATGCCGGTTCCTTCTCTTGGGCAGAAGAGCAACGGAGCCTGCCCTGCCAGGACCCGCCCAGCCCGCTTGACTTGGAGGTGGGAAAAAGCCCACACGTTGAATGGAGCCTCTGGGGTGGGTGCGCGCGCAACTCTCTCCCACTCGCGCCCCCATGTCAGCTAGCCGTCGCATGGGTACCTCGATGGCCTGGTAGGGCAATCAGCAATCAAAGCATGGGTCCTAAACACACTGCTGGTTAACTCCAAATCGATGGGGTGCTGGTCAATTTTCCCCGCTACGCCACATACCAACGCCGTGACCACAGGTCCCTTGGACCATAGCTACCGGATCTCATTTGGAACATACACCATACGCCATGCACCATACACCCCCCTAGTCCTTTCATACTCCAAGCTCTTTTCCCCGTCTCCCATCCTTATGGTGCCACTCCTGCTACCGGCAGGTTATCTCATTGCTCAGCATACGCTCCACTGGACACTCTATAGCACTGCAATTCAGAAAGACCCTTGTCATGTACTGCCCTGCACCCATGGTTCCATGTCACTCAAGCCTTCTTCGAGGAAGGTTTCTTGTCAATGTTCCTTCACTTCGTCATGCACGTTCAACGGGATAGTTAGTGTACTGCCCTCTTCATATAAGTCGGCATCCTGTCCCTGGCCATGTTTGGGGCTCAGATGGTCCCATAGATAGATCACTGCTCTAAATCAAGCTTCGAAATCCTTTTCATCTCTAATCAACTTCACAAGGCATTATTGTTATTATAAGCCTCGATCCCTCGTCTGGCTCTTCACTTATTAATCGCATCGGCACCTCGCTTCAACATCACCCCTCCTCTATATCATCGACTTCATAGCTCTTCATCTTTCCGTATGTCTCAACCCGAGTTTCTATACTTTCCCCCGTCCCCTCCATCATCAGTCAAGATGGACTCGGCCACAACAGATGGAAGCTGTAACAACCCGAGCTCACCACCCACCAGATCAACTGTTGGTAGTCAAGTCTCTGTCACCGGAGAGTTTGTACTTGGTTCGAACATAACTGCCTCGCCACATGCTCATACGCTTGAGTTGTCTCATCAGCCCCCAGTATCTTCGCCAGAGGATTACTCATCCACATCCTACTTGAATACTCCGACCAGCGACTCTTGCTATCTCCCCACATCTACTTCTCAGTCTTATCCTCGCTTTGCAAGCTTGTCCTCGCCAGCCCTCGACTCACTTTGGGATCAACCAGGTCAAGCGCAGGAGGGGTCTAGATTATCGCTCCATTCACAGCAAGACCACCAACAATTGACCTCAACTTCCCGTCAAACTGGAAGATCAGGCAGTATGAGGTACTACTTCTCTTCCATTTTTAGTATTGGGCAAACACTAATCCTTTTCTTTAGCACTGTCGCTATTCAGTTTGATCCAGTCTTTTCCATGGGCCCTAGATCAGCTTTCACATGGCCTGGTACGCAGCACTCACCTTTCTCCATCAACACAACCAACTGACATTCTCTTCTTCTATATAGGTCCCCTTGAGACAAGTGCCTCCAGTAGTAGCATGCTCAGTCCCGGACTTTCTTCAATGGGCCACGCCTCTGGAAACAGCCTTACACCTCCACCACAGTCACGATCTGTGACATCGAGTCCCCCAAGATTGTCTCTTTCGGCAGACCAGCGAGAAGTGAAGCGACAATCAGACAGAGTTCGTCGAGACTCAAGGCTGGTGAACAGAATGCGCCGCTCCAACAGCAACCCTTACGCCGAATCCCAGTCGTCGATGGGACTCCCCAGTGTGACGGATGCCATGAACATTTCAGCTTATAGCACTGCTCCCGCACCCGTAACTCTTATGAGTGACACCCCGACGACGATGAGCAGTTCAACATACCTGCAGTCTTACAGCCCAGCGTCCCTCGAGGATCAGCAACCGCATTCAGCATCTGTTTACCCGACATACCCACAAAGCTTGTAAGACCCCTGCATAGATAGGGCGACGCCCGGACCATGCTAATCTGCGATCATTAGACAACCCAACTATAATATGCCTGTGAACTATGCAGCAGTTTATGCAGGATCCAACCAGTATAGGTACGTTACCGGTTTGCATAATTATCATCAGCAAAACTGACTGTCGGTTTGCAGTGCTCGATCACCGCCTCTACCTGTTGGTCAGGATGTAGGTTTTATGTACCAGGTCCCAAACGTCATGGGCCCTGGAAGCGCACAAGAAGCTGGACACGTCCGTGTTGTGCAAAGTCGACCAAAACCACGATGCTGGGAACACGGATGCAATGGACGACAGTTCTCAACTTTCAGCAACTTGCTGCGGCACCAACGCGAAAAATCAGGCCAAGCAGCCAAGGCGTCATGTCCCAACTGCGGTGCGGAATTCACAAGAACGACAGCACGCAATGGACACTTACTTCACGACAAGTGTAAAGGTCGACGAAACTCGTGAGACAAAGGTCCCAAAAAATTGAGGTGGTCCAAAAACAGCAACGAAATTATGCATGCCTGATGCTATTATTACTTTACTATTTGGGAGCTCAGCCTCAAACTGGGCCGGATTTGGCATTGGGTGCGAAATATGTACCGACGACAATGCAGTTGTTGGTGCAAGGCTTTTTTCTAGGACGGCGTCACTTTTGGGGGCTATTATAGGACTGTTGCAAAGGCAGGCAAAGAATCGGGCCTTGCGATTAGATTTGTTGTCAAATCTAGATGGGATGGCTGGCGTCGTTTACAGGTGCTATGCGACCAGGAAGGGTACGCATCATGAAGCATCTTGGGATGTCTGCAGAGGCAAGGACACATACAGGTATTGGATTGCCTCCGGAGCATATTGGTTGTGGAGTATATTTTGAGCAAATCTTGGTGCTTCTTGTTTCACCAATACCCCCATCCACGATGCTGGTTGGTATGGCGTTTTGCTATTATTATTTCTTCTTATATATATTGTACATAGTTTTTGGACTAGAAGCACTGGAGGAGCCTAGAGCACCGATCCATTGTCGAATACGAATATGGATAGATATAGATGCAATGAGTCTTGAACCTGTAAAGATGGCAAAATGTTTGCTAACGTTGGAGCCTAGACCTGCCAGTTGTCACCAATGTGTTTGAGGTACTTGGCTGGTAGGAAGAGACGAAATCAGAGCCAGCTGCCAAAAAGCATCTAGCTTGATAGGTAAGCATGTGCTTGGCAGTATGGAGGCTTAGCATCAGGAAGTGAGCAAATTGAGGGTAACAGATATGCAAGAATCGAACGAGGCGCCGGACTTGAAACGAGCCAACAGCACAAGGAGGACGGGATGCCCCAGACTACTGGGAAGAATATGCGAGTGGGAACTGGGAAGCAAATGATCGTCGCGGCACTCAAGGGGCCACCCTTGGGCCCTAGCTTGGTAGCTTGGGTGAAGTGACCAGGTTTGCAGCACACAGCCGCGCCGCAAATAGGCATGGATGATGGTTTAGGCCACGGGTAGGAGGGACGAGGGCAGCTAACAAGAGTACTTGGGCCCGTGGCGGATATCGGTGGGTTCATCAAGTAGCTTGCGATAAGATATAGTGTCATCTCTCCAAATGTTGACTAGTAAGGGGAGGGGAGTTCACGATGATGTTAAGGAAAAGGAAAAATCAGTGACACCGAGATTTAAGCGTGGATGGATGGATGGATGGATGGATGGATTTCTGCCATGCAAGAAATTGAACATGTCGAAAACAGAGATTCGAACATTTATTCACTTTCCCAAACTTGAAGATGGGCAATACTGTTAAAAGCGTGTTTCGCATCCGAAGCCGTCTCGGCCCCGAAAACAAGGTTATCCGGATTGACAGTTCAGTTCAATTGAGTTCATTTTCAGTTCTGTTGATGGCGCCCCGGGGCGTTGGCGAATGGATTACGCAGTCCAGTCCAGTCCCGTCGGAGTCGGATCGTGTCGGTCCCAAGTTCCAACGGCTGGCCGGCTTAAGGCCAGCAGTCCGGGTTCCAGCCCGCCCAGTAAGGCGGCGCACCACCCAAGAAGCGGGCGGGGGGGGGGCTTGCATTCACCCCCTGAGAGAGCGAGAGTTCTTTTCCCTTTTCCGTGGGATTGGAGACAGGCCTGGCTGGGATGCAGACACACCTCAGGCATTCTGTATGTCCGTCTGTCACCGGCTGGTACATACACGTGCATTGCATTGGGGGACCATGGATCTTGTTCTGATGAAACGGGGGGCCGCGGCCACATGTTTCTGGAACAATCACGTTTGGGTTCTGGGTTCTTGTTTTTTTTTTTTTGGCAGAAGCTGAGGTCTGCGGCACCGTGATAACTTCAACATAAGAAAAGAGAGACAATGGGGGCTAAATACAACGGTGTAGCGACCAGTCGGCGACATTTACTCCGTATTTGCTTGTTCCTCGCTTATTATGTCTCCGGAGATTTCTTCAGGACAGTGGAGAATATACCACATGTGAGCCCAGGATTTGTTGGAGTGCGAGTGAGAGATCACAGAACAGGTGTGAGGGTTACGTACTCATCCTGTCCCTGTCCATCGGATCAGTCTTTGTTTATGTATTAACGTTGTTCTTGTCTTTTGTCCGCTATGCGACGCAGCTAATTACTGTTACCGTACTGGCCCAGCTTGACGAATCAGATTACATCGACAGTTGCCAGGAGCCCTGGATGAGGTAGTAATGCGAAGCTGCGGCACGGCCGTAGCGCTCTGATTCTGAATTGAACGGCAAGCCGGGAGAAAATCTTAATCTCTTGGTCCGAGTTCATGACGCCATGGACCCCAGCAGCGGGACTTTTTCTCCAGTACAGCTACAACATAACAATATAGAGTGTGATCATTCATTACCTTGGTACCTTTACGGTAACCGGACCGTTTAGCTGGGTTAATTAGTCTGGTTAGAGGGAGGGTAGAGAGCCGACGAGGTTGACTGTCATGTGTTACGAGGGGATCGGATCGTCACCTTGCAAGACAATTAGCAAAATAGAGCAAAGCGAAGCAAAGGAAAAGATTCTCATGTCATATTTCCTTCCTCATTCGGATAGCTCAGCTTTGCTAGAGGGTTAGACGTGTAGCTCGTGCAGTACGTGCAGTATCTGTACGTACACCCAGCTACTTGACAAGATCCCTGAAAAGCGGGAGGCGCTGTCATTGAGAAAAGAACCCAGTTTTCCTAGGCTGAATCTCAATGATTGATTAATTAAGTAATCAATTAGCAAAACAACTGGGAGATCTTTGGCCCACGAAGGATCCTGAGGCCAGACAGTAACCGTTGCAGGATGCGATGGCAAGGCAGAACCCAAACAAACCACTCCCACTAGGGTGTAGGTAGGGCTGGGGAAAAGCGGGATGATACGGATATATCCAATCCAGTCCAATCTTACACACGATATTCCTTAAACGTGGAGGCGGGCACCTATCCATTGAGATTGATCTACAGGCAGTATTTGTCATGGAGCTGAAGGAAGAAGGAAAGGACCCGAACGCAGGTACAGCATCCGTACATTACATTACATTATCTGCGCAGCTCGCACACGGGACTTGAGTCCGGACTGCTGTCCCTACTCCCTACTCCCTACTCCCTACCAGCATAAGGGCTACCCGAGTATTTGGAATTTGCAATCCGACAGACTGGACGGTGAGACCCTTTTTACCCCCCCGTTGCCTGCTCAATCGGGACGTTTTGCCCAAACCAACAACCTGTCCCATCGCCTAGGTATCCGCGCTTCGAGGGTGATTCGGCGAACTTTGGTGGATCTACCGGCAAACGCTTGTATGATACAACCTAAAGAGACCCCCAAGTGTGAAGAAAGTCCGAGGCGAAAGCGAACAGACCAGTCTTTTTTTTTATACCCCTTCCTGGCTCCTGGACCGGTTCTAAAGCCCAGGACGTCCATTCTTTGTGTGTCCTTGTCCTGTGTCCTTGTGTCCTTGTGTCCTTGTGTTCTTGTGTCACCAGGCTAGGTCCAGGGCTGCTTATCCGTCTGCCTAGCAGTAGCGATCACCTTAGTTGGTCCGGAATATTTGAACCGCGCTTGGCGAGATTCTACATCCGGACAGAGCGTAAGCATTGTTGCCAAGTCAATAAGGAAAACCACCAAGCCCTTTAGTATTGCAGCCAGCGAACCAGAGCCAGAGAACGGCAAGGGAATATTGCTTCCTCCTATGTTGAAGGAGCTGTCAGAGAACTTTGGTTTTATCCAGGTACCAGAATTGATATAATTGCATTCCCTTTCCCTTTCAGTCAGTCTCGGCTGGAGCTGCTCATCAAAGATCCACAGGTTTTGCTTCCGGAGCCGGGAAAGTGGAGCATACCGGCCGAGTCGGAGATAATATCCGTTGCAGTGGGAAATATGCCCCTGAGGGCTTCCGTTAGCTCAAGGCTTTCTTCCCACTTCCCTTTCTTCATCGCCACGATTCAATCTTATCGAAATCCTCCAGGACTACTCCTGCTACTGCTCGCAACGTGCCCCCCTTGCTTCCAGCGAAGCGAGTACTGCATTACTCTGTGCTGGCTGTTCAACCTCTTCTGCATGACTCGTAAATGAAGCCAAACATAGATCATGCAATCTGCCCAACCCCTTCCTTCGTGACTCCATACGCATAGGTATCAATTTTAAATAAGGATAAAAACAAAGACTTCTGGAATCGTCACGGGCCAGACACCAAGATTTAACGTTAGACTAGCGTAGTCCGCCTCACCATACGAGATGTAAGCTTAGGTAGTTAGCTGGCCGGCTTGAGACACTTAGCTTGTGACTTATACAGAGATTATATATGGTCAAAGCGATATAGCTGAGCGAAACTCGGCTCGGAAATGGTTCACGACTGAGCCTCACACCTTATCCGAAACACAGCAAGCACCTCATACCTACCTTTATCAGGCGCATCCCAGCGTGTATCTCCGTGCGTGTATCTCCGTACCTGAGCACTTGACGTTAGACTCGATATAATGCTCCTCTTAGAGATTAGAGACTAATAAACCCAGCCTAGACCCCCTAGACATCCTAGACGCCCCCTAGCACCCCTAACTACGGATTCACTGTCGCGAGCGAGGGTCGGCCGCCCTTCCAAAGTTCTCGTCTTCATCAGGTGGAGTCCATCCAAACGTTGCCGCTGAAGGAGCGCGGGCCGTCCTGTAGTAGGTACTCCACTAGAACATAGAACGTACAGAGTAAACACCCTGTGAGACGCCCACTTTTCTGTTGCTACCTATATCCGCACGTACCAACAACAACCACCATAAACTCTTCCTTTGTTGACATTCTCACACCCCCCGATCCAAGCCGTCTGTCTCCTAATACTAATACGATAGCGATAACCTTGGGACAGCTATGCCACAATGGCCATGACATCGTCGCGATACAGGGCTCGCAAGCACAAGGTCTTCCGGTCCGTCTTCCAGACTGACGTTTCATCACCTACGCCTAGCTCGACTCCCATCGCCGCCTTTACGGAGCAGGGCGCGGCTTTTGGAGGTCCCTCCGCGTCATCTCAGCATGCTCCCCCACCACCGCCTCTCTTCCACCAGAACCTACATGATGCCAATGACCAGGTGAAGTGGGATCGAGCCTGGCATGTTGTCACCTCCAAGATACAGCTGCCTACTTCGGTCGCCGTCGAGGATTCCTTCGGTACATTGCCACCAGCATCGCAAGACGTCGACACCAATGTTAGCGATGCCCTGGCCCTGCTTCTCTACCCTCGTCGCTCCTTGCCCCAAGCAAGTCACACAGAGGATATCCTGCTTTGGCATACGCATCAGGTTCGCCAGCACTTTATTCACCATGTCATGCCCTTGCTGTCTGCGTGTGCCAGCCAGGGTGACCAGGCCCAGGTTTTGCTATCCAGCATCTCAACTCTTGAGGCAGCTCATAGACAGTATCTCTGGGGTTTGACACTCATCGTGCAAGGCTTCGAAGATGAAACATCTGCAAACGCTGCCTACTTCAAGTTCCGTCGAGACTTGCACGCCATCATCGGCAACTCCCTCAACCAAGGCTTGACAGATGCCCTCACCAGCGTCCTGCGCAGGCTCATCCGTCTCAATCTTGGGATAGGGAAGCGTCATGATGTCACTGTGTCGGTATCAGATTCACAGAGCAACGATGACTCGGTAGCTCGGAAAGAACTATTGAGCTTGTTGGAGTCTCTTCAAACCGTCGGTTTGGTGGGAGAGAAGTTCCAAGTCCTGTTTGCTGAAATCATGGACGCCAGCATGGAAGACTTTATCAAGACATCGTATTCAGGAGTTTGGAAAGCACCAGATTCATCAGTAACGCCATCTTCAAATGCATTGCCTGGATGTCTTGGCCATCTCTCAGACTGGATCGAGAACCGCTATGGCCGCCTTGCTGTCGAAGTCCTTGGCCGCCTTGAGACACATATCGCATGGAACGACGTCGAGTGCTGGAAAGAAATTGCCGTAGGTCGTCTTGCAACGCTACGAATACAAGAGCTATTTGATATTGCATTGAATTGGCCTGAGAGCAAAGGCGGTCTTGAGGATCTTCGGCTGGCCGTCACAACACCACAACGTCGTCTTCAATTGACTGATGCGTTCTCAAAGGCTCTCCAGAAGCGACTACTCCACCCTGGTCGATCCACTTCAGACATTCTTCAAACATATATCTCCATGATCAGGACATTCCATGCCTTGGATCATTCCAAAGTCCTCCTTGATCGGGTCGTCCACGCATTACAGTTGTACCTATGCCAAAGAGACGATGCTATCCGAATTGTTGTCACCGGTTTACTATCCAGCCCCAGCGACGCTGATACAGAAGAAGGAAAGGCAAAACTGGCGGAGCTAGCAGTATTACTTAACTCAGCTTCCCAACAACAACGGCGCCAGGTAGACGACGAAGACCTCGACTGGGACGATATGACATGGGTTCCTGATCCCGTGGACGCAGGTGTCAACTACAAGAGACCCAGAAATGAGGATGTTATTGGCACTCTGATCAACGCGCTTGGGTCTCAAGATATATTTATCAAGGAATTCCAGCTCATCATTTCGGAGCGACTACTGTCTCATCAAACAAGCTTTTTGCAGGAGGTCAAAGTGCTGAGCCTTCTCAAGAAGCGTTTCGGCGAGAGTGCTTTACAAAATTGCGATGTCATGATGAAGGATATCCAAGATTCCAAGAAAGTCGACGCGGTTCTGGGCAAGAACATCCGGCAAGCTTCAAACAACTCTGGAGCCCTCGCATATCACTCTAAGATTCTCTCACGACTATTTTGGCCCAGTTTGCCAAAAGAACAATTCACAGTACCGCCGCCCATTGCGGAAATGCAGGGAAGATACGAACAAGGATTCGAACGTCTCAAGTCCTCTCGGAAACTCACCTGGCTGGATCAACTTGGTTCGGCAACTGTCAAGCTTGACTTTGAGGACCGCTCGGTTGAGTTAGAATGCAAGACATACGAAGCTGCGGTAATCTACGCGTTCCAGGATGAAAACAATGAAGGTCCACCCGGTCCCACCCAGAGAACTTTCAACGGAATATGGCAACAACTTATGATCGATGAGGACCTCCTCGAGCTCGCGTTGAAATTTTGGGTGTCCAAGCGGGTGATTCGTGACGTTGGTAACCAAACCTACATGGTCCTGGAGCGGTTAGACGAGGGGGTCGAGGCTGGAGAAACAGGCGGTTCTGACGATACGGATCCTGATGATGACGGTGGTCGGCCTTCTCCACGCAAACCAAAGATCGATCCTAAAGAGCAAGAGCGTCGAACCGTATACTGGCAGTTTATCGTTGGCATGTTGACGAACTCGGCGCCGACTATGCCCCTCGGGCAGATGTTGATGATGATGAAGATGCTGATTCCGGATGGCTGCTCGTGGACTAATGAGGAACTGCAGGAGTTTCTGGCGGAAAAGGTGGCGGAGAATAAGTTGGAGCTAGCCGGCGGCAAGTATCGTTTGCCCAAGAAATAAAATACACCATTTGAGGCCGAATTCGTTCAAGGGCCGAAGTCTGTATCGTGGTGTCGGAACGAAGTTTAGTCCTGGCTGCAGTGTGACCCTTTCCCAATAATCCGAGACGGCGGTGGAGGCCGTCAGCATACGCTTGTAGCGCAGTACAAGCATTCGTAACCAAACAGAGCATGTGTCGTCGAGCCGAGGCGAGGGTGTCATGGTGAAAGCATCGTAATCGGTAACATTGTGTCGTGTATCGTGTGTCGAAGAGTACTCCGTATGTATGTCTCTAGTATTTCCTTCTGGGTTATGACATATAGCCTTTTTTTTTTTACTTGGAGATATATCAGGAAGAAAGATGGAACCCAGGGAACTCGCAGAAACAGTCGTCCTTATGTATACTCGGTACTCCTCGCTCCGACATGTCGTGGCCAGGGGGAAGGGAGGGAGGGAGGGAGGGAGGGTCATTTATGTATCAGCTGTGCGTTGCCCCAAGCTTTGTCTCCAGCCGAAGCGTATAAATGTCCCAAATAGGAAATAAGAATCATGCCGGCCCCCAAACAAGCGAATCCTCCGAGTGTATGTGATCGCCAGCCGGGATTTGAAGAGGTGAGACGGCGAATAAGATGTTGAGTCTCTTGAGTACGCCCATGGAGTGTGTCATATCGTAGTTTCGTTCATGATTTTTACCTGGGGTTTTTTGCTTTGTCGCAGATCCCCAGATTGCCGCTTCTCTCTCCCGGGAGACTAACCAGGATCTATAGACACCGTTAGGCGATCGTAGACGCGCTGAGGGTTCTGTACCCGGCTGAGGATTTTCCGTTTCGTCTCGTCCCCCTACATTGGGGTGTTTAAAGTGGTTGCAGTTTGTTGTTGATTCTGCGGAGGTGGGTGAGTAGGTAGACAGACACCTGGGGCGCGGCGGCCTTGAGAGTCTTCTGGTTAGGTGGTTGGGAATGCGACCATCCAATGTTGCTGGTTGCTGGCGATGTGAATGGACAGCTATGAGAACTATGAGTGAGTGTTGACGTGAGAGTTGGGAGTTGGGTTACGACGGTCTGAAATAAGTTATACGTGATTGGATTGTCGGGGCTTGCTATGAACCTTGTCTTCACAAGTCGGGGTATTCCGTTTTGTCTGATGTTCGTAGATAAAGTTCCCATGTTTGTTATATAGACCGCCACCTTATCACACACTCAAGTGAAGCATGGGGTGTTCAAAATAATGTGCGACAGGTAGAGCTCCTGCGCGTTGACTTGGACGTGCTAGTAACCAGGAAGAGAAATACTCATACGGATCAATTGCCTGAGTCTAACGTTAGTAGTTTGAGACAGTACTGTTGTCCGCGTGAGGGTTTGCTGGGCTGAATCACTTCATTACCCTCGACGTTAGTTGGTGCTACTTCTCATGGTTCCATGTTTGCTTGCTATTCGCAGTGGGTATCCGCTCGGCTGTGCCGTCGGGAAGAACATCATATTTATCAATACGGAGGAGAAGCAGCCACAGCTGGACGGAGGGGCAATTTGTTTTGTGGTTTGATGCAGGATAGTTCGTAAAAGGAATCAATGCTACCGTGACTTGAGACGAGGACGTGCGGTTGGTTTAGTTGGACCAAGCTATTTGTAGAGCGACCAGTTGGAGGCAATATCATTTCCCTTGCGCAACGATGCAGGGTCATGTCGTGAAAGATAATACTGGTGGTTTTGTGCGTGACTATCGATGCAGCTTTCCTTACTCTCGGCTATAGCCAAGTGGCGAATGATCATGTCCGGACTCTTTTTTTTATCTTGTCAGGTTTCGGGTAGGACTTTGCTTTGTGTAGTGTTTCTTGAATTGCTCTGAATGCACGGAGTAAACGTCAGATAAACGCAATATTGACGCCGGGTAAGCTATTTCGGGCCCTCATCCATGATGGGGGTTTGTTGGGCTTTTTACGCCGTCTCTTTTTTGCGTTGAAATCTCAAGGTTGCGCATTTAAATCAATGATGAATACTTATTTATTGTCTCAGTGTGCTTGTGGGCCTACATTGGGCGTGCAAATCATGGGTGGCTCAAGACATACGAGTCGAGAGGCTCACATGATGGATCATGTTTACGCCTGGGCACATCATGGCGCCAACCAGAGGTGGGTGAGAATGCATTGCTGCTGCTGAGGGGTCTGAGGAATCTGAGGAATGTCCTAGGGGAGTTTTTGTCATTGACTGGTACTTTGCACTCGCAGCACAGTCATAGACTGGGCCCGAATTGAGATGCATCTTGGGAGGGGTTATGAGCTTAGGTCTTGCATGGTTCCCTGTAGAACGGCAAGGCAATTTTAGTTGGAAGCATTGTTGGTGCATGGATACTTTTTGCTTTCTTTTGTTTCTAATCAGGTTGTACATCCTTGAACTTATACCTGAACCATGATCAGCTGAATATGGTAGTTCCCTGAAAGTGATTGAGTTTCGTTCCTTATGTCTGTCTGCTGGCTTAGAGGCCACGACTAAGTTCTCCACTAATTAGTGGTTGCTCACAGTTCACAGTGGAGTAACTGTACCTAAAGTTAACACCATTCTGGGATTGAACCCCCGAACAGCCCAATTGGCTTTTAACGTCGATATCCATTGCTATCATGTCTTCTGCCTCTCACATCATGTGCACTCATGGAGGAAATGATTTCCGGCAACCAGCGATCCTCTCCCCTCCTTTGGGGGCCTTGGAGTTTCTCATGCTCCCTGGTCAAAAAAGAATGCTCGATCGATGATGGATGGAGGGGTTGTAGCCGGCTCTGGACTTGGGCTTGGGCTTGGGCTTGGGGCTGGCTGGCTTGCTGGGCTTGACACTCTCGTTCCTTTACCCTGTGCATGCGTGTGTGCGTGCAGCTGGCGGGCTAGACTTTCCCTGCGCATGACCATGGTCATGACTCTTTTCGGTTTTTGCTGCGCTGCTTTGCCATAGGGAGTGGAGGTATCCGTAAGAAAACAGGATAGCGGAATAGTCGGGTCGGGCGGTTTGTGGTCTGTGACGCTGCAATACTGCGAAGCGTCGCTTGTTCAAGTCGAAAGAGGTTGGTTCTCGTCTTGCACTGCACCTGAGAGGTTCTCGGCAATTTCAGTCTTGTTATCAGCCTGTCACTATCAAGGTCCATATAGCCTCGGTGATCCATGATCCATTCTCGCCCATTGCGCTTATCATAACATAACCATGGAAAGAATCCCGCCGTCCAAACTTATTCATCAGGCCCGCATTGACTTGGAAGCTTACGGATGGATACTTTGATGGCTCTCTCTCTCCACTTGTTACCTTACCAAACACGGCCGGCAATTGATTATCACATCCGTTCCGTGAGCACCTTGGCGATTACGACCACGGCAGCGACAGCGGCAGCGATTCTGACTCGAAAAGTCGCATTTGGTGTAAACCATCTCATCCCATCCAGCCAGCCCGCCCGCCTGGCAGGGGGTTTCTTTTAGGGGGTTTTCCCTGCATTTATTCGGAAGAAAACGTAGCACGTTCATACGGTCCATTTCCCATTTCCCTGTTTGTTTGACCAGCACGCATTGATATCGTCGGGCTGCTTTTTCAGTAGACTAAATACACCTGGGGTAAAACACAAAGAAGCTCTTTTTCCCATTTCCCCCCTTACCGTGAATGTCCTTGGCCGCCATTCTGTTTCATGCCCCCGTAACGTGAAATCTGACATTGGCTACCTATTCATTTCAATCCTCTGCTACACTACCTAAACGCCTCGTACGTTCGCAACCCCGACGCTTTGGGGCCACTCTCCCTCTCATTGATGCCCTTTCTTTGGCCCAACCTCTGGTCATCCATCATCCATCTACTATCCAGCTCCAGCTCCGGCTCCGGCTCCAATATCCATCTTACACACATGCCTACACTGCGTTGGCACTGTCCACAGCAGCTCTGCCACCCCGTCTGTGATGAATGTTTTTGTGACCAAAAAACACCCCCCTTCAATAGAATAAGCCAACACATAAAGTCTTATAATATCTTACATGAGGTACCCGTCCTAGACAGGCCCCAGCCCAACCCGGTCAGTCTTTGATCGTGGACAGACATCTGATAGTGCAAGAGGTGGACAAAGACCCGTAATGCACCTTCCGCTTCATCACTCATTATTCATCGTCCATCACCTCACCTCACCTTACATCGCCTTAGTTTAGTAGTAGGTAGCTTACCCTTATTTAGCTCTATTGCTACAGTGCCTCTCTCTCCATCTCTCTCCCCCAGCCTGTCCCTGCAGCCCACGGCATCATCACTCCGTCTCGTCTACCTAGTCGCAGTCGCAGTCGCATTCCCAGTCGCAGGGAGTCTGTTTGTCTGTCTAGTCTCATTCGTACAAGACGTGGCATTCGTTTTATTCTTTGCATTTTCACTTGCATTTTCATTCACTTGTCTCTCACTCCGCTTGTTCTGTCCCCCACACCCATCCATCTCTACATTATTCATTTATTCTCCCTCTTTTCTCCCACTTCCTCTCTTCTCTTCCGCTCTCTTTCTCCCTCTCTTCTCCCCCCAGTCCATCATCTGGAAGACGCAGAATCAACCCGATCTCACCCCGCCTCATGGCCCTCGCAGTACGCCGCCGCTAGAGTTGAAACTACGTCGTCATCGGCGTATGTCGCAGATACCTGACCTGATAACGAACGAGTGCCCCTCACATCGTACTCATTCAGATTCACTCCTAGCCGCTTCTCTCTAGTCACGTTTACGGTCACGGTCGCCTGCGTGCTTCTCCTCGCTCCTGGCTCCCGCTCCTCTCTTCTCTCCTCTACTCTCCAACTCCAACTCCATCTGCCTCGGCGTCCGGGGAGCCTGATCTCATGACCACAACCTCTCTGCGTTCCCCGATCACCGCTTTGTGACTACAGCGTGCCACCGATAGTCCTAGTCCAACACTCTTATAATACGAATACACATACCCAGCTCATACTTGGTTGGGCCCTCGTGCAATCAACTTCCTCTCGCCAGTTTCGCTGTCACCCACTTCGTGCTATTCGACACCTCGCAACCACAGACCTGATCGTCACGGTTGCGTTCGCCTCTGTCGACATTCACTGAGCTGCAGCTGGACTGGAGTTCTGCGCAGCTCCGTTGTCCCAGTAAGCCAAGTTTGGCCGGTATCACACCAAAGCGGCTCACCCATTATGGATCCCATGGATTATATGTTACCAAACAACCACAACAGGCCCTCCGGTCAATACGATCCTGTGCATTCTTCCTCGAATCACTGGTCATCTCACCCTCAATCACAAAATAACCCTCCGTACCCATGGCCAACACAAAACCCGAGCCTGCCTCAGCTCTACTCGCATCATTATGGCCTACCACCCGGAGCCAACTCCATTCCAGATTCGTACAGCCACCATGCATCTATGTTACCACCTATGTTAGGCCTGTCATCTTCGAGTGCCTTCTCAGGTGGCATGCCTGGCCCGATGCCACCACGACCAAATGGCCGCAATCAACCGTATCGCAACGGTATGCCAGTCCCCGCCTCGCCAATAACATCCGGTACTGGCAATCACAGTCACCATGATACAGCTTTCGCAAATCAGATTCCTGCCAATAGGTCTGATTTTCAGGCGCCTATGTTCAATCTTGGTATGCCGCCCCTCGGGCCGTCCCAGGAAGTCAATTCACTGCACCGTTCTGCATATTCGCATGATTCTGGAGCAAATAGTATGAGCCATAGTAACAACAACAATTACTTTTCACATTTTGCACAAGCTCCGCTGCCCCCTCAACCATATAACCCGACATCGTCAAGAAGAGGCCACATGTTGGCAGCCTCTATAACGCCCAGGCCTTTCGGTAACATACCATCACCAACCAGTAAGTACCTTCTAACACGTTGACCTCTACTTTTGTAATACATGGCCGCGGGTTTGTGTAACCTTGTTTGATTCGTGGACGTCTGTTGACTGCATGGCTTGCCAATTACTTATATTTCCCCTCCTTAGGACCTTCCCCTCCATCATCTGGATTTCGTCGATCTTATCCTCGACAACGCAGGTCGGCATCTCGCATGATGGCAACAGAAATTGGACGTGAAGACGACGAGGATGAAGGCTACCAGGGCTCTTCTGAGCATGCCCTTAATAGTACAGGCAGCTCTGAATCACCTCCCGAGATGGAAGATACTTTCGTTCGACAAATGCAGCTTGTCAGAGGCTCTGTGTCGACCAAGATGGTGGCATCCAAGCTAACAGTTAGGTCGCTCCAAACCGTCAAACTGGAAGAATTGTCCGATGCAGACCGATGTGAGAATTTTGTTGATCCGTGGGATAGAACTGAAGCTAATATCCCCAGGTTGTGTCATTTGCTACAACGAGTATGGCATCGAAGCTCCAGAAGGGATCAAGGAGGTCCCTCTCCGATTGCCAAAATGCGGTCACATTTTCGGTGATCATTGTATCAAGAAGTGGTTTGAAGATTCGGATAGCTGTCCGTATTGCAGGGACAAACTCCACGCGGTCCCCAAAACACAAAGTGGTAGCTCTGCTAGAGCATATATGGATTTGATGAGATTGCGAGGCATACATATTCCCCCTGGGTAAGTAAAGAACTCAAGCTGTAGTTCATGTACTGGACTAATCAATTGATGTAATCAACAGCACGTCGTCCGCCATTGCGGCAGATGAAGCTCTAAATCGGGCAGTTCTCGATAGTTACCTAACCACAGAGCGACAAAATATCTCCCCAACTCGACACTCGGGGTCAACAGGAAGAAGATCACCGCCAGGAGAAGGAAATGAACACCAGCACCGTCGAATCCGAGCGCGACATAGAATAACTGCAGTGGATGCTGCAAGACAATCGGAAACCCGGAATCGATCAGTGTCTTTCGAAACGGCCTCACAAACTGCCGTCACTGGATCCGGACTACCATCTATGCAAGAGCAACCTGCACAATTATCTACGGGAAGACATGTTCAAGAGTGGATGGGGGACAATGCCCAGGCTGCTAACGAGCCATCGACGATCGTACAAGACCACAGCACGGAAACGCAATTTCGGCCTGGAGCAGCGGCCCTCAGGTCACCAGTGCTGCCTACATACCCAGTAGAGGCCGTTGAAGGTCAGCATCCTAGGGTTAGAAGTCTTCGAAGTTCATTACCAGCACAAACAAGTGCATCCTTTGAGGAGAGCATGGAGAGTCCCGATACTTCACCAGATCTCACCTACCGCGAAAACCGGCATTAGGAGTATTTTCCGCCAGATGGGCAAGACACCCGTTACACTCGAAGACGCAATCGATCAAGTTGGTAAACAGCGCAAGCGCATGGCTACAGTATCAACGAGGATGGGGTACAGAGGCGATTGGCGTCATAACTTCAGTTGTCAGAAGAAAGGCGGAAGCGGCAGGTCAGCTTGCGGAGCACAAACACACGAGGCCACCCAAGGCCGCATCTGGTACGGTTTGACATTGAGATTGGTGGAAAGCTATGGTTGAAAGTACACCCGACCAATTTTTCGTCGTTATTCTGTTTTTTTTTTATAGGGGTGTTTCTGGTTGATTTTGCCTGGGCTGGGACTGAAACTGTATTTACGGGGCGCAGGACTGGGGTTCACTTTAACCATTGATGGGCGATTTGACCTATTAACGTAGCGCAATTAGCGATAATATCGAATGAAAGACACATTTCAGTCAGCGCGCATAACGCACAACTGTGCTGTATGTGTAGTACCTACTCCCCGAAGCCTGTTTCGGTTTATCCTTGACCCAACGGAACAAAAAGAAGTTGATTGTATGTATGTACACAGATCTAAGCCCATAAACGCTGAGCCAAACAATATCCGCAACCAATACTGGAATAGAACTAGCGTGAAAACGACGATCTCCGCATCCAGCTAAGAGTCGGTCGGTCGGAGTTGGAGTTGGAGTTGTGTCTAGTCTATGATGTCCGTTGGAACGGCGCATATCAGAGACCGACTCGGTCCATTTAGTTTACGCAAAGTCCGAGGTAACCATTCATATCTCTGACGGCTCGAGTATTGGGTTCTTGGATGAAACTGGACATCTGAGCATCTCCACCGTGTTCGAGATAGACGAATCGCTTATAAGACCATTCCCTGTCGCTGTATTCGTACCCTTTTGAGACTTGCAACACACACTCATCGCAGGTGGTTTCTCGTAGCGTGTTTGAATATTGCGTGATACACGCAGCTTCCATCAACCATCAATTAACAAATTCATCCCCCCTTACCTGCGCATAAATATATCTATCTACGTCGGGCCATCATGGGCCTGCCTTGGGAAACCATCACGGCCACTGCTGCTATAAGTACTCTGTCAATCGCCTGGGCTCAGGACAGTTGGTCCAGAGGCCAAGTCTTGGGACACTTTTCGCTGCTTTGGTTTGCGAGTCTCTCGATTTGGGGCGTTTGGGCAGGATGGATTTACCCGTTACTTGTGTCGCCGCTGCGACATCTTCCTGGACCTTCAGGCAATCATTGGTTGATGGGACAGTCTAAGAAGATTATGGCCGAGCCTTCAGGTGTACCAATGCGAGAATGGTATGTGAACATGTGTCTACATTATATCCCAGCCTAGTGGGTTAGCTGCTAACAAACAAACCATATCTAGGGCCGCTGAGATTCCTCATGATGGCCTCCTTTGCTACCGAGGTTTCTTTAATCAAGAGAGAGTCATGGTGTGCTCGCCCAAGGCATTAGCTGAGGTACTTGTCACCAACAGCTACGCTTTCCCAAAGCCCAGCCACTTTCGCTGGTCTATCGGTCGCATCCTTGGAGTTGGCGTTTTGCTTGCTGAAGGCGATGAGCACAAGATGCAGCGTCGTAGTTTAACACCTGCGTTTGCTTTTCGCCACATCAAGAATCTGTATCCAGTCTTTTGGCGCAAGTCTAGAGAGGTGACACAGAAGATGATGGCAGAGCTTGGGCAAGACGACCAGGCCAAGGTGGAGATATCTAGTTGGGCATCACGAGCTACGCTTGATATCATTGGCCTTGCTGGTATGGGAAGAGACTTTGGCGCTGTCCAGAACCCGGACAACAAGCTCGCTCAGACGTACAAGCAGATCTTTAAACCGTCTCGCCAAGCTCAGTTCCTGGCTTTTGTTGGCATGATTATCCCGATGCAGTTCATTACCAAGCTACCGTTCCGTCGAAACGAGGACATTGCCAAGGCAGCCAGCGAAATTCGAGCAGTCTGCAATGACCTTATTCAGGAGAAGAAGGCAAAGATTGCTAACAAGGAGCAAGCCGACGTTGACATCCTGTCTGTGGCTCTTGAGAGCGGTGGCTTCACCGATGAGAATCTAGTTGACCAGCTTATGACGTTCCTCGCTGCTGGACACGAGACGACGGCGTCGGCTATGACTTGGGCCATCTACATGCTCTCACGCTACCCCGATATGCAAAGCAGACTTCGAGAAGAGGTGCGCGAGCGTTTGCCATCCGTGGACTCAGATGTCGATATCACCAGTCTCGACATAGACCGCATGCCTTACCTCAACGCCGTGTGCAGCGAGGTCCTACGTTATTACGCTCCCGTACCGTTGACCATGCGCGATGCCGCCTACGACACTACCATTCTCGGCCAGCCAATCCCCCGCGGCACACGCATCGTCATTGTACCATGGGCCACGCATTTCGACGAAACTCTCTGGGGCCCCGACGCAGGCCAGTTCAACCCAGAGCGGTGGCTCCCCTCTGGTGGAGAGAGCGGCACGGCCGATCGCAAGGCGGCGAGTGGGGGAGCGAACAGCAACTATGCGTTCCTCACGTTCTTGCATGGCCCACGATCGTGCATTGGATCGAGCTTCGCAAAGGCAGAGTTCGCATGTCTGCTAGCGGCGTGGATTGGGCGGTTCGAGTTCACGCTGGCGAACCCGGAGGAGATGGACGAGAAGAATGTGGAAATTCGGGGCGGTATAACGGCCCGGCCCGCTAAGGGGATGCACGTCAAGGTGAAGGTCGTGAGCGGCCACTGATACGAATGAACGAACGGGTTTGGTTTGATTTATTACATATTATGGGTCGATAAATTGGGTGTAAAATACAAGGTATTGGCTGGTTTTATTCATAGGCGATCATGCTACGTTGGCGTCATTCGGGGAGAAAGAGGGTGGATTTGTGTGTATGCTTGGGAGATTCGCGAGATGTTGGGGAGGTGGATATGCATTCATACCTTAGACCACCATACTAGCTTGAGGCTCGTGTTAGTTAACGACGGATAACAATGGAACGCCTTCTTGAGTAAATGCACACAAATGTAATATACGGAGTATTAAATCAGTGATTTGCAACAGAAACGATATGAGTTTACACAACTCAACTGAGCTAAATACTGCGTGCGATCACGGTTGTAGATAAGAGTATCATCGATTTTTGACTGTACAGGGTAGACCTGGCGGGCCTTTAACATCGGACGCTGCACGTGTGACTGCAGTCTGCAGATAACTTGCCAGCTGGCAATTGATCTTCGGGTGGATATATCGGGCGACGCTAGCCAATGTGTGGCGAGCTGAATGAGCAATGAGGCATCCAAGAGCTGTTGATGGAGTTTAATTAAAGTCGACGCCCTCAACGTCAGGCCACTCTTGGCGCGCCTGGAGCTTGTCTCTTACAACTAACTACGGAGCTCTGAGGATCGTCATGTCCATCTAACCTACACAGACAAAGCTATTTAGCGCCCAGGCCTCTCTATCTCTCGTATCCCAAAAAGCCAAGGTCAAGTTAGATCGATCCCCACCTACCTATTAAATCTCCACTGAGCTCGACCAACGACGTGCGACCCCAGCCACCGCCTGTTTAGCGGGCCCGCGACGAACGGGGCCCCCCATGAAGGCTGGGCCAAGAGCTCCCGAAAACAAAACACCATCAAAACATAAGAATACCTCCAAAAACCAGCCCTGAATAATTAATCGCAACGTCGGTAGACCCGTAAAACCCGGCGCAATGCAGCGAGATAATCGCTCTCGGGACCCCGAGGGCTCTCGCCGCCGCTGGTACGAGTCTCGCGATCGCGACCCAAGAGATCAGGATCAGGGAGACTCGCGTCAGCAAACACCACGGGCGCTTCCACCACATCAACCACCACCACAACCGCAATACCCGCAACAGCCATTCTCGCCAATGTATCAACAAACCCCTCCGCCACGACAGTATGACCCACGTTATGACCAATCTCCAATGTACCAACAGTCGCCGCAATATCCACGTTTTCCAGCGCCGCCTCAGCAGTATCATCAACAACAACCACATCCCTACCCCAACGCGCCACCTCAGTCAATGCCGGCGTATAATGACCCTCGACAATCGCAACAAACCCCGCAACGACCGCAGACGCCCTCAAGTGTATTCTCTTCTTCAAGCGACACCTCAACATCCTTGTTGGACATTTCGCGATTCAAGGACACCAAGCAGTTTGGTGGTGTCTTTGGTACTTTTTTCAAGGCGCCCTCGGACCGTGTGAAACAGCGCCTTCACAGGAAGAAACAGAAGAAGCGCCGCGTTCTCTACTTTGGAAACTCTTCTTCCTCATCCGTAAACTCTGACTTGGCCTACGGCTACGGATATGTCAAGCAGCCAAAGAGCCGTACTCTAAGCCCTCGCAGTCAAAGCCGTGCCTCTGGCCAAACCCATGGATCTGTTTCAGGCCAAGGTCCCAGCAATGGACATCGGCGACGTAGCTCTGGTGGTTCCGATCGCGCATCGCGACCGGTTCCCCGAAAGAAGACTGCCGACGAGGAGATTATGGCTCTTGGCCAGCAGCTCTCTGACCTAGCCCGGCGGTCCAAGGAAGACGAGCAGCGCATTTCCAGCCGAGGATCAGGTAAGGGCAAAGCGGCTGCCCTAGGGCTCGCAGCTGGTGCAGCTGGCGTCGCCATGGGCTCCCGCTTTGGCAAACAGAAGCAAAGCCCCAAGGGCAAGGGTAAATCCAAGCACCGCGTCGACACTTCCGATGACGGGTCAGAATGGGAAGATGCCTCTGACGACGAAGGCACGTCTAGCAGCGATGACGCAGCCTCAGCTGGCGACTCAGAGCTTGCATACGGGACCGTTGGAGAGTCTATCAAGCCCGCCGTTGGCGTTGCAGCCGCAGCCGGAGGTGCCGCCGCCGCAGCCGCCATGGCGGATTCCCGAAGACACTCGGGTTACAGCCAATCTTCAGAGTATCGTCGATTCGAAGACAGAGGCTCTATTGTCGACCCCCGCCTCTTTGGCCCTTACAACTCTCTGAGAGGCTCAATCAACACCCCATGTGGTTTCCGAGACGAAGGACAGGCCGAGGCATACCGTCGCGATTCTGGTAATTTCGTGTTCGGCTCCCCAATTCAAATGCGTGATTCGTATCCTGGACCTCCTGGACCTGCTCCCGGTCATAATCGATTTGGTTCAGCACAATTCTCAGCTTCTGGCCCACAGCAAGAATCTAAAGAATCCACACCTCGACCTGCTCCTGGCCATAACCGATTTGGTTCAGCACAGTTCTCAGCTTCCGGTCCACAGCAAGATTCTTTGCCCCGACCTGCTTATGGACCTGCTCCTGGACCTGTTTTTGGACCTGCTCCCGGTCACAATCGGTTTGGCTCAGCACAATTCTCAGCTTCCGGCCCCCATCAAGATTCCTCATCCCGACCTGCCGCAGTCCCTCTGCAACAGCCCGTCCCCAAGCTCCCTGTGTCTTCAAAAGTCTATGAGACTGAGAAGTATGAGGATGTAAATGGCAAGGACTCTCGCCAGCGTAGACAGGAACAGTCTAATGGAAAGAGTTGGAGTGGAGTTGCTGCTGCTGGTCTTGCAGCTGCAGCAGCTAGCGCGGCTCTGGCATCTTCATCGCGAAAGGACAGCCGTGAGCACCATGACGAGAAGAAGTTTGACCGCGACAGCCGAGACCGCCGAGAACAAGAGCGGATCGATATGGAGCGCCAGAAAGCCCTAGAAGTGGAGCAACAAAAACTCAATGAGCTTGAGCGCCAAAAAGCTCGAGAACTTGAAAGATACAAGAACCAAAATCCTGGACGGCAATACGACGACTGGGAACAATGGCATAAATCCCTTGAGCATGAACGTGAGCGAAACGCGAAATGGGAACGTGATTACCGCGAAACGGAACCTGCAGCAGTTATCCCAAATTATAATAATGACCGAAAGTCTTCACGACATAATGATCATGACGATACCCCTACGGAGAGAAAGGAGAAGAAGGAGAAGCAAAAGTACGACATTGTGGTTGAGCCTCAGCGGGATCAAGGCAAAGGCGGACCATTTCGCATTGAGCATGGACAAGAGTTCAAGGTAATGAACGAGCCTGTCGTTCAAGCCGAGAGCAGCCAGCGTAATGATACCGGAGATGGTCGCGACCTTCCTCTTCCCACTGGTGCAGGCCACCAGGCCATTACGAAGCCGACTGAATCTGATCCCGATTTTGTTGATCCTTTCCAGTACCAAGTTGCAGACGATGCCTTCACATTGTCTCAAAGAACTACCCCCAGACGCCCCCTTACACCTAATGTTGTCACTGTTGACCGCGAGCCCAACTTTGACGATTCTCCGCCAAGGACTTCAGCAGCTGACGCTAGGTTGAGTCGACGCGACTCATTCGAGATTGAGCGCATGGTCGAGGATTACCACCGGGACTCTCAGGATGTGCCCCAGCAACGTAAGCCTCAAACTGGTCGTGAGTACGAGCAGGAGGAGCGCGAAGCCAAATCTATTCTAGATGAGGCTAAGAAGGCTACCATTCCTGTCGCAGCCGTCGCAGTCGCATCTGCAGTCGCAGTTGAACACGAGCGCTCGAAAGAACAGCGAAAGAGCAAATCTTCTAAGGGCAAGTCACAGAAAAAATCAAGAGGCCGCAAGGATGCAGTGCAGGAGGAAGCAGACCGTTATTACCGCGAGTCCTGCATCGCTCGAAAGATTGCTTCTGACGAGATGCGATCGCGCAGTGCTTCTCCCGAGCCATCTGTGGTTGATAAGTGGCAAGATGACAAGAATGAATCATTCACTATTGTTACACCACCTGCCATGGAGGACAAGCACGCCGAGAAGAGCATCTATGAGGGACCTGATGCAGATGTGAAGATTGACAACAAGATTTACCCTCAAGAGGAACGCCGTTTCCGAAATCTTGGTGACAATTCTTCAGCTCTGGTTCTGAGGCAAAGAGATATCTCACGAGAGCGCCCTGTCTTGAACCTGATCTATCCTACTCCTGCCGCGAGCCGCCAGCCTACACCAGCTCCGCCGGCGAGAAAGCAGGAGAAGGAGGAGAGCTTCGACGCTGAAGATGTTATCATCGGACCCAAAGGAGAGATCCTTCCCGCTAGTGAACCAGTCTCGGTTGCCAAGTCTGTCAGCTGGGGCGAGAACGAGACCAAGAGATTCGATGCTCACACACCAGAAGCTCGAAGTGAAACTGAGAACTATTTCCCTAAGGATAAGTCTCCCGACAAGCCCAGGCCTAAGTTGAACAAGGCGAGCCGCTGGGGTATTCTCGCCGCCGCACTTGCAGGTAGCAGCGCCGAGCCGCATAATGAACCTGATGTTGAAGTGCCATCCAAGCAGTCAGACATCCCCAGGAACTTCCCAGACGACACTAGCCGAGATGTCGTTGTTCAAAGAGCTGAAGCTTTTGAGGACGACGCAAGCCGAGAGCCCCCTGTTCCTGGGCCTAAACCTGCAAGCCCACACCGCGGCCAAATGCCCGGTGGCTATGCAGACGACTTGGAGTTTGCCGCTACGCTTGCCGCTGGCCTGAAGGACACTGGCTTCAACCCTGACATCGTTATCGAGGACCCCTCCTACAGTCGACGCGACTCTCCCCCAGGTGTCCAAGAGGCGAATGGCGACTCTCACGGCAGTGCAAACGGCAATTCCTGGTACAAACGTCCCTATGTCGACCCTGTCCCTGAGATGAACGATCCCAACGTTCCGAAGCTCCTACCTGAGCAGGGTTTCGTTCTTGGAGAGGTTGAGACCCCCCAGGAAAAGACCTTCACGCCCTACCGCAGCGAACGTGACATCAAGTCAGGACTGCCAAAGCCTGAAGATGTGCCACTACCTGACAACGGCCCGGACAACACAAAGTTGAGCAAGCGAGAACAGCGCAAGCGAGACAAGTCCGATGTCGTTGTTGTTCAGGATGACGGAAAGATCGAGAACGTAAGAGCTGAGCCTTCGCCAGCACGAGAGGCAGTCGAGGAGGTTTGGGAAGATACCACTCGCAAGAAGAGCAAGAAGAAGGACCGTAAGAGCCGCGACCTAGAAGACGACTCTAGCTCAAGGGCTCCTGCTCCCTTTGACTACAGCACAAACCCTTCTAGAGACCTGCCAGCCAGAGACTCAAGATCTTACAGTGATTGGAGTGCTCCACGCGACGAAGACCGCAGTCGTGATTTCAGTGCAGCTGATATTGCGAAGGTAGCTGTGCCCGCTCTCGCCCTTGGCGCCCTTGCTTCTTCGAGTTCCAGGGACACACCATCCCGGGATGTCCATTCTGATGACGAGCGGGATACTCCCAAGAAGTCTCGCAAGCAGCTGAATGAGGATGACTACTATGACGACGATCGATCTCGCATTTCTTCATCTGCGAAGCCTTCCCACCATGGGCATTCATCTCGGGATGTTCAGCCAGATGATGAGTTTGACGAATCCAAGCACTCAAGAAAGCACAAGAAGGACCGCGAGTCTCGTGACGACAAGTACCGGGACTATGCGAACTTGGACCCTGTCGATCGACGGTCATCAAGAAGAGACGGATCGAGAGACCGTTCAAGAGATCGTTCAAGACACCACTCGCGAGAACGCTCAAGGCATCGCTCTAGAGACCGATCAAGAGATCACCGATCAAGAGACCATAGATCGAGGGACAGAACAAGGGACAAGTCAAGAGATCGTTCTCGTCACAGAAGATCTGATGACGAGGAGGAGAGACCCAAGAGTTCCAAGCGCCATCCTTATGGATATGACTCGCCGAGTCGCTCACTCGCGGCTTCTGAAATCTCCCTTGGTAGCACCAGCAGCAGGAGAAGCAAGAAGTCTAAACGCAGAACTGGAAACGAGGACGACTTCGATGATAGCAAAGACAGTCCATCAGACCGCAAGCGTGACCTCTTCGACGACAGAGACGTCAGTTCTGTCGTTTCTGAATCGCGTGGACACCGAAGAAAGTCTTCTCGGTACGATGACGACGATGCAAAGTCAGTCGCCTCTAGTCCTGGCTCATCCCGTCGGGACAAGGAGCACAAAGAACGTAGAACGCCAGAGAAGCGAGCAAGCAACAGCGTTCTTTCCAGTCTTTTCAAAACACGCAAAGACAAAAAGGATTCTTTTTTAGGTAATGCCGACACCCTTGGCGCGGGTGTCGGCTTAGCGAGTGCAGCGACCATCATTGCGTCCGATGCTACTCGCTCCAACGCCGCCGATGCCTCTTCGAACCAGTACCATTCTGTTTCTCGTGATGGGCACCGCCGAGCGCGAAGCTACGAACTGGTTGACCCTGAGGTTGTGTCCCGTGTCATCAAACCAGCCATTGACCCTCAATACGGCGACCTTCTTCCCCTACCTCCTAGCGAACCTTCCAGCCCTATTTCTGATCCCGAGGACTTGCCTCCCCTCCCAGACAGTCGACCTGATACCCCTCCTCAAGAGCGCACCATGCGAAGGGATATGTGGTCTCACCAGCGTCGTCGCAGTGCTTTCGATACACCAATCAAGTCACCCAGCCGAACTGCTGTTCCTATCGCGCTTCGTCTGGGCAATAGGTCAAACCCTGGCTCTCCTGTGAGCTTCAAGGTCTCTCCAGGTGGCTCCCCTATCGCTTCTCACTCAGATGCCGTAGTCATGTCAAGACGAGCTGCTCGCCCAACCTCGTGGGACAGCACCCGTGAGATCATGCCTTTGTATCTTCTTGAGCACTCCAGACATCAACCCACGACTGGATCAGTACTTCCTGCTCTTCCACCCAGTGAACCCAGTGAGACCTCTGCGAAGAACTCACCAGAGTCGGAGTTCCTCAAACATAACGACGATTATTTCGGCGATGAACTTAACTTCATCGGACCTGATCTTCGTGTTGATACTCAGCTCTCTCAACAACATGAAAAGGACTCTGACGCTGGATCCGAGGAGACCACCCCTCGTGCAGAGTTCATGCCTGTACTTCCAGTCCCAGAACATTCTCAAGCTGCCGATGAGATCACGGAGGAGCTTGACACTTCTCTCCCTCTGCCTGTCGAGTCTACCAGCAAAGTTATGGACCGTGATTTGTATTCTCCTACTCCCTCACCGGTTGACGTTGCTGCCATGGCTATTCCCGCTGCTCTGGCTGCCGCCGCTGTTATCCGAGGCAAGGAACGTGCCGATTCCCCCACAGAGAGAGCAGACGACCTCGAGTCCGCTGATGAGCATTTCTCCGACGCTTTCGAGGGCCACTCGGAGCCGAGCTCACCTGGCGCATATGTCTTCCGGGCCCTTGCGTCTAGCTTTGATGACAGACCTTCCCCACGAGTTCAGTATGGTTACGAGCCTATAACCTATCCTGTGGCCATTCCCGTTCAGGAGCCTGTCGTTGAAGAAGCCGTCGCCCGAGAGCCCGCCGCCAAAGGACTTGTTGCTGAAGAGCCTATTGCTGAGAGGTCTTTTGTTCAAGAACCCCCGATTAACTCTGTAACCGAGCTGCTTGGTCTCCCCGCCAAGGAGCCTGCTGTTAATGGGCCCATCATCGAGGAGCCTATTGCTGAGCAGGCTATTGCGAAGGAGTTCACAAACGACCCTGTTACTGAAAGGGCTCTTGTTGAAGAGCAACCGATTGACTCCGTAACCGAGCTTCTTGGTCTTCCTACCTCAAAGGCCACAACTGAGGAACCTATCGTACAGGAGCCTACTTACTACCCGGCTACTGAGCTTGCTACTGAGCTTGCTACTGAGCTTGCTACTGAGCCTATTGTTACTCCTGCTGAGGAGCCTGTTGTCGAGGAGCCTGCTGCTGAGAGGTCTTTCGCCGAGGAGACCCCAATTGACTCAGTAACCGAGCTCCTTGGCCTTCCTACCTCAAAGGCCACAAATGAGGAACCTATCGTACAGGAGCCTACATACTACCCGGCTACCGAGCCTGTCAGTGAGCCCGTTGACCATCCTGCCAAGGAGGCTATTGCCAAAGAGCCCCTTGTCGAGGAGCCCCTTGTCGAGGAGCCTGCTGTTGAGAGGTCCTTTGTCGGGGAGCCTCCAATTGACTCGGTAACTGAGCTTCTTGGTCTTCCTACCTCAACGGTTAAAACTGAGGAGCCCATCGTGCAGGAACCTACATATTACCCAGCTACTGAACCTGTTGCTGAGCCTGTTGCTGAGCCTGTCGCTGAGCCTGTCGCTGAGCCTGTCACCGAGTCCATTGCCACCGAGTCCATTGCCACCGAGTCCATTGCCACACCTGCTGAGGAGCCTGCTATCGAGAAACGTGCTGCCGCGAAGTCTCTCGCTGAGGAGTCGCCGGTTGACTCCGTAACTGAGCTGCTTGGTCTTCCCACCGATGAGCCTACTATTCAGGAACCTGCCATCGAGCAGCTCACCATAGAGGAGCCTATGGTTGATGAGCCTACTACTAAGGAATCTCCTGTCGAAGAGCCTTCTGTTGAATCGGTGACTGAACTTCTTGGTCTTCCAATCGAGTCGCCCACTGTCAAGGAGCCTGTTGTCGAGGAACCTACCGTCGAGGAATCTACACACGAAGAGCCTTCCGCTAGATCTGTGACTGAACTTCTCGGTATCCTCGCTCAGGAGCCCGCGATTGAAAATCCTGAGGTTGAGGAGCCTACTACTGAGGGACCCACTGTTGAACAACGCATTGATGCATTGGAACCCACTGTTCAATATGGCCCCCAGCCTTTCAATGAGTCTGTCGTGGATAATAAGGTTGAGGATACGTACCCTGTCTACCACGCCCCTGGAATTGATTCTTTCGAGCAGCCTGCCGAGGAATCTTCTAGAGACCTCACAGGAGGATCGACTACCGGGGATGTGGCAATGCCGGCTATTGACTCTGGTTTCCACCCAACACAAGAGTCACTTACCGAATCCATTACAAATGCCACCCCTGAGATAGTCGAGCCCGTTGGTGAGCTGGAAAATGGAGCTTCCAGAGAGCCTGCTAGCGGCCTTCGTGAGACCAACCGGGAGCTGAACAGTGCACCTGTTTCTGAACCCATGGTTGAAGATGTCCCAGCAATGGAGCCTGCTGTTGAGACCCTGCCCAAATCTGCGACAGAGAACACCAGAGACGATGCTCGACAGGCTGACATCACCCTGATTACGCCTGCTCCTGAAACTATCGTCGAGCCTCTACTGGCATCTGTTACTGAAGCTGCTCCTGAGCCCACTTCTGAAGTCATCGAAGCAGCTGAAGCGAAGCCAGAAGGCCCTGTTAGCCAACGTGAGGAACATGAAATTACCACAGAAGAGTGGGAAAGCATGACCGCCAAGGACAGAAAGAACATGAAGAAGAAGCTCAAGAAGAAGGGCCTGGAACCCATCATCAAAGATTCATTTGATGCCGCAGTCCTTCCACAGGAATCCAGCAAGGCCATCGAAACTGCACAAAACGAAGACGACGAAGACATTTCCGCAAAGCATCAACCCCCTGAAACGACGACGGTAGCCACTGGAACCGAGTCCCTTGTTGAACCAGTACCAGACCATGCTCCTGAATCACTTATCGAGGACTCTTATGTTCCCAAAACCATCGATGCCCAAGAACCTGTGGTTTCTCAAGAGCAGCAACCCGCAACCATGGAGCCTAAAGAGCCTTCTGAGCTTGTAGACGAGATTTTGCCAGCTCATCAAGGACCATCCACCCGACAAGATGCAGAAGGTGTGCAAAAAGATCCAGAAATCACGAACACACCTGTGATTGCTGAGCCTGAGCTTGATCGTACACTTCCCTCTTCTGCTGAACCTCAACCCGACACAGAAAACACCTCTACAACTCCTTTGACCATGGCTGAGGAAATCGCTGAAGACCCCAAGGAGTCTCCGTCCAAGAGCAAGAAGAAGAAGAAAAAGAGTAAAGCTCAGCAGCAAGCCGATGAGGAAGCAGCCAAGGCTGGACCTACAGTGACTGAAACTGAAGACCCAGCTCCAGCCCCGACCCCTGAAGCCGACAAAGATGCCTTTGCTGCTTGGACAGAGCCAGATGTTATCGTCGAGACCCCAGCCGAGACTCCTGTTGAACCCGTTGAACCCATTGCTGAAAGTGGCTTAGATTCTGCTACAAAATCGCTACCAGATGCCATAGCCGAGCCCGTTGTCGATGCAGATGCTTTCGATGCCTGGGCAGAGCCTGATGCCATTGTTGAGGCCGTTGATGTCCCTGAGGAAATGCAAGACAAGCCGACTGCTGCTCCTGAGCCGGCTCCTGAGGTGCCTGTCGAGCCAACACAGGACGACGTTACCTCTCCTTCAAAGTCAAAGAAGAAGAAAAAGAAGAAGAAGAGCAACAGGGCCGATGACGAACCAGCCATCGACAACACAGAAATTTCCCGCCCTGAGGAATCTGCTCCTGTCGAAAAGACACAAGCCAATGAAATATCTCCAGATTTGACTCGAGGCCTAGTGGAAGAACGACCTTCTACGGCGCCGGAAACCAAGACTGAGTCTGCCAAGACCGTTCAACTCAACAAGACTCAAACACCCCCACCAATTATGCCACCAATGAATGCAAGCACTTGGCGGTTTGGTCGTGGAAAATCACTGCCCCCCGTTGTGGCACCTGAGCCTGACGATGGAGGGATTGATGATTCACCTCCCAGCAGCCCTCGACCATCTTCTTCTAATGAAGGACGAAATGGTAGCCCTAGCCAGAGATACTTTCCATCAGCCCTACGTGCTCTTCCCTCTACGGCTGGAATTTCCGCTTTCAAGAGGATGTGGGGATTTCAGGATCAGTCCAAGGCAGAGAACAAACCCCAACAAGCTAAATCTGATACCACACTGCCCGATACTCCAACCCAGGCTGATCCTGTAACCGCTGAGAAGCCGGGTGTGACTGATGTCAAGTCTGATGTCAAGTCTGATGCTCCTGACACGAGCCTGAGTCGTGATCTAGTGGCTAACGACAAGCTGGATGCCGAAAGCGCCGAGAAGCCAGAGACTGCCGATGTCAAGCCTGACACACCCGCTGCGGACCTGAGCCGAGAGATAGCTGTCGACGATGTAACTCGACCTAAATTCGATTCCTTTGTCTCTGAGCCACTGTTTTCTCAAGATAGTGCTCCTCTAGAGGAGTCTCAACCGGAAGCTTCTCAAATTGACGAGCCACAGAATAACTCCGACAAGCTCAGCCGTGATATTGCTGAGGATCAAATCGTCACGGAAGGACAGTCTGGCGAGACAAATCAGGATCATGCCACAAAAGCCCTTGAACCCGTGGTGGAACAAGCCGTCGAAGAGAGCCCACTCAAGATAACCGAGGACGATTCCTCGAAGTCTGCTGAGTCACAGGATTTCCAGCCTGCTTCTGAAGAAATAGAAAAGCCCATCGACCTAAAGCCTGTTCAGGATACCCAAGAAAACCTGGTTGTGGCAGCAGTAGACCTTGAATCAACACCTGCTGAGCCAAAAATAGAGGACGTGGCCAAACCGCACGAAGTCGAACCTGTTCAGACTGTCCGAGAAGAACCCGGCACAATCACCAAGGACGATGTGGTAAACCCTACTGAAGGAGCTCCGTCTGAAAACGTGGAGATCGATGAAGCCGGTTCCAAGAAGAAGGCCAAGAAAAACAAGAAGAAGAAGAAGAAGAGTCAAGCGAGTCAGGCCGAGTCCACTGAAGACCAGCCGAGGGACGTGACCAAGCAAGATGATATTCCTCAGCAACCACAGGCCGACGAAGCGGAATTAATGTCCGACAAACCAACCGCCGAGGCATCTGTTCCAAGTCCCGAGGAGCAAGCTTCGCCTGATCATGCAAAGGAGTTCAAGCCTGAAGATAAGCTGCAGACCGACAGCAGCATTGTTGAGACCGAGGCCAAAGAGCCACCTGCCATCGATGATAAACCAGTAGACGAATCCGTGATCCGTGACCAGCCAAAGAGCGATGCAACTAAGGAACTACCACAAATCGACGACAAGCCCACTGAACTCGAAATCAAGCATCAGCCACAGACCGACGAGACCAAAAATCAACCCAAGACTGATGAAAAGCCGGTGGATGAACCTGAGCCCAAGGAACACCTGCAAACCGATGACAAGCCAGTAGATGAGCTTGATCTGAAGGAACAGCCACAGACCGACGAGGTCAATGACCAGCCTAAGGTTATGGACAAGCCAGTAAATGAATCTGTGCTTGAGGATCAATCGAAGCCCGACGATGAGCCTGCTGAACTTGAGACCAAGGATCAGCCCCAGCTTGATGACAAACCAGCTGGGACCGAGATCAAGGATCAGACACTGGCCAGCGAGACAACAGAGAAAGCGGAGACTGATGACATGCCGGCAAATGGGCCTGAGCTCAAGGAACAGCTAACAACCGACGACAAGCCACGTGAAACTGAGACTATGGATCAGTCACGAAATGATGAGAAGCTAGCTGAACCTCAAAATGAAGAACAGCCGCAGGTCGACCCGACTCCAGACCAATCCAAGCTTGATGACAAGTCAATGCTTGAACCCGAGGCCAAGGAACAGTCTCAGACCGATAATGAGCCAGTGAAGGAATCCACGTCTGAAGGATCAGCCCAAGTCTCTGATGGTCTCACCGCCAAGTCCCCCGCAAATGATGCTGTTCCTGTAGAAGTTTTGGATGCTGAGCGAATTGCCGAGGAGGCTCGTGAGGCTGAAGAAAAGGCTGCTCGTGAAGCAGAAGAAGTCGAGGCAGCGAGTGAGACCGCCGAAATGGAGTCCATCCTTGAAAAGAAATCGAAAAGGAAGGGTCGTCTCCTCAAGAAGGACCTAGCACGTCTCACAGCTCTTGAGGAGAACGCCACAAGAAGAGCAGAAGAGAGAGCCACCCGTGAAGCTGAGAAGCAGATTGCTGAGCAAGTGGCGAAAGCAACCACCGCCGAAGCCCCTATTCCAGGCTCCTCTGAAACAGACAACGCATCAGAGAAGCCCGAGGAAGCTCAGGACAAAGATGTTCCTCAAGCCAGCGAAGAGACTACTGCCGAGAGAACGTCTGATACAAGTGCAATCCCCTTGCTCTCCAATGAACGTGAAACGCAGGATGTTGGTCAATCGACCGAAGATCCTGTAAACTCGACACCATTGCCAATAGCAGAAGAAACTCAGGAAAGCCACAACACTGTCGACACAGCTCAGCCTATAGAACAGCAAGATGCAGCAGTTGCGGATGAAGGTGTAGAGCCCGCTAGCAGCAAGAAGTCCAAGAAAAAGAAGAAGAGAAAATCAGTTTCTTTCGTTGAGAATGGAGAAGCGCAAGACACCGCGACGGACAGTGTCGAGCCATCTGTTCTGGCGCCCGAGCCCCAGCTTCCTGACCAATCTACTGCCAGCATCGAAGCACCAGTTACCGAAGAAGCTTCCAATGTTCCAACCGATGATCACACTGCGAAGGATGTACCCCCCACGGATGCCAAGCAGACCGAGGGACACCCTTTAGATATGCCTGATGAGCCTGTAGCCGAGAGCACCCCTGCTGAATCTCAGCCGGAAGAAACTGCGGACCTTGTCCTGAACGACGCTGCATCGGAAGCACCATCGGAAGCACCATCTGAAGAACCGTCCGAGAAGAAGAGCAAGAAAAAGAAGAAAAAGAAGAAGAACGCCTCTCCTTTAGATGAGCCAGAAACGCAACCGGAAGCCGACTCTCAACCTCAAGAAACCCCCGAGTCTGCGCTCAAGAAGGATGCCCCCGAAGATGTTAAGGACGCTACTCCACAAGACACATATCCTAACGCTTCAAACGCGGTTGATTTGGGAGGTGTTGAGTCCACAGAGGTACCGCTCTCCAAGGATGAAACGGCACTCCCTCTTCAACCGGAGACAAATACTTCCCATGAGCCTGTCCTGGCAGATGAAGAACAGACACAGCCAGCTGATGTCAACATCCCCGTAGAAACACCACCTACACAGGAATCAGCACCAACTGTTGAGGGCGACAAGGCCAGTAGCACAGCTCCTGATCAACCCCCTGCCGAAGACTCTCTGAATATCGAGGACCCCGACTCCCCTGCGAAGTTGTCCAAGAAAGACAAGAAGAAGAAGAAGAAGGCAGAAAAGAAAAAGGCCGCCATTGAAGGTACCCCGGATCCCGAGTCCGACCTTGCAACCCCTTCCCAGAACGCTGAAGCTCTACCCAAGGATGAAGCTGCCGATTTACCAACCGAAACTTCCAAAGATACGCGCGATGAAACTCCTAAGCAGACCGATACAAACGAGACTCCTGACAAAGATTCCAACCTGGAGGGCAAACTTGCTACTCCAGCAGACGATGCCAAGGCACCAGACACCGGTGATTCCGGAAAACTTCCAAGCGAAGAACCAGCTGGTCCTGAAGACGAGCGGGGTGGGTTTAGCCTCAGTCAATCCCAGACGGACCAAAAGAACAAGGCTAAAGACAACGATTTTGAAATCCTGCAGGACCCCGAGACCAAACATCCAACGGAGCCGAATCCGGAACCGGAAAAGGAGGACGCCGACGTCCCCGCCGTGGATGAGGCTAAGAGCCAAGGACCTTCCGAGGGTAATGAACTGGAGGAGGACAAGACCATCACTGGTGGTCTTGAAGTCCCTGTCAAACCCGAGGCAAAGCTGGAGCCGGGATCGGAGCTGGGAGAGGAGAAACTGGAAAACAATGAGGAGTTTGCTGGGCTGTCGAAGAAACAGATCAAAAAGTTGAAGAAAGCCAAAGCTCTAGCTGCCTTGGAATCCCCACTCGAGCCAAGCCCGCCTAAGGAACCCGAACCCTCAAACGAGGAAACGCTGGAACCTACGGATGAAGCTGGATCAGAAGCTGGGTCGAAACTTCAGACTCAGTCCGAATCTGCTGGGACTGAAAGCCCCGACAAGGCAGTCGAAGAGCTTGGCCCCGAGGTTGAGAATGAAGCACCATCAGGGATCAAAGAGACTGTACCTATAGATGAACCTAACTTTGAAGCTGAATCCAAGTCCAAGACTGAGACACAATCTCTGGGCGGCCCCGATACTCAACCTGCAACTGAGCCAGCTGCTGCTGAGCCTGAAGCTGATGCCGATGTTCCACCATCACAACCTGAATCTCAACAACAGATGACCCCCGACCAGGATATTATCGTTCCTGCGCCGGAGGTCAAGTCTGGAGACGAGACGCATGCCCCTTACGAGGACTCGATTACTAACATAGCAGCCGACCAGGAAATTGTGGAGGAAGACCGTGCCGATCTGCCAAGTCAGCCACCTCAGGATGTCCTCGAAGTCATCCAAACTCCAGTCGTGGCCCCGGAAGCAGATTCAGAGCATAGCGTTACAGACAACACAAACGTCACAGAACCAGTCGTGGAGGACCCTTCGCCCCATCCTTTAGAAGAGAAGGAGAAGATCGCAAAACCCAGTGAAGACAGGGAAGCTCTGGAGCAAGACACAATCTTAAACCCCATTGCTCCTGTTAGTCCACTTGAGGTACCGGCCGATGTTCCCGTCGAGACTCCGGATAACGGCATTTCTCTGGAGACCGCAGACGGTCCTGACGAGTCTTTGGCACAGCTTCCGAAACTCACTGCACAGCCTAAAACTGAGTTTGAACCTGACCATTCTCTTCAACCGGTTTCTGATTCTCATGTACATGAGACTCCTATTTCTCTACCTGACTCTGCAGATATCATTGAGAGAAAGCCTCAAGATGCTGAGTCTTCTGGAAGTCCTCACCGTTCTTCATCGGCCACTATAGAACAACCCACTAAGCCCCTGGAATCAAATGATGACTCTGCCGACCCAACAGAGATCGTAGAGCCTCAGCAACAGGCTGAGGCACATCCTGTGCTTCAACCACCCAGTGCGAGCGAAGTGTCACCCATTCCCGAGCCCGAGGTTACTGTCCCTTCCGAGACAGTTGAGGCCTTAACACCATCTGCTACGAACGTCGATGAAGCGATTGCAGGTTTATCAGATGTGGAGCAGAACAAACTTCACGAGGACCAGAAGAAAGAACCAAGCGAAAATGTCGAGCAGCCTGAGGAGTCAACCCAGCCTGTTGGTGGTGAAACTTCCTTGGATACTACAATTATGGACGATGCAATGGCTCCAGCTGACCGGTCTATGCCTGAGTATAAACAAGAAGCAGCCCAGGAAGCTTCTCCTTCTACCCCAATCGTCACGGATACCGACCAAGGCAGTGCACCTGAAGTGATCGATGGCACAAGAAAGGATGAGATGGCACAGTCGTTCAAGGACAAGACAAACGAACCCGTTTCTGAAATATTGCAAGAAGAGCCCTTGTCTGAATCTGCTCATTTTGTGGCTATGCCTGATATCGATGTCCACGCGACAAGGGATAGCGATGGCCAAGTTACTGAGTCACTCGATCAGGTCGATGAAAAGAAGAGCGTCGAAGACCCTACAGCAACGGAGGTGGAAGTCCCGGATACATCAAAGTCGACCAATGACTCTGCTCTTCCTCGACTTGATGATAGTGAACTGAGTCATGTTCGAGATTCTGCTTCATCAGTCCAGCCTTCTTCGCCGGTCCAGCCTGTTCCACCCCCCACCGTGACTGATACTGCCGAAACGAAAGTGTCTACAACGCCCGCTCATGAACGCGCCGAAAATGAGTTCACGACCGAGGAATGGCAGGACCTTTCCGCTAAGGACAGGAAAAACATCAAAAAGAAGTTGAAAAAGAAGGATCTCGACTTAATCATCAAAGACTCGTTTGAGCCAACGGCTTCTGCTAAGGATGACTTGCCTCAAATCGCTCCTGAACTAGTTTCTGCCACACCGCAAACCAAGCCCACAGTGATCCAGGAGACCCCCGAAAACGACGGCTTGATTACGGAGGAGAAAAAGGGTCTCGAGTCTCACGATGAGCCAGAGGTGACAGCTGACCAATCAACAAGCGTTGCGGATTACCAGGAACGCGACCCCAACGACTCACCACTTGTGCCTGAGTCCCTCTCAAACATTGGACGTGAATCAGAGAGACAAGAGACACCACATAACAATGCTGATCTCCCCGCCTACGACGAGACGAAGAGAGGGCAGAAATCCAGTGAGGATGCAGAGGGGGGATCAAGCACTCCAGCTGATGTTCCAACCACGACCGACGCTCACCTAGCTTCTGAAGACGATCAACCAACATCCCAGTCACAGAATGAAGTCAACATCTCACCGCCAGCGAATGAAGGCGCCCCTCCAGAGCCGGACGTTGATACTGTGGCTACTGAGCTGATTGCAGAGTCGAACGCTGAACCCTTACCTGAACACAGCCCGGTTCCAGAAACAACAAGCCAGCAGCTAACAGACGAATCATCGCCGGCCAAGGAATCAAAGCATCTGTTTCTCGAGCCAGTCCCAGAAACCAGCTATGTACCAGTGACGGATGGTTCTGCTATTGATGCAACCCCCGTCCGAACTTCAGAAGAGGTTGAACCTCCAACTGAAAGGACTTTGGAACCACCAGTCGAGGCTTCGCCGAAAAAGAGTAAAAAGAAAAAGAAATCCCGAAAGTCTAGCCTCGTGGTGACAGAGGATCCCGAGCTCATTGGTGAGCCTACTGGCTCTGTCAAACAAGAAACTCAAATGCCTTCTATGGAGCACGCACCAGAACATAGAATGAAGAATGAATCTGAGGACAAAGATGATATAGTAATGCCCCCTGCACCGACGGCTGAGTTGCAGCCATCAACAGAACCTCTCTCAACCGATACGGCTGAACAGCCGGCTCCTAGCACCCCACTCCAGGAGTCCCTGCAACAAGGGGCGGACGTTGATTTGACTGGAATGGAAAACACAAACAGCTCAGCTAGAACTGCTGCCTCAAACAACGAAGCAAAGGTCGAGCAAGAATCTGCCCCTGTGGTGGAAGAAGCCAGAGATGTTACGCTTGTCGAAATGCCGCCAACTTTGGAGGACGTAGAGTCAGCTGAACCAGCACAACCTCAACAGGAACTGATAGCTGAAGCCGAAGGACCATCACCAGGCATGGCTGATGCAGCCTGGCAGACAAATGATGAATCTATTCTTGCCGGACAAGCTGAAGCAGACAAAGAAATATCTATCGACGTCGAGCCAAACTCCAAGGACACCAAGGCTGTTATAGAGAATGAAAAGGAAGAGAAGGTCGAGCTTAACGACAACAGCAAGGAGCATGCAGAGTCGGAATCTGTCCCAGTACCTGCAGAGCTCCCAGAAGAGCAAAGATCTCGTGCCAACACAGTGGTTGAGGCTATTGATCAGCAAACAGTAGCGGAACCAGCGGCAACTGATCAACCTGGCGTTAATGCAAGCTTCTCGCCGGAACGCCAGCCCGCGGATCTTCTGCCGACTCCTATATCGCACGAGGATGATATACAGGAACCAGCTAGGCAGGAACCTGAAAAACAGGAGGACCCCGTCAAGTCTATCGATGTTATCGGAGTCCCCGCCGAACCAAGCCAACCAGATACAGCAGCTCAAGTGAAGGACACGGCTAGCCTGCCCCTCTCCACGAAAGACAAGAAAAAGAAGAAGAGGAAAAGCAAAGCCGCTGATTCTCTACCAGCCGAACCCACGGAACCTGCTGAGCTAACCAGCCAACCTTACCCCGAGCCGTCTCGAACCCACGACGACAAAGTGACTATAAGTCCAGATGCTGCAACGGCTGAGAACTCAACTCAGTTGGCCGCGCCAAGCATTGCTGATGCGCCTGAACCTTCAATAGAAATCGGCCAAACACGAAACTCAGTTCCAGAAGTAAAGCAGGAGGATGTTCAAGACAACAAGGGCCCTTTTTTGGACAACTCAGTGGCCGACAGGGAAGACAACACCATAGAGGAGATTCCTCTATCCCGTGATGTAACCCTCGCCGAAGGGGCCACCACCGATATGCCACCAAGTGATCCCCTTGCCGCCTCTGAAACTTTCCCTAGTGTGAGAAACGAGTCTCCATCAGTGGTGAAGGCAGAAGTGAAAACGACCGATAATCCATCACCACCTCAGTCGTCTGAGCCTTCACTTCAAATTGAGGAAGCCTCTCCTGCCCCTGTGAAATCTTCCAAGAAGGACAAGAAAAACAAAAAGAAGAAGCAGAAGCATGTAGATGATGACGCCGATGCATCAAGAGATTCACAAGATGGTGCATTTTCTGTCCTACCTCAAGTTAACCAGCCTGTTAAGGGTGACTCTCCCGTCAAACAGCCCATCCAGCTGACGGAACCAGTCCCTGAGACTTCAGAACCGGATAAGTCTGCCCCTACGGTAGGAGAAGCCGGAACTTCGGTGCATGCCGTGTTCGAGCCCATTGAAGAGGCCAATCCTCCAGTTCTCGCCGAGGAGCCTAAGCCACTTGGAAAGGAGCCGGATGTAATCGATAGAGAGGCTTTGGATCAAACCAAGGACACTCTGCTGTCGGAATCTGAAACACTTGGCGAGCCGCTTGCCGCCGACCAAACTAGAGAGCTCGTGCAAGAAACTCAAGCAGGTCAAGGCCCTCCCGAACAGGTGGACAGTGGCTTTGAAATCCGACAACCAGACATCCTGACTCCCGAACCACAGTCTGCGAAAGAAAGGGAGATTAGTGACATGGCAGACACGGTATCGCCTGTGCCACTGGCTGATAAGGAAGATCACCAATTCGGCGGTACCCAAGAAGTCATTAGCAAGAATGACCAGCCTGAACCCTCGACAAGGACCGTACGAGATTTTGCGCCTCCAGCTGACAGCAGCGCTACAATGGACACCGACGTCCCAACTTCCTACAAGGACGTCTCTCCGGTGACCGAAGTCCCTAGAAAGGCTAGTATTGGGGAACCTACCACTACAAACGCACCTAGACATCCTGCTTCTGCCGACGACCACGCCACCGAGGTGCCAACGCCTTCGCAAGCTGCCTTCCCAGCGGTTGGGGTCCTCGATAGCGTTACAGGTCAACATACCGCCGGCCCGAAGACGACGTCCCAAGAAACTCCTACACCTGGCTCTCAACCATCTACCGGACAAACAACAACGCCTGCTGATGACATATTAGCTGCCAAGATCGCAAAGAGAGAAAGGAAGTTGGCACGAAAGCTAGCGAAGGAGAGAGCCGCCGCAGAAAAAGAAGCCCAAGAGAAGTACACGGTGTCCGGTGGACAAGAGCCTGTGCTCCCGCCAGACAATAAATCGGCACAGTCTGCAGAGCCGGACAAACCAGTCTCGCAAATACAAGTTGCTGTTCAGATAGCACCGACAACAGCTGTCACAGAAGCGCCTACGGAGGCCACAAAAGATGACCATGCCCGAGAACTTGCTACCACAGAACCAAAAAAGAGCAAGAAATCCAAACGGAAGTCCGAAACATCCATCCCTGAGCCTGCCAACGAACCTGATGTCCAGCCTGCGGTAAAGTCCAGGCAGTCAGAACCAACTTCCTCTAAGAGCACAGATCCTGATCTCAGTCGATCACAACCAACACCTGTGCCAATGGAGACACCCATCAAGTCTGAAGGACAAAACTACACCGGAACCGAACCTGACGCTACAGCTACTGACAAACTCTCTGATGACACATCTGTACCCAAAGCGAGACCTGCCCCCCCTGCGCGAGAAGGAAAGGAACGACGACTTCCAGAAGGTGTGATCAATTCCCCGAGTAGCAAGGAAGAGACAAAAGCTGCACCAGCTTCGAGTAAACCCAGCAAATCGATCTTTGCTGGACTTACTGCTGCTACTGCCGCTTGGGGCAGCGCGCTTTTCGGCGACAAGAAGGATGTGCCAGAAACCGACGACAAGAAGCAAGATGAAGGAAAGAAACCGGAAGGAAAAGGTCATCTTCGTGAAGGACGTGGAGGACATGATGGGAAAACTCAAACCGGTGAGCAAAATGCAACCACGATAAGCTCGCATGGCATCAAACCAACAGTTAAGGATACTGGTAAAGACAGCCCCAAAGAAAGTTCGACACCCCGAGAAACTAAGGAGGTCAAACCCAAAGGTCTGAACGATGATCTTCCGACGGACAGCAATGATCACAAGGACAAAGGAAAAGGCGTTGCTAGCGATTTAAAAGAGGAGGCAAAGATGACGGAGAAGAAAAAAACGTCAAAGAAAGAGAAAGCTGTCGCACCGCTGGCAGATGACACTATCTTCGACGTACCACAAAAGAGCAAGGATGTTGAAAAAAAAGACAAGAAACCCGAAGCAGCTACTGCGGTCAGAGAAACTCCAGTCAAGGTTGACAGAGTGCGCAAGGAAATGTCACGAGTGCCACAGCAGGAGACATTAGACGAAGTAGAGAGTCCTATCCTCGGTCGCGGAGATCTAGATCTAGAGCTATCACGAGGATCTCCTAGGCCTCTACTACGCCGTGACTCTGCCGTCGAGGAGCCCAGGGGTGGCCTTCTACGAGAGGACAGCAAGACATTTACACCACTGATGGGGACTGAATCCGACATCAGCGACCTACGAAGATCTCCAAGCAGACTTCTAGAGCCAGTCCCCGAGGTTCCTGAGGCGGAAGCTGAGCCGACCAGAGCTGCAACCTCAGCACCGAAGCGCACACGCGACAGTGACCCTGTTGGTGACGCATCAAGCTTTCAGAGACGAAGCAGGCGTATGAGTGAAGAGGCGAAGCGTGATAGCGGGCTTGGAAGAGAGACACCTACGTCGAGACGAAGCAAGCGCTCCAGTCCGGAAAGATCTCGCGATAGTGGAGTGCACACTGATGACTGGGTCGAGCCAGAACGTCGCCCTCAATCGGCCATTGACCGCTCAGCATTGTATAGCCCTGAGCCACCAAGCGAGAGAAAACTCCGCCGATCTCCTCGAGGTACGCCAGTTCTGCGAGAGCCGACAGCTCCAGAAACGGCGCCGGAGCCGGAAAAAAAGAAACAATATGGAGCCCTTACTCCAGCCGGAGCGGCAGCTACCGCCGTTACAGTGGGTGCGGGTGCGGGTTTAGCGGCTGCGCTACGAGCCGGGGGACCTGGACCTGAACCTTTTCCTTCGCCTCTAACTTCACCGACACCAATAACGCCAACTCCACGCCCACGCTCAAACCCAAACTCCAATCCAGCTTCAACTTCAATTTCTGGTCGAAGAAGCGCATCCGACAATGCAAGTCCTACTCGCCGACCAACTCCACGTCTCGACGCTGCAGGGCGTCGAACCGTCTCCAACACCAGTCTTTCCCGCCGTAGGACCCCAGAGCCGCTAAACTTCAGGCCTGAAAGTCCAGGCATCAACCGAGCGTCAGGCACCCCCACACCGCCGCTTCGCCGTGTTGACAGGCGAATGAGTAGCGATTTGCGGGCAATACGTCAACAAAACACCACCGCTGCACCCGCAAACTCCACGCCCGTTGCAAATGAGGGTCGTGCCCGTGCCAAGGATATGGCCGACGTCTACGTAAGTTAAATATGTTCCTGACCCTCTATTTATTTTATTTTATTTCAATCAAATGCTGACCCTTTCGCAGGATGGCTTCGGCGAAGGTCGCATCGGCTCACCCCGATCACCCACCCGGCCGCACAGCATGCGTCGCCGGCAGAGCATGCAGGTCCTTGAACTCGAGAACAGGGTTGAGTTGTTGATGGCCGAGAATCGCATGCTTGCAGAGGCTCGCGCTATGACAGAGTCAAACCTAAGTCAACGTGCCGCCAACAGCCTGTCCGAACGCGATTCCGAGATCGACAAACTTAGACAATCCTTGCAGTTTCTCCAGCATGAGGTTTCGCGGCTTACCGAAGTTAACGACGGCCTCACAAGCGCCAATGCCGAGCTCGCCAACAAGGATAGCGGCCGCGTAGCCGATCTCGAGAGCCGCCACGCGGAAGTTGCGCGTGAGCTTGAGGAGACTCGACGCGCCAAGGGTAGCTCGGAACAAACCCTAGAAGCAAAAGATGCAGAGATTGCCGAACTTCGCGCCGAACTCGACTCCGCCAAAGAAACGATTCGCGATTTACAACGCCAGATTCTCGAGTCCAAGGCCAACGACGACCATTTCCTCAACATTCGCGATGAGGACCACTTTGATCATCGTTGCCAACAACTATGCTCCCATGTTCAGCAATGGGTGCTTAGGTTCTCCAAGTTCTCGGATATGCGCGCTTGCAGACTAACAAGCGAGATTAATGATGAGAAAACAATTGACCGACTCGACAATGCCGTCCTCGATGGCTCCGATGTCGACGTTTACCTTCGGGACCGCGTAAAGCGACGAGACATCTTCATGTCAATGACCATGAACATGGTCTGGGAATTTGTCTTTACCCGCTATCTATTTGGCATGGATAGAGAGCAGAGACAGAAGCTCAAGTCGCTAGAAAAATTGCTGACCGAGGTCGGCCCTCCCGAGGCTGTGCGCCAATGGCGCGCAGTCACTTTAACCCTGCTGGCGAAGCGAGATAGCTTTAAACGCCAGCGCGATCTGGATACAGAGGCTGTTGTACAGGCCATCTTCCAGACGCTATGCAAGATCCTTCCCCCGCCGTCAAATCTGGAGGATCAGATTCAATCTCAGCTACGACGCGTCATGAGAGAGGCCGTTGGTCTCTCGATTGAGATGCGTACGCAAAAAGCTGAATACATGATGCTGCCACCTCTGCGACCCGAGTACGACGCAGACGGTGAGCTTACCGCCACAGTCCAGTTCAACGCTTCGATGATGAACGAGCGAAGTGGCAGCATCACCACGTCGAACGAAGACCTAGAGGCTCAAGGTGCCATCGTCAGAATCGTTCTCTTCCCACTCGTCGTGAAGAAGGGAGATGACAATGGCAAGGGCGATGAGGAAATCGTGGTATGCCCTGCTCAGGTTCTCGTTCCTCGTTCCAAGCACCTCTTCGGTGGTGCAAGTGATGGAGGAGGCACTTCTATCGGTGCCCGCAGTCACATCAGTGTCGTGACCGAAACATTGGGCCAAACCGAGGTAGATTATTTAGATGGGGGATCATAGGTTATGAGAAGATACCATGGGAAAAAGGATATAGGCTGGTGTTTTTGCGTTTTGGGAATTTGCTAATCTTACGGACGAACTTGTAGCGAGGATTTCTTTTGTCTGTTCTGGTTGGTTGTCTCACGGTTTATGGGCCGAAGGGAAATGGTCTTATGATCTCAGTTCTATGTCACTGCTTTTTTTTTGTCTTTATGCTCTTTACCCCACGTTTTCTATCTACTTGACGGCCGGATTGTGGTTATTTTCTACTCCTCTGCGATCCTTTGATTTACTTTTTTGTTTATCTTCAGTTTCTTCCTTCATAATGACATGATGTCGCAACGATGGGAAACATGCTGTACCTATATGGCTCTACTGTAACTTAGATCCGTTGTAATGACATTTTCATATCATGCTTTCAAACATTGACTTATTCTTGACGTGTTGTATAAACCTTGTGCTCTACTAGAAAGGGTCTCTTGTGGGTGAAGCTTCACTTGATTACGTGAGTGGTGCTGTGATATTGAGATTTAAGACACAGCCTCGAGTCTATAACAACAAACCAAACTTGGGTAATCAACTGTTCATTAAACGTTTCTTGACTTGGTCTATCTTTTTTAACTCTAAATGGTCATACAGTTGTTCTTTCGAGCCCCACCCGCGTAGGTCGAGGATATACTGGTATCTAATCACCCAACATATAATATCCCTTGCCTTCAATCCCATCATCAAGTATAACCCCCTCATCCCAATGGAATATCTATATGCCTTGAACACCTTGCAATGAAGTTTCTAAAATGTTGTGTTCCCTGTGGTGGATACTTTTGCTTCCCGACGTTGAGCTTTCATTTCCATCTCCAAGCTCTCACCCTCCTTCTCGTCCTCCACCTCTTGTGTTCCCACACTCTGAGCTTCCACACTTTGAGCTTCGACAATCTGAGCTTTGATTGGCACCCGCAGTGTTCCTCGGGTTTTGTTGGAATGAGTCCACCCTTCGAGTGAGATTGCAACTTGCTTCGCCTGATCCTTTCCGTAGAACTCCTCGATCTTGCTGACTAGGTATCGAAGGCGCGCTCTGCGGCCCAAGTTGCCCATTTCAAGATCCTTAAGTTGAAGCTCGGAATACAGTCGTATCAAAGATTGCGACATAGGTTGCCGGGAAGCTTTACCTAAATTGATAGCCTGCTCGATATATCTTAGGCGCGTTCGTGTTGTCAGGTCGGGCTTCTTCAAGTACAGTCGTCCTATCACAGCCAGAAAGTCCATCGAATATACGATGTCCCATTTCTTAGCGCGCTTCAACTTGATGGCGACCTTGCTGGGGTCGAATTCGGCGATCCTCCAAATGACGGCGACCGGTATAGCGGGATCTGTTATGAGGAATTCGGCATGTCGCACCCACACATACCAAGGCAACTTATCCGGCGTTTCCATACCTTCATTATAAGCTTCCCAGATGGTAAGAGCAAAAGCAGGGTTTCGCTCCCGCCCAATCATTTGCGTCACAGTCATTTTGTGATCGTTCATTAGTCGAACTGCCTTCATTAATGTGTCAAGGTGACCAAAGACATCGCTGGCGGATAGCAATGTGCTGAAGTTGACTTTGCGTTTCCGAGTCTGGCGATGGAAAGCAGACGTGATCAAGGCAGCCCAAGAGTGCAGAATTGTGGGCATTTCCAACCATCGCATCAAATACTCTGGGGGTAGCTTCCATCGACTTGCTCTCATAAGGTGGAGTGCTAAGAATTGCCACACTTCTGTTTCTGTCCAACCTTGCGTAGCGCCAAGATCATTGACTAATATGGTGAAATGCTTTGAGTCAAGACCGGGAGTACTCGCCAGTTTCAGCAACATGTGAAAAGTAATTGTGCGCCGCTCGATGTCGTCTTTGCCCGTCTCTATCCAAGCTTGGCAAGCTTGCTGGTATGTGATGATGGGCGTCGGATTCTCCAAGACAAACATCCGAGAGAGATAAATGTTCCTGCGCAAAAGATGTGTTGATATAGGCTGCGAAACCGGGTGCTGCTTGCTCTGGGACGCTTCCAATAGAAGGTGGCTTCGCATCAAATCATAGTAGTCGTTGAACTCCAAGGTTATCTTCGGATATAGTCGTGTGAGTCGTAATAGTTCGTCCATGAAATCGAACACCAATGGTTGGGGAGTCATTCGAAACACTGCTTTAAAGCACTGATGCCATACCTCTCCGCCGTAAATGTCCCGCGCTCCACTATCCCGGGTGTCGTAAATGCAATGGATGATGTAGATCCATTGTCTCGAAAGAACGTTGTCAAGAACTTCGGCCGATGCTCGTCGCCTGATGTTGTCGTCGAACGGGTCGAGAGTTAGGAGAAGATCGTCAGAGGAAACCGATTTTTCGGCGATCATGGCCAAAATGTCGAGAACATAGGATTCGCATGCTTTGAAAACTACTGTTGCGTCATCGAGTTCGGGCAACAATGCGAGGTGTTTGTTGAGCTTCAGAAGCGCTTGTCCCACGGGAGTAACGGCTGCCGTCTGTTGTAATAGCGTGGCATCGTCTTCGCTTTGTATGCCTTCGAGGTTTCTGAGAAAGCGTTCAACCAAACCAATTGTCTTCTTATGGCGACTTTCTCGCGGAACGGGAGCCTCCCAGCTCCAGTTTCCAAGGCTATTGGGCAACTCGATTGTCCAAGGAAATGTCCATGGAAGAGGTGACGCATGAGAGTCAGGGAAAACCGCGGTCATGTGCCGCTTGCCCATACGACGTCGACTTTCAAGCGGACCTGGGCAACCACTCAAGCTTCGGCGGGGAACTGAATAAACATGGTGGAATCGGTCAATAGCTCGTGCTAGCATAGCATTTGTGACCCAAATGCCTTCTGATGAGCTCAAGACAGGGCGCACACCCGAGCGACAAGGCAAGACAGCGCATCTTCGAGGCATTGGGTAAGCTCGAGCAAATTGTAGTGATGTTGGCATCCGCCTTCATGCTATCATCTTGAGATCAAGCTTTGCGCAAGTCCCATGAGAGCCGAGTCGGGGTTGACGTCGTGAATGCCAAGTGGGATTGGCAGAATTGGAGCTTCGAGTTTCGACATTTTTAGTTCGAGTTTGTAGTAGTGACCAACCAGAAGAGAGATGTTACCCCAGGTTTTGGCGTCAGGCATCTATTGGCCGCAAGGTGAGCTGCCTCAGGCATGAGAATTATATTGGCCGAGTGGCAGGTCCCATGTTGGTATATCCACTGTCTTGGCTCCGCCTCGAGCAGTCGCTCCAGCCGAAGTCCAGGTGTCCAGAAGCCCCAGAGGCCCCAGAACCCCTTGAACCCCTTTTACTGCACGCTGATACGTCGTGCTCTATAGTTGTCCCTGCATCTTATTACGTCGTCCCTTGAGCTGCATAAATAGTATCAATACGGCTCGAAATTACACTTGACAAGGTCGAAGTCAACGGTCCCGGGGTTCCGACACCTTCAATTAACGTAGCGGCGCATCACTTTATTTTGACAGGCAGACAGGCTCCAATAGCTACGAGATCCCTGTCGTCTCACTCGGGCCCGGGCTGTCCACTGAAGCGCGTGGACGGACCGTACGGTGAGCGTGGAGCTTCCCTAATTGGGAACATCGACGAACCAGCCTGTCCCTGGTCACCTTCGTCTACTACTTTGTTGTCGCCCTCTCCTGAAGACGGCCTTCCTAATCTGATAAACACTATAACAACAACAACACCACGGATACGATACTTGTACTCTCTATAAACCGTTACTGCTCGATGGCTGTGTGTGACCCCTTATCGACCCCGACTACGTCACAAAGAAGTTAGATGGAGCCCGTGGTATATGAGGAGACCCCGTTCGCCGACTACCTCAGAGGTGAGTGAGCTCTCTTTACTGTGCCATACTCGTCGTTTCTTTTGCGGGAACTAACATATCAAGATGAGGGAGATGAGCCCCAGGCCGACTGGGCGCCAGGTGTCATAACACCCGAACATACATCATCCGCTGGTCGATCCAGCCCGTCACCACCATCCAGTCCGTCTCCGTTCGCACCTACTGGTCGACCTTTAGTCAAACCGAGATTCCGGAACAAAGCTCCAAATGCGCTTCAACTTCAAGTTCCCGAGCAAGCTTCCTTGCGATCTGCCAGTGGGACATATTCAGTATGTCAAACCAGCCTGTTCTGATCACCAATCCTTACTAAATAACATCTCCAAAGGCCGTGGTAGCAGCGAGTATCGACCGAGCCGATAATGCCAAGTTCCTCGAACAATTCCGATACACGATTATTGCGTCCCAGCTCCTCAGCGGCCACTCGGGGCTAGGACAATCGCATCTCGGCAACAATGCGCCAATTTCACTCACAGCAGAGGACGGATCACTCCTATCTACAGAAGGCTTCGTCGCGTCGATTCTTGCCGCCCTTGCCGTTGCGGTAATTCTGAGCTGGGTTCTCGGAAGCGGAGTGACCAAGAAGAGGCTTGTATTTCTCGTCCTATTATGCGCAGCGGCAGTCCTGCTAGGCCAGGTTTATATGAAGCGTCAATGGTTGCGTTATCGAAGATCGCAATCGCTTTCCGAAATTACCTCTTTCATCGAACATTCACACAATTTTGATAGCGTGTCAGGAGCTGCCCTGTCTCTTATACAAGAGGTAGAGCTGGTTTCACGTGGCTACCGACTGTTCGTTTCCGAAACCCGCTTATCACTGTACTTACTAACCAATATCTAGCAGCGCTCCTCTCCCACCAATTAGCCGCATGGAAGATCGTACACAGACTCGAAGATGTGTCAGACTCCGTAAAGCACTGAGGCATTCTTTTGCTGAAGTTCTAGAGTCCTACAACCAAGTTTGCACGATTGTTAGCGGATTTGCGGAACAAACAGACCTGGAACAATACTATGATATATACGATATCACCGATTTCGACATGTCAGACGCCCGCCGAGGACTTACCGAAGAAGACTTGGAAGACCCTGAATCATTACGAACCCTGAAGATTCTCGGCGCTCGTTTCTTCACAATTCGCAAGTTGTTCCTTTGCGCTCTTCTCGCTCTAGATGCCAATAGCGATGCCAATGAGCTGCTTCGTTGGACAACAGCTGTAGAGTCCCTCTTGACCTTGAATCGCTCGACTCAAGCTGCACAAGCTAGATTACACAGTATATTGAGTGAGGAAGAGAGTAAGTGCTAAATGAACCCCTCTAACACCCAGTTGACTTATATCTCTCCTTAGCGTTTCCAGCTCCTCCGACGCCAAGCAATGTCCTAACACCTGGACGCGAACGCTGGCGAGCTCAACTCCGAAAATTGAATTCACTTTCGAGTGGAATCAGAGGGCTCCAAGCGAAGCTACAGTTACTTCGCGAAGAGTCAGATAGGACTTTGAATGACTCGAACGACATTTCGGAACTTGGCCCAAATCTTATGGCGCAATACGAGTCCATTGGCATGGATCTAAAGGACTTGATGGGCGCATGGGAAGAGGGCAGAGCAGCTTTGGCACTCGGTATCGATAGGAACGAGAAGAGGCTCTCGTCCATGAGCACCTTGTTGTCGCCAGTGAGCTCACTTAGTGGTCTTACTACTGTTGATGAGAATGGCGGAACTGCTGCTGCACTCAAGGCTTTGACAGGCGAGTCACCGCCAAGCTCTGACTATGCTTATTCCGCGGAACATGACTCGCCTGAAGTATTCGAGGCCGTCGCTCTACCGAGGCCAAGAAGCATGCTCACACGGGAAGAACGAATAATCAAGGTCCGGGAAGACCGAGAACAGAAGGCTCTAGCCCGGCAACATGTCGATGCAACCAAGGGCATGCTTCGGGAACTAGAGACTGTTATCAACCTGCGACCTCGAACTCGTGCAAGCGCACCTGCTGGACGAATCGTGTCCATGTAAGGGCATCCCGATTTTATGAATGCCAGCGACAAAAACCACGATCATTATCATTATCTTTCTAACTCGCCTAGTTCTCCGCACCCAATACGAACATCAACCTATACACCGACAACAAAAACCACGTTGGATTACGTTCTTCACTCGCTATCAACTAACGACGAATCGCACTGGAGCTATACAGACAGATTAATCCGTCAAGTATCAATCAGCGTCACGACTACACGCAAAATTTCCTATACACGGTACTTTTATTATAGACATGCCACGGAAGGCAGGGGAGTTTCAGGATCAGGGTTGACGGGGTCTGTTTTGGACTAATTTCCCGTTATATATCTTTTCAAGCAGTCAGGTCTCCAGCGTCATATTTTTATGCATCACATCATTGGGACAAGAATAAAATGTGCGAACAGATTGCACTCGTTGGGGACTATTTCATTTCGTGTTATAATTGTTCGTTTTGTCTGGCAGTAATGAAAAGGGGCTGGGTTTTTGCCCATGTATGATAGACAGGTATCAGTAATCTTTTGTAAAAAGCCAATACAAAGTCATGAGCATGCCTCTTATACCGCCTTTAGCTATATCCGTCAGTATATATGGCTTTGGCAAGATGCAGGATGCAAAAAACCTAACAAGGTACGCATACTGTACAAAGATACTTGTACCATTCACACCTGGTACATCTCCAGGGGAGCTTGGAGGAGTGGGGTTTTCATTATAGGCACTCCGTAGTCCAAAACGCGTCGCGTACTTGAAAGACGTGGTCGCGCGTTAAGTGGCTACCCACTTGCTAGTGTAGGTAGGTACGGATAGGTAAAGCTGCCTAGCAATTTCGCGACCAAAGCCCACCAGCCATTAGACTAGCATCTGCATCTTCTTTCTCCATTCACCAGACAACTCATAATCTCTCCCATAACCAGACCACGCCTTCCGATTTACTTCATCCACTCTCTATTCATCAGATCTTTATCTAATTTCTCTATATCCCTTCCTCTTATTCTCTTCCATCAGCTCAGCTCTTCTCTACAGTAAGTCACCCCCTAGCAACGGTCACCCCGCCCTTTCGTCTTTGCGTGGCAGCTTCACGCAGCACTGGAAGAAAAAAAGAAGGATGCATCAACAGAAGGCTAACACGCAGAACAGAGATGTTGGAGGCACGACTCGACCAGGCTAGTCTTCTGAAGAAGGTTGTCGACGCGATCAAGGACTTGGTGCAGGACTGCAACTTCGACTGCAATGATACCGGCATTCAGCTGCAGGCTATGGACAACTCGCACGTTGCCCTAGTCTCTATGATGTTGAACACCGAGTCTTTCTCTCCCTTCCGATGCGACCGTAACATCTCGCTGGGAGTCAACCTTACATCTCTTACCAAGGTCCTACGTGCTGCCCAGAACGACGACGTTCTCACACTCAAGGCTGAGGATGGTCCCGATGTCCTTAACCTACAGTTTGAGAGTCCCGATAATGACCGTATCAGCGAGTACGACCTCAAGCTTATGGACATCGACCAGGAGCATCTCGGTATCCCCGATACCGAGTATGCTGCCACTATTAGCATGCCCTCCCAGGAGTTCCGCCGTATCTGCACAGATCTGATGGCCATGTCAGAATCAGGTTAGTTTTTACATACCCTATCACAACCATTGTCCATTGTCCATTGTCTAACAGTCGCTTTAACAGTTATGATTGAGGCCACCAAGGACGGTGTCAAGTTCGCATGCAATGGCGATATCGGTAACGGCTCGGTGACTCTCCGAAGCCACACCAATGTCGAGAAGCCCAAAGAAAATATCGAGATTGAGTTGTCCGAGCCTGTCGCTCTCACCTTCTCTCTCAAGTACCTTGTCAACTTCTGCAAGGCTGCCGGTCTGTCGGAGACGGTCAAGATTTGCCTTTCTAACGAAGTGCCGCTCTTGGTCGAGTACAACATCGGAGGCCAAAGTCATCTCCGATTCTACCTTGCTCCCAAGATTGGTGACGAGGAATAGACGGTTGCCACACTATAATGCGACACCATCCTGTTACATGACTGTGAGCACGGCGTTTGTGGTTACAAGGACACGGACACGATCAAGCGGTTCTGACGGAGTATATGCGAAATGGGGATGTGTAAGAAATAGGGATACCAAGAATTTTGCCTGCTTATCAAAAAGCCTGTTACGGGTATAACAAGCATGCGCGAATGAAAATGGAATGGAAATGGATAGGTCGGAGAGAAAGGGAAGGTGAACAAGGAGTGTCAAGTAACATACTTTTCACCCTTGCCAGCCGACCAGTTTTGACAATAATGATACTATAAGACTATTCGTCATGAGTTTTGAAGCTGCAATCCTATCAGTGCACTTGGTGTCTGTTATGAAGTCTATTGGTCTTCTCCTCATAGTTCCAGCAATGTGATGTCCCAATGTACGTGTATAATTCTCGTCCGTATACAAGATACAATCTGTATTATTAGCTTGGGTCAATAAGGCTCGATTAATAAGGTCATTAGCAGGATTAAAAACATTTGGTGATGATGTCTTATTAGTGCGGGGCATTGTGACTGGAGGATAGTGGGGCACACGGAAGGTCAACCGGAAGTCGCTGGTAACCTTTGGTTATTAACTCAAAGACGAAAAGTAAGAGCTATCAACAGTACACTCAGTCAGTTCCAGCAGCAAACTCTCTGTCTCGTTCTCCAATCATCTGGTAAGTATTAGGGGGCCTGGTCTCTATAATTTTAGATCCGGTCCGGCTTATTTCCCTCCAACTGAGTCAAGTTTCTTTAGAGTTGGCTCGTGACTAATATCAAGGTGCATAACTACAGTCTGGAAGACGCCGCAGCCGGTTTCTACAAACATTCTTCCCCATTGACAATACTTATCCTCTTTCTCTTCTTTTCTAACGTTTCTTGTCTTTATCGGGTCAAAAGGGCTGAGAAAACATCATCCTCAATCCGCTCTTTTGAGAATCTACCAAGAACCTTTCTTTATCTTCTGAGAGAAACTGACCAGTGACGTCTCTGCGATCTCTGACGTTTCTAACATTCCTGGACAACTACCTAAACAGTCGATACCGTTGGTTGCGTTTGAGTGAGCTTTACCGCATAACTTGGTTTATCTGGGAAGTGCTTGGGATATCATATCTTCTGCTGCCTTATCGCCATGTCTATCGCTCATGCAGTACCGGACACTCGGGTCCTCGCCGTGGCAAGCCATGTAGGTACATGTACAACCCCGACACCTTCAATCATTTGTCACATATTCAGCTGGTTCCAATAAACTAATTTTTCTAGGTTGTCTCTGGGTAACTAGCTCTTTCTGCTTGGGGTTGTAATGACACTGACACGTTTTAGTTACGTCGGTAACAAGATTGCCGTCTTCGTGCTGCAATCGTTAGGATGCGATGTCGCAGCCCTCAACACTGTCCAGTTCAGTAAGTTCTCGTCCAATCTTTAAGGACAATAAGTTGATCTTGCTAACACGCAAAGGCAATCATACTGGCTATAAGCAATGGAAGGGCACCAGAGTCTCGGCACAAGAGATCACGGATCTATGGGATGGACTCAAGCAGTCATACCTTGACGACTTCGACGTTATGCTTTCTGGGTATATCCCAGGCGCTGAGGCCGTCGATGCGGTTGGTAAGATAGGTCGAGAGCTCAAGGAAAAGTCGAGGGAAACACCTGGCAAGTTTTTCTGGGCGCTTGATCCTGTCATGGGAGATAACGGGAGGATTTACGTATCTGAAGATGTCGTGCCAGCTTACAAGAGACTCATCAACGATGCAGACCTTATCCTTCCCAACCAGTTCGAGGCCGAGTACGTTTGAGGATGATTGCCTTTTGTTTTTTCAGAACCATTGGCTAACCCAAGTTTTATCACAAAAGACTGCTCTCAGAGGTCAAGATCCACGATATGGACAGTCTGCGCAAGGCTATCCAGGTTCTTCACGACAAGTACAAGGTTCCTCACGTTGTCATCACCTCGGTCAGCCTCGAGGCACCAGATCACCCCCCTTCACATCTTGCCGTCGTTGGCTCTACCATGACATCCGCCGGCCAAGCTCGCTTCTTCAAGATCGTCTTCCCCTCGATCGATCGCTACTTCAGTGGCACTGGCGACATGTTCGGTGCTCTCATGGTGATCCGAATGCGCGAGGCTGTCTTCAACGCTGACGAGCGTCTACGACACACGGCCAGTTGGCTTAGCGATGATGCTGTATCCGCCACCGAGCTACCTCTTGCCCGCGCCGCAGAGAAGGTTCTAGGCAGCATGCACGAAGTTCTCTCCAAAACATGCGAGGGCATGAAGAGGGTTGTTGAACGCACAACAGATGACATGAAGGTTGAAGACAGAACTAACGAGACAAAGGTCCATCTCGTCAAGAGCAAGGCTGCTGAGCTACAGCTGGTGAGGAATCTGGACTGCTTACGCTCGCCAGCAAAACAGTTTCATGCAAAAGCCACATGAAGTCTTTCAGGGGGGGTTGTGTTCATGGCCGGGATAATTTAGTAGAGATTTGCAAAGAAATAGAATTGGGTACAGGAGAGAGAAGATGGCGCTTATTCATGGTTTATTTCTTAAGATTTGCCTGTTATTCTTTGTAGACCAAGTGAAAAGTCGAACTGGTATTCCCATTTGCATCCGCCCTTTGATCTCTAATAGTTGATATATATGATGCCATTGGCCAAAAACTCAAGTCATTAATTCATGGGACTTGAGGGTAGAAACTGATATTATTGTTTCTTTCTCCCTCTAACCAGTGCTGCCGAAGCCACCGGCACCACGCACACTCTCCTCGAGTTCTTGAACCTCGACCACTTCAGGGGTGTAGATACGCTCCAAGACTAGCTGAGCGATGCGGTCGCCCTCCTTGACCTCGAAGTCGGACTCGTTGTGGTTGAAAAGCAGGACCTTGACCTGACCGCGGTAATCGGCGTCAATGACACCTGCACCAGTATCGATAAAGTGCTTGGAAGCGAGGCCTGATCGAGGAGCAATTCGGCCATCTGCAGTTCACCATTGTCAGAAAAGTGACTTTTGACCGCCTTTTTTCAAGCTGGTCTCAATTACTTACAGGTTCCAGCGGGCACAGCCATGCTAATATCGGTATCGACTAGAGCCTTGCCGCGAGCAGGAATCGTCGTGTCGCGCGCAGCGTAGATATCATAGCCAGCGGCAAAATCACTGCCGCGAGTGGGCAGGCGACCCTTCTCAGAGAGCTTCTTGATCTGCAGGGGCGGGGGAGCTTCCATTGTAGCAGCGGTCTTGGCACGTTTGGCGGGAGGGGATGAGATGGCGGAGTTATCGGGGACGAGAGTCTCAGAGGTCATTTTGAAAATTGAGGAGAGGGAGAGAAAAATTGCAGAAGAATGGAGTAGTTAGGTGACGTGGAGATAGCTCTTGACACTGGAGCAGAAAGATCACCTTAACAGCTGGAGACGTGACGCGGTTGGATGGGTAACGCGCTTTGGCTGCTTGGATGAATTGGCCAATAAGAGAAAGCTATGTTTAAGTGGTTTGCTTTTGCTACCTAGGTAGTAAAGACACAGCATCTACAACAGATATCATGGTTGAAAATTGTTGCTACTGTAGTAAGCTCGGGAAAATAGAAATGATTATGTTGTTGGTCATTTAGAGTATCATATAACAGCGGCATGAATCTTCAAGAATCCAAGTCTCGACCAAAATCGATCAATCTGAGTCTCGTCGCATCTCGGGGGTGGAACTGTGCTACCTTGGATCTCACCAAGAACCGCGCAGCTGCAGATTCGCGCGGCAATTGCACGTAGGACGCCGAGTTGTCGCCATGAGCTTCGACGAGCGTGTTGAGAAGCTCTTCTGTGAGTTCTTTCATTTCCGCCGCTGCAGCAGTAACCTCGTTTTGGCGCCCAGAACCCTCGTCAGCGGCCTGCCCCCAAATTTCATCAATCCTGCGCTGCCGTTTGTCGTCCTTATCAGCAGTGTCCTTTGGTTTCTTCAGCTTTCCTTGAGCATTGAAACCAGCAGCCAGATCCTCACCGTCGACATCTATGAGGTCGCCAACGACTGGCCCGCCTAGTTCCTCTGCCGCAAGCATTGGCGCTAAGTGGTTGTCAATAAACCGAAGGAGGACCTTCATGAGCTTGGAAGTCTCTTTGTCGTAGCCAGTCTTCTTAGCCCTGAGCTCTTGCAATCGTTCCTTTGCACCTTCCTCTGGTGTGACGTGAGTGCTCGCGTCTACTTCATCGCGTAGTGACTGTATGCGCGCGGCGAGAGCATCGCCAAGGAGATTCTGGTCTTTGAGGTCTGCTTCATCCGCTTCAAGCCGACGCGACAGCTTATCATGGCTCTCACGTTGAGAAGTAAGGTAAGTATTGGACTCTTGGATTATTTGATGAGTCTTGCGCAGAGCTAGCAACGCTGGTAGAAGAGATCCAGGGTTTGGTAGAAAAGGATCTGACTCTGTCACCTCTTTGAGGGCTGCTTCGATGACTCGCGCTCTCCCCGCTACTGACTCTGGAAGCTGGGCCTGATCTTGTTCTGAACGAAGCTGTTTCCAGTTATTATGGCACCAGTATTTGGATTTGGAGTACTGTATACCTTTTCCAGTTCGGCTTCATGTTGGCGGACTTTCTGTTGAAGTTCCTGCAACGTTTGATCGAGGCCGGCTGTGTATGCCTGTGCCTCCATACGTTGTGAGCTATCCTCCATGGCGATAAAACTCGACACTGTTGAGAATTACCAGTAAATAAGTCGTGAAAGGTAGTCAGTTTGCTCGTCCAAGTTGGCGTGTTTGGATGGAAACCATACGCATGTAAGTTGAACCAATGAGAAAAGAGTCGAGCTACTGTCAGCGCGTTTCAAATCTTCGGTACAAGCGATGCGAGTTAGAGTTCCCACTTATTGTTGGCACCTAGTGGGGGACAAAGAAATGACGGTACCCCCGGTTTCTTACTAAAATCGCTACTATTTAAGAAATTTATTATAAAATAAATAAAATAGCTATTAAGTTTAGCTAAATTTTGTAATATTATTTAATAGAGAGAGTATATAATCGACAAGTTAAATAAAGTTTGTTAAATTTTTTAATGTTTAAACTTTTTATTTTTAAGTTTTCAGTTTTTATTTTATATACTTGAGTTTTAAGTATAGTTTTCTCTATAAAAATGTAATAAAAACTATATAATATATATTATTATAAACTAGAAAGAAAGCTCTATTTAATACTACTTATTATAGATTTCATTTAATTAATTATAGTTATCTTTTAGATAGGAAGAAAAGCCCTCAAACCGTCATTTCTTATGTCCCCCGGAGGGGCACCTCGACATCCATCAATAGCTCATAAAGGCAGATTTTACTCAAGATTTTGACATAGAGTTACATAGTAGGCAGTTTTATCAAGTCAATGCTTATGAGTCGGACAGGTAAATTTTAAGGCCTTCATCTAATGCGGTTGGTTTTCTCAGAAACTCTCTTCACTTGTACCCCGTCGCGACTGCCCTTTTCAGCAGCCTGGAGCTCCCCCTGGTGTGGTGGAGTGCGCCTTCCCAAGCTCCCCGAGGGCCCAAGCTTCACGCAATCGGACGTTGCACGTGACCTTGCTCAGCTTTCTCCATCTGGATCCTCGCAGGGCTGCTTCTCCCGCTTTCTCCCAATCTCCTCACCCCAAAGATCGACCTTTTGTCGTGTCATATTCTCTCCCTCCCCTTTTACCTCATTGTTCTTCTGAGATTTCTCATCTCCTCTATTCTCAGCGATTACTCGTAGTCGTTTTTTTAGAGTGAGACTTTTCTTTCTTCCTTTGATTCCTCACCACCTTGGATTGGTATTGCCGCCTAGATCCATTGCGACAGCGAACGTTCTAAAATACCGCGCGCCGATTCATCGAAAGTACTTACTTCTCATCCTTCGACGCTTCGCGACAGGGTTCCGCACTCGTTGTTGGGATTACGGAAATACTGCGATCGATAAACCTCGAGTCCACGGTCAGAAGGTTTGAGCTGAGCACTGCCTCTTTTTGCTTTTTAAGACGTCCGTCCCAGTATCGATCGCTTCACCTCTCCTCACAACCATTCAACATCTTCATCTCCGCCCTTCCTCTATCCAGCCCAGAACCTAGGAGATCTTCTAGGCACCTATCCGAAGCCCGCTGAAAGAGTTCTGGAATTCGCCCTTGAGCCCGAGACTCGAATTCCTTGTCCTTCCACCCAGCCCGCAACACGCACCGTCCTTGCGCGACACCAGTCACTTCACGAATATTTCACCGAAGCGCGCATCCAGCGAAAGTCACTACACCAGCACGTTTTCCTTCGAAAACCCCTGAGTGTATATAAGACGAACAATAAAAAGAACGAGACGTTTCAAATTGTCGACTGTTAAAATTCGCGTGAACATACCAATTACTATCAACAAACATGTCTGCCTCTCCAACCCAGCCAACCCAATCGGCCAAGCGCCCTTTGGAAGAAGCCTCGTCGCCCTCGCGCGCAGGTGATCAGCCTGACGCAAAGCGACCCGCTCTCGACAAGATCAAGCACGACGACGATGTCGATATCGAAGTCCCTGAAGCCCCCGTCGAGGTTCCTGCAGACGATACCGACGACAAGGTCAACGGCGCCGCTAAATCCGAGGATGGTGAAGACACCACAACGGATCAAGTATCCGACATTAAGGCTGCGGCTGCTGCCACGGTCGCTGCCTCTTCTTCCAACGCTGTGACTTCGGCGGCCGCCCATGACGAGACGTCCTGGATCCATATTCGTGCTGTCATTTCTAGTCCTGAGGCAGCTACAGTCATCGGAAAGGGAGGCGAGAACGTATCAAACATCCGGAAGCTTTCCAATGCCAAGTGCACTGTCAGCGACTATCAAAAAGGAGCCGTCGAGCGCATCCTTACTGTCAGCGGGATAGTAGACGCTGTGGCTAAGGTACAGTGGCCCTCCCCAGATCTAATGATCCCCGAGTTAACGTGGAGCAGGCTTTTGGTTTGATCATCCGTACATTGAACAACGAACCCCTTAATGAGCCTTCAACAGCTTCTTCAAAGACATACCCTTTACGACTGCTGATTCCCCATGTCCTGATTGGTTCCATCATTGGTAAGGGTGGTGCTCGTATTCGTGAGATTCAGGAAGCATCTGGCGCCCGACTGAACGCATCTGATTCTTGCTTGCCCATGTCCGGCGAGCGATCGCTCGTCGTAATGGGTGTCGCCGATGCTGTCCACATTGCGACATACTATGTTGGTAGCACCCTCCTTGAGCAGCTAAACGATAGATTCGGAGGTCCTGCTGCGTCCGCCTATGCCACCCGAAGTGGCGCGCCTGCTGGATCGATCCCGGGAGGCATGCAAGTTGTCCCATACTCACCCCAGCCTGCCTCAGGTCACTACGGGCGAAGCGAGAACTATGGCCGTCACAACGATCGTCGATCTCACCACATGCCACCCGCGCCCTACCCTCAGCAATACCCTCCTCATGCTGCTGCTCAGGCTAACCCTGCCATGCCTATGCACTATGGTGGTGCGCAAGGAGGAGGTGCTTACGGGGCGGCTCCTCACGCCCAGCCGCACATGGCGCCTCACGCCGGTCCTCCACAGCATGGCGGTGCTCCCCAGGCTCAGCCTATGGGCGGCGCAATCCCTGGTGGACCAATCACACAGCAGATTTACATCCCCAACGATATGGTCGGCGCCATCATCGGCAAGGGTGGACAGAAGATCAACGAGATACGGCAAATGAGCAACAGCGTGATTAAAATTAACGAGCCTCAGGACAACAGCAATGAGCGCCTAGTGACAATCACAGGAACGGAGGAGTGCAATCGCATGGCACTATACATGCTCTACTCTCGACTTGGTGAGGTCCAAAACAAATCCGTCAGCAACTAAATTTCTAACCATGGCAATTTCAAACAGAGTCCGAAAAGCACCGTGTTTAACCTTTCGATATGAATGCGACAATCTTCGAGCGAGTTACGGATTACAACCAACACGGTGTTGTTGACAAGGTTATTAAGAAGCTAAAAGGAGGGATGCAATCTGTTTGGACTTGGCAGGGGAGGGTGATCTAGAAGAGCCAACCTATTACAACGATGAATTTGAGGAACTTGGCCACGATCAAATGGTGATTCTGTCCCCTGCTCGGGTCATAGTTTCAAAGTTAGGGTGAGACAAGTCGCCGAATGATTGAAAGGCATAGAAATGGTGTCAAAGGATGGGTTCGCATTTCATCGGGATGAACAGGGAAACAAGACAGGCTGTTTGGTAGGGAGTGAGAGCTTCGCTGTTCTTGGCAAGTGGCGGCTCCCCGAGGTACTTGATTTTCAACGGCGCATTGACTCAGTATTATTTTGTTGTTCACTTAATTCAAAGGAGATTCTAGTATGTATCCGAAATGAAGGTATAACTTGGTGATTGAAGTACTTCTAACTAGAGCTTTGTTAATTGGTAGATTGAAGTACTTCTAACTAGAGCTTTGTGAGAGGAACATGGTACTAAACACAGTGTTAGTTATCGAATCTGCCAAGGAATGTCAAGCAAGGTCTCTTACTATCTCTAGACCCTTGTTCCGAGCAAGGAGGTAGTTCACGTTATCATCGATTACTGCAATATTAGCAACTGAATGTGTTCGGCTTCTGAACCTGAGCCCAGTACTTACCACTTCCACTGTCCTTGTGCTGCATATGAGCGTCTTTGCTATCCCAGCCTAGCAACAGCCTTGATGCACGACCTGGGATGACTGAAGGGTCTTGATGCTCTCCTTGAACAAACTCTCCATAAGCCAATCCGTGGAACCCAGCCAGCCCGCCTTCCTCGCAGGCTACAGCGAATGGCTTCATGTTATCCTCGGTGAAAGTATCATCAGCGCCCCAGCAGGTACAGAACTCTGTCACGGGGGCATGCAGGGCGAGCTCGGCCCGGCCCGTGTACTCTGCAGTCGGACTGGTGATGGGATGCTCAGTCAAGAGCGCACGCAAGGAGGCGTTCCATTCAGTAGCTGCATCGCCGGAGACGAAGGTGTCATATGCAGGGCGCGAATTCCAGCGGATGCCCAAGACCCAGTAGTCGGGCTTCTCAAGAGGGCGGCCGAGATAGACAGACTCGACGCCGGGAATCGACTTGAGGTGATTGGTCACTGATGAGAATGAGGCCGGCGGGGATTCGGGGTGTTCAACAAGGATGGGTTTGAACTTGATGAGAAGTGATTCAAAAACTACCGACATGATGTATATGTATATGAATATGAATATGAATATGCACGTATTTTATTTGTGAGTTGTAGCGAGTCATGAGGATGATATGAGCATTGGAGAAGCGACATATATCTTGATGATTACGAAATGATGGAGTGTTTCTTCACGTGGCCAAACTTTACGAGATGTTTCTACAAGATACCAAAGAATGACGATGTGTTTCGGTATCCGATGAGGGGTAAGTATCGTTGGATCTGCCAATTATGATGCTCCAAATGTGGCGGCGACTTATATGGCCTGAAGGTGCCATTGAGAGAGCTCCTGGAAGCTTCTATGTTAGGGTCTATCAATGTATTGCTGTAAATTGGGTTTTGGGTTAATCTACAGATAGCTAAGGAGTAGGTACTTAGGCATTGCTTCAATTAGTTAGTGATATTTATCTGGTTTTATGAAATGGAGCTTGAATGAAGCTGCAGGGTTCTGGTATCAAGGACCGGATGACATGGTATGTATACCAATCTATACTCTGTACATAGGTTCAATGGATATCCATCATCATATAATAGAGTAGGTATCAAGTCGACAGCCTTGAAATGGCCTACGATCAAGGCCGGCACTTTCAGTAATCAGCCCCACCGCTACCGGACCATTTTCAGGTCAATTATGGAACGGAAGGTCCGGTGTCCACCACAACTACCGACCGACCTCACCCCAAAAGAGAAGGAGGTAAGCTGACATGGCATTGGTTGAATTGTACCTTCTTTTTTTGCTGTAATTTACCAGATTAACTCCCCGCGCGTCGCGTGTTTTCCATCACTCTTATCTTCCTTTTTACACATCTTGTTCACTCTTTTGAATCTGAATTGTAAATAATTGTCTGTCGTGGCTAGGACAGGCACTAATCTTTTGTGACGCCTACTAGCTTTCACCACTAATGACGGGAACACCTGGCCAGTGCTATCATCGTAATTAACTAATATCATCAGCCGAGGCGTCGCGCCACACGTTCCCAATCTTCCCGCTCTCCGTAAATTTCAAAAAAAAGAGTTCTGTTGTTACATCGAATCGAAACTGCTACATAGCCTGGTCTCTCTTCTCTCGGCCTCATCCTTATCCTTACTGTTTATAACATACGCGAACCACACGTCTTTCACCATTACCTCCGCATACTCCACAGGCGCCATGGTCATGGCCAGTGACGACCCCGAGCATGTCACGAAGCCCACGACCATTGTCGTCAACCATCGCCATGAGCCTCAAAGATTGCCTTCTGAGATCAACCTCCTGACGCTCAACTGCTGGGGACTCCGCTACATCTCTACTCAACGGGTTGCGCGACTCGACGAGATCGGTCATAGAATCGCACACGCTGTTCCTACACCGCATATCGTCTCACTACAGGAATGTTTCACTCAGGAGGACTACGAAGCCATTCGTCACCATACCCGTCAGATTCTTCCCTATGGCAAGTTCTACTACAGTGGCGCTTTCGGTGGTGGCCTGGCTATCTTGAGTTGCTGGCCCATTGAGGAGAGTACCATGTTCAAGTATCCTCTTAATGGACGACCCACCGCCTTTTGGAGAGGAGACTGGTATGTGGGCAAGGGTGTTGCATGTGCAAAGATTCGTTTTGGACCAAGGAGAAAGGATATTGTTGAGGTTTTCAATACTCATGTAAGTCCACCCCTTGCAAAAACTTCCCTAGGTCCATAACTAACTCCCATCCCAGACTCATTCGCCCTATGAGCCTGACCCTGTGAGTACTTATGACTGCCATCGAGTTGCGCAATCATGGGAAATGTCGAAACTTCTGCGCGGCGCCGCCGAACGTGGACATCTTGTGGTCGGTATGGGCGATTTCAATATGCTCCCGTTATCCTTGTTTCACCGTGTCATCACAGCACACGCGCCAGTTCGTGACGTCTGGCGCATACTGCATCCTGATAGCTCTCTTGGACCTGCCTACCATCCATCTGAAGAGGAACGACACCGTCCGTTACCCACCGCCGACTTCAATCTTCTCGAGAACGGTGCAACCAGTAATTCTGTCTACAACACCTGGCGCTGGAACAAGAACCAGAAGAACCGCCTCAAGGGGGGTGATGTTTGTGAAGTTCCACCCGATACCATAGATTCCCGTGGCCAACGCCTTGATTACATCTTTACCTCGACAGGTGTAGACCCTGATGCTCCGGCCACAACCCCTGGTTGGGTTGTTAAGTCTGCCCATGTCGCCATGACTGAGCGCCATCCGGACCTCCTTTGTTCGCTCTCGGATCATTTCGCTGTCCAGGCTACACTTACTCGACACACTCCTTCTCCAGCGGTCAATCCTCCTGACCCGCGATCCGAGACCCCTTCTGCTGCCCTTCAGACCGGCGCATACTTGGCCGCCAGCAGCCCAGCTAGCAGCATCCATTCAGGTGATGTAGCTCAAACAGCCAACCCGGATACTCAGCTCAAGCGCGGCCGTTCTCGCAGTAACGATTTCGCTCCATCCACCTACGATGAGATCATTGGCATGATTCAAAAGTATCATGCACGTGAAGTGCGTCAACGCCATTGGCGTGGTGTGCATTTCTTTCTCGCGCTGTTCGTCTGGCTCGCCTGTCTAGTGGCTGTATGGTTCAGTCCTGAAAACTACGTCGCATTTATTCTCATGCTGGTCAGCAGTTTGAGCTTAGTTGCCGGTGTTATCGACGGCCTCCTCTCTCTGCTCTTCTTTTCATGGGAGATAAAGGGCCTCAAAGAGTTCGAATGGGAAATCCGAAATGCCAAGGCTGTGGCATCTGGTGACCGGATGGCGTTGACAGCGTCCGAGACATATGAGAGTTCTGGACAACGATCAAAATCTACATGAAGGGAATACACACCAAAGATTATGTTCATGACTTGACGTTTCTGTATAAGGCTAGAATGACGAAACGAGGATTCAGGATAAACGTACAACTGCCAACAATAGGGCCTAATGCTTAATGTCTATTCATAATAATACTTTTAACAATTTTGGAGGGTTCATGATACCTTCCGCTCCCGACTCCTTCTATCACCCTCTCTATTAACCTTCAAAACAGGTTATGCCAAATCTTGGCCTTCACCCACCACGGGCATTCCTTGTGTTCTCTGTTCGACATAGCCACCCGGCCTCATTCGACGCCATGTATATCCCATGAAAGCAGTCTCTTTTCGTATTCTCAACGAAGTCTTCTTCGTATTCCTATCCCGAAGCAGCATGTCTCGTGGCCGTTTACGCTCCTTGTGTCCGTAGAATCTGACAAATTGCTTCAACGTCGCCTTTTCAGTGGGCTGAAACTCTTTTGATGCATCAAGATCGCGGTCGATACTTCGGAGTTTGGCCGCATCGAACGGGGTCTTGATGAGTTCCATGGCCTTCTGTTGCACGTGGGCGTCAAACCCAAAAAGCAACTCTCCCACGTCCTCCGAATTGAGGAACACATTTGAAGGAATTGACTCTGACCATTCCTCCAAAGGTTCGGACTCGTCAAAGTAGTGTGCATCGTCATCGCTCTTCAAATTCGGAGTAAACGGTGGCGGCATAGACTGCAAGCGATCCCAGGGCGTGTTCTTGAACCATCTATGTGCTTTAATATCCTCCGCATCATCGGGAAAGACATATCGACCGGAGTAGTATGTCGTTCGTGGACCATCAAACGGGCCACGGTACTTCATCTGGTACTTTCTTGAACACAGCCGAATGTCTTTATCCTGGATCAAGCGGCAGATGAGGTCTTTACACTTGTCGCTGACATAAGGTCTGAGTGGGAATGCAAAGTTGCTCTTGAATTTCTGTAATGCTCGTCAGTTTTGACTGTAAACAACAGAGTGGAGTGTACTTACGAGGATATTTTGTTTTGTCTGCTTCCGTCCGTCTTCGGACAGAAAAGGGGTCTGCCCATAAAGACACTCGTACAGAATGATGCCAATGCTCTACTAGTCACATCTTCCATCATAATCATGGCCCTGGACGACTTCTGGGGCCATGTACTGGCTGGTTCCAACCATAGATCTGGCAGCAGTGCGAGCCCCGTGTTGGTTCCTCCATCCGATTAGGTTTCGTAAATCCTCATTTCTTTCCAACGGATACTTTCCGTGTCTATCAAGCCCAGAAACAAGGCTTCGGTACAACTCAAGTTGCTTCAAGATATTTTTACTGCTTTTTTGATCCGCCTCATCACCGGTGATGCTGATGCCTAGCCTGTGAACCAAGGAATATCGGTGAGTGTTGTAATAAGCTGCATCGTGAGACCAGTGATCATCGAATGCTAGTCCAAAGTCAGAGATCTTTAGATGCCCCGTCCCAGATATGAGAAAGTTGTCTGGCTTGATGTCGCGGTGAATGAAGTTCAGGCGATGGGCCTCTTCCACAGCAAGTATCATCTCCGCAATATAGAACTGCGCAATAGGCTCTTGTAGGATATTTTGTCGAATCAGCAACCCAAGAAAATCGCCACCTGGCATATACTCTATTACCAGATAAAGATTTGCTGGATCTTGGAAGCTCGCGATCAAGGGAACGGCCCTGTAAAGATGAGTTAGTTGGCCATCTTGTAGTCCAAGCTTGCATTGTACGAACCATTGTGACCCTTCAGAAGCGACGAGAAAGTCTCTTTCAGCCCGCAGGTGGCCCTCTTGACTGTTTCGAATCATTTCTGACTTTCGAATGACCTTCATGGCATAGACTTGCCTTGGGAAAGCATGTCCTTGAGCAGGTTTTTCGCGCACCAGTCTGACCACTCCAAAACTCCCTTTGCCAAGGATTTGCAGCGGCTCGTAATTGTTGACCGACATGCTAGATTCCTTCCTTCCTTGCCGATACAGAGAGTTGGCTTTCATTGCTCGTAACTCTCTTAAGTGACACGTTTCCTGACTTCTGTACTGTATTCGGATTCTCTCCTTCTCATCTGATGATATCAGCAAGCAGTTGCACAACTGAGCTTCGAGACATTGGCTTCGCAAGGTTCGCGCATCAGGTTTGTAGAGCAGCTCGTTGAAGTAAGTCTCGAGGAAGATTTTGGCAGCAGCGGCCCTCTCTACAGTTGCAACAGTTGGTCGAGCTTGAATCACACCGGCTTCGGGGATAGTGCTGAGTGCGCGACCTTCGGGACTTGAGCGTGTCCATGGGTTTCGCCTATTATATCGTCTCTCCGCCGCTTCCGTGTTTTTCTGTGAAGGCGATGATTCGAGCGATGTCTTCTCTGTCGACTCTTCCCCAGTCTGCGAAGGCGAACCAGTTACTTCGGAAGAAGGTGGAGTGTCCGATTCGTTCAGCTGAGGATGTTTCAGCAGCTGCAGTGAGCTGCTTAACCTCCTTGGAGAAGTTCGAATTAGCAGTGTCGAATTGGATGACATAGCTATGGGGTTGAGCCGAAGCTTTCCAATGAAGTCTTTGGTATGTGCACTTCTTGTTACACCTTCACGCCGTGGTCCATATCTGTTCAGTAAACGAGTCTTGACTCGCTCTTCAGGAAGTGTGTTCGTATCTTTACCCGACTCAGCGCCTACTAGAAGTAAGCCTGGTGGCCACGGAACCCATTGATTAGTAGTACTCACCACTGCGTGTATTCTTCCCTCTGTTGAAGGCAGCGCGGAAAGGTTTCCATTTCTTGGAACTACCGTTACCAGTCTTCCGCGCATGTTGTTCGTCCAAGCTATCTGCACCAACTCCTTCGGGTCCATCAGGCGTTATAAATGCGTTCTTTGAGTCGCATGATGAAAGGCGAATGAAGTGCTGGCTGGCCTTCTTCAGAAGGGCCGGTGCCATGATGCTGAGAGGTAAGTGATAAAAGAGGAGTTATTGCTGCATCGATATTCCATAAAAGCAAATAGTAGTTAAGTAATAGAATGATGCAACGGCCGTAATGTGAAGAGAGCGACACTTGAGCCGTGTTTTCACAACGGTTTGTCATTACCGAAGTTGAATTAGAAGGATAATAGGAAGAGAAATGGTTGATCAAATCTACAAGAGGCTTACGCGAACGTTATTGCGAGTTCCTTCCTCAACTTCAAACCAAGGGGGGACAGTGGGGGACTGACACTTTCACTAAAGAAGGATCGAGGCAGAGTCCAGGTGAGTTAAAAGAGGAAAGTGATAGTATTTTATCTGCTCAACTTTACAATATCCTTTCAAGTGCAGGGAGAAATATCCCGCAGTCAATAGCAAAACAAAACCATAACCCTTTTTATCGTACGCCAATTTCATGTCCATGCAACGAGGGACGGTCTTCGCCCCATCATCCCTAGTTCCCGTTCAAACTGCTCTCCTCATGTCTGTTCTGTTCTATACATCATCGGCTCTTAGCAGGAGGCACAGGTCTGAGGCTCCTAATCCTTGCATGCAGCACAACACCAACACCAACCAAGCAGCAGACGATATATATATAGAGGCCTGGAAAGGTAAGGCGTCTTCACGTCATCAATTTGCCGCCAAACTCTGCCACCGCTCCTTAGGGGGTATTATTACAAGAGGCTGGTGGCGAGTCGAGTCGGGTTCGAGTGAATGAAAGCAGGTGCTACGCTCACTTGATCTCAAGGAGCTTGACATCGAAGATCAATGTGCTGTTGGCGGGGATGCCAGGGAGGCCACGGGAGCCGTAGGCAAGGCTGGCGGGGATGGTGAGGCGACGCTCGCCACCGATGGCCATGCCAACGACACCGATGTCCCAGCCCTTGATGACTTGTCCCTTACCGGCCTTGAAGGAGAAAGGCTTACCCTTCTTGTTGGCTGTGATTATGTCAGTAAATTTCAAGGCAAGAAGAAACAGCAAGTCACTAACCATCGAACTGCTTTCCGTTCTGGAGCTTGCCAATGTATCGGACACCGACAGTGTCGCCGTTCTTGACAGTGCGGCCGTTACCGACAGTTCGGTCGTCAATGGTGACACCCTGAACGACCTTGACACCAGTGGCAGCCTTGGGCTGCTTAGCCTTTTCGGTGGTAGATCCGGTAGGGCCCTGCTCAAGGTTCTTGGCGAACTGAACCTTCTTAGCGTCCTTCTTCTCCTCAGCGGCAACAGCCTCGCCCTTGTTGTTCTTGAGCTTCTTCTGCTGCTTCTTGGACAGCTTAGCATCATCCTTGGAGATGAGCTCGTCAAGACCCTCGGTGGCCTCATCAGCGGCGCGCTTGTTCTTGCCCTTGGAGGCGGCAACAAGCTTGGGGGCCTCTTCCTCGTCGTCCTCGAGCTCCTCAATGCGGGGGTCTGAGACACCATCGAGTTCGTCGCTGGCGTCGCTGTCCTCGCCCTCGAGGGCGTACTCAAGCTCATCGGGGGAGAGATCGTATTCGTCATCATCCTCGTCGTCCTCGTCATCCTCATCATCGTCCATGATGTAGTTTCCGGTGAGGTAGATGGTGTGAGTACCGGTAACAACGAAGAAGACCTGCTCGCCATGGTTGACAGTGATGTCGAGAGGCTGCTGGTAGTTCTTGAATCAAAGTTAGCTAGCTGTACTGGAAGCAAACGACACCATAACTTACCTTCTCAGTGTCAAGAGTGCAGATGACAAAGTTCTCGAGATCACCGCCCTCCTCGCTGTCATCATCAGAGTCCTCCTCGTCATCTTCCTCATCATCATCGTCCTGGGTAGCCTTGGCCTTACCCTTGGCCTTGGCCTTGCCATTGGGCTTAGCGTCCTCCATCTCCTCGTCGGACTCCTCCTGGGCAGCGGACTCGAGGAGCTTCTTGATAGCAGCAGCCTGTCTTTGCTTCTTGGCCTTAACAGGGTCACTAGGGCCACCGTTGGCCTCCTCATCGGAGTCCTCCTCGTCATCAGAACCAGCAAGCAGAGCCTTCATGTACTCCTCGTCGATCTCATCCTCCTCGTCGTCCTCCTCGAGGCCGGGGAAGGCACGCTTGACAAGGCGAAGGGTGGATCGAGCGACAGCAGGCACGTTACCCTCGTCATCGGCCTCAGCCTCTTCTGTAGGGTCCACGGCAGCCATGGTGATGCGGAACTGTTTGAGTTCACGGTTAGAACTTTGTACTCAAGTTTGGACAGCACGGTCGCAATTGATGCGCTGACGGCGACAAGCGAGTTGGTACAATGCAATGCATCGCATCGCATTTGCAGTGCTTTTGAGGCACGAGGGATGAACTTACAGAAGCAGGGAACTCCATGGCGGCAGGAATCAAGATCTCTCCAGGAGGGACCTCGAGGCCGTAAACGGGACCAGGAACAGCAGACATTGTGATGGATTTGTGATTGCGTTTACGTTGAAAAGAAAAGGGTATTTAGATAGAATAAAGGTGGGAGACGAGAGAAGCAGAGAGATGTGAGAGAGGTGTAGAAATGGTGTTGGAGTGAGGTTTTGATCAGACTCTCGTTGACTGCGAAGAAGAAAACTAAGAACCAAGAAGCATCCTCCAGAGCTTCGAAATTTTTTTCGGGGCTCGACAGACGTCCCCACCGCTTAGCAAGAGCGCCACCAATGAGAGACGGCGATAAGAAACGTTATCTGAACGGGGCGGTCGCTGTCGCAGCAACAGAAAAGGTTCTCCGCTTTGGTGCAGATTTTCCCGCCATAAACTCCAGTTGCTACTCCACTGTCAAAGTGAACAGAGCCGCCTAGAAAGAGACGGTAAACTTTTTTGTACAACGAGTCAAGCACAGGCCGAGTTTGACAAGTTGAACCGAGGGTTGGAGTAACAGACGAGCAGATAATAATGATTGGGACTGTATAAGCTCGTTGGCGCTCGGTTGTATGATTCCTCTCTTTTCTTTAATTCTCTGTTTCAAGCAGCGCATATCCAATCACGAGTTGTTTGTTTCTGTTCATCTTGTCACATGATTGAGTCTGGATGAAGATAAAGTGACCTTTCACCTGATTACAAAAACAGCAGACGCAACGTGGCTCCTCACACAGATAGTCATATAACCCTCCAGTATCAAAAGCATATGATCCAATGGCCAGTATGACTGAAATTTCTTGATAATCCCATGTTATGAGAACCACATATAAAATCTGTTGAGGATATGACGACATAAAGCTGAATAATTATGGGCGACCACAGGGTAGCTGCTTTCACTTTGCCTCCCAACTACTAAACTTAGTCCTTCTTCGACCGAGACACCAAACTTAAGAACCAAGCTTGAATAATCTGCCAGGCCATTGTCAAGAAGAATTTGCGCTGGCCCTGCCCATAAATTTGGGGTCGATCGCCTACGTCCACCAGCATTGCGCCCATCTTAGCAACTGGTTTAGGCCAATACTGGGAGTTGGCGTGGGCATATGCAACCATGAGATCATTCCCATTGGTTATTCCACCTAATTATCTTGTTAGTGACAATAATAAACACAACCTAGTAAAGAGATACATACCGCTTGACCAGAGATTACCGTCTTGAACCCACCGGTATTCTTCGCCTACGAACTTGACGTCTGGATACTTCTTGACCAGATCATCTTGTAGTCCTCTAGGTCCACTTACACTTCTCCCGTTGAGAATGCCTGCTTCACCACATAGATAAACCCCCGTACAAACACACAGCACATCGACGCCTTTAGTATTGAAATGGCCCTTGAGCCATTCCAGCTCAGCCTCTTCAAAGGTTTCCGATGGCTCTGTACCAGGCACAACGACGATGTTCAGCTTTCCTGGCGCAACATCGTCATCTTCATAAGTGTGAGTTGCGCGAACAGAGAGATCGGCTGTCAAGTCAACGTGTGGGAAGAGCTTTGGCGATGTGATGTAGGTTATCTTTGTGCTGGGTGCCATCTGACTTATGTGTGCAGGGAGAGGGAGGAGACCAAGGTATTCCTTGGACATGGAGGCGAGAACATCGACGGTTGCGAGATCTAGAAGTTGTACGCTCGAGGGCATGAAAACCCCAACACGTAGTTGCTTAGCCATAATTGTAACTGTAACTATAAATGTAACTGAAAGAGAAAAAGAACGAACGACCTGAATAACAAACCATACGTTCTTGATTGCAGGACACTATCTTAAATACTACAATACATGTACATCTCCGAACTCCCCGACACGAGGTCCGCCGGGGCCAGGAATTAAAGGCCAGATGATAAGTCTCCGCGGTTGAACATATTATCTTGAAATGCTGAATCCGTCGCTTTACCATCCTCTTATTGGTTCGTCCGACTTTAACATCCGAAGCGCTTCGGCGCCGGAAGACCCCACCTTGTCCGATTGTTCAAAGCGCTCGGCATCGAGCCTTGTGGAAACCAGTGAAAACACATTGATATTAGAATAAATGCTGCAGCGTTCTTGTTATTCGTCGAAATTCACCGAAGAGAAAGAAGAATGGTATCAATATCCTTGATCACTAGTGCACAATGGTCTTATTACAAGTGCTATTTTAAGTCTTTGTGAGTGTTCAATCTCGACTGTAACCTGAGGTAGGTAGTATCAGGTCTCTTTATGTCACACTTTTGACTGATCCATATTATGTATATTAAATATCTTGACGCTTCATGATTAATTTGATAAAAGCTCAATTGCCTTCCGTGACACACAGCTCCGCATTTCATGTATGCGTCTTGTTCTCTTATGACAGCCAAAACATTATTAGACCTCTCCTAGATCTCTATCATAAAATTATCCCTGATTACCATCTCGTCATAATAGGTTCTTCCTATACTCCTCCAACTTAGACATGAATAATGTAGTGTAAAGCCTCAGGCCATATCGTCCACCTTCACAATCGGTATCTGTCGCCTCGTCGCCTTCTTGCTCACAGTATAAACCAAATCTTGGCCCCATAGCTGACTGATCAAAGCCTGAGCGCTGGGTATCGTACCGTACAAGGGAGCAACGACGGGAATCACCAGATAGTCATGCCAGTTGTTCTTGAGGGATCGCCTGGAAAAGTCCATGCCATCCGCCAGCCCCGCCTTGGTCATCTCCCTCTCACGGCTGGCAACACCTGCTTGGTGGAAGCCCTCGTAGAGAGCCATGTAGACTCCGATCTGAAAGAAACCGTAGATGCGGAGGAAATTACACCAGCTGAATACCCAGCCGAGGTCTCGTGGGTCCTCGTTATTTTCTGTAAGTTTGACGTATAATGCAGATGAGATGACCAATATAGCCATGTGAACCGGAAGAAAATGGGCTTCAAAAAGGCGATGCATCATGTAGAAGATGTGCTCCCAGTGTGGTTGCTTGATATTCTCTTGCTGGATGCTTGAAAAGATGCCATTGTCGTACGATTGGCCACTGTGCTCGTCACTTGAGTAGCCCTCGGGAATGCTGAGATCGTTGGCATCTGAGACGGTGTAATGGAGAGGCTGATATGATCGACAAGTCTGTTTTCGATCCTGCCATAGTTGAACAAGCTTCCGAAGCGCAAAACCTGTGTCGAGAGCCCCCCACATGTGACGAAGAGCCTGCTTGTATCGGGCGCGGGCGTCCTTCCAGAGACCACCACCACCCGTGACATTGCTCTGGCTGACTGGGCTATAGATAACGCGGCTCGTCAAATTACCATTAAGGGCGAAGAAGCATTTGATGTACATGTGAAGATCTTCACCAATAGCCTCACTGCCACAGTCCCAGCCACCAACTCGATCGACAAGATCCAGCGGAAGAGAATAGACAGAAGTTGGCGGAGAAATAGAAGATTTGGGATATAGACCAGACATGCCAGCAGCACCCCATAATATGTCAGCAACACGAACAACAGCTGGAACCGAATGTGCGTTTCGATCAAAAATTATAGGTGCCGAGTAAATCGTTGTCAATGCGGTCTCAGAATAGGACAAATGCATGTTCGTGAGGAGTGTAAAGTAGTTTGAAGAGAGATGGCTATCGGCTGAGTAACAAAGATTAGCACCGAGAAGATATCTGAAACTGTTGAATATTCATACCATCAATACCAGTAATTATGACGTTTTTTCTCACTGTTGCTGAATACTGCTCGCTCAGTTTGCGGGCAGCCCATCCGATATTACTACCCTTCCCGGCGGACTCTCTAGGAATATCTGAGGGGTGAAGGGTGAAATCAAGAGACCGGAATTTCTTGGCAAATTCTTGCATTAGACCAAGAGCTTTTGTGTCGGCGTTGCTCTCGCGCTGTTCCATTCCCAGATACACCTAGCAAACGATATCAGTAAACATATATATGAGCAAGTCCAACCTTGAAGTTGAGATCAAAGATGCGCTTTTGACAGCCAAGAGACTTACATCATACGAATAATGAGCTTGAGGGTGGGATGCCAACACATCGAGCGTTTCCCGAAGGGTATCAGACTCTTCTTTGTAGTTGGGAATAACAATGGCATGGACTACATTATCGCAAGCTGCTGGTATACCATCTGTGAAGAAGTCCGGATCGCAATCGCCAGCTTCACTGGTAGTAGATGAAGTAGTATCGTTTTGACTTGAAATAAGGGTGTCTGAGCTTGACGCCGAAGCGTAAGAGTCACGTCGCGAAGCAAGTTTCTTCAGATCAAGCAACGAATCGCTCTGGGCCGCTCGTTTCATCGATTGTGTGAGAGTCCAGACAGTCCAGCATGCTCGGAGCGGAAAGAGGCAGACCAGGACATGAACAAGAAGGCAGTAATAGGCGAAGAGGTAAGTCCAAGAACCTGCACCATTACTTGACACAGAAGAATGATACGAGGTTTGGTCACCAGGTTGTTCTTGTGAGTATCGATTCTGCTCAGGGGACGAGTCGCGAGAGATGACCCAGTAACAAAGAGCGAAGAGCGCGAGTGAACTCAAGCCTCCCGCGCGTTGCGCAAACCAGGTAAATATGGCCATGACGCTCGAAACCCGCAAGTAAGGTCGTTCGGAGAGCTAGAACTAGAAATGTGGATGAGAAGAAGAGACAAGGCTGCTGGAGAGCTTCAGCAGCCCAGGCGTTGTTGACTCAAAAGGGATGAGAAGACAAAAGGCAAGGCAAAAAGATAGAACAGGAGAAGAAAAAAGTGAATTAGATGAAGAGTATATGTGAGCAGGGGCATAAAAGTCGGGATGACGTGCGGTTGCATGTGTAAGTGCAAGATCAAAGAAGGACACCCAAATTGGCAAAGCCATACCACGCAGCCACCCTCAATCCAAGCTCACGAGGTGTTTAAGAAGCATAGTAAACTAAAAGTAGCTAGTTTCGGGAGATTAAAGAAGAGAGAGGCGTGGGGAATGGAAAAGATGGCCACGCCAAGTACACGATGTAGATGGCACTTAACTCCCAAGGTATGGTCACCAACCCGGACAGCACGCACCATGGTATAACCCATTTGATTCGGCCATGGCAACGAGATAACGAGCTATGGAAGATCTACACCCCATCTGCTGAAAGATAGCTATGGCGGGTTAGAAGGCGAAGGCAGATGGATCATATTTGGTCGACCACCATCCTGCTTGTCAACACAATATCATCAAGACACCCACATACTAATCGAGCATCTTGCCATAGAACGACATAATTTAACAAAAGGCAATGAAAATAAATAAACTCAACAAGTTGTAGTATTATTCCCAAGGGCCGTTTCTGCTACACTGATGAAGTATGGCGGATGGACCCTTGAGTTTGACGTTGGATTTTTATCAAAGCTGGTCTCGTTGAGCTCTGGCCACTCACATGCGAGGAAATGCCCATGATTTGACGAAGCCCGTACAGGCTGGCACCTCGACATCTTGTGACATTTTACTAGAGCGAATCCCTGTTTATATTTGATGGTTTGCAAAGCCTTTTGTAGTTCATGATGGAGTAAGGGCAAGCTGTGACGTGTTCCAAATCCTTTGGGAGGTTTTTTGGATCTTACCAACAGGAGTTTCTTTTTTCAACCATCTGAAGTGCAACTCGACTGCATCATAACATCGAGGCAAGATAACAACTCTTCGCAAGAACAAGTCTCGTTTTTAGGTAGAATCCTCAAGTTTAGACTCCATGGTTACCACCCGCTGGTCGGCCATGGTACGTTGCAATGCTTGGGACTAAAATACGCAGTCCCTCTTGATAACCGAAAACACACTTGACTCGTAAAGGAGCCAGGATTTCCATCTGGTAGCAAAAGAACCTGAGGCCTTGTAGTGAAGTTCAAGATAGCTGTATGTGACGCTGCTGTTGATGATCGTAATATGTGCCTATTCTCTTTCGGTCTGTCTCAGTCCATGTTGTGCTTGTTTCTTCGATGCTGGCCCACACAAGTCATGATTGGTAAGATGTAGAAACAATGCCTCCTGGAAGAAAGTCCCAGTGGTACTGATGCGAGGCCCCAAGCGTCCTGTGATAGCGACCAGCCTGGGTATTGTTGCAATACTCGCCATCTCAATGAAACTGAGACAGTAGCTTTGACCTTTGTTTGACAACGTTGACGGGCGGCTAACTCTGACTGGCTCGAGGCCATGTCCATGCGGCTGTGATCAACTCCATAGTGCTGGTGAGTCCGTGACAACACTTTCCTGGTGTTTATATGATAGCTGGGCCACTTCTCGTCAATCGCAAGCATCGATGATAGCACGCGTTGCCACCACTGGTTGGGGATCCCTCCACGGTATGGGTCAATTATTGTCACGGGTGAGAGGCTCGGGATAGCTTGCGAGTCTGCTCTAGAGGTCCAGTCCAGAGCCTAGAGGTTCATTTCATGGTTATCATCTGGCAACCGACGAACTTGTTAGTCGGCATATGGCGTGGGCTTGGTGGTATTGCACGGCTATCATTGGCCCACGGGGGCAAGTGATTGGATCCCCTTGTATTTTCGGAGACCCGCCCCTGCGAGTTTTCGCTCTAATACGACAATCATGGGGCGCCATTGCTGAGGTAGCGAGGATAGCTGTAAACTCGTCCGTAGCGTAATGTGGAAATGATCATGAGTTCTAAGGCGCATATCGGGTTAATAGATGCCCAAGACATGTGTTTGTTGATTTACGCACAAGTATCGCTTCCAGGCTGGCCCTTCATCAGCTAAAATTATGGGGATATCGGTTGGTGTTTGTCACTGAATCCTGGATGCGCTCAACCGGGACGAAGATACGTAAAGAACTTCGAGCGCTGTAAATTTGACGGCGAACCTTATGGCTCTATTCTTCTTGTTAAAAACGGGGCGTGCGAGTCGTTGGATATTTAGTATTCGAGGTACCCTGGTCCCTGGTAGGTGAAGGTCTGCCTAAGTCATGTAAACGCTCGCCAGTTTCTCTTTTCAGGGGGATCTTAAGTTCTGAGAGTCTCCCAGCATTCTCTCCGTGTGACGGCATCCTCCTTGTGAGTCTTCCCATCTTCCTAAACGCCTTACTCCAGCTATAAATCATTCAGCTATCATGTCAATTTGTTGGCATTGAAGTTCCAATATCCAATGTTGCACCCCATCCAGTATCGCCGTATAGTCAAGCTATTGGCGAACTCTGAATTTTCGATCCGATGGTTCGTATGATCGTGGTTTCAATCTGAATACGGTAATCAAGGTGCCTTTTCGAACAGCTTCTGGATTGGTTTGGCAGCCTGGAGGAAGGTTAGAACAAAGAAACAAAAAACGCGAGACTGATGGGCTTTGGAGGCGGGGAAAACTGACATCAATAAACTTCTCGAGATCGTTATCCAAACTGGCCAGATCATCTTTCCGCCTTTTGTTATCCGCGATAAGCTTTTGTTTTCTCTTAAGTAGCTCCTGCCTCTGTTGCTCAAGAGCTTCACGCTCAGCTCGCTCGTGATCGATGCGCGCCACCATCAAGGTATTCTCGTCGTCATCCTGGTGTTCGGGGTGTTGTGCGAGGAACTCCTCCACTGGGATGAGAGGTAGTTGTTGATACTTGTGGCTACAATGTGTTAGTTGACTGCCGATGTTGATCTGGGAGTAGCAAGAGCCACTGTATCAAGGCTTACTCGTAGGATTCACATGCAGTGATCTCCCCTTGAAGATGTCGTTGCTCGTAGTATAGGTTCTGAAGCTGAAGGTGCAGACGGTCGACTTCTTGACGCGACTCGGCAGTCTCGGCCTTGGTCTCGCGCGCGGAGAAACAGACATTGCGGTGCAAGCCCTTCAGATGAGCCGCGGTGGTGAAGAGCAGTTTTTGCTGCTTGGCGATTTCAGCTTGCGCCTCGGGCGACGCAGGACCTCCGCTGTATGATTGCTCGCCGAGGTTGAGTAGGGCGCTTGCTTGATCGCGTGCCTGATCGGAAATCTGCAGGACAGCGCATAGCCTTGAATCCGTGACGAGTTTATCGATCGCCATCTTTTGTATGTGTGAACTGTAGATTGCGATAATCGATATGGTGAAGTGTATGTTGTTGTAGCTTCAATGCGTGGGAGAGGATGATGACGAAGAGTTGAGAGTTCTATCCCAGAATATGGTTGTTGGTTCCTGCAGAAGGGGATTTATTTGAAGGTGGGGCAGGTCATTAGGTAGGTAGCTGAAAGCTGAGAGCTGGCAAGGCTGGTGGTCAAAAACCTTAGTTACTGCATACCAGATATAAGTAAACGTGTTTTGTATTTATTATTCTATTCTTCTTTCTGTTATACAATTTTCTAGTCTCGGATGGTTTATTCTTATGCTTATTTTAACGTAACTAGATATTATATTGGGCACCCGAGTCTACCAAGGGATAGATTGCAGTTTATATCCATTCATCCCCACAAGCTAATTGAAGCACTAGCACTTGATGACTAGGTAGGTAGGTATGATAGTCTCATCCCACAATTGCTATAAGAACTCTACCACTTATTGCTCATGGCTTAGTATAAAGATCCTCTCAGATGTCTCAACTGGTGCGGGAAATTACTTAGAGAAGTGAAGAATTCTCCAACTCTTGCGGAATTTAGGGGGTATGACAAGCACTATATCCAGTGATAATCGCAATAGAGTTGGTCAGATAGTTGGACAGAATCCCAAGCACTCACATATTATGTTAAACTGTTTCTTTCTCCAGATTTATAACTCTAGCCCGATACACTCCATGTAAAGCAACACTGGCATTGAGCTAGAGTGAACTCAATCCCGCATTTCCTAGTCACAAGGTGCACTGGCTTCCGGCAATAGATGACGCTTTGTCGGTGACGTAGTCGCTCAATGCAGATGCCGAGTATTTAGTTCAAGCATACGGAAATTAAGCGTATCATCGTTTGGGCTCTGAACAACAAAGCGCAATGGTCACCCGGTTATGGGAAACGGGATATCTTTCTGTCAATGTGTTACCTGTAACGAATCCTCTTGTGACTAAGGCATTTGTATGAAAGAAACTTACTTATGTTTTCTAACATTTATACGCGGTGAGTCTGGAGAATTACTACATGATACGCACCGTGTAAGCGATGATATTTGGGACGTCAGATACAACCACTAGGTCATCTTGAATGAATGTCAGAACGTAGGAGGCCGCTCCGACCCCTTTGCGGCCCCGGGAACATCGGATAGACATTGCAGACGGAAAGTGTAGGTGCCCGAGGACATGTTACTTGCGCAGCTCTAAGATGACTGGCAAATTGCCTATGGTTGCTTGTCTAGGATCCGATCCCTATAGTCTTTGTTACTCTTCAAATGATTTCTCAATAATTGTAGCAGCTAGCCCAGGAACCATGACCAACCAACCGCACGTGGATCTCCGCATCTCCCCCAACTGCAAGTGGCCCTGCGTGCATCGGCGGCATTTCCAAGCTTGGTATCCCATTGGCTTGAGTAAGCACCCTTTTGGATGCATATTCCGTGGTCGAGGTCGACATAAGCGGGCCGTGGCGATGGCTGATGCCGAGCTACTTCGCGCAAGTCACGAAACAGCATCAGTTGATACAAAGTCTCGCCAAGAAGCTAAATGTCTGCAATGGGAGGTCATCCGTTATCGAAGAGGAATTCCAGCCCTCTCTGAAACGCCACGAATGCTGTCTTTACGGAGGCTTGGGCATGAAAAGGAATGGATATTCATCTGCCATAGTTATTCATCATGTTCTTTGCCCTGTAATGATGCTGCCCAATAAAGGATGCAGTCGTTTACAGTGGCGCTCGCTAATTATCCCAACAAGGAACGCCAAGACCGGCCCCGTACCGTCATTTCAGCTACTGGGATCAATCCAGTTCCTTCCCTTTTTCTATGAATTGACGGCCCAATTTCTCAACCTCTCAACCATCATGCGCCCTCGCTTTGTCCACTCCTTCCTTTTCTGAATCGTCTAGTCTATCCTTTCTTAAAAACTTCTACTCTTCTACTCCGTAATCCTTCACGAGAGGCCCGCTCTCCTTTTTTATTCTTATTAAAAATCTTTTAGTCTCCCCCAACATCATATCATTTCTCCATTCCCAAGCCCTTGGCTTCCGGCTTATTCGCAGATCCTTATCCTACTGAGAATAAAAACGAGCATAGGACTAGGTATTTCCGCCAACCACACTCGGCAATCGTCCTCCCCGCGTCCAATTACTGTACCCGCCCGGTCCGCAAGGGTGTTTCCCACCCATCGCTACACCCACCTTGTCCCGACTCTCTTACCGATCAATAATAACCAATTGTTCTCCTCATTCATCGCTCGTGGTCTCTATAAACCCTTCAAACTCACCTCAGTTACACTGCGTATACACAGTTGAAACAGCCTTACAATACACCCACCGATTGTTAGCATCACCGGATGCAGAGAGTTAGACCCTTCGCCACATAGTTGCAGCGTTACAACGCTTGCCAGCTCAACCTCGCAGTTACAACTTAAACAACACAAGATCCCGTTCAAGTTACCAACCGTCACCATGTCAGACGTTACCACCGCAATCACGACTGCCTGTACCTACAAGGCCAAGGACAGCGACACCATAGCAAGCACCTCAGGATCCGACCTCCGACCCGGCGCCGAAACCCGGAGACGACGACACTCGTTCTTCCTCCCCAGGAGACGATCTCTTGTTGGACACATCATGGACGGCGAGGAGGGCCTCCTTCTCAAGGTCGACTTGTTCCTCTCAGAACTCGAGCGCCGTCTCGACTTTATTGAGAATTATGTCGACCTGAGCAAGGACTCGAGCATTTCTCGCACCTTTTCTACTCTCCAAGCCGTCCGTTCAAGATGTTCCCACGCTTCCGAGGAAGTCCTTGGTGTTGGACGACGTCGTCTACATATCATGGTCGAAACGTTGGAGACGAGATATAAAGAGACTCTAGAAGCTGCTGAGTCGCTGAACGAAAAGGCGCATGTCGGCGTTGATCTCCTTGAGAACATGCTCTCCGATTTTGAGGCTCGCGCATACAAGTTGCGCGAGCAGGGTTTCGCTAATGCTGCGAACGCTGCTGAGGCATTCATGGACGAGGGACGACGAGTCGCAAACGAGGGTTTTGAACGAGCCATTCAAGCTGCGCTCTCCATGGAGGAACATATTCAGCAAGCCATCGTCCTGGCTAAAGAAGGACGCCTCCTTTCATATGACGACCTACCTTCCCCCTGGCGCAACAATCCGCACATCCATAAGGGTTATCGCTTCACCGAATCCAAACTGGAGTGTGTACTCTCGGCCTTCAATGTCTCAAATGAGACGGTCAATATTTGGTCCCATGCTCTTGGCCTTGTCCTGGTCCTTGCAATTGCGCTCTACTTCTATCCAAATACTGCCAACTTCAGCCTTAGCACCAAAACTGATGTATTTGTTGCGGGCGTCTTCTTCGTTATGGCTTGCTTAACCCTGGTTTGCTCAACAATCTGGCATACTATGAACGCTGTTGCCGACGTCGATGCTATTTCCATCTTCGCTTGTGTGGATTATACCGGCATCTCTCTTCTAATCGCAGCCTCGATCATGACGACCGAGTATACCGCCTTTTACTGCGATCCAATTAGTCGATACCTGTATATGGGCCTGACGGCTTTTCTCGGTATCGGGGGCGTCATTCTGCCCTGGCATCCTCGCTTTAATGGTGCTGATATGGCATGGGCTCGTGTCGCCTTCTTCGTTGGGCTTGCTTTGACTGGATTCATGCCCATGGTTCAGCTTGGCTTTACACACGGACTTTACTTCGTGTACGATTTCTACTCACCGATCTCAAAGTCGATGCTTGTCTACCTCACCGGGGCTGTTGTCTACGCCAGCAAGATTCCTGAGAGATGGTACCCTGGCTGCTTTGACTATGTAGGTGGAAGCCACAACCTCTGGCATGCTGCCGTCCTTGGAGGCATTCTGTTTCACTACTCAGCCATGCAGACCTTCTTTGCCAACGCCTTCCACCGAGCAGAAGCTGGCTGCCCTTCGTATTAAGAGTTTGGAAATATCACAAGTTGGATAACCGCACATTATGGTTCTTGAACTAAACCTCATCAGCGTACTCCAACGTTCCTACAGCGGACTGAGATGGAGCTTTACTTTTGGTATAAGTTACTACGGGTATGGAGCTGATGATTACTTTGCGAGAGCTGATCGCAGCGCCGCCTACGCGGCACTATCTAACCGAGCACCTGGTGTGCCTCGGTGCAACAGCAACCCTCACGTTCTTTTCCGAAAGTGATTGCAACAAGGGGAGATAAACGCAATAAGTCTACTGCTGCCCTGTTGAGTTGTGCATTCACGTTGACGAAGTCTTTTCACGATAATGATGACGACGTGAATGGTAGTGGGCAGGAGCTGTACGTCCGACTTCTTTTTCAGCAGAAGTTGAAAGCTTCGTGTCGTATGATGAAAGCAATGCATAGAAGCCGGCGTTGAGTTTGATTGATGAAGTGTTGAAACATGACACATGACATGCAATGCATTCAGTAAGCAGTAAATTTGGAACATTATTAAAAATTCGATGTAAATAGATAATAGATTACTCAGTCGTATACTCATATTCATTCATTCATCCTTGGGCATCCATGAGTGTAACACCCCGAACCCATCAAGCTCTCTGAAACCGTTATTAATCAGTCAACATAAAACCGCATTCCTTCAATCATTACGCATCAATTATCATAAACCATAAAACAAAAGAACTTTTCTAAGAGTCGTAACGCGCTCGAGAGTCGCATGTTAATCGGCGCGATCAGGGTTCTGCTGTGACCCTCCAATTCATGAGCCATTCATTGCATGCAAGGGCATACATACATGGCTCAAGATAAAGTTCCGATTCGCGCGGTGGTATGCACGTCAGTCGAGGCCGCGACCAAGACCCCTGCTCAGTCATACTGTGCCTTGTGTCGTCTCGTGTTACACAGCAAGTATGGAAGGATGACAGAGTCAAATCCCAACTAGAGAGCGTGGGACACAATCTCGGCATAAACATCATCTGGAATTTTCTTGATAATGCCAATGGTGACGGTTTTGACGAGGTCGGCATTGAGCTGGGGGAAAGATCTCAAGACCTTGTTGGGGCTGGTTTTGTGTTAGCGATCGTTGAAGTTCTATTTCAATCTCAGATAATTCTTACCTGGGCGACTGCAAAATTTGGGATCGCATGATTGTGAGTTGGGCGACAATGCACACAATATTCAGATGTGGTCCATACGCAAACAAGAAATCCCACAAACGTAGAACCTCGGGAAGAGGTGGTGTACAGGCGCATAGCGTCAAAACAGAAGGGAAGGCATATATTTCGGCCGAGAGTCCCTTGGCAGTCAAATACATGCTCAGCTTAGGATCTACAATGGCAAGCACTTTATCCACCAGGGCGAGACCTCGGTGAACACCGTCCATAGCACCGCGGATATATCCCGGACATTCGCGAGTCAATAGTGAAAAGAAAGCAACAAAAGCTTCTGCCTCGCTGCGTGCTGCATAGAGAAACGGCGCGGCCAAAACATTCATGCCTTGGACGTACGTGCCAGGCTCTAGAGTCGTGGCGCCCGCGCCTGATTCAGAGCCCTCGGTCGTGAGTGTCAAGGCCCGCGCGCGATTGCGAGCATTAGGAGACGACATGCTTGTGTTTGAGTGAGAACGGCCGGAGATGCTACCGTCGCCTGGGAGGGAAGCTCGGCTGCTGGTGGGACGGCTTTGACGCTGTTCCTCGCGGGAGTCATGGAGCTTCCATGCAATGGCGTTGAGTAGCCGTATTAGACTGGCTTCGCTGACACGTCGACGGAAGAGGGGGTCGGTTGTTAGGGTGCGGAAAGTGTCGTTGCGGATCTTGGAGTAGGCGGGGGATGCTCCTCGGTGGATGAGGGCGAGGTAGTCGTCGGTGGACAAGATGGGGGCGTCAAGGAGGACAAGCCAGACGTATATTCTCAATGTTGACTGTGTAGGATTATTATTAGTATGGCTGGGAGTAGAGTAGGGATTGTCTTGCTGAGTCTTACCATGCCGTCTTCAGCGCTCTTGACTCCCTCATCGATAACTTTCCACCGCGCGCTCTCCAAAGCACCCAAGAAATCCCCATCGGTCGGACCCTCGCGTATAATCTGGTGAAGAGGAAGATGGCCATGCGAGAAGACGGGCTTCTTACTCCCGGCACGCTTGCTGGCCGTGACGACGTTCATCTGGTGGACGAGGGGCGGGGTAGCATCGCTATTAGCACGACCGCGCGCGCGCTCGCGCTGAGGCGAGCGATTGATCCTCTGGGAGGAGACAGTCGAGCTCGAAGCAACGGGTGCAGGTACGGGTGCGGGTACGGGTACGGGCGACGATCTCGTAGGTGAGGCATTGCGCTGGGTGTCGCGCTGGCGCTGCTGGGAGATGAGCGAGGGAGTGGCGGCTTGTTCACGAGCGCGGGCTCCGAGAGTGTGTGCGGACTGAAGACGGCGAAGGGCGCGATGGGTGCGTGGTGATGGCGGGGCTTGGAGTTGAGTGTTAACAGGGGCGGGGAGCGAGGGGATCGCCGCTTTGAAGGGAGAGTTGGAGTTGGAGGGCGATGACTCCATTGTTTGTTGGTGATTTAGAGAGAGTGTTTATCGAAGTTGAGGAACGAGAGGAGGCATGGACGTTGTATAGCAAAATTGAATGTCAAAAAATGAACAAAAAAGAAAGGGACACCGTTGGCATATGATAGTGATGCAGCCAAGATGTTTGACCTGTTTAGCGTGGGAGGCTGGAGGTTAGAGGCTGAATCGAAGAGTTGGAGGGGGACGTGAAGTGGATGGCGGGACAATGAAGAATGAAGAGAAATCGTGTTTGTTTCGCGTTTATCAATTAAACATTTGATAGATTTTTTTAATTGCCCAATGATGTTTGTTGATTGATGGTATAGCAAGGTTCTGCCATATGTAGAAAGTTTGTTTTTATAAATCTAAATCTTTAATTTCTCCCATTTTGTGTTTGGTCCCTTGCTTCGAATGTCTTGCTTGTTTTTTCTTTCCTTATAATTGTGAGGCATGGTATGCACGTAATTTGAGAGGTTGGCTTTCGTTAATGTAGGTACGGATATACCTGGTAGCGTGCTATTTTGAGATCGGGGAAGGCTGGGACCGATCCGCCGACTTTTGAAACTCCAACGTCAACGTCAAGCGTTACAACGGTCGGTTAATCTAGCTTAGTAGTTACGGATAGATCTGCGGATACTGTTCTTGGTGGAATGATAATTGGGTGTATTTGTTCCAAGCAAAGTGACATGTAGAAGTTAGGAAAGTAGGTATATTCTATCTGCAGAGGAGTACTCCGTACGAAGTAGGTAAACAGTACTGAGACAAGATAAATGGAACATATTCGTCTGGCTATTCGATACACACTCACATTCACACTCACACCCATAGCACAAACTACATGAGAGTCAGGTCTTGTTTACTTAGGAGGTATAATAGTTAATGATTCTACGACTCGCCTCTTTCTATTCTTAACCCCGACTCAACATGTGGGGTCTACAGGCACACTTAGACACTCGTTAATCGTCCCTCTCTGATGCTCTGCTCTCGCGCTACTACCACGAATGGTAAAGTGGCGATTGCGACATCGGTCATGCCAGGCCCAAAACCACTCATTTTCTTATATCATTCTAAGCATTCGCAAGCTGATCAGGATCAGGCGTCGCATGGCTTTGTCATTTGAGCAGGAAAAAGATGGGGAATATTTCCTAGCAGAGGCTATGAGAGCCCTGCTTGACCCTCCACACTGTGCTTTGTTGATGCCGATTACCGATTGCCAAACTTGATTTCCAGATTATTTGATATTTTCCATCATCAAATAACAAGTCTAGTCCGTGTCACTTCCAGAACGTGCCTTTGCTGCTTCTCTTGTGTGGATTACCATATCAGGAACTTATATCTCTTATTAGCCTCCTTTGAAACGCATTGTTAAAATATCATCTTACCTTTCTTCTTTTTCATTAAATCCCACATATAACTACATACTAATCCGGGTGTAATGTCGTCTTAACTACAGGATATTCGTCATCGCCCTGACCTGATACAGCAAACCAGCAACGAGGAAGTGCAGCTTTACTGGTTCACTATACGCCAACAAACAGCTCTACACCACCCTTTACCCCAGCTTCTCTCACTTAGCAACCAATACACCCACGCTCCTAAACCAATCCAGCTAGTTGAATCTGGCCTGGTGATCGAGTTACTTCAAGGAACCCTACCTGCCAGTAAGAAAAAGAACTGGCCGTTATATATGAGCGATGTTCCGAAGCCCAGGACCGTCTAATATATCTTGAAAGCTACACCATCTTTATGCTCCACAACCTACACACCTACTAGGAGCAAGTGGTTCAGAATCGACGAACCTGCATATATAATGCTGGGCCAAACAACCACCTTAGGCCATGGCCTGGCCAATATCCTGGGCATCAAACTCGATGAGCAAAAGAAAGGACTACAGAGTGACACAACAAGCGCCGCCTCTATCACTTCGATACAAAGCAGTGGCTCTTTCTACGAGACCGAACCCACATCAACAGAATGGCTAAAGGAACAGATCCCTTCCAAGAAAGAACTTGGCGCCTACGGAGCTTCACTATTCCCATTCTCTACATGGATTAGCCACTATAACCTGCAGTGGCTTGCAGGTGACTTAGTTGCCGGTATCACAATAGGCGCTGTTGTTGTTCCACAAGGAATGGCTTATGCCATACTCGCCAAGCTAGAGCCCCAGTTTGGTCTTTATTCGTCTTTTATAGGAGCCTTAATCTATTGGATATTTGGGACATCCAAGGATATCTCAATAGGTCCAGTCGCCGTACTTTCTACCGTTGTTGGTAATGTTGTTCACGACATTCAAGCCTCTGGTTGGGACATACCTGCTCATGTCATTGCATCGGCCTTATCAATTACGACAGGATGCATTGTTCTTCTTATCGGATTACTCAGATGCGGGTGGATAGTCGACCTCATCTCGATTACTTCACTATCAGCTTTCATGACAGGTTCTGCTATTACTATCTGCGTGGGCCAACTGCCAGCGCTCCTCGGTCTGTCAGGATTCTCGAACCGAGATTCGCCATATGAGGTTCTTGTAAATACGATCAAGAATCTAGGGGATGCAAGCTATGATGCCATCGTCGGATTATCTGCTCTGTCAATTTTGTACCTTGTTCGTCAGAGCTTCGCGGCTGCGGCAGAACGCTACCCGAAACACAAGAGACTATTATTCTTCATCAACACAATGCGGACAGTCTTTGTCATCTTGGTCTACACGATGATCAGCTGGATCCTCAACATGCATAGGCGAGAAGACCCCCTATTCAAGGTCCTGGGAGTAATTCCGAAAGGTATGCCCCAATACTCCATATCTAATAGGGCTGGCGAGCTAACAGGGTCATAGGATTTCAGAACATTGGCGTACCCACGATAACGCCAGAACTCATATCAGGCTTTGGTCCATATCTCCCTGCCACCGTCATAGTTTTGCTCGTCGAGCACATCGCCATCTCCAAGTCGTTTGGGCGTGTTAACAACTACACCATCGACCCCTCTCAGGAGATGGTTGCAATTGGAATGGCCAACCTTGTTGGACCGTTCTTTGGAGCATTCCCTTCGACAGGCTCCTTCAGCCGAACTGCCATTCAGTCGAAGGCTGGCGTACGAACGCCTGCTGCGGGAATTATTACTGGAATGGTGGTTCTAATTGCGACATACCTACTGACTGCTGTTTTCTTCTACATCCCAAGTGCTGCACTAGCGGCTGTCATCATCCATGCAGTTGGAGACCTCGTCACTCCCCCAAACACCATCTACCAGTTCTGGAGAGTTTCTCCTGTTGAAGTTTTTATCTTCTTTACTGGTGTGGCCGTCAGTATCTTTTCACAGATCGAAAACGGGCTATATGCTACTGTCCTTCTTTCAGGTGCTGTGCTTGTCTACCGAATCCTCAAAACTAAGGGCCGATTTATGGGCAAGGTCAAGGTCCATTCAGTCATTGGCGACCATGTTATCGCTGATGACCACCGCAAAGTCGTCGGTGAATATGGAACATTCGAGAATCCAGAAACCTCGGCGAGGAATGTGTTTTTACCCCTTGGCCATGGCGATGGCTCCAATCCTGAAGTTGAAGTCGACCATCCATATCCTGGAATCTTCATCTACCGCTTCTCCGAGGGCTTTAATTATCCGAACGCCAACTCTACACTGGACTATCTCACCAACTTCGTCCAATCCAATACTCGACGCAGCAGTCCTGAAGCATTCGAACAGCCAGGAGACAGACCGTGGAACAACCCTGGACCAAGGAAATCTGCAAAACGACCTGTTCATGTGGACTCGGATTCTGGACTTCCGACATTAAAAGCAGTCATCATGGACTTTAGCTCTGTCAACAATGTTGACATAACATCGATGCAGCGGCTGATCGATGTACGCAACCAGCTGGACTCATACGCGTCCCCCAATGGAGTGGATTGGCACTTTGCCTGCATCAGCAACCGATGGACCAAGAGAGCTCTTGTAGCAGCAGGATTTGGAGCCCCGTACATGCCGGACGAGGATGGATCACCACGGCGTTGGAAATCGATATTCAGCGTAGCAGAAATTGGAGGCAGGGACTCCGCTGCTGCTCTGGCTCAAGAAACAGGCTTCCACGGTCTAGCACCAGATCACAGCAACATTACAGACGAAGAGCCTTTGATTGGAGGACTGAATTATGTGCAATCTTATGGTTCCATCTCATACGGAGAGTTGGAGAAGCAAAGGCGGCGAGGAGCTGTGGTTCACGGTTTAGACAAGCCGCTATTCCATGTAGATCTAACGAGTGCATTGCAGAGCGCAATCGCCAATGTGGAAGAGAGACCTGGCTCTGGGATTACGAATCACGACTAAGGGGCTATTTGGAATTTTATATCGCATCATGACCGGCGTTTTGGTATCATTGCTTTCATTAGAGAAGGGGCAGCATTTAGCGGGCGAGCATTTTGACCATTCATGACCAACGTTAGATTTTATATATTACATACAAAAACATTTCAGACTCCCTTGAGTTCTTCAGACTGTATAACAAGGCTGATATGACCATCGGAGATATGCTTTGTAGGTGATGTTGCAGCACAGTTCCACCCACAAGCCACGCAAGACGAATAGACTTGCAAACATAACGAAAAACAACAACACCAAAAATTCAAAAACATACAACACCGGGGATTCGCTGGTCGTCACCGACCCAACTACTAATCCAGCGCTTCGCAGCTTAACGATGGGGGAGCGGACGGGACCCCGTGTTCTCTACGAGCTTTGGTCGTATGTGGTAGAGGGCCGAGGAAATGATGTCTATATTGATTGTCACTGCAAATAGAAAACTAACATGCACCTATCTTGTCGATGAAAATAGGAGAATGAGAAATGCCTCATGTTATGCAATACGTTTGCTAGATATGGATCTTTCAAGACATGTCGAAGCCGATGGACTTAAAAGCCGGTCACATGACTTCGCGCATCAATTTTCCCCCTTTACGCGTCTTTCAACCGTGTATCCTTGTAACTGCGTCATTCACTCATCGGTCTCATACATGACAATCGTCAAGATATCACACCGATAAAGGCCTGAAGAAGTTTGAGCATATCCAGCAACAGTCGCCCGCTTTCTTGCCCGCAACTTTAAGGCAAAATGGTTGCTGGATACCAACGGCTGAACGAGAAGAAATCGCAGCCAAATCCCAACATCGTCTTTATTAAACCTTTAGAAGGTCCGGATAAAAAGATTGCTCAGGACTTTCTTGAAAGGATAGCTGCACAATGTCGTAAGTTTGTTTTACTCATCGGGACTTGATTTATCACTAAGCCTTGGCGAATCAGGTCCTATCATGAGGGAGCACCACCTCTATGTTACTTCCCTGGAAGAATATGAACCAAACCGTGAATTTGTCGGGCGAAACTTCAACGCAGGAGAAGTAGTCCAACTCGTACTAAAGTCACCCAGCACTGGTCGCTGGTTGCCATTCAACTATGTTCAGATGGTCATGATGCACGAGCTAGCACACTGCAAACAGATGAACCATTCACGGGCATTCTGGGCTGTGCGAAACTCTTATGCTTCTGAGATGCATGAGCTCTGGTCTAAACGCTATACCGGAGATGGTCTATGGGGAAGGGGCGCCAAGCTGGCCACAGGCGAGTGGGAGAAGAACACCGTCCTTGCTGATGAGATCCTTCCGGAACATCTTTGTGGAGGCACATACAGATCACGGCGCAAGAGAAAAGTAAAACCACAAATCTCTTACCAGGAAAGAAAAGAAAGGAGGATCTTGAAAAAGTTTGGCAAAAACGGGGTTTCTCTTGGTGCAGACGAAGAGGAAAAGATTAAGTTGGAGAGCGGCAAGAAGATCCAGGCCAAGCCTCGCGTGGCCGGGAGCATGAGGGGACGTGAGCTCAGAGCGGCGGCAGCACTCGCACGCTTTGACAAGCAAAAGGTTGAGCCGGATCCTATCAAGGACGAGGACGAGACAGAATCTTGCAGTGATAGCGAATTCGACGACGAACCTGGACAGGATTCGAAGGACGCAATCGACGTTAATGGAACGAAATTAGTTGATGGACAAGGACGGGGGATGGTCAAAGTTTGCGAAGATGAGGATGCTGATGATCCGGGAGCGAAGGATGAGAGTCAGGAACTTCTAGATATGATCAGGGGTATCAAGAGGGAGTCGCCAGAACCATCAGTCTTCGAGACACCCAAAGAGCCTGAACCTAAAGCTCCAATCAATCGACCGCGGACGTCATCGGTACCGTTCATTAAGGAGGAGCCACTGGATGATGAAGAAGTTGAGATTCCACCAGCACAGTCTTTTGTTAAGACGGAGTATGGTACAAAGACACCAAAGAAAGTCTCGACTTCCACGGCAATAACACAACCAACAGCACAAGCAAAAGCAGCAACACCGGAAAATAACCAAAAAGCATATGTTGGAACATGCTCAATGTGTTCATACGTCAATCACGATTTAGCAGTCACATGCGCGATGTGCGCCAATGTGCTGGACTCTTCGATACCGGGCTTGTGGCGATGCTCGAGTGATGCCTGCCAGGCCACGCAATATTGTAACGCTGGGGATTGCGGAGTGTGTGGGCTGTGTGGGAAAAGACGACCCGAGGCTGTGTAGAGTGACAGTGAAGAGAGCTATACTTGTCAAAGGGAAAGGGGTTTATTCATTGATGGGAGTATTATGGCGTTTCTATTGCAAGGAATTGGACTGAAGAAGCTTTCGATGAGGGTACTGATTATTGACATAGTTATACATCAATTGTGAGAGCTGGCATAGATCATACATTTAACAACGGGACCATGACTCAAATATTATTAGACCTGCTTGGGAGGGAAATGGAAAACCTTTTGCTTAATATGAAAGTGCTTCTGAGTGTGAACAGTGACTTCATTGTAATCACTATTATGGATGACTTGCTTGGAAAGATCTTCTCATTGCTCATCCCGGAGTCTTGATGACTACACAGGATTCGCTTTGACGAGCGATCAAGAGGGCTTTTATGTACAAAAGTTGACCCCGTGTCCAACTCAGATCCCCTTAATTGTACTTCCTCCGTCCTCTCAGCCCACATATTGACCATGATACCATGCCATGCTTGTTCGGAGCGGACCTACGAACTGTGAGTGCTGCCACTGTAACAGCTTTCAAAAGTCATACCGATTGGCGTTGATGTTTATATGATGATGGGATTCTCAGTGCAGCCAAATGTGAGGAGGTCCTACGCGTGCGATACGGTCTTGATGCCCGATCATGGGATGATCAAGGGCTAATTCATATGCGAATGGAGCAAGACAACCTGTGTGCATTAGCAGCAACAGCCACTTACATGATATGCTTTGGCGATCTGTCGATTTGCTGTATGTTGTATGTTGTTATGTGGGTGGGTGATTACGACGCTGAGTAAGTGTACGGGGCTGAGCTGAGTTGAGCGGTGCTGAGTTTACGAGCGACTGGCGGTTAAGGCGAGTATCAAGAATGTTGTCAAGGACGAGAGTTGCAGATGCATTGTGCTGGAAGAACGGGCCGAATGGCCGGCAGGAGACTTCAGGTCATAATTCATGCAGGTTGGAGGCGAGCGAAGGTGAGCAGAAGATGGAGAGCCGAGCGTGCGTGGGGGAGGAAAAAGACATATGAACTTGGGACAATAGGAGCGGTGAGTATCGAAGCAAAGTAGCAGAGATAAGCAGATATCAAGAGAAACGCCGATAGAGTAAAACAAATCCGATAAAGACAGTTGAACTGCGCCGTAGGAAAAGAGAAAAGAGCTGAGGACGAAACAAAATAAGAAGAGAAAAGAAGAGAAGAGAAAAGGTGGACGAGGGGGAGAGATGAAATGGGCGAAGGAGCAGCAGATTCCAACCAAGAAGCTACACACCACACATAGCCATATATTACTTAATATGTAGTGTTTCCTTGTAACCAAGTCTATTGGATAGGCTCGAAATCAGATCGACATGCTCACCGAGGTCTAGACCGTCCAGAACATGGGATGGGGCTTGGTGTTGACGATGCTGTTTCCCCCACCCACCAAAGACAAGGGAGCATGCCATCGAGATGGTGTGTGTGTTAGTATTATTATACGGTGCTGTGGTGCAGAAGAGTGCATCAAACTCAAATGCTCGGCTACAGGCTGCAAGCTGCCATCCATTGTCTGCCGTCAGAGATGATAGGCGGCACGAGGGTTGTGAAGCTCTTGGGGGTGTGGTTGACCAAGCATTGAGCCTTGATGGTAAGCCATTCACTTTGGAGTTTTGACTGTGAATTTTAGAGTATGCGGATGTTATTGGGTAAAGATAAGTCCTGAGCAGATTGATATGAATATACTTTCACACGGACCAGACACGAAGGGATATAGACACAGGGTTTGATCAGCATCACGAGAGGGAGCATCAGAGTCCAACGCAATTGATAAGACACAACCACCGTACTTGCTGTTGATCTAAATCCTAAGCGAGTAACACCAACAGTCCAAAACACATCAAACCACAAAAGAGGGTGTCGAGGAATCCTGCCCAAGACCAAAGCCAAGCCCCCAAGGTCCAAGCCAAGAAACATCAAAAGCATCTCAGCGGCCGAGAATGCCGCAGGCCGGTCTCGGGAGCATGTGGCCGGACGCGGGGTAACAGCCCAAGCTCGTGATTGGTTCGTCGAGAGACGGTTTTAGGGATGATGAACAGGATTTATTGCCAGGGTTGGTTGGGCTCCAGTTACACGCAGGGAGCTTAACCGTGCGTGGTCTAAGTATGGACTTGTTTGAGAACGTGGCATTTGTGGGAACTCAGATGGGGTTGATAATTCAGCATGGCATCGTCGTTGCTCTGGATGTGACCGACCATAACCAGCCAGCATAAGCACAAGGGAAAGGGATATCAAAGAGGACTCAGCAGTATTGATTGTTACGTACAGTTGGAATCCACTGCCACCAACAAGTACGAAAGGGTTGTTCAGCAGTGCAGATTCAACAGCTACTGTCACATTTAGCCCAAAAGCCAAACGAAATGAAAAGGTTGCCACAAGCATTGCCAACGACTGCCGATGGCATGGCATGGTGATGACGACTCTGCCTCGCACCGTGCCATCGTGTCTAATCTCCCCCAAGTGATGCTGATCACTTTCGGTGTTGAAGGTTTTGCATGCCATCATGGCATTAGTGTGTAGCATCACTTGATCTGGAGCTGTTGGGCGCTAAAAAAGATAGGGCCAGGCGCGTATGGGAGACAAAGTTTTGTGACGAGAGTCATGTTAGAGGAGGTGGTAGCTCGTAAAGGGAACTGGATGTGACCATGTGAGATCCAGGAGTTGAGATGTGGATGTCAAACAACACTACAATAGTGCAATTGTTCTGATAAGGACAAATACGTAGTGAGATGTATGGACTGCGTGTTTGTGCTACGTCGAATATCATTATTTCATCATACCTCCATTGTCGTTGTGAGGGCTGCTTGCGTATCAGACTATTAGCTCGTCTGATAACAAAGGCACCATCATTTGAGAGCTGACCTGAACTTGAGGAGGCATTGCTATCGTTCGTCATTTGTTTCTCTATACCTTATCCTCCATTTGTCGTGGACAGCATAAGGCCGGTGGTGACCAACCAGCTGCCTTCTCCTTGCCAATATCAGCCCAACAGGTCGTAGATCAACAAAGTCGGCAATTGTTTCTCTTTCTCATTCCAACACATCTCGAATATCCTATCGACAGTGATCAACTAGCCCCTGTGGCGACATGTTTGCGTTTTGGTTTTCCCAGCGTTGGTTGCTTTCTATCAACTACCCCGCAAAAGAAGAGCAAACCGTCATGGCCAGGGGGGGTGACGTCGATTGAGACGCTGCAAGGCGCCCTTTTCCCTTCTGAGATTGGGCATCTCGGGGCCGGTCCCTTTACACCCCCGTTTTCTCCGCAGTCGACGCTAACGAAGGCCGCAGATGCCGGAGGGGAAAACAGGGGGGCCGCGGGGGGTTCCACTGGGGAAAGCCCTGAGAGCCGCCGTAAGAGCTGGGACTTAAGTTATGGATGGCTTTTAGCTTCAGTTAAGATGGCGATTCATTCATTCACTTCGCAGTCCAATTCAGACGGAGCAGATTTGGTCTCGTTGCTAGGTCGCAGCCCCACTGTCCATCTCCTCTAATTTGTCTTACCGTTTAGTACGAGGTAAAACAGAGGTTGGGAGATGTTTTGCTGGAGCTGACGTCTTAATCGCCCGGTTCGAATTAAACAGAAACACAAACAAACAAGAAGGAGAAATGTTGCAGATGAATTGCAACATAAAAGGTAGCACCAGCAGGGGGTCTAGTCATACTGTAGTACAACGTCCTGGTTGACGTTCGTTTCTACTCGAGGATAAACCCAAAGTTTCAACTTCCAAGTTACTTTTTGGGCTAAGGTGAAAGATGGTTACCTAATCAATCATTAACCTCCACACCCGCCCGTCAACCACAGACAGGAACAAAGAGGTTACGTGCAACGGGTAGATGCCGTTCTCACCTGCCAGTCGCGTGCTTATCGTCTTGATATGCCTTCCATTTCCTCTTCGTTACCTCATTAGTGCACCACTTGCCAAAGACGCTAGGTCGCTCTGGCCCCTTGGACATGGAAGGCACTTTCCAGCATAGCAATGTGGTTTGATGTGGAAGGCATGGTTCGAGGAAAATGAGACAGTAACGGTTGTGCAAGTGAGTGCATAGGAGGTACCTTCCTTGAATGTCTTATGTCCTCCCTCCATCGACTAGGTATTTCCTCTTCCTCTGCATCAGGGCCACTGCCCACTCAACACATTTGCACTCCCTCAACGAAACATCAAAGGACAATACATCATCGCTTCTGCATGCGTGGCCTATAGGACCAGTGATTTGTTGATATTCAACCGTTACAAATTGCGACCGGTATTGATCTGCTTGTCCACGTCAGATTCGACAACCTCGATCGGAGTCTCGGAGCTTACAACATCACGATAGACGGAAGAAGAAAAGTTGCCGGTTTGCAGTTGACTATTGCACAACCAAGGCATTCGAGTCACGGGCTCGAGTCGGATTGACAGACTACGACAACAACCTCAACACCAATATCAACATCAACAACACAGGCAGGCAAGCCAAGACACAGCTATTAGCCAAGAAGGAGAAACACAAGGGTTTCATGCCCCTAGGGCATTCTCCATCTCTGCATCTCTCGGGAGGGATTCACCCTCCACACACAGTGAACCCTCTAAACCATTACAGCGCAGATTCGCCCGCAGGCACCCTTGAACGCTCTGACCAACCCTGATCCCGATTCCGGCGGGAGGTCCCACTTGGTAGCTGCTACGTCACCCCCCGGCCCCCGACCCCCGGACTCAAATCGACAGCCTGCAACCATTTCCCATCTTCCCCTCCATCTTTGCCCCATCTTTTCACCTTGTTCAGTCCCTCGCAAAGGCAAAAGGTCTCATCCGTCACCTCAAAGTCTCAAAAGCCCCATCACAATCTGAGAAGCTAGCCGCGCTTGCATGTACCGGCGTCAGCTCCAGCCTCCAACCTCCAGCCCAAAGTTCGACAGTCGCCTACCTACCAAAAGGTGACCAACCCAACGAACCCAAGGCCCCAGCGCGCTCAGACTCAGAATACGACCCTGGTCAATTCTTGAATGCTTACTGTCCACTTTGCTTGATCGCTCGACGCTATTCACGACCCCACGATACTGACGCTGGTTCTGGTGGTCTAAGCTCATTCTGGCTCTTACTCTGGCTTTGTATTCCGCCGGTCTCGCTCTATTCTTGAGTTGCCGCTCACTGCCAATTTCCCCTCCAACGTTGACCGGGAGGCTAGAGGTTGCCTTTGACCTAAACCGGCAACGACGATCTCTCATCACTGACCGACCTGTCTCTGCTCCCCTGTTTTAGAGTTGATTGACCCCCATTTCGTGTGCTTCGCCCATCCACCATCCATCACTGTTCGTCTTTATCAACCCCTCGGTCCCCCCCATTCCATCTCGTTTCTCTAATCTCTTTCTTCTTTCCTTTCTTCCTCCTTTACTCACTCTCTCGACTCTTCTTTGTTATCATTTTCACAACTACTCTCAGTCTCAACAGCCCACAGTTCTCTAAACACCATCCCACCCCAGTTTCACGTGCAACGCTGTTTCTACCATTCTCGAACCACTCTGGCGCCACTACTTCGCAAATCTCCTCATCTCACACCGTATTCGCAACTATAACTGTCTACCCAAGGTAGTTCAATAGTCGCCCATCATGTCTGCAGACACAGCTCCCCCAAACAATAACAACAACGCCGAAATGTACACACGCAACAGACGAGGTTCTATTACCCAAGCTGCTCTGACCAATCTTTTCCAGAGAGGGAACTCTATTCCCAACGGCAATGGCTTTCCAGTTCAATCAGGCTCAGTAGACAGTGGCCGTAGACGCCTATCTGTTACCACTCTTGGCCTTTCGGGCACTTCGCCTACAAACACATCTTTCATTCGCCGAGGCAGCATGTCCACCAACTCCAACAATTCCGACTCTATTGACGAGAGCGCTATTGAAGATGACGACATGTACTCCAAGACTGTACCCAACACGCCTTTTGTTCGGCGAATGAGCTTCGGCACTTCCAACATGCGCAACATTCGCCCTAGCGGCAGTCCTGGAAATGGTAATAACCCATCCTCTCCTCCCACCTCTCAAAATGGGCGACCTGTCACACATGGTCGGAAGGCGTCGCTGGTAGGCTCCCCAGTTCAAGGGTCGAGCCTCGCGGCTGTTTTGTCCGCTGGACGTCGTCCCAGCCTCGCTTCTTCTGTTTCACAGGCAAGCAACACCAAACATCCAAGAGCCACATCTGACAATTATAATTCGCGCCCAGACCAGCAAGGTTTCAACTGGTCCGAGCAGCTTAGGTCTCGTGCCGAGAGTTCCGTCATCGGTGCTCCTCGCGCTTCCTTCTCGCTCGCCTCATCCTCTCCGCCCCGAGGCTCTATCCACGATCGGGCAAAGTCCGTTTCCGAGATGCCTCAGCCTCCGGTTCAAGCTTCTTCCGTCAAGCAGCAACCCAGGCAGCCAGAGCGCCCTAAGCCTGACGCATTTCAGGAGAGAATTCTGAAGGGTGACTTTTATATGGACTGAGCATAGCAATGCCTCAGTACATACTCACTCAACTATGATAACGACCATGATGACACCAACAATAACGACCCGCCCACCTTGCCACCACTGTCCGACGCTCCTAATAATCGTCTGATCCCTTGCACACGTCGGATGCACTTTGCAATGTTTTCCCTGATATGGTTTACCATTTTCAGCCAATTTCCCTCCAAGGAGATCTCTCGCTAAACACATGGCTGCTGGAGTTTACGCTTTTTATGTGTTTTGCAAGTATGTCTTTTTTGAGCAGGATCTTTACTGGCAGTTATGAAATTGAACCACAACACGCAGGCTGTATCAAATTTATAGGGACGCACAGGGAGTGGTTATCGTTTGGCTTGACATCGACTGGGAATGTCGATGTTGAAAAACCTGAAATTCAGATAAATCACGACAATAGCGAGCATGGCAGTTTTGGACTTGATCGAGTTGCTGGCGTTATGGTTCTTGTACCACAGCAAAATTGCCACATTCATGTAAATGGCAAACGGGTGGGACGATATACAGGCGAACAGGCCATCATTGCTTCAGAAACTTGGGAGATCAGGGAACGGTCCTCGAATAAGAACCCCCAAGCATAAGGTTATGCACTTTGAAGCGGGAATGGTGGTTGGGATGTTCAGTGCCGATGATGAAGTAGACCATAACTAGAATGAATGGGAACTGGTCTTTTGGTGTTGTCAGAACGTTTCTTTTTGGCACCGCAGACACGGTTAAACTTGACTAGGATATGCTCGAGATCAAACGGTTATACCCATATAAAAGCTATGAATAAATTAAACAAAGGCAGCCTAGCCATTCTGAAGTATTATATTCCTTGACCTTCAATATCTTGAACTCCTCCTCAGTATGCCCAATGTGCAAGTTCTATTCTAATCAACCTGTATTCAACTCATGCCTAAACTCCGTACGCTAAGAAAACATGTGAAGTTAGATTCCAGTTGTCCTCCTATACAATTCCACAAGCAACACCTACACCGCCCAGCTGTTGGCTAGGCTTCCCTATACCTATGTTTGTAGTTATTTGTTGCTTGCCTTGCTACCTGATATGTATAGAGCCTATCTAGGCAGCAAGGACAAGCCGATGGTGCCTATCAAGGTAACCATCTCTGAGACCTATTATAAATAGCTCTCTTCCTTCTAGGCTAGACTTAATACTATCAAGCCTTCTTTTCTGTTCTAAGTCCAGTTGCTGCAAACCTGCCGATGTGATGGTTCGATACTTTAATAACCCATGTAGTTACGGCTGCAGATCACCTGCATATCAAGCGCTGGGTTCCGCGAGACGCCCGTTGAGATGCAGGTGCCAAGACAATAGGCGTGGAACTAGAATGCAGAAAGAAATATGTTCTGAATTGTCTTTGGGAGGCACCTCAAGTAAAGACAGTATTAGTTCACGTTAATGTCTCCTGACACCATGGTATTGTTGGCAGATTATTGAAAGTTCATGGTGCTGTTGCCTCCTGCTGGGTTGCCCTGGAACATGGTGTTGAACCATGGCTCTTCAAGGAAGATGCGCATCCCGTCTTCCCACATACCCTGCGAGCCCATACCCATCCCCAAACCTTCCAGGTCCCAGCCCGGAATGAGGTTGACGAAGTCATGGACGTCCCCAGGGTTGTAGCCTCCCATGCCATCTGTGGCGGGGGGCAGTGTTGGCATCACGGGCGCCATTGCAGCGGCCAGATCTGCTGAGAATGGTTCGTTATGGTAGGGCATGGAGCTCGCGGTGCTGGAGGGGTTGTCGGGCGTGTCTTGGAAGAAGGGCTGCGGGTGCGGCATATTGGCGCCCCAGCTTACCATCGGCGGCCGGCTGGCCGACGACTCGCGGTTTCGGGAGCCGGCGCCGGTAGCAACTTCGGAGAGCAGCTGGAGTGGGGTGTTGGCCGTCGACGTGTGATCAGAGGGTTGTGACGACGAGTTGTTGACTGGTTTTGGCGGCTGCTGCTGCTGTTGCGAGGGGGATTGGTTGATCGATGACGATTGGGGCACCGACTTTGTCTCCTTGGACTCCGAGTCGGCTTGTCTGTAGAACCAGCTACGAAGCATGACGAGCACCACAAGGAATTTAGCTGCTGGGCGACAACGGTCGTCCGCTGCGGTTGCGCGAAACTTATCCAGCAGGCCGTCGAGATACTTGCCGACCTCCATCTCCTCCTTGTCCACGACCTGACCAAGTTCTGAGCTTGCTGCAGAGAAGTAGAGCTTGATGAGCATGACGACGGTATAGGCAACCCGGACAAAGTTAAACACTGGCAGACACCGCACGCTGAAGACGTCCATTGCCAGAAATGTGTTGAGCGAGTCTTTGATGGAAGTCAGGCATGTAGACACTGCACTGATATGTGCAGGAGACAGTTTGTCCCCACCAACGAGGCCTTCTTGGAGAGCAGCGGTTGAGAATTGCGGCCGGAGGGTTTCCGTGGTACGGGATTGCAGTGCTACTTCGTGCATATACAGATTGAGCACGCCGAAACTTATTAAAAGGGTTGCTAACATGTGTCAGTAAGCATATCGGACTACTCGGGCCATTTTTATAGACGTACGTTGTAATAAGTCCGGAGGGATTTTCTCTCTGTATTGTCTCAAGTCTCGCTCGAGACCTTTAAGAATATGTCGTGTTCTCGGATCGGACATGCTGATCTCTGCAGTTGGGTCGTCGAGCGCAAACTGCACGCCTACTTCTTCGGACAAGTGATGAGTCCAGACGAGATGGCAGAAATAAGCATCAGAGGGCGCAGCGTCTGGTGATGATCGCAGCATATGTAGACTCTCATCCATAAAAGAGGTCCAGCGGATGAGATTAGGTCGATGCAGTGCCATGGAAGTATTAGCTGCCAGGAAGTAGCACGTCAGCCACGTCCGGCGACTCTCAATGCTTGTAGAATCAGGAGGTGCCCATCGACGGTTCTGGCCTACCGGTCCAATGGCTGAAGGGGGTAGTCCAGGTCGCCAAGCTTCAGGCATGACTATTCCGCGGCGCTGCTTGAACTTTTGGCCAAGACCAATGTCGATGGCCATGACAGCTGACGTGTGGACCAGCTGGTAGAACTTGAGTTCCTCGAAGTGCTCTGGTGGCCAGTACCAGATCACGGCGACGTTGAGCGCTTGCACCAGTTCTAGACTCTTGTCGCCCGAGAGCATAACTTTCTCAGCAAATGTGAGCTTCATTTCTTTCTGAAGAACCTTTTGAAGAATAGGCGACTCCGCCGACGCAACCGCCATGATGGCCAGGAACAATATCGGTTTTGTCTTGCGGAGCTCAGATGCTGTGAAACCAGGCTGAAAAATTATCGCTGGGAGATGCGAGATCATATGGTCGTTGTAGCGAGCAAACAGCTCCGTAGCCTTCTCCATAGTAATGATCCCGCGGTCGACGATATCACCACCCTTCGCCCTTGTCAGATACGCTGCCAGAGCCTCAGCCGGCGTCTCCTCAGCATTGCGCTGCTCAATCGAGCCTTCGCGACCTTCAGAGAATTTCCTCTTCTGCCCAGTGACAGTTGCCGGAGTCATTGTCGCCGTGGACACAGCTGGGGATGCGCGTTCAGCATTGTGTTCAGCCGCAAGCATCGGCGGCATGGGGGAATGTGTCGACGAAAACGAACCCCATGTTGGGGGCTGCGCAGTTTTGCTCCATTTGATACTGCTGTTATAAGAAGATGCGGGAGCGTTGGCCTCGCTGAGCGGTTTTGGCGCAACGGGCCCAGGAGAGTCGCCAACGCCATGCGCCTGGCCTTGCGCATGCGCCTGACCACCGGCGGGCGCTCCTCTGGCTTGCAGGCTCGCTGTCAAGGCATCAATCTTCTTCTCCAACTCCGCGACTCTACTATCCGTCTTCTTTTGTCGCTTGCGCGTGGGCATCGTCACGACGCAATTCCTGCCAGCCTTCCGACACCTCTTACACGGTCCCTCGTCGCTAGGGTCCGGTTCACAGCGCACCTTCAGTCCACGACAAGCCTCACAAGCTCTCGGACGTCTGGGATCTGTGCCATCTCCATCGTGGTCGGCGTCCTGCAGCTGCTGGTTCTGATACTGCGGCGTGTCTCTATTCTCCGTCGATGCGCCGGGCGTATCATCAGCGTCGTTATGATCATCGTGCGCGTCGTGTGTCGCAGCAGAGAGCGGCATCAGCGAGGCGCTGCTGCCGGGAGGAGCATGATGGATTGGCGACGGTCGTGAGGTTCCGTCTGGGCCAAAATTGGTTAGTGAAGAGGCTCTATCGCCAGTTGCGCCAAGGCGAGGGTCGAGCTCCATCGGAGTTTGTTGCTTTAGTTTGCCGTTTTTTTGACGATGTGATGGTGGAGGACGGCGATGTTTGTCGCCGACTCCGACACTTCCGAGTTTGAAGGGGGGGGTGAGTCAGCAATAGTCGGCGCATATCACACGGATCTCCGTACTCGACATATCCCGCCTATTACGGTGCACATATGACAACATCAGAACGTTACATCGCAAAAATATGTAAAGGAATTATATATAGATTTCCATAATAAATACATTCATACTACTCTTACGTCGCACATTCTCTCCTATTACATCTTGAGAATGTACTCGCCAACAAAAGGCGTGATATAGTCCTTCTTTCCCAGAGGCACACCCTCCTTTCTCAGAATTGCATAAGCCATTGATAGATGAAAGTTGAGGTTAGGAATAGCCGCACCCATGGCAAACGCCTTTCCAGTTAGATCCATCGTTCCAGCAGAGGGCAACGCTGTCGGCGCAACCTCCTCTCCCTGCTTGTTCACGATATCCTTATCAGCCTTTGCTAACAACTCCTGAGCCTTGGTAATGCGCGCGTGCATGTCCTCAAAGGTGACGATCTTGTCTTCGAACTCGACAGACTCCCGTCCAGAGAGTCTGGCGACGATCTTCTCGGCGAATCGAGTGGCGGCGTGGACCTGGAAGCTCAGGGGGTTCATGTCTTCGTAAAGCCGCGCCTCAGGGAAACTGGCTGCATTTTCGTGCTTCTCTGCCTCTTTGAGGATATTGTCCAGTGATGCCAGGGCCAGCTTGGCCTCGACAATTGTTGCGTCGTATAGTGTAAATGCCATGTTAAAATGATAAAAGAGGAGGCTGGTGGGATTGAGAAGAAGTTGTGAATGAGGGTGATGAGATACTGGTGAGTGAATCGAAACAACATAGAGATATATATAGAAGACAGCCCTACCAGAACGAAAACACCTCGTTTCCTAGATTGGAAACGTCCAGTGGATCCCAATTGTTGAGCTCAACTAGTCGTCGATCCTTCGAGTATCTATGCCAATCATATATACGAAAATGCAATCCGAAGTATCCATAGAGCGGGATTGAATTCCACAAGTCGGCAAGATGGATTCCGTGGTAGTAGATGATCAACCAAGCAACTCACCAACCCCGCAACCGAGCAATATTTGAGAATCTCAGTCGGAATTCGGCACCTAGCCGAAATAGCTACCGATGTGGACTAAGAAAGACATCAATTAATGCATCAATCGGATAATCAAGTATAAAACAGATTGAAATATTCTCATAACACCTGAGTAAGTAAACAAAAGATCGAGATTTAGGACCTGACATGTCAAGACCATCTCAGCTCGAAACCCGTCCAAACGCCATGCTAAGTAGAAAGGGATACATGCTCAAGATCAGATCAGATCAAATCGACGTCGTTCCGCTTACAAACATTGAACTTCTTTCGCAGTCCAACCCTCACATGAAGTACATTTGCTCTTAGCTCTGTGTCTTGCACTTCTTTCCGAGCCATTCATGATAAAAGCCTGCGTTTCCGCATATGCAAAGTAACCCAAGATAAGATTAAATCCTCCTCAAAGCACCATTTATTCGAACTCCGAAATGTAAGATATTAATAGTATAAATCATCATAAAAAAGTATAGTATGGTATGTATGGTATCATCGCATGTCGAAACGAGTGGGTATGTGGAAATAACAAAACACATAGAAGACCAATCACATGTACAGTTTAGAACCGTGTTTCCTCTCGCAAACGGCTCTTAGATCCCTGGTGGTGAGGACCCATCATTCCACCCATGAAAATGGCGCTCTCACGACGTCTGTTCGGAACGTAGCTCTGGTCATATGCTGCTGAAGCACTGCCGAGATCCTCGTGTGAAGCTTGCAAGAATCGTCGATCGGTGGCTGAAGGTGGCCGGTATCCGCCATCATAGGGTCCAGCTGGAGGGTCATAACCAGGCCTGGACGCACTTGTAGGTGAAGCTCGCATTGGAGCATTGTTGACTAGAAGGGGAGGGGTAGGAGTGGTTCGCTGCAATTCCCGGACATTGTCTTTCCGCATCTGACTACCATGGGGAGACGAGCTTCCGGATGTAGAGGGGCGAGCAGGAAGGTCAAATCGCGGCGGCGCCTCAAAACGCTGCAATTCAGGCTCGGAGACGGGAGAAGGAAGCTCGTAAACCTCAGGATCGATGCCGAAAATGCCCTCGTAGTTTTGTAGGAACATGGCAAAAACGGGTGCCGGGATGTTGAGGGTTGGTGAGAAGACAATGCCAACGTTACGGACAGTCATCTTATTTATGTCCGCATTGTTGATGATTTTGATGAGGAATCCAATCAAATATTTGAGCAGCGTGGCGTTGGCTTGAGGGAGTCGATGGACTAGCTCCCCTAATGCCACCATCTTCTCTGCGTGGTCCGTGATCTCCATTGTTGTCAAAAACTCATTATGTAGATCTCTAGTCAGTATCGTTGTCGGGAGCTCTCGCAGGTACAGCTTGAGTAACGAAGCCACAGCATGGATGTCATAGTACTGGCGATCTGTTACCAGGTTGATATCACCCTCGACATTGAACCGCTCTCGAAGCTGCTTGATGACAATGTTCGATCCACTCAGACGGAAGATTCCCTCTTCAAGAATGGCATTCTTAGAATCCAGGTATTGGATACATCTGAACACAACAGCAGGAAGAGGTACATTTACGTCAGTAGGGGAGCAGAATCGAACAGCCTCTGCCAAGGGCGCACCAAAGGCTTGTCGTACAGGGCCTTGGTAAGAGTTTTGCGGCGGCGTCGCGTTTGCACCACCCTCACTGCCACCAAACAAAGAATCTTGACCCTCGGATGACGAGCGAGCCTTTGGCCCAAAGCCGAAGAAACTTCGCTTTCTTTGTTTTTTCTCGTCAGCTGTCGGGCCCAGGTTTGGTTTGTGTCCCCAAGCGCCTAGGTCGGATATGGGCTGCGGGTCTCTGGGGCCCGAAATGATCTTGCTTTGGGATGATGAAAAGCTTTCGAATGCATTGTGGTGGTGGTGGTTATCAGGTAAGCCGCCCGAGGTCTTTGGTCGAGCAGGGCCAGTAACCTGAGGAGCATCTCCTGGTTGGGTAGTATCATATCGAACACCAACCAACGTATCCGAGTCTGACGGGTGGTGGAGTGACTTTCCAGGTGTCTTTCGAACTTTGCCTGGGGCGGGTCGTTCGACAGGCTGTGCGTGACGGTGGTCCTGGACTGGCCCAGTCCTTGAAGGCGTTGGTTCAGGAGCATCTGGATCACGGTAATCAACCCATTGCAGAAGGGCATCTACCCAAAGATCCCGCTCTCTATCACTCTCGGCACAAAGAACATGTCTGAAGTGACTGCTCGTATCCTTCTTCTTGGGTTCCAGAATAAGGAATGCATGGCGAAATTGGTTGTCCAGCTCGTCTCCGTTAGTAGGGTGTGCTGGTGACTGGGTTTCGGCATTCTGGTTTTGCTTGCCGATCTGAGCGCCCTGAAGCTTGATAGTTCCCAAATGCGCACCTCCTGGCACTTCATAATACTTCAAGAGTGGTCCATTGAGAACGAAATATCGGGCTTTCCAGCCACCGAAATTCTTGCCCTTCTTGGTCAAATAACCGCTGCGACGAGGCCGCCCATCAGGTCCTATCTTGTTCCCTGTGGCCTCAGTAATGGAGTCACCCAAAGACGCCGCATCATCCAGATTAGGTGGGAGAACTTGAGTTGACAGATATTTGCAAAGCTCGACAGCAGTTTTTGAGTCGAAGGGTATTTCAAGGATGTCGTCCATAAATTGCTCCAGGATCGTCCTACGAGCATCGAGCTTTGCCGGCGCATGCCCGCTGAAAAGGGAACGATCAGGGGCTCTGACCGTATACGAAGTACACTGCTTCAGCTTCTGATCAAGTCGTGTAAGTGAAGCCAGGTCCTTCTCAACTCGCCAGAGCTCGCCGTTGTCGGATCGCGAGATAATGGCGAGTGTAAAAACAGGGTCTTCCTCGAGCTGTGTAAGTGACATCATGCTCGCTCGTGACGGTTTCATGCGTGACGATGCAACCACAATTTTGATCGAGGGCAAGGCGTTTGGCGGAAGTAGAAGATCGGGGTACTCCTCCGTCACTAGACCTTTGTAAATCTCAGTGCGGTCGCTGTTTGGACTTGACATTCTGGCCTGAAGGTTATCCAAATGGCCAGGAACGCTTTGCTTTTGTGACGATGAGGAGTCCTCAGAGACGGTGCTAGTTCCGGAGGCTCTTGCTGAATTCACGGCAGGAGTTACTAGAGGAGTATTTGGTGGAAGTGGGATAGGTTGACGAGGTGGTCTTGGAGATAGAGGCGCAGCTTGAAAGGCTATTGATCTTGGGGACATAGGCGGCGAACCGATATTAGAAGGTCGAGGGCTTGCGGGTAGACCCGGGCTCAACAAAGGCGCAGGGATTTCCCTTGTGACCGTTGCGCTGAGCATTTCTCCAAGTGAGGCTGTCGCGAGCTCCTGCGCATGGACCCCAGGCACCGTTTCTCTGGGAGATCCAGGTTGGCTAGACTTGCTCTTCTTGGACGCACTGCGCGCGGCAGCCTCTTTGAACGCTATGATCTCACGATCTCGATCATCCTCTTCGCGCGTTCTTCGGCGACCACGTCGATCGTTAACAATCTCATCAACTTCCAAGATGTCGTCATAATCAGATTCGGTCTCTCCGTCTTCGGGCGACGGGCTGAGCTGCGTTCTCATTTCCTGGTGCAATTTAAGAGGCGCAGGAGGTGGTTTTCTCGGTGGTGGCACAGGGAACTTCGAAAGTCCTTCATCAGGCTGCGGGGTAGCCTCGAGAACCGCAAAAGTAGGAAGATGCGACACTGGTGGTTTAGGTGGTGGCATCTTAGGTGGTTCGCTAGGAATGCTACGCGAAGGAGGAATAGCCACATTGTACGGAATTTCCTTGAGGGGTTCCTCCAGCTTCTCCAGCCCCTCCTTCCGTGCCTCCTCAGCTGCCCGCTCGTCTGCCTCATGGTCGTACTTGTCTAAGGCATGATCTTGCGGCTTGGGCATGGCATGCGCAGGATTCAACAACTCGCCCACAGCCGAATGTGGAGCGCTAAGCTGGTCTGCTGGAGGAGTGATGGGGTAAGGCGCCATGGTGATATCGATCGGCGAATTTCTAGGGCTGTCGGCTTCGAGAATCGGGGATTCTGGGGTTATTCTTTGTTCCTTGTTTCGTTCTATATCAACCCGAGGAAGCGCTGGTATAGGTGCTTGAACAAGGTCTTTGCCGTCATCTTGTGAAGGTACTGAGACAGACGGGAGCGAAATAACTTCTTTCAACTTCCTCCTGTACTTTTCCTTATCTTTCAGGGCTCTTTCCAGGTCCTTGTTGAGTCCGAGAATCATGGCCCGTTGTTTGTCCACGAGACGCCATAGCTGGCTGTTTTGTTGTGATTGAGAATGCTTCTCTTTTAGTAAGTACTGGATGAGAGATTCAGGGCTGCCTGCTGTCTTGATAAGATGACTGATCTCTGAGGGCCCATGCTGACCATCTTGGTTGCCACCTGTGCCGGACTTGGTTGAAATGGCTGAGATCGCAGAGTCGATAGAGGAATTTCGAGCAACCCCTTTGAAGGACTCGGCCTGAGCCGCAGCTACCGGGCCAGCCATCGGTGACCGGATTGTTGGATCTGAGCCTGGAACAGGCTTCGAAGTTATGGGTTCGGAGACGGTTCGCAACACATTCGAGCTGCCTTGGTAGCCCTGTCTGATCCTATCGTTAGCTTACAGACTGTGGAGTCAGGGTCGTGGTGGCATATGCGCCCAAAGACCACTTCTATAGAACGAACCTAGGACTATGAGGTTCCGGTGATCCTTCGTCAGAAGAGTCGCTGTAGAACGAGGTCTGCTTAACAAGGCTCGATTTATTCTCGGACTCCTGGTTGACTCGATATGTTGGCGTCGGAGTTGATCGGGTCGGAAACACGACTGTCCTGGGACTGGGTGTTGCCTGTCCGTTAGGAAAGTTGACGGCGGCCGTGAGTGGACTCGAAATAGCTGGTCGCGGAGATCTAGAGGCCGTAATGTGTTAGAGGCGCTGCGAGAGGTTGCACAACAGAACGCAAGATGATCCCAGACTGGTTGGTGAAAGGTATGGTGAGGGTACGAAGTACAATGGCGACCTCGCACAGCGATTAACCTGGGGCAAGGAGGAAAGATAATTGCTGGTCAAGAAGGGCCAAGGAGCAAATATGTGTGGTGGAGGGGAGAGATTGTGAGAGACAGCAGTGAAGGGGCAAGGAAGAGGCCTGGGGGTAGCGGCCGGGGGGTGTGTGGAGATGACCCGACAAGAACAAGTAACAAGAGGCTTCGAGTTGGGATGGATATTGGTGAAGACATGGGAATGCTTACCTGGGACCCGAGAATGACAGTGTGCCAGGGAATGGAGAAGTCGGGCTAGAACGAATGATGCGACCAACGGTTGGACTATCGCCTACAGGGACTTCAGTTGGAGATCGAGCTCGGTCGAGGAGGTCGAGGTTGGAGGATGAAGTAGCTTCCACGGGGGTCGTGATGGAGTTCGTCCTGGGTGTCATGGAAGCAGCAGAGCGCTCTGCGCTCTGGAGCACAAGCTGTGGCATGGTGCGCTGGGCTACCTTGTGGTGTCATGCACCGGGAGGCATCAGCCAATAAGTCGCAGATACCACAGCGTACTGTGCAGTGCAAGGCGCGGAACGCTGATGTGAGGTGAGCCAGGTGAGGTGAGGCGTTTCGAGATGCCGGTTGCTGCGGTGGGAATAGTCCGAGCCCCAACGTTACATGTACATGCAGCTGTAACCGCGTTACAATGGAGCACAAGCCAGCGTGGGACGGTACAGTACAGTAGCGTAGCGTCGAGCAATGCAGAACAAGGAACTCGAAAACGGCCAGCAAAAAAAAGTATGGATACGGGTATAATACAGCTGATAGTATTGGGGTCTTTCGGCAGGGTGTGGAGTGCCTTGAGCGACCGTTTGACGTGGGAGATGTGGGAGAAGCGTTGAAGCGAGCGACTGGGAGGGCCTGAAAAAACAACTGTCGCAAAGTCGCAAAACAGAGCCAGGGCTGCCCTGGACTACAGGCAAGACAAGAGAAGCAGTGGACAGGGAACGTCGTTTGCGGAGGAGCCTGCCCGGTCAAGCAAATATTTTGACAAGCGAAAGCGTAACGGTACGGTAAAGGTACAGGTACCTATAGTACGTACTGCATATGCGCCGGCGCGATAGGTACCTCGGCAGCAGGTACTGGAGATGCGCGTGTCAGTAATTAATGCGACGATAGGAAAGGCAAGGAGACAGAGGGATGTCGGAGGGAAAGGAGAAAAAGGTAAGGAGTGTCAAGAGATGGATTTTGAGGGGGAGATTTGCTAAATTGGCGGTTTATCAACCAGAAAGATGCGCCCCTCGTGAAAGCCCAATACGGAAAGGGGGCGGGAAAAACGGTCGCTACTATCGGTTTGCTTGAATCAGTCAACCTTGACCAGTACCTGCATGTTCACGCTTGCCGTCTACTAATCTATGGAGCGTGTCCTAACTTTGTAGAATGAGATAATTATGTTTACGCCGTTACGAAATCCGTAGAAGAGGTTGAGTCAGAGCAGTCGTTAATTCGGCGCCATTGAGACTGAGAATGATGGAGTCGTTCGTCCAGTGCTGAAGATGGCGACATAGCGAAGAGGTACCGTACGCCAACCCTAGGAAGCACCTACAAGGATACAAGGGACCCCTTTACCTTAACACAGCAGATGCCCTTGCACACAGATTACACAGCAGAGTGTAAGGCGTCTAGACTGCGTGACCATACTCCATACAGGTATAGCAGCAGTAAGCGGGGAGTATACTCACCTCTTCATGCTGAGATGCAGTCCGGATAAAGCGCATTCACAGCAAGAATAAGGGGTAGTTGTCATGATAAATTCTTCTAGGGTCGTCGTCTGTGTCTGTATCCCATCGCCGTGGTCAGTTCTCCCGCTAACAAAGGCCACTAGCAACCCATCAAGCATCAAGGCACACGCGAGGATTCCGCCCTGTCCACTGGAAGTCGTCAATCGCACTTCACTAGAAGACGCCACTCAAGCGTCCACTTTACAAACAGTGGATAATGGCAGTTCAGTAAATTATGTCTGCACATTCGCTGACTCGAGGGACCGTCGATGCAGGGCGGGCGGCTGCTGTGGGGAATAAATTTTGATATCGATTTGCATCGTCATGATCGTCATGTTCTGTTGCTGGTGGATATTGAAGAAAAACCTAACCCGTTCCAAAATTAAAACAAACACACACAACGAAGCGTCTATCCGGTTAAAGGTTTATATGTCGTTTCAAACAGAAACAGGCTTGGGAGTCTAGAATTCTATCAAGCGCATCCCACATACCAAAGGCGCCAAAATAGTCGCCTCAGAGGCTGCAACACAGCTGGAACGCAAACTGACACGGCCGGCGGGACGTTGGCGAGAGTTTACTCTCCCGTCCCGTGGGCAATAACGTTTCGTGCGATTTTAGTGCTGAAGCTTGGGTTCACGCGCGGCGATTTAGTCAGGGGTTTAGTATTGATCTTTGCTCAAGTCAAGCCTCAAGCCTCCAGCCTCACGCCTCAAGGGACTCAGATGCTGAGCTAACGCTGTGTGTTGTGTATCCGTAGTAGTACATGCAAGGGATTGCGTTGGAGGATTATCTCTGATGTTGCAACTGTATGGATACCTGTGGTAGGCTTCTAGGTGGGATTTATCAACTCTTAGACCTATAAGGTCACTTTTAGGTTTCTTTTTTAATTAATTCAACATAAAGAAATTTTGATGATCGTCTTAGCGTTGCCACTGCAGAGCATCCTCTCTGCTTCTCAATGACCATTATTACCCTCTGCTGACGTCCTTTGCTCTCATCACCACAAAGCTCTTCCTCGAAAAAGGCCATTGTCAGTCTACGAGTGGCCTTTGTTTAAGTGGGCTCCCTTCAAAAGACATCACAAGGGCAGGGACCCCTGGAAAGCCTCCATGACAAGTCTCCCAATCAGAGCCGCAAATGCTGTTGTCACGCTGGCCCCTAGCTCCCAGTGATTCCCAGCACTTTGCCAGATCCAGCACGGTCAAACAAACCACTTCCAGGTTTGCCGAACAAGGGTTGGACGACACTAACCTTTCTCGTGAGGTTACAAAGGGCAGCCGGAAGATTTCTGACCTGCGTTGGGGGTTTGTCGGCAGAGATGAGAGCCAGGGCCTGTGAGATGGGCTAGAAAAAGAAGAAGAAGAAATTATGGAGATGTTGTTCTGGATGCAAAAGAATCAAGAGCAACAAGGCCCACTTGAGGTTGAGGATGAACATTCAGCCAACACTCCGAATATCAACAAATATTTGACTTATTGTGTTGATTACTGTCAACTTTCGTTACAAGTCACAGTCCTCCACGTTTCACAACATACCTCATTCAATCACCACGCATCTCGCTTACACTTTTATACATCCAAAAGTAGAAGGTAGGCATATAGCAAAGGTCGATAAATGCTCAAATATGCCCGTGTCCTGATACTACCCTCAGTCGATATCCATTCTTTGTATGTATCTGCTTCATGCAGGTACAATCTGGCCATCTCAAGTGGCCCGGACTCCGAAGATCCATCCACGGGCATCCATCACTCACCCGTTGCACCGAACCCTAGCTCCTTGTCAGCGCCCATAGCTTTATTAACCGCCCACACACAAACAGCAAGGGAAAGCATTGACCCAGAGTCTTGATCCAAGGAAAGTGAATCACTTCGGCTTTGTCTGGGATCTCAATGACAAGAAACACAAGGCGCTTCGGACTGAGATAGTTTGTAACAATATCCGCATTTCTCCAAGATTATTCTTAGCAAAAGCCATGTATCCATATGCTTAAGGCTTAAGCGTCTGTCAAGTGCTAGTCTATGTATCACAATGCACACCTCGGCGCTTATTCAAGACACAACCACAACAGCCATTTGATAGATGAACTGCAAGCCACCGAAACCATCACATCCGGGGCAAATAGAGTGTCCCAAACTGCATATGAGAAAACGAAAAGATACCTCATACTCACGAACTCACTGTTTGGTATTGCTTCTTCCAACTCAGCCTAATTCAAGAACCGCAAAATAGGGGGGATAAGCCATCTTCAACGCATGCCAGATAAACCATCCTTACAGCTGACCCTGAGACAGCTTCGTCAGCGCGCCCGCCACGATAAATGTCTTGGGGGGACAAAGAGTACAAACCCGCATAGTTCCCCCGGGTGGTTGGATTACCGGGCTATTGGCTGCACGATAAGACACCCAAATGAGGCTTGGGATCTCATCCGTGTTCCTGGGTCGTGTAATTGGTACCTGTGTGATACATCTCGTAAGGATGGCTTTTAAGGCACCATATATCCCGAAGAATGGCTGACTTTCACGAACCGGACACGATAATGGGTCCTTCAGCTTGTCACTATCTGCCTGGCGCTTTGAGACCCACGTGGAGGTGATGTTGATGGATAACCATCAGAAACAACCATTTCCCCAAATTAGCAGAAACGATGCTGAGCATATCTTTGGCTGACCTGCCCATCGTCTCAGTCCGTCTGGAGACTACAAAAGCGGTGTGACGGAAGATGTGATGAGGATTAGATGAGAAGAGCGCCTCATTTCTCGCCCAACGAACCACGTCTTCCATGTGGCCCATGGATGTAAATACCACGACACCAGTGCTAAAATCCTGTAATTTTGCAGATATGGATACATCTAACCAAGTTCCTATCGCAAGAACGACGATATCCAATATGTTTCGACAGAGATTGCCCACCACTGATACCCCTTGTAAGACTTGTTGATTTCGATCATCACGAATCCGCCCGCAATGCACGCAATACTCCCCACGTTGCTCTCTAGCGTGCAGCTACTATCTGTTCAGTAGTTAAATCCTGGTTGATCGATTGAACCCTCTCTGGTCCCTGGAGGTCTGAGCTCAGTTGATCCAAACCCTTATTTTCTCGCAGGCCCATCCGTTACAGGGTAAGGAAGCGAACAGGTTAACCAAATCGCGACCTCAACTCCGTTTGCGGGTCGATGCGAACCCGCGTACACTGATTTCTGACATGGGATTAGATATAATACGGATTTATCGTCCGGGAGAGATTGAGCCCGTTGTGCCATGTCAGGAGTGACATATTGAAGCATTGCATCAGGTGTGACCTATGTGTTTTACATAGTCAACTATTGGGTGACTGTCTTTGAAACTAGGTGCCATAATAAACAAACCCGAATATAGTCATATATGCGGAGAGAAACATAATGATACTACTCAACTTTCTTCAAAGCATGCTAGACATGTTTCCACCAACGGTATGCAAGTCTGTGGAGGTTTCAAGTATCAGACTTCGACGCGTTTCAGATATCTATGGGGAGCATAAACTCTACCACAAGGATGTGTTCCATCAGCTATAGGCAGACAGTACCAAAGTCTATAGAGGCCATTCATTGATCAGGATATGAGATATGGAGGCCTGGCTCATTCCCCGCGAAGTATTACTGCACATTCCCGCATTGTAGGGTAAGCAAGGGACGTCTCTCGTATGCATTAAACTCCGAACCCTTAGTAACTAATAGACCCTTAACTCAGGACGGCATAAACAGGTCCGTTACTTCAAGCTGTATTGTTGGCTCGCTTAGAGACATGAAGCTTTAAACTGCGACCCTATTTTCGTGTTGTGGTCTTCCGAACGGTTCTGTTTGAAGTCCGTCTTTGAAACATGTAGAACAGCCTAATCGGAACAGGATCATCATTCAAACGTGCATTATACATATAATTATACTCACTTTTATGCTTAATGGTTCGATTTTGCTAGTTGCGGTTTAGGATCCTCCGAGGTATTTACTGCCTAGACGGGAACAATAGAATCTGTGTTCCTGATGATATATCACCTGCTCAATCATATTCCATGTAAATGTAAGAAGTGCGATACACTAGTTTCGTGGAGGATTTATCTAGTCATCTTGACATGTACTTCGCCACGCTTGGTTCTCTTCTTGCTGTTCCTGAAGGAATGAAGCCAATGATCACCAACTTATCCGAGTCTATCGATTCCTGTCAGAAGGGCTCTCCAGGGTGTGAGGACCCCTGAAAACTAACCGAAGTTCAGGGGGGTTTCTGGTTTCAGGAGGGCGGTGGAAGTGGTGATCGACAGGGTGAACATCCCAAGACGTGCAGGGCAAAAGATTGGGATTTGAAAAAGAGATGTTCGAGACACACGGTCTAATGTTGCCGGAAATATGCCGGATTGTCGGATAAGGAGCGCCCGTAAGTCGGCAACGGACCCACAGCTCCGACTCTTACGGCGCCGACATAACCGGACCTGGCACGGTGGCTCCGGGTTCTATATTTGGGTTTGATTGAGACTTGGCGGTTGAAACGTCTTGTTTAGACGTTGCAAAGCGTTGTGCTACTAGGTAGGCTGCGTCATTGGCGAATAACAGTCCTGTCCAGACTCCAAACTCTCTCTCTCGGCTTTGTCCTCAAACACGCCATGAATGAAAAAACTCTTTGTCCACTGAGACAAGTCACAACATGACTGGCGTCCCCATCACAAGGCCTCGACCAAGGTCCTATGGCTTATTCCACAAGCCGAACCCAACGAGACCAGCTCAGCCCTGCCACATCTGGCACCAAGTGTGTTTCTCTGCTTCTGCTTCTTTTTCTTCTTTTCCCTCCCAGGGTCCAGGGGTCCTGAACAAACAGGCTGTGTCGGCGGGGAGGACCCCATATAATTATGACTTGACTGGCTGAGCAGTGAGCATTGGGTTCCTAGAAAGTTCCTAGAAAGTGTATCTTTCCAGCCCCTGCGCTTTAGCACCAAAATCTGGTTTCTTGTGGGTTGAAGCGTTCAAGGCGGGGAGGGGGCTGACGTGCATGCGCATGTGCGACGTCATGATCTGGTGACCTCGTTTCTGACCTTTTACCAACAACTTTGTTGGTGCTTTCTTTCGTTTCCCAGTCGTAGACTGTTAATAATTGTTAGCTGGGCTTGGTAGACTGGTAGACTGGTAGACTGGTAGGTAATGTCCCACCCCATCAAAACTGACATGGCTTAGACTCGTAGGACTTGGGTATTGGTTGGGTAACGTAACTTTGGGTTAGGTTGGAATAAATCATGGAAGCTTAATATCTCGTAACTGTACTCACATGCCATACCATTTTCCATTTTCCATTTTCTTGCAGCCTGATCATCCCCCCCATTCTTTAAATCACATATCTTGCGCTGAACACACATAAAAGATCGCCATTCCCATCCACACCTGCCCACGTTGCCACAGTTAAGCTGTCTCCCACTTCAACCCATCGTGACCCAAACAACCCCACTTGATCATCCTCGGGTTGTCCCTGTCAATCGCTGTTTGGCCTCATTTTTTGTTTATATCGCGTCGCGGGTAATTGCATCTTTATTATCGCTGTCGCTGTCGCTTTTCTACCGACAAAATGGGTATGTCTCCTCTTCTGCGCTGCATGCTGCTGTGTGCCCTGCGTCGCATACCCAACCGTCACTGACGTCATGGCTACAGTCACCAAATCCTACGAGAAGAAGCGCCTCTATCTCCAGCACCCGGAGGAGGATTATGGCATCGTCAGCCGTCGCGTAACGCGCATCATCCCTCCTCCTCCTCGTGAGCCTTCACCTCCTCGGCCGCCGCCTGTTATCGTGAGACCGCCGCTTCCACCACCTCCACCACCGCAGTACATACCATGTCCTCCTCCACCACCACCTCCGCCAGTCGAGGTGCCTTCGCCTCCTCCTCCGCCGCCGCCTCCCGTTCAAAAGCCCAAGCCGCCTCCTCCTCCCCCAGTGGAGAAGCCCAGGCCCCCACCTCCACCGCCGGATGATCCCATCGAGGTCATCGCGGTAGATGTTGAGCCACACAAGAAGAAGGAGAAGAAGAAGCCCAAGTCTCGATCTCGAAGCAGGCATAGCCACCACTCATCGTACGATCATGACCACGAGCGTGTGATTGAGCGCGAGAGGTTCATTCCTGTTCCTGTCCCGGTTCAGGTCGAGCCTCGCTACGAAACATTCCGCTATGTCGAGGGAACTCGGCGCCAGCAATATTCGCCTCCGTCACCACCAAGACGCGCAATTGAGGATGAACGTGTGCGACTTCGTATCACGGATCGAGAGCGAGAGTACTACAGATGATACGGGTTGCTGTGATGACTTGAGGGGATTATTGTTTTGATGACATTGTATCACGATTGATGACTTAATTTCTTGACGGATCTAGGGTATGAGGAGTATTCTGTGAGGAGTTAAGGCAAATTGAATATATTTAAGACCATATCTTCCTGAACAAAGATCGAAGCCTTTTAAACACTAGGTCGCTACCGATAGTTCCCAGCATCCATAGTCCGTGATCGATATACTCGCCCTTGAGCAGGATGATAGGCTTGCGCCTGAATCCTCCTACGCATACTATGCTCCGGCTCATACGGCGACGAATACTCTGCCACTTGGGTAGTCTGCGCAATCGGAGAAGGGGCCCAGTAGGATGCTTCAAGTGTTTGAGGAACGATTGTTGGCCCGCCATATCCCGACGCCCCCTTTGCAGATCGTCCAAGCAGCCACTGAGTCAAATTCCCCAGCTCTCCCATGAACCATAATCCGACAAGAATAACGACAATGGTCAGTGGTATGGCAACCACCCAGTACAGCCACTGTGAGTAGTTCATATCTCGCACGTCGGTCGTGTTCATGCCAAAGATACTCGACACCGTGCTGATGGGCAGGAAGACAATAGTAACAAGGGTGAATGCGTAGATGGCGCGCTCTTGCCTGTCTCGCGTGAAGTCCATTTTATAAGCAATGGCACGCTCTAGATCTTTTGAGAATTCAGTGAAGCGTCGAAACTCAAACTCCCGCTGCTCGATGAGGCGCGAGCACTCGAGAAAGAAGAGACCGCGCAGACCACCCGCATCAGTAGGGGAAAGCTTCGAAGACGTTGCCATGTCAAACAAGAATTCATCGTCGAGGCCCATATAGTCATTGGCGGGCTGAACCTCCTGGACGTAAGTAGGAGGGGCAATCCGCGTGTAGTCCTCGTCTGGCCGATGCGAATGAGGAGGTGGTGGCAAGGCTTCTGCGTAATACTGTTTGGTGCTATATTGCTTCTCTGCATCTTTTATCACCATTTCATGTTCGAATTGACTCACGACAATGTCTTGTGTATCGATGGCAGTCAGAGTGTTTCGCAGTCGAGTGATAAGTGACTTTTGTTTCCAGAGCGTTCGCTTAACAGCTACCAACTCTTGCTGGACCAGATCGAGCTGATGTTGGAACGACCTGTCTGAGGGTTTTGATGTGATAGCATTATCCTAAACTTATTAACCAATGGTCAACGAACAGTGAAACATACACAACTTACCAGGGAGTTGAGATATTGTGAGTAAGTATCGCAGATATCGTCAGACTTGCCAACCTGATCCTGCAGCAAGCCCATAGTAACAAGTGAAAGTACCTCTAGGGGCAGCACGGCAGCCTTTTCAAGAAGACTTTTCTCAGAGAGTCCTTGGAGAAACTTCTTGGACCCCTTTTCGATAAGGTCTTCTGCTCTTTTCATTCGGCTGTTCCACTTTGGATCATCCTTGGCGCTGTAAATTATGGCCATGGTAAGGTAAAGCCATGCCTTTGAGAACTCAGACGGCAGCTCAACTTCAGCACGCTCTTCTTTGGAAGAATGGGTGACAATGTTCTGAAAAGCCATGATGTTTCTGGTCAAGTCTCTGGTAAACGTTCGAATATTGCTGGCGGTGTTGTCGTACGAAGGTCGAAGAACAGGGTCATCCAATATGGACAACTTCCCGTGTCAGTATAAACTCGCTCGTAATTTGTACCTTATTCTTTTGGCTTACCTCAATCAATGTTCTGACAGCGCCCCAGAACTTACCGACCATTGACCCATTGAAGTTCAGAGGCAGGAAGAAGGTATAGACAATATCGACAGCGTTGAATATGTCCACTCTTTCTTCGTATGTACGTCGCACAATGTCGCTCCCATCGTCCTCAACTCGACTTGCTAACCCTGCCAAATAGTCATAACATTCACTTCTTGTCGCAGTCTCGCAGCTCTTGTAAGCCTTACGATCTGAGTAGGTTGTCTCGCATGTCAGAAACCTCTCAGCTGCATCAAGCTGGACCTCAAGAGCTTTAAGACCAGCCTCCTGGGTATGGAACCCCCCGAGACCTTCTGTCGCCGCCGCTAATACGTGGGCAAATTCGTGTCCCTTGGATTTGCCTTTTCCGCCATGCGTACTTGGCAGGATTTGTGGTTCCGAACGAAGAACAGCCCGTGCTGGGGGATCGGGCAGAAAACCCAGCTTCATGGTTAGTTTGAGCGACCCTGATCGGATGTTCGAGGCCAATTTAAGAATCTTGGGCCATGTATCAGCTGTTACAGCTTGGTCTTTGTGCCAAAACTCTACGATCCTAGGCCAGAATGCTTGGAATTTGGACAAAAAGGCCTAAAGTTAGTGTTAGCCGTGTGAAGTTTAGGAGAAGTTTAGTAAAGGTTGAGATTTGTAAAGATTTACAAAGGTTATGAGAGCAGTAACCATGCGTAAAACATGTCTTCGGTTGACTTACAAACCACGTCCGGCACTCCTCTGTCGCGAGCGACCACACGACTGAATCGCCATAAGCAACCAGAATACTCCCCTTTCGTTCAGTTGCTAGAACACGAGATGGATGCTCCTTGATCTCAAGTGCTTGACCGACGAGATCATCTCTCGTCATTGTTCCGCACGTTACTATCAAACCTATCCAGAAGTCGTCAGTGAGTGAGCTATGCATCGATCAATGAGACCTACTATCATCGATGACCAGGCACCAGAGCTGGGATATATGGAAGCACTCCCCTCGATCTGCATTACCTAACTGGACAACTGCCTGCTCCATGTCTCTTGCCGCGGTGTTCCGGGAGTATTGGACTTGTAGGAGAGTCTGAGCAGGGAAGAGAGACATGCTTGTAGCTGCGAGCAAGCCAGAGTACTGCTCGAGTGAGAAATAAGGTATGCATATCCATCTCGCCGATCCGGTCGTGGTATCGGCGGTTGTTGTTTCTTGTTTGAGCGATTTCAAGGGCACCTCGATGCATCTGGGGTCCAAGTACCCGACCTTTGCACCTTTGGGGTTGGTTCTTGATTTAACGCAGTTCTTCTTGACATCGCCACGTAGTCTTGCAATTGCCTTCTTTTCTAGTTCTGTTAGGTCCGAGATACGGCTTATTTCGATCTGGAGAGGCCAGTCAGTGGTCAGCTTCTAGTTCTAGGGATAGCAATCTTACCCAGAGATCTTCAAAGTTCATAACATCCTGGGGAACGTGACTGTTCAGAGTTAGTACAGTCATTCGGTGAAAGACAAGGTCATCTTACAGCCATCTAAAAAGTGGATTCTTTTGCCCTTTAGGATCATGAACCACATTAAGAGTTGCTGTATGCGACCCGCCCATCTCAGCATTCCCTGTATAAATCGAAGATTGAACCAGTGTTAGCTGAGATCGCGTGTGGGCAGCTTTCTCAACCTTGGAAAGAATAGTCCGCTCTTCAGATTCGGGTGATTCAGCATCAGAATCGCCCGCCATTGACGACTCGGTGATAGACTGGCCTTGGGAAGAGAAGTCGAACTTGTCGTAGGGATCGTACTCGTTGCTTGAGAAGCTCCATTCTCTGTGTCTTGAGTACCACTCACTGTCGGCAGCAGTATGTGGGGTAGTCTCACGAGATCTAAATCTTTCATATCTCGGACTTTCATAACGGGAGTATCCTGGGGATCTTGATCGACTCCTAAATCGCCGGCTATATTCGCTCTTGTCGTATGAGGAACGTTTCTGTCTTGGCCCCTCACCCTCATCCTCATCATCGGCATCTTCATTCTCAATTGGACGCGGAGATTCGGTATACTGTCTATCAGGACCACCTGGAGCCTTTTCTGGAAGCCCAGCAGGAATATCCCATTCGGTGTATGTTTGCACAGGAACCTCATCCCTAGACCGACGTTGAAGTCTCTGAGTTCTCATCTGAATTGGCGCATCATCCCTGGACCCCCGAGGATATGGTCCAGTTACTTCGTTCCGGATACGATGTCTCTCAGTCGGTAATTCAACTCTCTCAATTGTGCTGCGCCTTGACGGATGCCTGGCCTCATATCGAAAAGCTTGTGGTTGAGCCTAGTGGTGATGAGCTTGAGGGTCGCGAAGAGGTGTCTAAGGTAAACAAACCGGGTAATACTCTTCTACAGGTCCCCAACGCACACGACCACGACCTGGAGGTGACAGCTCAGGCATGCTGAACTATGACAGATTACCAGACTGTGTCTAAGATCCGTGGCGTCAATGCTCATTATGAGAGAGAAAAGTCGTATAGTCAACTGCAGACCGTAAATAATAGATCGCCATCAGCCGCAGCTTGTACCACTACGATTGGGTGTTAGTTCTGGCCAGGGGCATCGCTTAGCGCTTATCATCGCCGGAACAGCCCGCTACGATCTAAAAACCATCTTATCCCTCCCAATTATTACATGGAACTGTTATCGACGCTTTTCATACAAAGAGCTAAATATCCATCCCCAATTGAATGGTTCTATGGTTCTTCGCTTACACAAAAGATAGCCAGAACTCCAGCAAACATATGCCAACCCCTTGTCTCCTCATCTCGTTGGACAGTCAGCTATCGCAATCCCTATAAGCAAGAGGACGGGAGCTATAGCGAACAACGTCTCTTGCGACGAATAGTGTGTAAGCCGCAACTACGGCCATTATTTGTTTCTGTAACAGCTGATGCCCCCTTAAATTGCACGCTGGCCGACATTTTGGCTTCTTTTTCATCCATTGGCTCCGTTTCTTCGAACAGCCCCCTCAAGACTGCCTCGCTTGGGAGAACACTGTTACGTTGGGCGCTTCTTTGGAGCTGCTTGTACTCGGCAATATCTCTCATACTGCTTTGTATGATTCCGTGCCATGATGATCCCAGCTCAGTGGTATAAAGTGACTGCCGCACCACCCAGAAGATTACAGCATCCAGGATGCTGGCCATGGCCAGTCGCATGGGCATCATCAGTTTTCGAGGCTGCTGCCGCAAGACGATATCTAAAGCCCTCTGGTAATGCCAGGAGAACTGGACCCACTGGGAGCAGTCTAAACTTCGATGGAGGTATTCTCCTTGTATCAGGTTCCCCAGTTCGACTGAGGCATTCTCCACGTTGCGAATGATGTAGCTCGCCAATCTGGCCATTCGCAGAAACACGGCAGCGTTGTATGCCAGAACACAACATGGAATCTGCTGGGATTTCCAGGCTCTTTTGGGGTCATACTCGCATAATTCAATTCCTGTCCCCGTGTCAGTCGTCATCTACCACCTAAAAGATGGGCAGAGGTCATAACATACTACCCAGGTAGATATAGCGCAAGCAGTGGCCTAAAGATTGGTAATCGAGACCAACACGTACTTCAACTGGTGTTCCATCCTGCGCATATCTGTTAGTTCAGTTAATTATGGAAGAACAGCGGAGATGATACTGACCAAGTTTGGCGGTGGCAGATTATCGCGGAACCATCCCGACTGAGGTATCACAAGGTTACGATGGACTCGAAATACCGTGTCCCCTGATAGTATCACCAAATCGGCACCGAACGGGTATCTCCAAAGCCTGCCGGCGGTCAGCTGTTGCTTTCAGAAAGTAAGGTGTGATTTCGACGAACTTCTCAACCGCTCGTGGCGCCGCAGCCTCAAAGATACGACGAGATGAGGATGACGCATTCGAGGACGGCGAAGCTGATCCAAGAGTAGTCGTTGCAGGTTCTGTATCATCTTCTGATCGCGATGTGTTCGGTGGACGTGAGGATGTTCTAGATACTCCGCTCGTGGGTGTCGTGGCCGGTGACCGAAGGCCATGAGGTTTAGGCAGAGGAGGAAATATATCAGATATAGGAATAGCTGCAGGCTTTTTGGCTGATGCCCATGGATTAAGCCTTGGAGGCGAGGCAGGTCGAAGGTTGGGCGATGACTCTGGCTCTGGCTTGCGCGCGGCTGCGGCTGTTTGATATTTGTTCCTGCGTCTTCCATCAATGGAGACATGCTCCATGGCAGATGAGCTCGTAGCAAAAGGAAAATGAGAATGAAAAGCGTATTGAATGCGGACGTATGTATAGTTTTGAGCGAGTTGAGAGCTTCGTGGCCGACAGCAAGTGAGCTGAGCGTATGCAAAGGGCGCACCAACCGCGCAAAGACGACACTCCAAGGCTGCACAATAGCACTTTTTGTGTGAGGTCTGCGTTGCACGGAATTTTGTAGCTCGGTCCAAGAAGAGTGCGGAACGATGAACCACAAGAGAGATGGCTATTTTCTTTCTTGAGTGTGAAGACTGCCAACAGCTGCCAGCCGTCTGGTCGATTCAAGCACCCGTCCTTTGTGATTCGCCCCTGAACGGATACATGCACAGGCGCAATGTTTGTAGAAACGAATACACGTCCAATATTTTGTGTTAAGAAATCGAAAAAGGCTTGCTTCGTTGACGTTTTCTTTTGCTGGGTGTGGTTTGCTGTTGTTCAAGATAAATGGATGTGACAAGTATCAAAATAAAACAAATAAAATACTAGAATCTTCAAGAAAGGATACCCATTTTGTCGTGCTCAGAGATTATCCCCTTGGTTAAATTTGCGTATAACGTCACAAACAGTTTATACGTTTGTTTTGAAGCTGTGCATTGTGTTGTGTGCTTGTGAGTAACAGTTGGCAGCTGGCAGCAGCTGCTCGTGAACTTCACCTAGCTCTTTCCCCGACTTGCACTCGATGAATTACTCAGGAGTCTTCCTGCTAATGTCTTATTCCCACACAAGCCTTTGCTCCTTCCACATTTGAGCGTCCGTGTAATCTTAACATCACGTTGGTGCCTACCTCCTACCCTCCCTACATCGTGATATTCAGCGGACTTCGACATCTCATCTCGAATGAATTGACATGGATCATCCAGCACCAACCTCGTCGCAGGTATCCGAGGTATCTGAGGTTTACAACGCCGTCACGTTCCTCCTACAAAAACTTCAATCACTTGCCCCGAGAGTGTCTGGAACACTGGATGTCAACTTGACAACGCAAGACGGTAAGCTTGACACGTTGATATCCAGAGGCTATCTACTAATCACCCAAACAGGCCGCAACATACTAAGCCTCAAAGCTGAAGTTGGGGGACCAAAAGCCCAAGACGATGCAGCACGCTCTCCCGCTACCACATTCCACAGGTTTAGAGAGCTCCCCGCCGAGATACGAGTGATGATATGGAAGATAGCCCTCCAAACTCCAAGAATTTTTCGATTAGGACCCGCCTCAGATGACTTTGCAATCGACTTTCAAAGGCGATGGGTACCAATTCTCAACCCTCACAAGCCTCCAGCTTGCGCTCAGGCTTGTCGAGAGCCTCGCGCCGTATTCAAAACGGAAGCAAAACAGCTTTTTGGACTCAACGACGGTATTTATAAGAGCCTTTGGTTTTCGCCTTCAACGGACATCGTCTACTGGGACAGGGAGATCGTTTCTGCCTTCCGCCTGGGGAATTTCGGTTCTGATTTCCCAGATATCCGGAATCTAGCGGTGGACTGTCCCGGCGATGACGATTTAGAGTTGGAAATTCTCTTGCGAGATGTATCCAGTATGTTTCCTGATTGTAAGAGACTCATCGTGGTTATGGTACACCAGCCTCTTTCAACCCGTGATGTTAGCTTTACCAAGATAAAAGATGATGATGAGATGAACATCCCCTTCTCAGGAGACTGGTGTCAATGGGGCGAAATACGACGAGAAATATCTGAACTATTTCCACTAAACTATAAGAAAGAAAAACCAAGCATCGAGGGTGTGGAGGTTACTGCTGTTCGCAAACGAAGATCCACAATATATTAAACACTGGGAACTACAAGACGATCGCCATCTTGTTTAAGAATTCGGTGCAAATGAACAGACCAAGCAGGACCTATATAGTCTAAGAAATATATTTGAAAGCTGACTGTTTAACTCAAGAGTGGTATTTCGTGAAACTTCTTTTCCTCCTGTGATACTTGACAGTGCAGCATGTATTCCAGTAAAGACCTTCGTCCTGCCTGAAGTAGGAACGTGTGGTCACGCCCAAGGTAGGGAAAGGTCGAAATAAATGATCTTTTTAGTTCAGGGGATCAGTATGTATGGCAGCTTTGAATTTACAGATAAGGATACCCAGACAATCTCAGTACGAATAATTCTATAACCTAGCTGATTTTGTCTATATCCCTAGCTATCCTGTAAAGTCACTTTTACCTCCCATACTGTTCATACAACCTCAATGCTTAGGACTCCATGTTTCATTCAAGCCTAGTGAGACGGTAACCTTAGTTCGATGGATTACATATTGCTTATCCTCTGCCGCCGGACGTTTCTTGGTAAAGTACATATCTTGCGTAGTATCATGATAGTTGAGTTGACTTGTAGAATAAAACCGAATAGTTTGTGATATTACTGTAATTAAGATATATTGAAGCTAATGGATATATGTCGTGTTCTTGAGTTCACAGACGATTACCCGGAGTGACCTCGACAGGGTAGAAAGAAGGAATCTCAGGCTCTTCTGTAAACCTGAATGCTTCATCTTCTTCATTTTCATTCGCCTTCTCCTCCAGCAGATTCTCATATGCAATATAAAACGTGTTCTCAAGACTCTTCCAGCTCATGCGGCACAGCTTGTCTTTATAGGTCACCTGAAGCGAGAGGTCATCAGCATCTTCATTGACGGCAGAGAAACCAACATCATCGCCATCTGCCAATGCCTTGTGCGGAAGAACGATTTGTAGGACGCGGCAACTCGGAAATATAGTCGAGATATCCCGGGCGGTTTCGAGGCTACTGTAGGTCTGGTCTTGGTCTATTGCCACGACTTCGATGCAGCTCATATCGTGATCGTCATATTCGAACTGCCACGAAGGGAAACTTCTGTCGTTCCAGTAGAGAAGGTCGCGTGAAGGATTGAACCAGAGGCTCTTGATCTTGCTTCCATATGATCCAAACAAGAACTTCCCAACCCGTAGAGATAGCAATCGTGCTTCTTTACAAGCTTGTGTGGCGGCTGGTGGTTTATGGTTTACCGCCATGGGGATTACACCAGGTACATCTGACGTAGCTTTTGTTCGGAAGATTCGACCAGGCCCAAAAGAAAGCTTCCAGATCATAATTCTGATCTCTGGAGGGAGTTTCATGAATTGAGGGAAAGTGGGTGAACTTGGTTCAAGAATGGCTTGGGTTTGGGCAGTGGGTGGTCCAACTTCAGCTCGGAAATGTAGCAATTGAGGGCCTTGTCTTCTGTTAGTACATGATGCAAGTCAGAGCTCGATTACTTACCACCAGAGAACTTCAGAGTGAAGTCTAGGCTAAGATGGAATCCTGGCAAGCAAGAGCGAATTGCATCAATCATCGTTGAATAGTTTCTGATATGGTTGTGCTGGATTGAATGTTGATACTCGAGACATGATCTTACAGGATACCTTGGAGGATTTTGTAGTTAGCTACTTAGGCAATTGGTGAGAGAAATCTAAGAATACAATAGACCCATTGATACAAAGGAGAAGAACATGGGATGAATAATAGCAACCCTTTGTCTCGTACACAAAGATACTTTACTTCTGCCTGAAAAACCTAACAATAGACCACAAAGGAGCCCTATGTAGATACTGATAAGTGGGTAGTAAAAGAGTATTTATTTTGCTCAGTTGCATGCAGTTGCGTGCAGCTGACAAGGGGTAGGCAACCAAGTGCCTCATATTCACACACCGGATTCTCTTGTTAAATAAACAGCTCCACGGCTCGCACACTCCTTCATCACAAAACAAACATCCCTTGAGCTTGATCTTTTTATCTGCTCAAAGACACCATCGACGAAATACATCATTTCAAGGTTTCCCTCCAGCAACAAGCAGCTTCGTCGCTATGACACCTAATCCATCGATGTCGCTGCAACTTGCGGATGTTTCTGCAGGTAGCTACCAAACCACCGCAATTAGCTCACCTGGTATGTCCCGTATCCATTTTCTAATCTTTGTTCTTTCACTGACTCCAAGCTACAGGCAGTACTGTGTCTCAAGATGAGATTATCCCTCCTCAATCAGGAGTCTTCCAAATCGTAAACTCCCGACTGTCAAACATCCCCGTGGCCGCCACTGCCTTCACACGATTTAAAGAACTTCCTGCAGAGATACGCAAGGAAATATGGGAACTCTCTCTTAACGACCCCAGAGTCTTCTGGCCAAATGATGCACGTGCCGGCAAGTATTACACAGGTGTAAACTTTGCCCATAAGCCGCCTGCTGTGCGTCAGGTGTGCCGGGAGTCTCGCCAGGTGTCCCAAGCTCGTGGGGGGTTTTCATTTCGAGAGGGTGATTCCATCATGGGAGGGCTATGGTTCGACTTTTTCAGTGACATTCTCTACATGTTTAGCAACATCGGCCGGGACTATACTGTTGCTATTCACAATACCCGAAACGTGGCACTGGTCTGGCCCGATGTCCGGGTGCTCAGGAACCTACCACGAATGAAGGAGTTTATCAGGGAGTACCCAAAATGCCGCAGAATCATACTCATATCAACTGCCGGCCACATGGACGAATGGTCTGACATGGAGTTTTATCCCCTTGAGGAAGGGGACTACATCGATTACGCACCGGAAGACTGGGCATCTCTCAAATATGCATCGGAAAGATTCTGGCGCGAGGAGAGCGCTCGTCGATATCTTGGAGTCAACGAAAAATAGCTCCTAAAGATCGAGGCGATGGAGTTTGAGTCCATCTATGGCGAGGATGAGGAGTGGCCTGAATTATCAGAGGAGAGAGAAGGCACATGGTACATGAAGGCATCTTGGGGCGATAAGCATTGGGTGTTCTAGGATATATAACCAAGTTCTTGTTTACAAGTTCCTATCTCTCCTGTAATCGAATTCTTTAAAACATATTTCTGTTGCTTGATGTGTGATTATGCTGAGTGCCAAGGCCGCAGCCTTCAGGGGCTCGAATCGTAAAAGGTACTGGACCGTTGGTGAGAATATTGTAGCCTCAGCATCGACGGGGCAATACTTATGGTTAAATATAGGGTCTGACGTTACTACTTGAGCATGGGACGTTTATATCAGAGGCTTGGGTCCATAGTAGGTGTTTAAGGTTCTACTAATTTGATATTTTCTTACATAGCAGATAGCCCTTGAGTTTTGACAAGCATATTGGAGACTCTTAAGTCTTGCACAATCTCATGTGGTTCCATTCTTAAACTATATGTTAAACTCTGTCGGCTAATTTATGCTAGAGCAGTTATCTGCCTGGAGGAGTGAATGCTAAAGGAGTGAATGCTAAAGGAGTGAATGCTAAAGGAGTGAATGCTAAAGGAGTTCATAAGAGAAAGCCACGTGGCCCAGGCAGCTCCTTGAGCGTTATAAATATCTCTTCTTATCATCTTTCCTCCCTCTCTTCTTTCTTCTTTCTAAATCACTCGCTTTATGAGCTGCGTTGTGGACTCAAAATTCGTCTTCGCGCCCCCAAGCCCTTCTAGCCTCCTTGATACCGCCAAAGCCAACCCAGAATTCGACTTACATCACCCACAGAGGACGATGGCAGAGTTACAGTACCATCCAATCCTGGCGATCCCACCAGACCTTCTCACTCAATGGTGCGACAACATCAGTCTCGATTCTCTGACGAAAGTGTCCAAAGCTTAGAGAGCACACTTCGTCCGTGAAAGATTTCGAAAAGTTCGATTCGAACACGAGACACAGATACAAGTCGCCCTTTGCTTGAGAAGTTTCAACCAGACTGGCTGGATGAGTTCCGCGCGTAGTGGTGTGAGGTAAGTCGTACAGTTCCTCTTCCATACTGTTGTTGACGTATCCTCTTCAGGCAAATGACCATCATCACACGCACCCTACCTTCAGATATCAAGGCTCTCGAACCCCATGATCTCGCGGACTCCCTTGGACATTGTATGGCTGAGTCATTCTCCTTCATGACCAATCTTCGAAGTCTGAGGCTTGAACTTGGCTGGTTCATGGAAAGCCAAACGCAAAATTTCAGTGAACAACTGTCTTCCAGATATTTTTGGTTGCCCAATCTTCGCTCATTGATAGTCTCCCCACCTTCTATTTTGGGAGATATTCTGAAGCATTGCGATAATGAAGTGCTCAAGACCCTGGACCTCAAGGGATGTCTTCGATCTGCCGATTTTGAGGAAGCGAAGAATATCAAGAATCTAGATCGACTTCATTTGACTTTCTTGAAACCAAAGTACAGGAGCAGTACTTGGGCTTGGGCTTGTCGCAGAACACCACTCTTGAAGACCTTGCGTGAGCCTCAATTCTCTGGTTTGAAATGGTTGACCGTGCACTGGAAGCAACGTTACGAGACCACATCTGATCTTTCTGCACTCCTCGCCAGCAAGGTAAGAGCAGTGCGTATAATCAAATTCGACACTTAAGCTGACTTGGTGTAAATTAGACTCAAATAATGAGAGACGTTAAGACAGTTGCGCAGGCCCTTCCACACCTTGAACGCCTTGTCATCATATTCCAAACACCATGCCGTTTGGAGTCGGCCGTCTGCCATTCGGGAAATCCAGACATAACCGGGTCTCTTAGCATGGAGTTCGTCAGGAATGTCACGAACCTGAAAGAATTTTGGATCGTTTCATGTTGCTTTGTCCGTAAAGCTTACTCTGGCCCCGATGGAGAAGTTGTTTCCTCCATCGAACGCATCATAAATATGGACCCCGAAGACCCAGTCATTCCCTGGAGCCGCTACAGGGAGTGATGGAATGAATTTCGTTTACTGAAAGGGTGACCTACGAGATTCGGCGTCCGGAGCTCAGGCGGGGAATACTTGGATGAGATCATCAGTGGTAACGCAGATCTCTGACCACGAAAAGGTTCAATCATTGAGACATATAGTCAAAGAACGTGAGGTTTGCTACCAGCTTGTACATATCAAAGGAATGCCAAGGAAATCAGATGACAAGTTTGCTATAACATATCTTGATGACTCGTTCAGGGGTATTAACACCACCACAAAATCTTAGTCTACGCAAGCTATATGCAGAGATAGTATCTTCTTTGCATAGTAGCTCCACCGTTGTATTTGGATATGTGAAAGTTTGCTGATGATGGTGGCTTGGTCTGAAGTTTAATCATAGTCATCGTCTTCGACGGTCGATCAGATTCGTCAACTCCAGCTTGATACCCGTGATTAAACATAGACCTGGGCGAAAACAAGATAAGAGCAACATGTGTCTACATCAAAAGCTAGAAAGTTTGTGTTGACTAGAAGGAACCCAACTTTCACAGTCCTACTACTCGCTGCTCGTGCCCAGAGCTCGACCTTATAGTTCGGCTTTATGATTCTTCGCAAGATCGTTGCCACTGGGATTGCGGAACTTCAGTCTACCTAGGCTTGGGTCGTGCCTTTCCATCAACGAGGTCATATCGCTTGTGATACCCAATCGCTATAAGGTAATAGATAAGACTTCTGCGGGCCTTCAGTCATCCAACCAGGAGGCCAATTAGTTATACGATACTGCACTCGAGTCCAACAACAAGCTCGTGGCCAGCTGCACCGAAATGACCCAGAGCAACAAATCGTTCAACCTCCTACTGGCAATCAATTTTATCAACTCAACTCTGGTACTTTGAATCAGTCCCATCAGCAGAGTCCCGTTAGACGCTCACAGTCTAAGATGCCACAAGATATATACCACCAGAGAACACTGAACTGGAAGCAGCGAGTATAGTGGAACTTCGAATACTCATCAGACAGATTTCGTATGTAGCGATCATATCCTCTGCCAGGGTAGTTTTGGAGCACGACTGTCTAAAGTTATCCTCATATTATAAAGAGTTTAGTACTAAGCTTAGGACAATTTATCCATCTATGCTCTAAGTTACTGTGTAGTTTATGTATAATTTTGATGAGGATCTGGGGCCTTTCGATATATCGTTCTATGTATATCATTTGTTGAGTCGAGGACCCAGAGGTCACGATTGCACAACTGTTGCTACTGAACAAAGCCTGGTGAACTCTCAAGTTTCTCACACTCTGCTAGCCAATGCATGAGCACAAACATGCGTACAGCACAGTCTTTCTGCATTCTCAATGAATGTGAACTGGTCAGTAACGCTAACCTATCAAGGGTAGGGCATAAGAAATCCATGATACCCCCCTGAGATAGTTACCAGAAGGAACTCGGAATACCAGGTGAGGAGATAAAAAGAGCTAAGACAGTTCGTAGTTTAGGATAAATAATATTCGTCAATTTTATAAATCTTATGCTGATATTCCATGAGTTCATAGATTGACTGTTTTTCCAAGTCCGCCAACATGCCTTAGGATGCCATATACAAAATCATCCTTCATCTTACCAAAATCTAACTCATTATTCTTGACCAAGTATAGAAGACTTAACATACACATACAAGCGTCAAATAAAGATATTAATCACAAAGACGTACAGGTGCTATAGGTCACCCATGACGGGTGAGATTGTCACACCTGAAGGCAAAAACTGGCAAACTCAGCATCACAAGTACAAAGACATGAACCGAGACGGCGGTATTAATTTCGGAAATCCAAGAACAAAAGGAATCGAGGGCATTCATTGAGTTTTGTGCTCTATTTTACAAGTGGCAATACGACGGGGCGAATCTCCCTCAACTCATTCCCGTCGCTCCATTCAGGCGCGACCCCTCGACATGTTCCCTCCGCCTCAAGAGAGAAAAACGACAACAGATATTCGGTATAGACAGCGACATCCCCAAAGGCCCCCATCATTCTCCGCGCAAGTTGCTTTTGATTATATTTAACCGAGGAAGCTCTTGACGAAGGACTGGATAACGTCGCGGAGCTTGGCATCGGTCTCCTTGGAGATAGCACCCTCCTTGTCAATGGTGGCAAGGAGCTCAGACTCGTTGGTCTTGAGGTGAGAAAGGAAGTCAGCCTCCCACTGGAGAATCTTGTTAACGGGGACAGGGTCGAGGAGACCGTTGACACCGGCGAAGATAAGAGGAACCATCTCGTTAACAGACATGGGGGAGTATTGCTTTTGCTTAAGGAGCTCAGTAAGCTATTAAATGATTAGTATCATGACATACAATGGTTGGTAGAGGGTATTGAACTTACACGCTCACCACGGCTGAGGGTCTGCTTGGTGGCGGCATCCAAATCGGAACCGAACTGGGCGAAAGCGGCGACCTCACGGTACTGGGCCAAGAAAAGCTTCAGGGAACCAGCGACCTGCTTCATGGCCTTAAGCTGGGCAGCGGAACCGACACGAGAGACGGAGAGACCGACGTTGATGGCAGGTCGGATACCCTTGTAGAACAGCTCAGCCTCCAAGAAGATCTGACCATCAGTGATGGAAATGACGTTGGTAGGAATGTAGGCAGAGACATCACCACCCTGGGTCTCAATGATGGGAAGGGCAGTCATGGAACCTCCACCGAGCTTGTCGTTCATCTTGGCGGCACGCTCGAGCAGACGAGAGTGGAGGTAGAAAACGTCACCGGGGTAAGCCTCACGTCCAGGGGGACGACGGAGGAGCAGAGACATTTGTCGGTAAGCGACGGCCTGCTTGGAAAGATCGTCGAAGATGACAAGAGAGTGCTTGCCGTTATCACGGAACCACTCACCTAGAATAAAGTTAATAAATTTCTCATAAAGGTTTCTCATAAGGACATCATAAGTGCATCATAAGTGTATCATAAAGCGTTACACCACTTCGTCAAACGTCCGGGACAGACGATAATGGTGCAAAAGACGGAGGCAGAAACTTACCGATGGAGGCACCGGTGAAAGGAGCAAGGTACTGGAGAGGAGCGGCCTCGGAGGCAGTGGCAGCGACGACGATGGAGTACTTCATGGCGTCGTTCTCCTCGAGGGTCTTGACGAGCTGGGCGACGGTAGATCGCTTCTGGCCAACGGCGACGTAGACACAGTAAAGCTTCTTCTTCTCGTCGTTGCCGTCGTTCCATCGCTTCTGGTTAAGGATGGTGTCGAGACCAACGGCAGTCTTACCGGTCTGACGATCACCAATGATCAACTCACGCTGTCCTCGGCCGATGGGAACCATGGCGTCGATGGACTTGAGACCAGTCTGGACGGGCTCGTTGACGGACTTTCGGGGCAGAATACCGGGAGCCTTGAGCTGAGCACGGCGCTTCTCGGTGGTCTTGATGGGACCCTTGCCGTCGATGGGGTTACCAAGAGCGTCGACGACACGGCCGAGCATTTCAGGGCCGACAGGAACATCGACCTTGGGAATGTGTTAACTTTGTATCGGCTTGTTGAGGATGTTCCATTGACTTACAATCTCACCGGTACGCTTGACGGTCTCACCCTCCTTGACGAGACGATCGGAACCGAACAGCACAACACCGACCTGGCCGGCCTCGAGGTTCATGCACATTCCCTTGACACCGGAGGCGAACCTGTGGATTGTTAATTATCTGACGCATGCGCGGGTGGTCATTATTTTGCTCAGTACGTACTCAACAAGCTCCTCAGCCTGGACGTTGGCCATACCGTGAACACGGGCGATACCATCACTGGAAAGTTAGAGTCAGCATTGGTTTAGTCTCAATTGATTTGTTCCTGGGCATCCGGGCAGCTGAGCGGGGCGGTGTTGTTTGAAGTCATCATGCACCAGCTTCGCCTTGCCCCAGTTGCTCCCAGTAAAGATCCACATACCCGACGGAGAGGACACGACCAGTCTCAGCGAGACCGGACTCCTCCTGGACACCACGAATTCGCTGCTCGAGGATGGAAGAGACCTCAGTGGGAGTGGCCTTTGCGTCGGAGGCGTAGAATCGAGCGGCGTTGATGGAAGCGGGTGCGGCATTTCGGATCTGATGTGGTGAAAAACAAGTTAGCCGAAGGCCGAAAAGTCCTCGACAGGTCAACAGCGACAGCGGCCCCAAATAGCTCAAAAAAGCTCATGCGAGACTGGAAAGTCTAATCCAACTCCTCAATTGAGCTCCTGCGATGGGTTGCCGATGGATGCACGATGTTTTGGGGCGCCGGTCGATGGCATTGTCGATTCGGGGGCTCGGGGGAGCACGTTTTGACTTACCGCGGCGACCCTGCCAGCAGCAGAGACAGCGCCGACGGCGCGCGTCGACTGTCGAAGGGCGTTCCGGAACATATTAGAGGTATACGGGAGGTTTTGGAGATGAAAGGAGAGCAATTGCAGCCGGGTGCAATTGGGAGGAGGGGAGATTGGGGAGTGCGGTGCTGCCTTTACAAGAGCAAATGGAGTTTTTTGAGGAGGACGGTGATGGAGAGCAGAGTCTGTCTGAGGGATGAAGTGGGGCAGACCTGCTCCGACCACCCAATCAGCCGCCACTGCGCGTTTTTGCCTGGATATTCCGAAGCAGCCTTAACAATTTCCTAGCCTGTTCCAGTGGTTCCATTGGGCTACCCGCCTGAATTTCGGAGCTTCATTTCGCCCACCGAGCTGACGTCCGACAATGTCTTGCCAAATCGAAGCGTGCTTTGGGGAGGTTGAAGCGTAATGATTGAAGAGCTATACATCATTTGTGTGTATCAATTGATCCGATCTTAGATCCCTCTATCCCCCAGTAACCTGCTTCGTGGTCGCTAGCCGACTTCTGGCCTGTAGCCTGTCAGCCAACTCCCGTACCGCCGAAACGATCGGTATTACCCGGGTACATGCCAACGTTAATGCCTGAGAAATGCGGCTGCACATAGCGATGAGGTTGCGGGCCAAGACATGGGCATGCTCGGAGAGCTTCGATCCAACGAGCACTCGTTTTCGTGGTGGAGCCTTATGCTGGCATGGTGACCGGCTACGGAGCAAATAGAACAGCTCAGCAGTGTTAGAATTTGGAGACAAAGGGAAATCTGCAAGGCTAAGGACAAGATTTTGCCCATCAATTGATCAATAAAGAGCTTCGGTGGCTGTGAATCGGGAGCACTTCTGCCATAGCCTTGCTCCGTGGATTTACCGACTCAACTCTTGCCTCAATGTGTCATTGAAGCCTTGAATTTGTGTGGTTTTCTCATCTTTAATTCCTCTCCGGCAAAGGACGTCCCGTATCCCCCGAGATATCAGATGCCGTTAATCTGGGGTGCATCCACACTGGTGCAGTGCAATTGGTTCATGAATCAAATAACTCTATTGATGTTGGGAGTTTTGACAACATAATTCCACAAATGTCATATTTCATGATTCTGGGATACGCACACAAACTGATGGATAATTGTCTGCTTGTATGAGGTATATCAGAACGTTGCATTCAGAATGCCTCCTTGTTTGACAATAAGGTCAAATATTGTCTTGTTCGGGCGTCTTGAGTTTTGATCTCAATTTGCGCAATTGCCGCTGAATTGAACAACTTATTCGAGTAGATATTCGACAACTACAAAAAGCAGTCGCTTATAACCACAGGTTGTTATGTTCAGTTTGTGCCGCTGTGTTGAGATGGCACAGCGACAAGTGAGAGTGATCTGACAACCCAGGTCCTATCGACGTAACCGTACAACCATGGATACCATGAACAGCCAGAACTCATCAAATTCCGCAAGGAAGGGACATTGGAAACTTGATGCACTTGCCATGGCTTTGATAACAGTTATGAAACAGGTGCGAGACATCTACAGCATTCACATAGTTCACAGAGAAAGGGAGTGATACTGTTGCCCTTATAGAGCAACAGACATGCAGAGATTGATGCATCAAAGTCCGTGAGGACATGTTTATAACGTCTCACGTAGACGTAAACAGACGAGAGGCCAAGTAGACAAAGTACCAATGATCTGACGATTGATGGCGTATGTCACATTCAGAGTGAGTATCGGAAAGCCGGCAGAGTGCCGGTCGGTCTCTCAGGCCGTGGCTCGACTGAAAATTTCAGATCGAGCTGATGCAGCAAAGCAACAGAAAATACATGCCCCATGTGAGTTTTCCCCCTAATGTTCGCCGTGACCATCCGTAATTTCAAACAACCGTTTTTTCAACCGTTTATCGGACAATGCCGTCGAAGCGAGACTTGAACCACTTGACGGTCTCGTCGCGCTTGATGCGGTGGCTGGCACCGATGCGGCTCTTTGTTCGGCGGCGGCGGGTGACGCGCTCACCAGGTCGGGTCATGCAGCAGTAGAAGTCCATGCCGTAGATACCGATAGAGGGGTCGTACTTGATACCGAGATCGATGTGCTCGCTGATACCGAAGCCGAAGTTGCCGGTCTCGGAGAAGTTGCGCTTGCGGAGCTCGTACTCCTTGACCTTGAGACCACGCTCGAGAATCTCCTCAGCCTTTTGCGAATGTTAGCCTTGCTGCAATTTTCGACGATTCGAGATTTGTTGTGCGTATTTACCTTGGGGCCACGGACAGTGACGTGGACGGAGATCTTTTCGTTACGTCGGATACCGAAGGTTCGGACGGTGTAACGGGCCTTGCCTTGAGGGATTCAGTTAGATGAAATTGCATCGCAATGTTCGAAAATCGGTCAAAACTTACTGTAGACGGGGGTCTGACCAGAAAGCTGCTCCAGCACCTTGGCGGCACGGGTAAGTCTGTCACCAGACTCTCCGACGGAGATGTTCAGAACGAGCTTCTGAATCTTCAGCTCCCGCATGGGGTTGTTTGCCTTCTCGGTAGCCATGGCTGCTGTTATTAGTCGACCTTGTGGGATGGGTTGTCGGAGATCTCAAAGGTTGAAAGAGCAATTTTTGAGATTTTGTGAGTTGCAGTTATTTGAGGGTTTCTCTGCCCTTAAGCGAGTTGTGCGCCAAGTGGGGCGTGCTACTCCAAATAGGATCTAGCGCCGAACCGGTACATTGTCGGTGTACCTTTCAGCCTTCCGCATCAGGCTCCGCAAATTTTGGACATCATAACTCACCTTCAGAGCTCCAGGCATTGAAGGTTGTTACGATCGCGCGCAAACTCACCGCGGTCTAACATCAATTTTTGTACCACAGAGGAACTGCACTAGCAAGACCTCAAAATCACCGCCAATATGTCGAACAAACAAGGAAAGATGGTATGCTATGCTCACCTCCCTATTCTCACGCGTCTCAAATAGCTTGTTCCGCTGCTAATTCGTTCTTCTTCATAGGCCGGTTACGTACGTATTCCCCAACGCGCGCACGAGCTCGATATCCTGGCTTTATGACAAGTGCAATCAAGCTGACTCGACTGGAACAGATCAACTGGCGGATGCGAGTGACCCTCAACGATGGAAGGTCAATGACCGGTCAGATGCTTGCTTTCGACAAGGTACGACATATCACTATATTATCATTACCCGGACCGAAGCTGACTTGACTCCAGCACATGAACCTCGTTCTCGCCGATACCGAAGAGTTCCGACGCGTCAAGCGCAAGCAGAACAAGCCCGCTGCCCCTGGCGCAAGCGGTTCAGCTACCCAGACCGTCGAATCTGAGGAGAAGCGAACTCTTGGACTCACAATTGTCCGAGGCGCTCACATCATCTCCCTCTCCGTCGAGTCGCCTCCTCCCGCCGACCCCAGCGCTCGTCTAGGAAAGAGTGCGCCTGGTGGAATCCCTTCTGCCCTGGCCGCTGGCCCTGGTGTTGCTCGCCCTGCTGGACGAGGAGCTGCCCCTCCTTCTCTGGCTGTATGTGCTCCTATCCCCTTTGATATGTCACAGATTGCTAAAAATTATCAGGGCCCTGCTGCTGGTGTTGGTGGTGCTCCCCCTCCTGGCTTCCCCGGTTTCCCTGGTGGTGCTCCTGGCTTCCCAGGTCGTGGTGGTAAGTTCACCAGATTCAGACACGCTCGAAAGCTTTCTAACCATTTCCAAGCCCCTCCTCCTGGTTTCCCCGGCGGCTTCCCTCCCCCAGCTGGCTTCCCCGGAGGCGCCCAGTTCCCTCCACCCGGCTTCAACCCCGGTGGTCCTCCACCCCCTGGATTCCAGCCTCCTCCTCGAAGATAGGTTATGTAGACACTGGATAAGTAGGGTCATCCGGATGGTTCAAAAGAAGGATACGATATCATTACTAAGACCGAATATCCTACCTGACCGTCGAACCAAGGGACTGGATGCTGGAAGCAATGTCGAGATGATGAGTTTGGGTCATACAAAATGTATGTGAATTTCTTCATGGTGCTCCACCGTCCTCCATCAATGTTAACAAGCTTGCCAAGACCTTTTTTACGGAGCACTTGAGGCGCATGATGGAGCATTGAACTAGAAGTGGTTTACGTTTTTAGGGTAATGAGCCTTTACAGGGCTATGAATTGATGTTGTGGAAATATCACTACATTTTGAGTCGCAAAAGTATGGCGACATCCCAATTGGTTTTATGACACTTTGACGCGATTCTCTGGCATTCACGAACTCGATGTTTCAAAGCCAGCGAGTTTGATACACGTATCAGTGCAGTATGACATGTAAGTGAGACGAATAAACAACTTGCCAGAAAGCCAATTGCCTGTGATGGTTTATGTCTAGAACGTGTACATTTGCTACATATGAAGCACAGTATGGTCACATGTGAACTACTTCTGAGTACCTAGGTAATCAAAAGATTCTCTGACACGAAGCAGTATCGTCGTCGCTTTAACTTATGATTCGAATGTCTACAGTCTCGTGTTTAAATACCCATAACCTAATCAGGAATAATCTATATATTTATAAAGATATATGAAATATAAAATAATTAGTATTTTATAAATAATCTTAAAGAAAGGGTATATAAAAAAAAATATAATATAAGAAAGTTTGTAGTAGTTTATACTATCTTAGATAAGACATAGAAGAGAGGAGGTTATAAGAACTTTTACCCTCCTGCTATATCTCTTGAGTTATACTTGTTATAGTCAGATGTTATGTGCGAAGCTGTTCGTACAACACTGGTACTTGGTCTAAGCAATAGACGAGAAACTCTCAAATACGTCTCAGATATCGCACCATTTTGAGGTCATCTTAATTTAATACTAACTATTTCATGCTGCCATAACTTATTCAAACCATTTATATAAGAAGGTCTCATCTTCAGCTCACTCTGGGTGTTACAATATTCTGCGTTGACTTACGTCTCGAATATTGTCTACCCTACACAATCAACATTCCAACAGTCCAGAGATGTGCACGATACTAAAACCTTTCAACCCAATGAACATGGAGCGCACACTGAGTCTAGTTTATTGACTACTTTAAGTGCATTTACGAGACACTACCTAGGTATTAATTGTAACCAGTCCATTCAGATCCATCCCTTAGCCAGAGTCTGACCCAACTCCCAAGCGCCTGATAAGAAACCCAGCTTTCTATCGTCACACACACAACTCTCTTCACTTAAACACCAACAGCGTGGCTGAACACCTTGGCCGCTAGCTGGCTGAGAAGCCGTGACTTGTCGCCCTGGGGAAGTTCCTGGAACACAGAGTACACGCTCTTCCCCTTGGCATCCCGGACAGCTCCCAGTCTGTTTCCTGCCACGGCGCCGGCTACGAGACCGGGGACGTTGGCGACGATGAATCCGAGGGCACCGCCGCTAACTCCGCCTAGCATGCTCCAGAACTTGCTGGTAGGGTGGTTATCGCTACCCTCAGCCATGCCCTCTTCGCGCATCATCTCCTCGAATACATCGCTGAACTGCGCATTCTCAGTCTGCTCGCGGTCTCCAGGTGGCGCCTGACCACCTGTTGCTTGATTGGTGAAGAAGTTCCATGCCCATGAGTAAGGGCTCTGTCGCGGCCCAGCGCCACCCTCCGTCTCAGTCTCGGGGATGTCCTCGAAGGGGTCTGAAGGGGTGGCGGTGTTGAATATGTTGCGCTGGGCATCGTACTCGCGACGGCGCACGGGATCAGATAGAGCGTAGTATGCGTCGTTGACGAGCTGGAACTTGCGAGTTCGCTCGGCTCGTTCTGGGGCGTCACTGGCGACGCGATCAGGGTGCGTCTTTAGTGCGGCGCTGGAGAAGGGTGTTAGTGGTGTTACAAGTCAAGTCACAAAATAGGTAATAACATACCGTTTGTAAGCATCTCGAATCTGCTGAGTGGTCGCCTTATCAGAGATCTCGAGAATAGCATCTGCGTAAAGCTCTTGTTAATATCTGGCGCATTCACATGTAGTGGGGTCATGATGAGCTTACAATAGTTTGGGGGAGCTCCAGGAGCCATGATGGCTCTGTATGATGTGAAATAGGTCACAAAGACAAGAAATTCAGAGGTGCTTGTAGCGAAAGAAAGCTATATAATTTTCGTATAGGATGGAGATGCCAAGTTGTAGGTGGTAGGTACGTTTGTATGTAGTGTCTGAAGGTAGTTGTTTAACCAAGGTCCTCGGCCGTCCCAGGGCGGAAGTGTCAACGTCATTGTGGCGGTGCGTGTGGCGAACCAATCAAGCAGAGCAGAGCAGAGCATCCATAGCAGAACTTCAATTCGTGTATAAAACGTTGGGTATCTCAAACTAGAACTCCAACCAATATCTCCTCAAAGGAAGATATCAGATATGCACCAACATCGCTATGAATTTCCCCTTCCATACCAAAACCAAAGCTAAATCTCTCATTGAGTGGTTATCGTGGGATGCACCCAATACTGAAATCGCCATGCATATCCTGAACGCCCCCTGTATTGCCATGACGCCAAATAGAAAACCTAATAGTTTACCCCAAACCACCCTTTTGATGCCTGTACAATTGAACTCCGCAATGGCACCGTATGAGAATTATATGTTCTTATTCCATTCCTTGTTCCAGATAATTCTGGGCTCGCGATAATGCATCGGCCGTGATGTTATTGGCATCTGCTTGTCGTCCAGCTTTCTGGTAATGTGCCGCCAAAACCCACATGTCGCGGATCACGCGCAAGTTGTTGTTTGCGCCATGCGCTACCTCTCTCTTAGAGATGGCATGTTGTAGGTTCTGTTCGGCTGTGGCCCAGTCTTGCTTCTCCTCCTGCACTCGCGCCAGCATCTTGAGGGCGTATGCGTGAAATCGGTCGTTGGATCTTGGTCCTGAATCGGTTCTGGTGAGATCGAGTAGATTGACGGCCAGCTCTTCGGCTTTCTTCTTGTCCCCAACGTCCATCTGCGTAAACTCAAGTCGCAACGCTTCGACTCGTAATTGATCAGCATCGACCACCGCGGGTGTCGTGTTGTGCGCTTCGGACATTCTCTCCAATGCTTGGTACATGGCATCTTGTCGCTTGCTCAATTCGCTTCCCTTGCGCAGTCGTGTCCTTCCGTCCCATATCAATTGCTCGTAAAGCCAAAGCCGGTGGGCATCTGATGATTCGATATGTTGACCAAGGAGATCGACATTCCGTAGCCAGGCTTGGCGCAGTAGGTGGCACAAGTAACTCCTCCCCTCATCCGAATGATAATCGCAATTCCGTAATTGTTGAAGTATAAGGAGGAGCGGATGTTGGGCCGGAAGCTGTCGTTTTGCGAGGACTGTAGCGTGATCCAAGAACAGGCTCAAAAGCTGGAGGTGGCCTCGGTCTACCATGTCGAAAATCGTATCCAGCACATGCCAGATCAGGTCGGGGTGATCTTCGCTCAGCACGAATTCCAGAACGTAAAACCCCCTTCGCGCAGCCATTCCCGCAAGATCCCCCTTGCCGTGATACCAAAGGTCGAACACGAGCTCGAAGATGCGATACATGGTGCGGCTGTCCTGGATAGGGGGCGAATTTGGATTTGCTAGGTACTTGGACATGGGATCTGAAATGGCAGGAAGGAATTCCAGTTTGGCTTGGCTCCAGTTGAAAACGCTGCCAAGGACTTGCTCAAGGTTAGAGTAGGGGCCAGTATTTGATGGGCGGACAAGAGCCACTGCGGTGTTTGGATCATCCTGGTGTTCTTCTGGGGAGGCTGAAGACGACGATGAACCTTGATCGTCAAGGGTGCTAGCGCCAGATCCTTCAGTAACATTGATAGGGGTGGAATCTGCAGAATTGGACAGGCCCTTTCGATATGTTCGCTTCCTCAAATTCCACTTCTTTAAACGCTTCTTGAACATCTGCTCTCTTTGAGGCACGGATTAGCTCTCAATGCTTTGCTAGAGGTGACGGGCGTATATTATATCGCCCACTCACGTTGCTGCAAACCCATATCTTGCTTGAAGAATTGCCATGGTCTCGTTCAGTTTTCTGTTATCCTTGATATATAGCTTTCTGATGACGTCGCGCATGGACTCCCACTCATCCTCGGAGTGCTCCTTGGTGTAAGTCCTGTCATCCACCACTGGCGGACAGCCTGGGAGCCGGGGGGCCAGGACTGGCAGGATGGACGACATGATGGAGGATCATGAAGTGGAATAAGACGAGATAGAATAGGTCAATAGGATAGGATAGGATAGGATAGAAAGAAGAGAACCAGGGGGGGTAGTTCGGCAGGTCAAGGAACGCGAGTAGTGAGTGCTTGGTGAGCTTGGCACCGGCAGTGGTGAGTGGTGGTGATGGTAATAACCTCCGCTAAAGAGCCTCAAAAGCTCAGATCAAGTTTGGTAGCGGTAGTGACAGTGGTAGGTTAGGTTAGGTTCAGTGACAGCTTCAGTGACAACCTCAGTGACAGTGACAGTGGTACTCCGTAGTGGTAGTGCTTGTATCGGCATTGGCATGCCCAACCGTTGGCTGTGCATGGCGAGCGGGAACTTGAACTTAACTTGTCAAAGGGCGCCATCTCCGTCTTCTTTAGTCTTCATGGGCCCCGGGAGATAGAAGCCGTTATGGAAAAGGGTTTCGGGGCCGGCTTCGTCTGATTGGATGATATAGTTCCCTGCATGCTGGGCATCCTCTAACCTTTTTGCGGGTATGGTCGGAAGCCTATTGTGCTATGTGCGTGTTTTGCTACATTATACTCGGTACGTACGTACTACGTAGTAGTGTGGCCTGTAGGCCTCGGAGTCGAGCCGATTTCTTTTGCTTTTGTTCCTGGTGGCTCCCTTTTGCAGCGGAAGAAGCTTTCTTGGGTGTCAAAACTCAAAAAGTTGACAGCCACCCCAGGCCAACGATAAGATCGGCCAAAATACTTGCCTTTTTCCACTTCAGGAGAATACAGGGCATTGCAGATGTTTCAACGCTTGCAGCTCCACAGATTCGGTCCAGGCTTTTGCAAATATCGCATGGAAAGTGTTTGCAGATGCATGCTGGTTAGTTGTGAAGATGGCTGATGGCTAACAAGGCTCGTGATGACCTCACTAGTACAACGCCCCGAACCTCGTCGGACTGCGCAGGTATTTTTCTTTCCAATTGATGACCGTGCCCTAAGCCACCGACTTATGACATCAAGTCTAAAAATTAGAAACAGATCCGTAACCGCTCAAAGGTGGCTTTTTTTCTTCGTCTATTAGGCGAAGTTCGTCGGTACTGGTTGACACTTGTGACAGTTATTTTATACATGTACCGAGTACGTCGATAGAAGAAACCTGCATCTTTATCTTAGTGAGAGGAGTCACTACAGTATATCAGTGGTCAATTGGCCGCCACTACTGCATGATTAGATGAGCTTAAATCCACTTCCCGAGCATGCATCTAGATTTGTGTTCCCATGGACGTGCATATGGTCTCAAAATTTGATGGTGGCAGCGTATAAGGTATCCAATAGTCGGTTCACCCCTTCACAGAGATCACCAGGATGGCCCCTGCTACTCCATACAGCGACGTTATCCGAACAGGACATGACCAACGTTCCATTGTCAATTAGGTTGTTCTGTCTGGAAACATCTCTTGCAATATCAAAACTGCTGCAATGTGTAATAACTATTATTAATGTAAAAAAAGACACGGCATACTTTCTTTTAAACTGTAGTCTCCCTGCACGGAACAACGTCTACGCCAAGTCTTAACTTCTAGTGGTAATTCAACCATCAATCCCTGGAAGAAATTAGCGTACTCGTAGCCCCTCCAATTGCAGTTGTTCACTTCTCCCAATCAGGGTAGCTTCTATCCTACAGGGGAGTCTACAGCGTCGGCTCATGGTACCGATGGCACCAGCATCTGCCGGGGGAACTATATAGTCGGTAGGATATAGGATGCATATTCAACTCAGTGATCTGCCTTGCTGCGAAATGATAACAGGTAAATATCCATACAACATAGATGCATGTTGTTCAACATCGTGGCATGCGTGGGGTAACGTTTAGTGTTTTGCTTTTGAAGAGACATACATACCGTATTTCACCAAAACGTTCCCCCGTGGTTAGTGGGGATGACTCTGTAATGTGGTTTGTGGATTTTGTTTCAAACCACCACAAACAAATATGTAATCAACACACAAACTCATATATTCGCTCTTGAAACTTCCAGAATAGACCCAGTTAATTACACTACTTCTCGAAGCCGCCATTTGGTCCCCTTTGTTCAGCCACTAACATGAGTCTCTTGCTGCCGGGCGCCACCCACCAACCACTACCGAGATACCAATGCCATGGAAGCTTTCCTCCCTCCCGGAACCTGCCAGCGCCTAGCAAATGCTTAATACCCTCCCTCACTCGGCGATTCAGGGCGGGCTTGACGCCATTGCGTGTATTTTCTGCAAAACAGGCTAAACCAACTGTTCCTACTGAAGCGGCTAATTACTACATTAGCTTTGGAGGTTCGTCAGTGCGGATATTGGCCGTCCTCGCTTCGTCTTGTTCCGCACCAACGACAGGGAACGTAGTGATCCAAGATGGCGTTGCCGCGATGGCTGATCCTTGGAGTCTAGAATCATAATGCCTTGCTTCTGATCGACATGTGCTGCAGAGCTAACGGGAGCGTATTTGGCGTCTTGAGTCGTGCCATGCCTCACTGGCCTTGGGGCGCTGGATAGTTCCGCCATGATGGTTAGACTGATATCTCAACCGCTATGAGAGACTCGTATATCAGAGAAATTATGTCTTTTCGTAATCTTCTTTATAAATTTCCACTGATAAACATCAATTAACGGCTAGCTAGGACTACAATAGCGTCGATGCACTGCCTAAGGTGTAATGGGAAGTTCAAGGGATCGTATAAGGAATTAGCTATCAACTGGAATCACCCGGCATCGTTCGGCATAATACGGTCTCTCATCATGAGAGACTATTTTATAATTCCCTCTTTCTAGTGCAAGTTCGATGCTTTGGATCATGACTCTATCTACGGATCACTGTTGTGCAGATTCTACCACAGCCCCCGGAGAGCTTCCAGCAGGCATTGCTTAGACCGCCGCCATCATTCGCTTTCATAAACTAACACAGAACTACCGGTACTAATCGTGTGTCTATTCTGTGGAGTGCAATACTGGATCCTATGCCTGCGGTGGTGCTTCGTAATGTGGGAGTTAGCACCATCGCCAAGCATCGAGAAGTCATCTTAGCTGGGGTTACCGGCGGCATCGCCACTTGCATCTTCGGAACTTTGAAATGTTGTTGTGAAAATTCCTTGTAAGCCATGAACAGAAATCTCCCTGGTTCTGGACTTCCTAAAATTTCTCCATGAGTGTCTTGGTACTGCTTTCTTGTAACCCACCCCTGAGGATCAGGGGTCAAACACTCCTTGCCCAAAGCCGTGAGACGTCTTGGGCATTTGTTTCCACAGGACATTTGCCATATTACAGGAGTGTTAGATCTTCAGAATCCTTCCCGCAAAGCCGCAGGGCTCGGAACAAACGGCAGATTGGCTCGATGTGTTCGAAGGAGTCTAGGGGGTGAAATAAGACTTCAGACGTTAGATGTAGATTATTATATGCCATAATTACTATAATTAGCTTTGAGAAAAAAAATTTAAGTTATTAAAACTAGATAAAGATTACTAAGACTTAGGGATTATTTTAATATTTATATAAAAGTAAAATTATTTTATTTTAATATTCTTCTTATAGTATAAAGTTATCTTAATTTCCGTCCCATGTCAGATGTTTTATTTCACCCCGAGGGGAGTCAACGGTTACGGAGAGAATCCCGGGTTACAATTCCTTGGAGCTGCCAGTTCGAAAGACGGCCCATCTTGTGACCTGTTGGAAGCGTTCCATCCGTAAGCGGGGGTGTTGTCTTGACTCCTCGACTCCTCGAGCTTGATGCGTCAAGGATCTCATGCTCGACGCTCCGTGGACGCATGGTATACTGTACCGCGGCCGGCAGATAAGCACAACACGACATGTAGTCCCGTCTCTTCTTCACGATGGGTCTAGACGGTAGTTCCCTCACCTGAATTCGTGGGGGCTTCAAGTCTTCGAGTAGAAGGCTGTCTCGTGAGTCGCTGGTATACGCGAGAAAGGTGAGTTGGCATTCCCGTCTTGGCGAGTCTGCATATTGATCACTACCGTCATTCGGCCGGATGGGCTAAGAGCAGTTTCCCGCAGGTTGGGTCACCCGACCGGACCCGATGCAAGATGATTTGCAACGCTACGTTAGTGCAAGATCGTGAGGATAAAGTGAAGGGCTCGCATCTGCCGCTCCGTGTCAGTCAGGGGTTGGGGATCAACAGAAGGTATCGTGAATTCTGCGTCGACTTCCTGGCCATGGAACATAAGAGAACCCAGTCAAGTGGATAGGTCGAACTTTCTTCCCTAAACCTTGAAGTATGGATCAAGCTTCGCCCTGTTCATTCCATGTAAGGATGTGCTATCCAGGCAAGCCGGTAGTTACCCCTCGTTGATTGTGGATGTCTTGACGGTTCGTTTTAACGGTGATGACTTATACCGAGGCTATAGTATGCTTGTGATTCTAGATGATGTTTCTTATCAGATTGAGTTGAAGAAGGGAGCTTTTTGCAGCCGTAGTTCGGTATTACGTTAGTGTGTCATGCATTGACAGTCATGGATGAGCTTAGATGAACCTTGGCGTATTGAAGATACTCACAGTGATGAGAATATCCTAGATCAAATGTCATGTCTGGCTTCATTCTCTGGCTTTGCATCAATTCCAGCAACTGGCTTATGGGGTGTAGAACTGGTGATGCGATTGATCACTTCCTTTTTCCTTAAGACAGGGGCCAACTGCAGAGCTCACCAACAACTCTCCCACAAGACCAAGCTATTGAGCATCACCCTAAGTAAACTATACACCGCAAGAGCTCTTCAATAAATCTCTTTAGTCGTTTTTAGACGAAATATCCTCCTATCTTGCGACACTTGGTTAGGTCAAGCTGCGTACACTGTTTGTGAATAAACCCCCTATTCAATGCAGAGTGTATCTTTCAGTTCAGTGCATGTGGTCATATTTGTCTGGTATATACACGCCATTGCTTTCGTGGATCTTAGCATCTCGCAAGCTATTCCTAAGTTAGTGACGGCCCATCATCCGGTCTCCATGGTAATTTTTGTGGTTTTCGCCGCTGAGAGGTGCATTGTGCGAGATTAGAGACGGTGGCTTCTCGGCTCGATCCTTGATCGCACCACTACTTATGCAAGTTAGTTCGAGAATTTAGTAGAGAATTAACACAGAACAGAGAATTATACATTCCTGAAAATATGATATCTGATCATGAGTGGTTAGGCAATAGAATACCACTCACTCGTCAAAGAAACATCAATTTCACTTACCCTAGATATCTACGGCAGAATAGGCCCAACCTCGGCGCGTCTAAAATGACCCACAGCTATTACAAACCCGGAGCCCGGATATACGTTCAAGCGCCGGATGGACCCTGCGCACAGACCAGGCGCGGCAGCAGGAGGCATAAAATCTCGAACGCGCTGTTCAAGCTTCGCTTTTCCTCTTCTCTTTTCTTCTTCGTGCGGCTGGCATAACCTGAAATTTTTCTCCGTGTTGCTCGAATCCTTTATCAGTGGATCACATCGCAGCGTCAGTTATGCCCCAGATGAATCAAAATTGCAGGCCCGCCCTACCATCGTTGGTTTTGGTGTTTTTCACACACCAAAGTCGTGGTTGGGAGGCAGGACATACCAAACTTTTTGCCCCGTGATGTACATGAGATGAGGCTCAACACACGTGTCGATCCTCGACGTTTAAAGCATGACAGGCGTATGATGAGAAAAAGTGTAGTGATTGTGGTTGTCATTGGCCATTGTCTATTCTCTAACTGAGTTTGGACGATACCATTGGCTCGTCTTTTGCTCCTTAACTCCTATCATCCGTTTTCGTGCTGAGGACCTGTTGGATGCGTAAAGCACGTTTGATTTGCGCATGGCCAGGTTGATCTCGCTATAAAACAAATTCCATTTCAATTGCTGAGACGTGTTTACTCGTCCTCTCCGACCTTCTGGAGCTTACCCATATCGCGCTTGGCTCCAGCCTCGCCAATGAGTCTCACTCTGTCAAGACGAACAGTCTCTCCATCACCCTCACCCTGCTGAATGTAGATGACAAGACTCGACGTCTTTTGGAACTTGACATATCGGAGGTTCAAAGTCACTGTTCCCTCGTCGTTCCAGTCCTCCTCGGAGATCTCGATGGCTTGTGTAGGCTCGGTGTCATCGGCTTCGCTAAAATCGAGGTTGTGGGTGCGGTTGATGTATAGATGAACGTTGCCGGGTCTCATCACGTCCTCGTCGTCCTTGGGAGGGAGGGAAGTCAGCTGTTACAAGGACAGTTAGTAAAAGCGAGTATGACACAGAATCGTCGAACTTGCCTGAAGAGTGTGAAGCTTGACAATGGACTGGAAGGGAATGTACAGCAGCAGCTGGTCATCAGCACCACTCTGTACATAGTCCTTGGATGTTCCCTTGCCATTACCAAGACCACTTGGCTTGGCGCCGTCGAAGAGGATTCGTACAGTACCAGCCTCCTCATCTGCGTTGAGGACCTCGAGATCTCTAAGTTCTATTTGGTCGGTAATGTCGCTGTAGCCTCGTGGGATTTCGGCACCCTTCCAGTTGCCATTGTTGGAGCCGCTGCTCTCGCCAAGAGAGTCAACCTCGGATGCGAGCTTCTGGACGACAGCCTTGAGCTTAGTAGGGTCGGCACCCTGGACTTTGTCGATCACGTTTCCATCTCGGAAGACGAGAAAGGTGGGCAGGGCTGAGACGCTGTATTCCTGGGAGAGCTCGGTTTGGTTGTCGCTGTTGACCTTGACAAATGTGACGAGGTTTTCGCGGGACAGCGCTTCGGCGAGGCCCTCGTAGATAGGGGCGATCTGCTTGCAGGGACCGCACCAGTCGGCATAGACTAGAGAAAGATACGCATTAGCTTTCCATCCTCATCCGGAAAGGTAAAGGTAGGTCGCATCGTAGGACAAGTTGGACGGGTTGGCGGGGTATCACCGGAGGCCGCCATCGGGGGTGGTAATCATGATGAAGGAGACTCACAGTCAGCGACGACGATGCGCGACGATTTGAGGAGCGAGTCGAACTGGCCCTTTGAGGTTATCACGACCAACTTTTGCGACATGATGGGAAGCTTTGCGACGGTTGAGTTTGATAGGTTATGACGGTGTGGCAGATACAGTCAACCAGGAACCCAAATGTTGAGCCCCTCCAATAGAAAGCCATTTGGAGGGGTCATTGCTATACCGGGGTTGGCGTCATCTGGCCAATGGCAAGCTCGATGGCAGACATCAGATATCGAAGAGGACGCAGCAAACACCACCTAAGCTTGGACTAATACTTTTATAGTTTCTTTGTAGGAACACACGAGAGAGAAGAATTGACATCAGGGCATGTGTAGGCTTATATTTTGTGAGTTTATAATTAACTTGTGTAATTGACCTTTGAGCTAGAAAGACAACTCTCCATGTCAGACTTCGGCCCCCAGGACAAGTTAACGACAACTCAACGTACAAACAGTTAAACTAGACATGAGAACAATGATTCGGGGAAGAACTGTAATTTCCCACATCTAGCTAGGTCGTTGATGTGTTGCTGAACCCCTAGGTTCTTCTCGGTCTGCGTTTATTATTAACCCGCACAGGCATAGCCTCGACTGCCACAATGCTCGGGAACTGTTCCTTCGTGATGGTGGAGCCTTGGGAGACTTTCTGGTTGTGCCAGAATTTGCGGATTTCATCCTTCACCTGACCCGACGGTTTTAGCTCTCCTTTCACAGCCTCAACAAGCTCCTCATCTGGGACGGCGTAGAAAGCAATATCGCCTTCAGGTATCTCTACATTCCCATGAACCAAGTAAAGTGTCTGGCAAGCTTTGAATCTGTTCACTACCGATTTAAACAAGTCTTTCGAATCACAACGGTATTCCCAGTCCACTGCCACGTTTCGAGCAGAATTCAAAACTCGATTATAATCGGAATCTGCTGCCAAACAATCAAGCTGGCAATTGTAAGGGTCGAAGTCGTACATGATATCGTTGAATTTGTCAAACCAAAGCGCTTTTCTGATTGTTTTGTTTACGCCGAACACGAACATGCCACGCTTTTCGGATATCTGGCGTGACTCGCGGCATACTTGGCGAATTTGAGGTGGTTTGTGAGCAAAAGTGACGTACAGTAACTCGTCATGACAGTCCTCATGTGTTGGGCAGAAGATTCGCGAGTCGTTCTGTATAGCATGCACCCATATTTGGGATCGAATTTCTCCTGGCAACTCTTTGAATTTCGGGAAAGTTGTTGGTGTTCTTGTGACGACTTTCGACGAGGGGCTCCCTTTCTTTAGGGTGACTTGAGATGGAATTTCGATCTTCTCATGAAAAACTTGCGTACCTGTGCCTGACTGTTAAAGATGTCAAAGATAACGGGGGGGAGAAAGATGGAACCAACCATTGGAGCCTGTTACTGTGACTTCGTAGCTGCCTATAGGCAGGTGCTTCAGATGCAGTGAAACCGACATCTCAGGAGGCGCCATCATGGCAGGAGCACATAATTTATTGTCGAAGTGCGGATATTCTGGTAGTCCTTTCTAAGACCACGAATGCTGGAAAGATGAACGAGTTTCAGTCAAGTAACAAGCTGAGACGCAGGCGTCATGCGACGTGGTTTGCAGGCCGCGAGTTGACGAGGTGATGTTGAGGGTGAAGGAAGGTGGGGGACAAAGAAGGGCTGAAGAAGCATAAGGAAGGCGCGAACACCAAGGGAAGGTGGAGAATACCTACTAGAGGTATATTCCAACTCAAATTCAAGACTGTAGTGGAAGGAACTACCTTGGGCGGCTAGTGACAGTGTCAGGGCAGGTACAGACTGACTGATGGCAGTAAGAAGCATACACCCATACGATGAACACCATACTTCAATTCCACTACAAACTTAGTAATAACGGACCCAGAGCTGAGTGGTCAGTATATGTATATGATTGCATTTTAATCTAGTAACGATAGTCGTTTATGACGAACTGATGCCTATGAACAGACAGCTAGCTTCTTGGGCTTAGCACGAGCACACATCAAGCAACAAGGAGTAACTCCTATGTTCTTGTAACATATAACAGACAGTCTTAAGATGCACGAAGACCTCTCTCTGAACGTTATGCAATACTTTATTATCTTTTGTCGTATACTCGTACCGTAAAAATCTAGCTAAAAGGGGTTCTGGTGATCATTACAACCTGGACTCTTTCACCGCCTCATCCTCACCAAATATGTTGAGGAACGAGATGTGCACTTCGTCAGTCAGGTCGCTTGCCTGCAGACTGCGTCCCTTCTTGGAGAAGGCCAAGCGAGAGCACTCCTACGAGAGATTGTTAGCATCACCGCTCATGTATCTGACAAGTGCCAAGTGCTGCGTGACAGTAGTCGCAGCCATAGCCATGCAGTTTTGGAAGATCATGGGATAGGAACTTACTCTTGTGATAGCAGAGCCACCGAAAGCTGCTAGTCCGACCAACTCATGCTCATCAATGGGGTTCTTGCCTACGTCCCAGAGACCGTCAAGGTAGGCTCTTCTCCAGCCCAAGAAAGTGGCAATAGAACCAGTCAAGGTGTCTCCCTGTCCGCCGCTCCTCTTCTTACCACCCTCGAGATCAACTGTCAATGTCGTCTCACCGTTGGAGATGTAGTCCTTTGCACCCTTCTGAACAACCGTCACACCCTTGAGAGCCTTGGCCAGAGCCTCGACACGTGCTGTCTCCGGGGCATCATCATCAACCTTGACTTTCAGGGCATCACACAGCTTTCCAAACTCGACGACGTTAGGTGTGAGCACAGCACCAGTGTATCCGCTCACCAGCTCCGGCTGTGTGTGAATGATAGCTAGGGCATCGGCGTCCAAAACAACTGGCAGCTCCTGCTCACGGGCGGCTCGGATAACATGGGCGACAGTGGCATGCATCAACGGATCGCGGCCTAGACCAGGTCCAATCACAAGAACGTGGAGGCGAGGCAGCAAATCCTTGATCTGAGAGGCGATATGTTCAGCATTGGACTCGGGGTCCTTGGACGCATCCCAAGCCGCGGGCTCATGCTCCTTCTTTGCATTTTGGCTCTGGCGCATCAGCGGGTGAACCATGAGGTTTGGTGAGTATGATTTGATGACAGTCGCAGCGGCGGGGGTGCAAATGACATGAGACTGCAAGTAAAGTCCCAAGTTAGCGACAGGTTAAAGAATTTCATATTCAGGGAGTATCATACCAGATCAGAGCCTAGTCTTGCGCTCGCCATGGCCGAAAAGTAGGGTGCGCCTGTGTAATTCTCACTGCCACCGATGACGGCCACTCTACCCAACTGGCCTGTTTTCGCGTCAGTCTTGTTACTCATTTGCGATCAATGGCTACAGCAACAAACCCTTGTGAAACTTTTCCAGCATGGGAGGAATCATGCGCTGCACCTTAGCTAGGACATCTTTGGTAGCGGAAGACATTTTGGGACCGGAATCCTGAGCCGACATCGCAAGATAGAGAGAGGTGGTGAAGCTGTGACGTTGCAGGGGGAGCGAGAAGCGGTTTCGTAAGTGGTTGGTGGTTATCAGATCAGATCAAATTTAACCGAATAAGAGCGATTTACGAGGAACAACGATCTATAAAATGATGAGTGAGAAGAAGTGATTGCAAAGGAATCGGATGCTTTTAACTCGTTAAAAATGGATTCCAATCGAGCAAATCGATGAGGTATTGCCAGCTCGATGTTACAGCTTATGATGTCACTTTTATGAGAGTCTCAACTCCACGTACAGAAGAACTAAGACCTAAATTTAGGAAAGTTTTAATGGTTTTCTAATATTCTTATACTATTATGAGTAGAGATGAGACTAATCTATGTAGTTTTATATAAACTTATGATGAAATATGAGTATTTTGTCTGGTATGCCCCACAACGGCGATGAGCGTGAGGAATAAGATTGCATGATCAATGACGACAACAATGAATAGAGCTCCATATTGAGTTACAGGTGAAATACTTCCTTTGCCATGTCCAAGTGAGCAATCACGTATCTTGCTTCTATAGATCCTTGTGGTTTAAACTTCTTGTTTGGCGGGTACTCTGCAGATATACAGCAAAGTGAGGAAGCAGCCCAATGCAGTAAAAGCACATATGGGACTTTGCCAAATGTTTGAAATAATACGTGCATGGCAGCATTTGAATAGCATAGATAAAAGCCTCGAAACGACTTATCGTTTGGATTATGTTTCTTTGATCGCAAATGATGCCCAGCAGTTGTTACTACTCATGATATTGTGCACGTCCATCAGACACACCGATTTCATCGAGATACTGTCCAGAAATGATTTCCAGCGTCTCTTTTTGTTTTGTAAGGTTAATGCAAGCTTGAAAGAGACAACCGTTTTGTTTAATAGGGGTATTTATGTCTTATTTGTTCTGATTGTCAAACAAGGGAATGACGTTGTCATAAAAACATCTTGAACAGCAAGTATCCGTATCCACTACAAACCGGCGCAATACCATGAGCAAGCGACAGCAAGCGATCTTTTTCAGGCTTGATACAATGGAACACAGTAAGTAAGGCTTTGCCTTGAAGTGTCTCTACTGTCTGTCTTTCCCAGCTTCTAATATATATAGCGGACCTACATTCCCATAACCTCCTCTGTTCTGAACTTTGTCCAACTTTAATAGACTCTACTGGTTTTATATACCTTTATATAATCTTACCATAAGTCTCCTGACTTCCCTAGGCCTTATGCCACTATCTTGCCAGGTGAAGTCGGTATATTCCGAACAGCCCCATTGCCCTGCTCTGGCTCAGATCACCGCTCTTATTGCGCAGACCCGCCGTCCTCGGAATGACCGTTCGCACTCCCCTCTCTCTCTCTCTCTCTCTCTCTCTCGCCAGCGTCGCGACCGTCGCTCACGCCCTTATATAAAGCCAGATAGAGATCCCTCAACTCAACTCGAGAACCTATATATCCGACACCCGATGGGTCTGTCATTCGGTGGAAACAAACCCTAAAGAGTATGACAGACGAAGAATTCGAGTCCCCTAGAGTTAATGCCATCGTTGAGAAGGTGCTAGTCATCCACAGGAGTGCTCCCACTGAGAAGATCATTGTGGGATCTGCTTAAGTGAAGTTTCTCAATATCATCAACGAAGTTCTCACCAGAAAGGCAAAATTGGGGTATCCCGACCTTATCATTTACGAGTTCAATGGCTCTATCATATCAGTTGAGGACAGGACCAACATTGCCGATTCTTTCAACCTCCCAGTTAATGAAGGTGGACCAACCGTCCTCTTCCTGAGCGCAGCCTGTGGAGGTGTCGGCCTCAATCTCCATGGAGGGTTGCATCTTATCATTGCTGAGTCTTTCTGGCAACCAGGCCTTGAACCTAGCTGATTGGCAGAGCACACCGGATGCCCAAGCGAAGCAGGTGTATGTCTACGATGCTAAGATACAAACTCAGATTGACGATCTCAAGCACGAAATCCTTTCATCAAAGTCTAGCGCCTCGGAACCAATGGCAAGATGGTACCAGAGACATGATCAGGACGGCCGTCCAGCGGCAGCACTACCAACCAAGGAACAGGTTGGAGCGGCGCTGGCCAAGGTCACTACTGAATGGGAAGTGTACCACGATGAGAAGACGAGGCTTCGGGCAGACGACTCTGAGGATCCAAAGAAGAAGAAACAGAAGCAGAGGCAGGCAGAGGCAGAATAAGTCTGGAGGGTTGCCGGTAGGAAGTCAAGAAAAAGAGAATTCTCCATAGGAGTTTCGGGATAGTGTTTGGAGGTGTAAAAGGAGTTAGGCTGGAGTTGCACGAGCTGTAATATTTGTACCTGGACTTACTCTGCGAGGTATTATGCACTTAATGCAATGCATATGGGGATATGCATACCCCCTTGGGTACCTACCTAGTGAATCACGGTCTCGAAGTTGAGATGAAATTCTAGGCTCCTCTCTCCCCTCCCCCTCTCTCATATATTTGGCCTCTCTTCTCTTCCACTCTCTCTTTTGTTCAACCTTTCACCTTCAAACTTCACCACTTCCCTCTCGCTAAAGCCTCATTCCCTCACCAGACCTGAGCATATTCACACTGCGTTTCTTCCCTCTCACTAGAGCTTCATTCCCTTACCAGACCTGAGCTACTACGCGACGCCTACGGCAGCGGTAAGTCTTTCACTGTGATTCATTTGAAACCTGGGTTTATGATTCACTGACTAATTTTGTGGATATAATAGTATCCGACACCATGACCAACATGGCGCTCAGTATGGCAATGAGCTATCCCTCGCGCAAGTTCAGGACGTCCTTCGAGAAATGCCTTCGCCTTTGAGCAAAGAAGTGGCCCTGTTGAAGAGCCAAAGTGCGAAGGAGGGTGAAGCGCTTCGCGAACAAATTCGCACCATCAAGAGAGCCTTCGGGCCAGAGAACTTCAACTTCATGATTCTCGAAGAACAAGAGAAGGCCAAGATCTCGAAGGCTGAGAGAATGAAGAACCCAAACAAGCGAAAGCCCAAACAAGTCGGCACCGATAACGACAGAGACGACGACGGCTACGAAGAGGACTGCCGACCGATGGAGCCAGAATCTATGTTTGTCAAATCATTCGACAACCAGGACGAGAAATGGTTCCACATTCTGGAACACCTCGACTCTCGAGCTTGGCGAGCACACATTGTAAGCACTCCTGGTCTAAAGTGGCCGTTGGCATATATATAAACTTTGTCCAGGATGTGATGACCACGACCTTCCTACAGGAGATCAGAGTTGACTTCCTCAACGACAACACAACCTTGAAACCATGGCAGAAGGTCGGGGTCGCCAAGCTCTTGAAAGCTTGTGACGGGCCATTCAAAGGGCTCATTCTTGGCGATGAAACCGGCCTCGGGAAGACACTGGAAGCTTTGGTTGTAGCCAGAGTGAAGCAGTTATAGATGAAGCCTAACTGTGGTTTCATTCTAGTCGTATGTCGCCCTGACTGTGTGTTTCAGTGGGAACGTGAAGTCCGGACTCATCTACGCAACGTATGTATTATCTTATTGAATAGTTTGCATATCTAACATGCTTATAGACCAAAGCCGCGGTCCTCAACAGCAACACGACGTCAGTCTGGGAACTGCTCCAGTTCGACGTTATCATCTGCAGCTCAAACTTCCTCAAAACAAGGTACGCCGAAGGCATGAGAATGGAACTCTTCAGCCTCATTGCCAATACCTACGATATTGCATTGGCCAGGGAGATGTGTCCTGGCATACTTGAAAGACGAATCAAGGTACCACTCCATTCGGAGCTCTATCAAGAATGGAACAGACGTATACCTGTTATAATCTTCGACGAGGCCCACGATTACAAGAACGAGGAGACGCTAGCCCAAAAGGCGGCGTTGTCTCTCGATTATCACCACGCGTTTCTGCTAACGGCGACACCCATGTATAATTCATGGACGGATGTTGGAGGCATTGTATCACTACTTCCAGGCTCCCCATTCCTCGACCTCGACCATTACAAGAGGACATTTGCTGCCATGCCTCCAGACATCAACTCCGTGGCCCGGAAAGGACCAGAGGGCCCCTTCTACAACATGATGATTGAGTTCCTTCGAGGGATCATCGTGGCAAGGCCTAAGTCGGTCCGAAAGCCTGGCCCTGGGAGGGACGAGAGATCATTTGGGGTCTCGAGAGGAAGTACCCACGAGGTAGCCCCATGTCTGCGTCCAGATTCAAGAGGGCTACTATATATGATCTGAGTAAGGAAGAGTTTATCAGTGGTAGATATGTAAAGCACTTGTGATTCATGATGCTCCACTATGGTCCAAGAATTAATAAAATATCCTAAGTTCTATTATTTTATGTAAGTCTATTAATAATCTTATCCTAAGATTTTTAATTTTATCTAAACTAGATAAAGCTTTAATACAAAGCACTAAAGCTTAGTTTAGGTTTATTTAGTTTATGTAAATTATAATAACTTCTTACTGTCTCTTATGAATTTATATAGTAGAAGATCTAAGTTTTGACAACCAGATCATCTAGTCTCGGGAGACGTTCTTGGACTATTCAGCCATGCTACTCCCACTCCAAAAAATCCAACACTGATTCTGCGCGTGCTAAAACCACGCCGCTGAGGAGTCCGATCAACACCGTGAAGAATGGTTCCTGTGGCCCCTTACGACCAACTTCGTTCGGGGCGGGTGGTGGCACAGGAAAGACACGTCGGAAATGTTCGAAAGACTTGAATGGACTCCAAGGTAAAAGCAAGAGAATTCCACCGAGGTCATTCCAGGAGTTGTATACCGGTGTTGCTGTCAAAAGGAACGCGTGGTGATATGGCAGGTTTCGGATTGCCTGAGATAGCAGCAAGTCGGCGTTCTTGGCATCGTGAGCTTCGTCAATAATGATCACTGGAAACATTTTTTCTTTGTCCTGGGAGATTTCAGAATATAAAGGCAGGTGAATGCGTTGGTAGCTTTGGTTCGGAAACATCGTGTTCGCAACACGAATTCCATAGGCAGAAGCAACCGCGAGGAAACCCTCTCATTTGATTCTGTCAAGGTATCGAGCCTTGAGGAAGCTGCTAGTGCAGATAAGAACATCGTGTTCCAACAGGACGTCGATATCTACATCATGCCTATCAACGATCGTTGCTTTAGGTTGGCTCTCCTGGTTGCGGTCAGTGAAAACTCGGTGCCATGCACAGTTGGAGAAGCACTTACCTCACTGAAATGGGTCTCTATCTCGTCAAACCATTGATGGGCGCAACTTGGGCGGGTTGCCACGAGGACAGGTCCGCAGTAAGGAAGCACCTGCTTGCGCTTTTCGAGAGCTGCCACGAGTGCGGTCAAGGACTTCCTGAGGCCAGTTGCATCGGCCAAAATCATGTCACCAAGGGGAGACTCGCATGATTTGAGTAGCTTGATTACACCAGTCTTCTGCCATGGACGCAAAAGACCTTGTTTCAACCCCAACTTAGAGAAATCTGGGATTTCATCTGGGGACATGTCGTTTCGTGTGGCCCAGTACTGCGAGACGTTAGCAATATTCTAGTGTATCCTAAGAAAGGTTCGCTAAGATACCAAACCACTGACATTTTGCTGGATCCATTCATATTTTGCAAGGTAGTCGAGAATATGAAGAGATGAGCCGTCAGGATTGTCAGGGTCATCAGGGTCAACAAGATTGACCCGCAGAAAGTCTTTTACACTTGGAGGCTTCTCCTTTTCCTCCTTCTTCTTTTTCCTCCATAGGAACTTCTGGCAACGAGCCTTCTTGGCTTGCACTGAATCTAAAGTAGTTTCTATCGCGTTCTTAGCGTCCATATTATGCAGGAAAACTCCAGGCCGGATAGCAAGTGGCGGTCTTTCTGCGATGGTTTCCATCCGGTGCTCAAGCTGTGAAACTGATTCAAGAGCCCCATCATACATCTTCTTCACAATTTCGTCGACAGACCTGCCCTCGGTAGACATCTCGAATATGGGCTGTTTCTTTTACAAGTAAACTAGAGTGAAGAGAAAGGAAGACGATAAGAGGAGTCAAGAAAAGAAGGACTAGGGGGCAGTTGCCCGTTCCGTGGGTAGAAGTGGTCGACGGAGAGATGAAGTTGCGAGAGAGGGAGAACAAGAAAGAGGAGGTTGATTTCTTTATAAAGGTATAATTGTTCCGCAAGTAAAGAATGCCAGTAGAGAAAGGTAAAAGATGGGAGAGGGAGAAGGAGAAGAAACAATATCAGAAGGGTCAGGGGAACTGCTTGTTCTGTATCTGCGTGTTCTGTATCCAGACATGTCCAGCAAAGAATGATAAGAGAGTAAGAAGAATAAATAGATAAAAGATAAGGAGGGGAAGGCTTCTAAAGACCTTGTTTACAGCCGAGGCAAAGTCGTTCGTGATTCACTGTCAAGAGATAGCTTCGATTTTCCGACTATTTAAACCCGACTCAAGCATTTCATCCTCTTTTATTTTCTTTCCCCTTTTCATCATCATCATCATCAGCCCTTTGCTCCAAGTCCTGGAAACATCCCCACCGAAAATTGATCTGGGGTACCCAGGATGGCATATCCCACGCAAGACAACAAAGTCTTGCACATCCCAACCGATCTGTACAATGCTCTCAAGGCTCAATGTGGCAATCCAGGTATTATGGATTTGTCAAGTAAGGCATCGCAAGATTGGAAGAAGTTCTTTTCTACTGCACAATTCGACGAAATCCGCCTGCAGGACACGCAGAAGAACATTGTCGTACCCATCCAGGCACTCGGGGCTTTTCAACTCAGTGATGAGATGGTAGCCGCTAAGAAGGCCATAAAGTAAGCTTCATTCCCTATGATCATCACCACAGCTAACAAAGTGTTACCAGGTGGGCTACCCTCATTGTCGAGGCTCCTGTCCAGCAAGACGGCTCGCATGCCATCGGATTCGACCCCCCTTCTCTACGGGATAGCATCTGTCCTGCTCTTCCAGAACACTTGGCAATAGCTCTTCAGCAGCTGACTGGTCTCTATGGACTGTGCATTACTCTCAAACACTTCACCAACGAGCAGGTCTGTAACTTTGTGGGCGAGTTGGCCCACCGGCATCGTCTTTGGCCCGAACTTCACTCACTGAGAATCGAAGCTCCCCCTCGCCTGGCTATGGGGCTGATGATGAATCAAGTGAACCCCTTGAAGATCAAACATATACATATATGTGACGATATCGAGAGCATGCGTTTCAACAAAACGCTTGGGATCCGGCAGCTCGACAGTCACAATACCAGTGAAAGGTCTGCTTATGGTGCTAGTATCAGTAGCCTTAACCCTACTATTCTCCAGAAGATCTCCGAGGCTGTTGATGCTAGAATTGAGGTGAGATCGGCTCAGGTGAACAGTGAGATTGCAGCCAGGGTGCAAGCCGCAGTTGAAACTCAGACTGCCCACCAACATATCATATTCGAACAAAATGTTCATCAAACGGCCCAAACCGAGATGGAATCTCAGCGATCTCGGCTCCAGAGCTCGGTTACCCACGATCTGTCAAACAAAATCAAACCAATGATTACCTCTACGACGAAGGAGCTCAAGGTTATGATATCCGAAACGACGAAAGCCAGCGTCGCATCTGAGTTGGATTCTCAGAAACCTGAAATCGAGAAGATGGTCGCAGAACTGGTCCAAGCCGCCATCGATTCCAAGATGAGTTCTTGCATATCTGACATTGAAGGCGTGATCATCCGTTGCATAGGCGACAAAGTCAAAAAGGAACTGGAATCAAAGCTCCTTGATTTCGACAGTCAGATCGCTGAAAGGATACGCAAGGCTACAGACAAAGTGAAGACTCTACTGGCCCCCCTGGACCACTCGTTTACGCACATGGAACATATCTCGGAGCCTGCTACTGACACGTCCGAAATTGATTCTGCCCAGGTCAAGCAAGAGCCTGTTGCCTCGAATGGGGGAGGAGTTTCTGCTGGACAAGACGTCCCCTTTCTGCCTTCTCAACAAACCACCAGACTTACAGAGAGTGTGTCCAGCCTCCAAAACGAGCTTGGTGGCACGGCCGGCCAAGCACCATATTGCGCCAGCACTCCGTCTGGCAATGAAGCTAGCAAAGGCCAGTCTACTACTGGGACGAAGAGGTCAGCTATCCAAAGTCTGTTTCCTGGCACGCCCAAACACAGATTTGGGCATCGAACGAAAAGATTCTCGGGAGAATAGTAGTTAGCGGATAGACCTCAGGACTGAAGGAGGTTTCCATGAGGATTAGCCACTATTCAAATTATTACTAGTAATGGAGCTTTAGCATGAAACTTCAAGGAAATGAGCCACTAACTACGACATGTCCCAACTTGGGGGAAGTGATTTCTGGTGTAAAATCCGTGGGTTCTACGTGGGTACCCCATGGAGTATGAGCTGTCTTGTATTGCGGGAAAATTGCTTTGATGCCAATATGAAGGTTCCATTGTTATTAATAAGTTATTTCGCACTTTATTTGAAACTGGGAGAAATACTGTTTGCAGTTTAAAGAAGCTTTTTTATAGATATTACGGAATGCAACCTTGGAACTATTTGGAGCATGTCCCCCTTTCTTATGTTATTCTGCTTGTTAGAATATTGGCACAGAGCCTTCATATTGTACCCCAAAAGGTATACTCACATGGATTATTTCCATCATCTCTACATCGGTAGGCAAACAGGAGAAATACAGGATGCACAGTGATTGCCAGTGCCATAGGCCAGATTGGTCATAACTCTTCGAGTCTTGTGCATATCAAAACAAAGCCATCATTCACTGGCAGCACGTGACAAGACTGGAGGTAATTGTTTATTCATAAATCTTCCTTTTAAAATAAATCTTCTTCTTCTAACCTCATCCCTCCAATCTCATACTTCCATCTGCACAATCTTGGCCAACAACTCGCCGCAGTGCTGGCCTAATCACAAGAACAACAAAGTCCTTCGTCTGAACAGGTACGTAACAGTCACTTATCATATTGCAATGTATCTAATACTTACATCGAAAAAGAACATTCATTTCAAACACCAGTTCATAGTGTTGCTTCCAAAATGTACAACTCCCACGAAAAGTGGGATCATCCCAAGCACGAAACTCTCGAAATCCTTCAAGGATGGGTATCCCAGCATCCTGATTACGACCTCATCGAAGAGCGCTTTGAAGAATGGAAGGGAATCATGGATATCAAAGTATGCCAGGTAATGGCTTTGAAGCTGGTCTACAGACAACGCGTTGAGAAGCTCTTCAACATTCTCTGGTCCGTTCCTGCTGATAGCACTCGCTATGAACCACTTGTTGGTTGGGCTGCCCTTGTTGAGGAGGAGACGAAGTGGGCTGAATACAGACTCATGGCATTCGACGTGGATGTCGCCGGCATGGTTGACAAAGAAAATGATACACACCTTGTAGCATCAGGGGCATCGGCCACCCGAACCCCAAGACCCTCAACGATTAAGGTGCGGAAGACTCAGAACAAGCCCGCGACAAAGACCAAGGTGGTCAAAACAACACATGTATTGAGGTGGGGGGGCTACAGGCTAGCCACAAGACCAGATATGTTTGCGGAACCAGAGAGATTTGCGAAAGAATGAGAGGTTCTGGGGAAAAGGGATCAGTTTGGCGTATGGGCCTCGGTCACCCACGGACGCATATAGGTGAAACCTAATGGAGCCGTGTGAACCACACTATACTGCTATTTTCTCGTAATGATGGTCGGCTTCTTATAATCAAATGACTGTTTTTCTCACTTACGACTTAAGATTTACGCAGTGATTGTTTCATTTGAAAAGTAAAGTTCGGATAAGCAATTGTCTAACTAGGTCCCATATAGAACCTCCTCCATTGCGACATCCATGTCACTTGTAGCCAAATCTCCCAAATAACCCAGACCTAAAGAAGAAGCAATCCCAATACAATCCTACCATATTCCCTAGTATACCATAAAACGCCATAAGCAATACCTTTGTTTTGATGCCCGCCTTCAATGTCATCTCCTAATCGAAAAAATAATAATGGCTTCATCAGACCCCTCCGCCGGCGTCTTCCATTTCTACATCATCAGAGACCTGCTGTGTAGGATTGGATGCTGCCTTCCCATGTGCCTCCTCATGGGCCCTCTTTGCTCGAAGGTGTAAGTCGTGAGTTGCCCATAGCATATTGCTCATTAACTGCATGGCATTGCTGTTCTCGACAGACTCGCGTTGCGTTATGCTGTTCAGTATCGCGTTTGTTCTGTCAAGGTCGACTTCTTGAGCTGTAGCAGCTCTTATTGAAGAGCCACTCATCATCGGCGACACACTATGGCCAGGATTTGCTGCATGTGTAGCAGTTGCTCGTACAGCTGCATCACCAGTACGCGCTAGACAGAGAGTCAATGCCTCCATGCTCTCAATAAAACCTCTAGTTGACTCAGACTCGATAGGGGCAGCTGTCGAGAACTGTGAGAGAGGGTCACCGGTGCCTCTGATAGCCATCTGATAAGCGTGGGCAACGGCCTTCTCCCGTGGCGCTGGGGTACCTAGTGCCTTCGACCATGACAAGAGCCCGCAGAAGATGGAAACAAAGTTCCGGTAGAGACCATCTGGGATAGTAGGTGCGGAGGATAGTGACCCCTCATGAAAACCAGCATCAAGCTCAATGATCGCTTCGGGTACGATGTCAACCATGGATGATGCGGTACGTGACCACAATTTCTTCCTTCAGTCAGTGGGAGGGATCGTACCGACATGGAGAACTGCTTACCTTGTATGCGGCAATGAATCTCTGCGCATCAGCTAGTGTCATGTCTCCTTCTCCAAGTCGTCGAATGTGTTGCAACTGGTCCTCTGCTGTATCGTCAAGATCGCCACTCATACTCACCGAGCCATGAATGGTCTTTTGCTGGACTTCCGATACACGATCTAGAGTTTCCCCTGATCCAGTGTCATTGCACGAAGCGGACACCTCCATAACCCCTGATCCGAGTGCTGTTGCTGTGAGTGTTGCAGGAGGCAGAATCTCCTCGTCTGGCTGCGAAAGTTCCTTTGCTTCCTTAGGTAGTGTTTCGACGAACTCAGACCTTGCAGTCAATATTGAGTGCTTAATCTTGATTTGCTCCTTTGCTTTGCCTGGAATTCTGCTGCCATCGACGAACTCACTGTAAAACACAATGTGTTTATGTGAAACTTTCGTCTGTGGCAATTTACGCAACTCACAAAGACCATCTTGCTTGTTCTGCAGAACGTAGAAGTGAGCATTCTTGTCTTGCAGTCTCTGAACCACGACCGCAGTGTCTCTTGTTTCAATGCACGCGTGTACTTTGATGTCAAAGTTTTCATACTCCGTAACTCGCTGCTTGGGCGAATCGCCCAAGAGGTCTTCTGCTGTGTCTTTGAAGCATTCGCTGACAATGAGGACGAGATTGTTACTAAGTTAAATAAATCAGCAAGTAAAAATCAGGTGTCAGTGGGTTTACCATACATTAGGTTGGGCTGTGTTTTGTCGTAATTGAGCTCCTCGTTGCTCAGTCCGAGTTTTGATATTGATAGATCAAGGTGGTCCAAGGTTTGTTGCGCTAACTTGGAACTCATCGATTGCGAATCCTTGACTCGTATCACTTGAAATTCCTTTCTCCATTGTTTCCCTGTCTTGTAGGCGATTCCTGATGTTGTGAAGGCCAGGTCTTCTTTTGGCACTGGCCCAGACATGTCGGTGGTGGGTGACCCAGATCGGTAAATATTTGCTCCGAGCTATGTGTCTGGATCAAGAGCTGAAGTCACCTTGATCAACAACGAAATAAGGAGTGATGATGAAGGAGGAAGATGAAAGAGGGGGAAGAGATCAGAAAGGGGTGATATTTATAGAGCACGCTGAAGAGGTATTAGTCATTTGAATTTAGGCCTAAGCAGTACTGAATATCTTCTCTCTCTCTCTGATCTTTCTTTCATTATCAAACTTTCTTCTACAACTCCACCTCTTATCCCAAACAACACAAGTACTTACTTGGTCTTGAAACCAAATTCAATGGAAGCCTCTTTGTGGGCACACATCGTGGAACGAATGGGGGAGTGACGATCACGACCTTAACCAAGAAAGGCTCCAAATTGTAGCTGATGAACGGTTATTCTTCGAAGGGTTATTCTTCAAACGGAACCAGAAGCGACTCAGCTGAAACGCAGGGTCGACAAGGAACAGGGCTCATGTCAACACTCAGCACAACACATACATAATGGCCAACCGGCCTTCGCAAACGTATGAGTGTAAGGACAGTCTTTCGCCATATCGTGGATCCCGTCCAAATGGAACCAAGGAACACTAAATCGTATCGGTGCCAGCTAACCTCAAAAACCCTCCGACACTCTTCTCGTTTATCAACATTATGCGGGTGCCATCTTTACAGGTATATATAAGTTCATCCCACGTATTTATTTTACCACCTTACTAACTAACTCTCACAGTGGGTTTCTCGCGTCTCCCAGTGCCCATTCTGTTTTCCCGCAACTATCAGCAACAAAGTTCCCGCACATTTCACCCACGCTCGACCATTGCAGATGGCAGGGGAAATTGCACCGACGAGGTTGACTGCTGGAGCTTCTCTGGTCGTTGATACACTAGCACACAAGCCGCGAGGAAGCAAGTACGATATCAGTACTCTTAGCTCTGAGGATTGGGTCGAAATGGAAATGGAAGAGAGACAACAATTACAAGTTGAATATGAACTGGAAGAGACGCAGGTTCTGGTACGAATAGAAGCGAATCAATCCGCAATGGGGTCACGGCAGATCGAACATCGGGATGACAACGACGACGACGGCAATGACGAAGGCAGTGACAACGAGAGCGAAGATGCTCTACCTACCGCCAAACCCGCACTGAGCACAAATTGTACCAACCACGTTACTATCAGATTCAAACAGACACCGAGCGATGGAAGTGCAAAGATACTATCCGCTGTTCGAGAGCAGAATTCTGGCTGAGACCCCGCAAATATACACAGACTGAGCGAGTTCGACTATGGCAACTGTCCTGTTACACGCGAGCATTCCCAATTCGACTTGTATCAAAGGATACGCGACGAGATCTACAACCACTTCCGCTCTAGTAGGCGGCAGTCGACGTCCCTTTGCGAAACACCACGAGGAACTCGGGTTAAACTTCATGGAGCTATGTTCACACTCTTTGATAGTCACATTGCTCCAAATACATGGGCATTGCAACTACCTGAGTGTCTTATCATGATAGCCAATCGGTTTGTGATGCATGTGGAACATGGGATTGTACCATTGCTGGAGGAGTTTCAACGCTAGGAGTTCAGGAGTCCCCCCCCCCCCCCCCCCCAGATGGACATAATGTGAGATCTAGAAACGCAGGAGCAGCTTGCCGATGCACAAAAGCAGACCAGCCTACAGAATACGAAACTGGCTTATCTCAGAGTACACAGCCATCAAATCCTTATCCTCACCTAAGCCACCAACCATTGACTTTTTCAAGTCACTGCCTCTTGCAATCTTAAAGACAACATCCCTTAGGCAATAGGGAATTTATTCTCACGGCTTAAGAAAGATGACAACCTACCCTGCCTCTATATCGGATCTGGCACAAACCCTTCTAACGGTTTTAGACCCAGACTACGAAATTACGAAGGTCTTTCCGGACTTGATAATCCTTCACGAATTAGCCGTGCACATCGCGCTGGATTCAGTCTCACACATACCGCTCTACTATGTTGGATTCCGATTCCAGATATCCTCTTGTGACATTAGAATTCACCTATATGACCATCTAATGAACCACACCTTGCTCAGTCTCTATTAGCGACGTAATGTTTCCGAAATTCAATAAGAGTTTAGTAATATATTATTTTAATTACGATAAGTTTATTCTGAAGTATATAAATTCCTAGAATTTAGTTCAAGTCTTTTTAAATTTCATCTTATTATTATCTAATTTTGATAATCCCAGATAATCTTTAATAATCTTAGGGTAGCTATTTACTTATATGAGGATATCAGAACTTAGGACCAATTTAGACTTGAGACCATAGTGTTGCACTAATAATCACAAGAGCCTTGTGTGTACTGCTGATAAAGTCCTTCTTGCTCAGATCATCGGATAAGACAGTAATAGCTTGGAACTTCTTAATTAATCCCCTCGTATAAGATCCATGGCATGAATTGATAGTCTGTTGGGTATAGTGAAGTTGTTGAATTCTTTGCTTAAGCCGTAGCACTCCTGGGTGAGTCCCTCGTTGTCTCGATCAAGCGACCCCAGCTTCTTTTTAAAGGAATGTTCAACGTGACAACCTTTCGTCACGTAACAGTGTGGATGATGAGAAGCCCAGGCTGGAAGGTGGCCGGAACACTATGTGTCCATCATCAGATGACAACGAGAGACGAGTATAAAAGGTCTATATCTTCTTTTGGAAGTAAGTATGTGCTTAAATAACCCGAGCAGAGGAGTGTTCAAATATCTTTGTAAGGCGATATCGTGTCCCTGTATCGTACACGCTATTCGAAGGTCTCTTGATCCAAATGAGTAAGTCGACTGGAACGCTTCACTTGCTTGTACCAATCTCGCCGTCTGTCGGAATCTTGATAGCATAGCTAATCCTTTTTCTCTTGGCATCTAGGCAAACGTTGACCTCCCGGTTGGAGAGAAATCAGAGTAAAAAGGTCACTCGAGGACTGTTGGCCAACCTCTCACGTGCCACTAATTCGGAGTATCCTTCCAACGAGATCATAAGCTGGTCGCCATTCAGCTCTCAATCTGGCATACGCGCCATTAGATCGCATCCATGTTGCTTGTGTTGGTATACGAGGTGCCTGATTGACTCGCGGTTGTCGGCAGGAATCAGTCCGTCTTTTCCATCGCCGAACTTGGTCTGGAGGTTGTCTGCCGCTGTTTTGGTGGAATTGGCATCTGACCAAATGATTTTCTCGTCGCGATCAATATCATAAAAGTCGTGATCCCAGTCAAAGCTGTTTGCTTCTTTTTCCACACCTTTACTATACAAGTCGATCCTATATGTTGCGATGATTTCTAGATCAGATATACGCCATGACATTGTCTATCTCTGGATCTTTGATGTGCCAGACCAGTGGAACTTTCATGTTTGTATATGGGTGGCAGATGATCTCCTAGCGTCTTCGAGCTTCCTCGTATCCAGCGTTCGATTTCTTTCAAGAAATTTTCATGTCCTGTTCGCATCTTTCTGTGTGCTCTATTTTGTCAGACTCGGTATGATCTTCATTGAGATATGTGATCTTGGCGCCGTGGGACCTAAAATCGTTTCCATCACTCATAGTTGCAGTGTCTGTCGGTTGCACTGCTGTATCGACTTGTTCTGCTTTGTATGACGCTCTTGGGTATCTCCCCGTGCAGTGCGAAATAAAAAGCAGAAGCAGTATATTGAGTGAGAGAAGCTCGATCGTGTTGTGGTATGAAGAGGAGAAAATGGGATGGATGAGGAATGGGAGCCGGGGTCATATTTATATGGCCTTGAATGGCTTTACTACGGCCGAGCAGCACGACGGCGATGGTTGGAAGGCGATCTGTCATTGCCTCGTCCTCGCTACACTTTGATTAGCACTGCGTTCAGTTGACTTGAAGCTTAGGCGGGGGACAAATAAGACTTACAGTATAATTATAAAGATATATAAGATGTAGAATAATTAGAGTATTTTATAAATAATCTTAGGATAGGATTATATCGGCACTTTTGCCCACCCACTGTACTATCACGGGTGTTAGCTAAATCAAGAGCCTCAAAACAAGACTCCGAGCTGCGAAATACGGACGACATAGCGGCGGCAGTACAGATCTGGGGATCGGGATTCGGCAGTGGGTGGAACAAGCTCGTCGTACTTTTCAGCGCGCACATACGCAGCGACAACTTGTATTCTCTTCTGGTATGTTTGATGCAACTTCTTGCCCAAAGCAAGGACATAAACTACCTGCGCCCCATAGCCTTGAACATGGAGGCTATTTCGGCCCAAGGCCGCCGTTGAATGCGCAAGTGAAACCCGTTCTCACGATGGTCATAGCTCTTCTTTCACATTTGCGTTAGAATACTCGATAAGGAGAGATAGTAAATCAGAACTCACGATATATATAGAACAAAGGCGTATATAATCTCTGCAAGATGTGAGGAAGGGCTTGCCAGGGAACTGAGGTAGCTGTGTGAGCTTGCTTCGAATGCTGCTTGGGAGAAATTTTGTGACCCGTAGAAGCACAGAGAACTAGGAGGAAGACGAAAGACAAAGACAAAAGGTAGACGGCTTTCCTGGTGAGTAATAGATCATGTCCCAACAAACCACTCCCACCCAATGGCGCTTTTGTTCTCTCGATTAGATATGTGCACTCGAGGCAAGGTATATCATATATCATCCTGAGCATTGGGGAAGAAGTTGTATATATATGGTGGGAGTGATGTGATGAAGCTTGATAGGTGGAATCTTTGTGAAGGAGACGGCCCTCTATTTATAGGAAAGTCTGGAATCTTCACGTATTTGCCTTCTGTATTCCTTGCAGTAATTTTTTATATGTTACCCGCAAATATTCCATAGGCAATCTGTTTGTTTCTTGATCCTTTGTCCCCATACTTTATGATGGTCATGCAGCGCTTACCCCAGGGAATGCTCTCACTGTAGCCTCATCTTAGTCTCAATTGTCAGAAATCTATAAATCTTTCCCTTAGTTTACCTAATTTCTTCGTCCTGAAGTCTAGACTAATTCAAATAGATTTGGTCAAAACTTATATAAACTTATTACAATTAGCCAAAGGGCGTTCCGACGGTCCTGATTATATATCTATCTCATATAAATAAGAATTCCCAATACCAATGCGTATGTTGATGCCGCATCTTGCTGCAGATGCCCTCATTGTAATCTGTGGGAGTGATTGTCAAGTAGGTAGGTAGTTTCTCTACGCAAAAGATGTTGCGAAAGGCAACAGTCACGGAAAGTCGCAAACGATTTGAATGACAAACCCGCCATCCTTGTGCCCTCATAGAAGATATCATGATCACAGGAGGCAACAAGGATAAAGAAGATTCGGTCCTTTGTTTTATCATAGCAGGACGTGATTGAATTAACATAGACTCATTAAAAGTTCCCTAACTATGATGCATCAAGCATCTCTCATACTTCATCCACACATTGCCCACCGTGGCTTTTAAACGACAAAATATCGCTGATCCCCATCCGATACGTGCATGATAGTCCATCGTTGAGATCCGTTATCATGTTCCTCAAGCTTGGATCGACGTACATGCATGACCTGCAAAGCAACCGTGGCGCCCTTTTATGACCGTAACGCAAAGTGAAAACTGATGGCTAACCGCCCACTGAGGTATCTTGAGTAGAACAAATAAGGAAATTTCCGTGATCGTGTCATTGTGAAGCCAACCTGTTCACATAAAGAAAGAAAGGAAGGAAGAAAACAATGTCGTATAGACTTGGCGTGTTGTCTCAAGGCTTGGAAGGATGTTATCTGTTCTGGGCATTACAGACGCCCAATTCTTTGTGTTGGCATTGGGCCAGTCTCCTCAGCTTGGTGGAAACATGATTGAGGCTCGCGCAGCTGGTTTGCTACATGGATATCAACAAGCATTTCCACAAGCGCCTCTGCATCCTTGTGGACATTGACAAGCTCGGCTGGACCAGAGGAAACTCCAACCAGACTTCCATCAGCTCGGGGCTTTCGATACGCAGCGAAGATGATTCCACGTTCGGTGCTCATGGACTGTGTTGATGATGCTGAGTTTCTCGAGATGATTGGTCCCTCTTGCGAACACTCGTCGGTGTAGAAAGCGTGAGCATAACCCCGAGCAAACTCGTCACCCTGGACTTGTTTTGCTCGATACTCTATCCATCCTGGTGTGCTAAGTATCTTGTTATGGGCTGTTGTTGAGATTTGAAATGGAAGGTTGACGTTTTCCAGTCCATAAGCAGCGAGCAGCCGTCCAGATAACGGTGCAACTTTTTTGCTGGTGGTAGAGCTGCTGGAGTGGGGTTGAGTGTCATCGGTCCATAGGTTTACCACATAGACGAAGTCAAAGTTGTAGCGGATGGCGATTCTAGCTGCTTCGAAAGCAGCAGCAGTGGCAGCTTTGCTACCATAAGGAGGGGTGAGCGTTAAGAGAGAAGAGCGAGTAGAAACGGGTGTGGAAGGGGCTGTGGAGGGATGTGAGGGTGCAACCACATCCACAGTATCTTCTGGGGCCGACTCGGCAATATCGTCGTCGCTCAGGTTGAAAAACTCATTAAAGTCGGGCTCTCGAAGGGTGGAGCTAGTAACAGATAGTCTGTTTGTTGCAAAGTCCAAACTGATTTGACTTGAAGTTCTTCGTAATCGCTGTTCGCCGACTGTTCTGGCAAGCTGGCGACGGATGTCACTGTATACAGACTTGTTGAGAAAGTCGATTGATTTTGATGCTTTCAACTGTGCAATATGCACTGGGCGAAGTTCGGGGGATGACTCCGGGGTTGGGGGTTTCGTTTGAGGCAGTGCCGGAAGTTTCTTATCACGGAAGTAAGTAGGTCGACGAGTATCTTCGTCTTCCAAATCCGAGCAAGGAGGAGTATCAAGTCGCAAAGCCTTGGGAACGGGCTTTCTTGGGGATCGCATTGGAAGGCTGCGCTCACTAGGGGCCTCCATGGATGATTTCGGATCGCGAGTAGAAGACGAGGCAGAAGTATCTCCATTACGGGTCGGAGGTCGAGGGAAGTGGTAGCCATCGAATTCGCCAGTAAACGATTCTTCTCGTGGGGACATGAAAGAGTTCTGGAGGGGGCAGTACTCCAATTGATAGGAGTTTGGTGAGCGAATGGGACTTTGAGTGCTGTTCAAGTCAACTCGATGAGGAGAGAGGGGAGTTGGGAAAGAAGGACCTCGACTCCGGGGTTGCTTCCCGCCTTCTTCTCGCGCAGCCATGCGGCTAGCTTTGGGGCGAATGAATGAAGGTGAAGGAAACTGAGGTATCTTGGAAGGGATAGAAGCTTGATCAACAGGATCAATGGAGGCAGCTGGCGTCTTCTTCTTGGCGAAGAAGCGCTCGACTCTTCCAAAACCATTGGCCATATTGAACCTTGGTCAATGAAAGAACGAAGTCGACGTTGCGCAGGATACCTGAGCCAAGAGATGTTAGCGAGTGAGGGAGAAACTCAGGCCTTCCGCGTGCTTGGAGGTGCACGAGAGAGAAGAATTGGTTTGCAACATACCGGATCGGATGTGGGCGAGACCTATCAATGGAGGAAAGGAGAAGGGAAAGTGTAAGCCCGGGTGACGCTGAGGTGAATCAGAGCGACTCGTGGTGGAAATTTGGTGTTTTGTGAAATCGAGGCAAAACAGACCACACTGGAATTGGAGCTGAATGGCACGAGATATTTTGATGGTTGTTCGGGTGTGACTGTATCAAACAGTAACAAAGGAAGCAGGATAAGAAGCAGATTGGTTCATGACCACAAAGACAAATGCAATCACTTAGATTCTCAAACAGATCAATAAGATGGCGTCGGGTGATTTGTTACTCGAAAGAGAATCGAAGTCGAGTTGGGTGCGGTTTGAATGTACCAGGTGTTAGGAACTCTCGAGGCTGGTGTTGCGATCTCCTGCGCTTGCCTCTTTTGCTCCGTGTACTGTCGTGTGTCGCCAAGTCCCGTCGCCTTCACAGCAGTGAAGCTGTGCTTCGGTTTGTAACAAGCGATATCAATGTCGATATCGCAAGCTGCAAATATTAAAAAGGGAGTTTGGTAATGTTTTTGTGAGGTGTGAGTGGTGAAGATATGGCTCGGTAGGAAGCGAGAAAGGTTACACGGCAGGTGCAACGGAGCGAGTATTGAGAGGGGGGACCTGCGTGTGGTGTTTGTGTTGCACGAGGCAAGAACGACTGCACACAAACGGTTCCAGTTACTTGCCTGTTGCTGCTGCAGAATGCGATGTAAATAATTGGTGGTTCAGGGTGAACAAACAGAGAAAGGTATGCAATAATTTAAAATAATTATAAGCGATTATAATAATCATTCTTTTTTTCAAACCCCATCAACTAAAACACCCTGGGCGCGAGGGAGACTTTAAACGTTGCTCTCAGCGAGAATAAGCAAGTCCATCTCCAGCGGTAGGACGTTGGAAAACAACGTCTGTGGCTCCTGCGGGAGCAGGGATAACGCCCTAGCATGCCTGCATGCCCCGCTTGACTCGGTTGACACACCCATAGCTAGCGCCCCGCAGACTCCATTTCACTCCCTCCAAGCCTCCCTAGCACCACGAACTCCCTTCACCATTAGCATGGACCTCGCGCTCGCACACAGGACCCTTGCGAGCCTAGCCCACTGGAACTTGGTGATATATCACGTCTGGATGCATCCATGATCCATTGAGTCAGCCTTTGTTGCTTTTTCTAATGAAGAGAGATGGATACAGCAGAGACATTTGTCAGAGACAAGCTTCGTTCCAAAGATGATAGCCACACTCCGTCCAGCTTCAGATCCCCCGGATGTTCGTGTTACATCTTGCAGCTCATTGCTACGTAGGTGCAGACTAAAGCAGGAGAAGGAGATCAAGTTCATTGATACAAAGATCTAACAATACTGTAGTAACAAAGGGTTTTCTTCCCCTACCTCCTAATTGACTCGAGGCTGTCCTCATCCCTGTGGCTTGGCGACTCGAATCGACTTGATACGCCAGTTACCTCACTCGCTTTACCCACGCAGCGAATCATTTGCATTTCCTCCGATGCTGATACCATTTCAGATCATCCTCTCTGGAAGGGGGCTACCCTGATGTCAAGGCGGGCAGCGGAACAGTAACAACGTTGCCGATACTAACACTAGCACAGACTAACACCGACTTACCACGTTAGCGACTGCAGGGAGTTCCTTGATCCCTCCCGGGAGGACCACCCTGTGGCTTGTTTTCTCCCCACGATAACTATCCTTTAGGTTCGGACACCTACCACATCCTGGACCAAGCTCGCCATTTTCTTCCCGTTACAGTGCAGCGAGCCATACTCGTACTAGCGTAGTGACCCCTACTCGCAACCTAAGTACATTTCAAGCTCTTGTTACAACTCTATGGCCAGTCAAGCAATATGCACAGCATTCCGAGCAACACATCTGCCTTCTTCAGTTGTGAACAAACTTCCGCAGGTTCTCATATGTTTTCAAATGGAATTATTTACAAATTTTCTGCTTCTCGTCCTTGACACCGGAGTAGTCGAAAGATACAGGTCGCCTGTTGAGCTGAATCTATGTAAGTTTGCAATTGCCTCAAACTGACAGGGTCATCTGTAGGGCAACTCAATCCTATCGAGGGAAGCTTTAAACTCAACACGTGCTGCGATGAATTACGGAGTTACATCACGGCAACCTTGGATACTGGTGGATTCTCAGGCCGATCAACCCGATTCAATTGGAGGCTATTAAAGATACCGCGTGGAGCAAGGGATGACGACGAGCTCCTCTTGCTCCTGTATTTCATCCCTACTACCCTGGACTACTAACCAATTTTTCTAGATGGAGAGAATCCCACCTAACAGACTCCGCTAATTCTTTGACTAGATTTGGCAATACTATCCTGGATGAGCATTTCCCTCTACCTGTTTGTACATGTCGCCGAACTCGTTGTCCAAGTTACTAGCCAAGGCACCGCGTGCCACCCCGAGACCTCTCTCTAACCCGGACAACTACGTTTCTTTTACGAAGCAGTACTTTCTTGAATGAGTGTTGCCGATAGTGAGACACTTTCTGCCAATGACGGCGTGTCCTGATGGTCCTTGGCTTGAGACTCTGGAAGTGACATAGCAGGTGCCGTGGCGTGTGTGGATGGCCGAAGAGCTCAGAAGGTTTTGCATGACGAGTTTAAGTATGGACTGGCCATTGTCAGTCGTCGAAAAAGAAAAAAAATTGTCAATATAATTACTACTCTGAGAAAGACTTTACAGAGCCAGCCAGCATGTGCACAGCGCATATGACTGGTCATTGGAAAGACATTATTATTACAAACAAATTCGTTACCCATCAACTCAAACATGGTTTGTATTAACTTTGGTTGTATGTTCATCCGAACTGCCATACTCCAACCACTCAGACAGATGGCCGTCTACTGTTGTACTGCGGATTCCTCACTATGAACATGTCATATTCGGTCCGTGTCTCAGGCGAGACTGGCTACCTCTTAGCGAGCCGGGGGGCGACACCGGACCATCACCAACTCCGCATTCACCCACATCCGAACTTATCAAAACAGCATCTTCCTTAATAAAGAAGGAGGAAAGCCTCGGTGATCCTCCAGAACTTTATTTAATGGTAAAATGGTGAGCATTGAGCCACAAGGAGCCAACAAATCATTCGGTTGTCATTTGCTTTTCAGAGTGCACTACCGCAATTCAATACAGAGTTGGTCTGACACAAAAGTCCACCCTGAATTGACAGGAGCGAGGCAGTTACAAGTACGAAATAACGTTTCTTTCCCATTCATAAAGATTCATCTATTCTCAAGTACTTATTCCCTCGAGTTGGACTGAAGCTTGTGATGTGAACCCTCCCTACCAGCGAGCCTTGTTGTTGCACCGTACAGCGGACCCCTGGGAGGTGGGTATCAAATTGCTTCTTTTGTCTCCCATATCCTTCCTCATTGGTCGCATATAGCGGCGGGCGACATAGAGGCTCCCTGCTTCATGGCCGTGCTCACCAGGGTCAAAATCATCTTACCCTCGAGGCTCATAGGTCTGGGTGGATGAGAAAACTGCATCCTTGTTATAGTCGCACAGGCCAAGGTTTGCAGCTGCCGACGTAATGAACTGCAACGAACGTTTCCACTTGAGAGCGGGAATCACATGATACAACTGTCATCAGGGTTACCCCAGGTCGGTGCGATTTGCCGTGTTCCGGCTCTATCATAAATTGCATGGGGTTTTGCTAAGTTGGGAGCTATTTATCCGCAATGACGAAGAACATAAGAGACGCCGGAGACTAATAACTCCGGAGTTCTAGCTACGGGAGTTGCAATTGCACGGAGGCATGCTACCTGACCTTTTTCGTGCCAAGGACTCGTATCTACTGCCGGCAGTTATGATAGATCTCACATCAGATCTCACATATGTTCAGTACAACACTGCCTTGGTCAATGCCTTTGCTAGGCTTTTTCAGGATTAATCCCCGTCACTGAGAAACCCCATCCACCAGGTTCAAAATTGTGTCTACCCCGCTCATGACATCCAGCCTTACTGATAAGATATCCCCCTTGCTTTTTTCCCATGTCATACGAGCCTGAGTCAATGGCAAAGACAAGTTGCAGACCAATTTCTTGAGAAAAAGCTGCGGAATGTCTCATTTCAACTCAAGAGTTTCACGACCTGCTGCAGAGTGGCTGGCTAATTAGGAGTGGCAAAAGGGAGTATTTTGTGCACACCATTCATCATTAAGCATATCTTGTTATCCCAGTGCCCTTCATAATCCCTTATGCCAACCCTTGCCTTTGATATTGTATAGCGTCCCTAAATATTGAGCTTGGCCATGAGCTTACACGATTGATGTGTCTGCTAAGCTGGTTCTCTACCATACCCGCCGAGTTATTCGGTGGGTCACTGATTAATCGTCAAACCTCTTGGAGGCTCATTGCTTACACGTTGTGAGACTCGGGAACAAAGCATTCATGACACCTGGGCAACACTGCCCTTCATGTCTTGCTTGGAACCGTCTCAATAATGACAGAAAGCTGAGGCATAAGCAAATTGCAGCTGCCTGCAGGCCTTTGTGCAGTTGTCTAGACTGGAGATGATCGATCAGTTATCCATGCACAAAGCGTATGAATCGAGAGTTCATAGCTTCGGGATTGCCTTGTTCAACCTATCACGAAGAATTCCGAAGGCAAGCAATCTGATGATTCATGGCGAGACATTCCACGGAGTGTCTAGCACAGGTGAACTCCTCTTACACGCGTGAAACATAATTTGATTGGATATCTCACCTGACGTTGCGCTGTAATCAGTTCTGTAGTTCGCCAAGAACTACAGTACTTTACTGGCAACGGCGACCTGCAGAAGTGACACCACTGACACTGCGAACCCATATTCGTGTTACACGTGTGTCATTTTACTTCACATCGTTGCCTTTGATTGGCGGTGGCTTTGTGGTTGACTGGTCACGGAGAGGCTGCGACCAAAGCAGAGCAATGTGCTGGATCTTGGGAATGCTTATCCCAGCGTAGCATCATCAATCCCGACAGAAAGGAAATGTAAGATTGATGGAGCCCAAGATCTGGCCAACATTGCAAATCGATCCCTGTGCCGGCAGCTGCATGCGCATACATATGTGACAATGCAGAGATACATCAGACCAGAGATTTTGCAGTTCGCCTTCGGTAGGCTATGGAATAAAAAATGGGATTGCGAAGGACGGAAAATCGATTTAACAACAACTTACACGACACTGCCTCAATTGAGCAAGCCAAACTTCAATGTTTTGCTAATCTCACATGCGTATACGCGGCTTCGGAAATCTCAACAAATCTCTGTCGGTCTCGCCTTTCAGAACACAGAAAGAAAAATCCTTCATCTTGCTCCCTTGCCTCATGCAGTTTTTTTCAGAATGGCCGACTTATAGCCCACACGAAAGAAAGAAGAAAAAAGAGAGAGAGGAAACAGACGCCTCCCATATTATCCATTTTCTTTCCTCCCTCGCATGAACCCCCAGCAATCTCCACCACATAACCCCCTGTTACACGCCACGCGCCAATCCATTTGGCCGTTAACCACGCAGATCTGGTCCGGCCGGGGGCCACGCGAGGCGGGAACGGAAGGGAAAGGCAGCGGAAACGGAAACGGAACGGCAGCGGGCGAAAGAGAGAGAGAGAAACCTGACAAAAGCACAGAATGCATATACATAGCGCTACTGTAAGAGCCTCCTCCAACAGTCTCTGATTGTGTGCAATGCCTTGCATGCGCATACATGGTATATCCTTGATCTGTCTCTGTTGTTGTCGCAGCATGATTTAATGACAGATTGTCAAAGACACTCTAATGCTGCAGCATCCTCGCTGCCGCAGGAACCCGAGGCGCCACTTTACAGGCCTTGAAGTTCCTGCAAGAATCGAAATTTTTTCTTGATTTCTTTTTCCTCTCTTTTTGCCTTGGTCTTCCTTACTTGCCCTGCCCTAGACTAATTCGGTCTCGTTGTTCACATTGGGAATCTTATGGGTCTCCTGCGTAGAATCGGGCAGATCGAGTTTTCCCCATTCGTTTCGACGGCAGACCGCCATTAGACGGGATGAGAGGATGGGACGAAAGATGAACATGGATGCGCGTGGTTTGTAGTACTCCACATTGATAGATACGTACGTACTGCAATCTGCGAGGCAAGGAAGAATTACCGGGACCTGGAGAGTTTGATTATGCTCTTGGTTGTTGTTCAACATGTGCTGGTTTATTCTGGGTATCTGTCTAGGGTAGGCCATCTCCGCGTGTAAGCCGATATGAAGTTCTGACGACTTGTCAAGATTTAACTCATCTTCAAGTCAATGATTTATAGTGCACATATATTAGGAGGAAGGGTATCATACAACTCCTGTGAGAGGGTAAAGTTTGTTATGATACGGTGTTTTGGAATGAATTTCTGAATATCGGTTTGTAGATACTTGTGTGACAAGGCAATTTTGGGTGGAAACGCAAAAAGTGTGATCAATCTGTAGAAAGTTTTGAGCAGAGCTAGAAGATTTTTATTGAGTCTTTTACTTAAGACTCTCTGGTTTCTTCTTCTTCCCTGTTCTTTTGTTTTTCACCTGCACCATCACATCTTCTTCCTCATACAAGATCATTAACGCACGCACATCCCGTGATGTACAGTAGGCGTGCAAAAGTTCCGACAATTTCCTCTATTCTACACTTTAGAAAGATAAATAAATTGTTAAAAGCTCTGTTTAATTTATGTAATTCTATATAATATAGTTCTAAGATTATATATAGAGTTTTCTAAATTTAATATAATCTATTCTAATCTAACCGTCTCTTGTTGGCTCGTTAGACAACATAAGAATGAGACTACTAGAAGGCAAGTGAAGCCAAAGACTGAGAACGAAAGCACTGCTTGGGATTTATAGTAATTTTCATCCGCATTCTTATACATGATAGTCGAATTGTCCTAAACTGTAAGTCTGATGGTAAACTTTGAGAGCAGTTCTGATGATTTCACCGTCCTACTGACGATAGACAATGGGAAAGAAGTCGTACAAATGTCGGCAGTTTACCCGAATGTGTTGACGGCGGTAGCTACACTACAACCAAGATGAAGCAAGTCAAACTATGAAGGCAGAGATAATTATTCGAGCTGAAGGAGAAGAGAGTCTCAGGCAAAGAATTGCAGAGTACGTCTGGTTCTGATGTTGTACGGTAGTTGATAAGCAGCTCATATGCTTCGTAAGTCCTCATTTACCACCAGCCCAACTATAGCATCTTCTATGCATCGCCCTCTCTTTAGCATGGATGTCTAGGCTTCCAGACCAATTCTAGTCCCTTCCAAGACCGCTCTGGAATAGTTACGATACCAATAACATAATTTGGATGATCTTCTTTCTGTAACAAACTAGCTATACTGACATACATGCCACTCACGTGCGGGGATAGAGCTAAGCTGGCAGAGAGATGACTCTAGGAGGGCATTGATTCTTCTGAAGTGCTTGAGTTGGATGAGTTTCGGCTGGAATTGAGGCACTACTCTCGATTGGTAATATCGAGGAAGGACGGAAAAGGACATGGACAAAACTCTGTCCTCGTGATTGTACTTGAGGTCATTCCGACCCATTATACACTTTTCAAGCTACTGCCATGATTCAAATCCATCAAGTTCACGATTGTAACTGCTAGAGGTTCGGTTCTCTTGTAGTTAACTGGCTTGTCCAGAGAATCAGCTTTTTGTCACTATCCCCTCTCGACAAAACAATCAACATCCTGCGAAGCAATGTGTTAATAGGAAGTCACCGAGTCCGCCAACCGGAGGATGACTATTAAGAGGATGAGACCAGAGCTTGAGCCCTCGTCATCGATAGAAATACAAAACTCATAGTGCAACGGTTGAGTGAAGGTTCCAAAGAAGGTAAGCATGGCGGCTCTATCTTCACATGAACATGTACCAGGACAGGTCTCTCAAGCAGATCCAAGCATTACTCTACTATCCTTATGATATACTTTATTCACTAGCTATCATGCCAAGGATGATGGGAACATATTGATCATCATTCATTACGAACATAAGTAGTACAGACTACTTAGTTGACAAGTCGTAGTCATCAAGGGCCATCACAAACAGCCCGTGTTATGCTTTGATTGACCCAAAGAACATTAGTCGAATGGGATTCTTCGCAGACCTTGGCTCATGCCTCTCTTCTTCATCTCCTGAGCAGCAGCAATGCTGCTAGGAACCTTGATACCGCAGCAGTCTCCCCAACCAGTACCGTCGTGAGCCTTACCGGTATGGTCATGGCCCTCGTGCGGATCGTGCTCGGCATCTTCAACATCCCCAGCACCTGTGTCCTCGCTCATCCCATCAGCTGCTGACACTAAAGACCCGAACAGGAAGTGCTGCATGACAGGGAGCTTGCCCAGGACTTCAGCGACGAACATGCGGCGCATGCCCCCGTCGATCTTTGTCCAGGACCTTGCTGACGAGATATCGTCGAGCATCGGACTGTGCCATCTTAGACCCTTGACGGTTTTTGTGCTGTTGACGAAGCTGACTTGACCAAGGTACATGTAGTCGTGGCCGAACTCCTCCAGAGTCAGGTCCTGGTGGATAGCCCGCGGGGTGATATATGGGTGATGCAAAAGCTGTGCGGCGCCGAAAAGGAAAGGCAGGAATTGGTAGTCGTCAAGTCCCCAGACACCATGAGATCCTGCAGGCTCGAGATAATATGTCATTTGGATAACACGCATCACCTCGAGGTAGCGCACGAACACGCGGAGGATGAGGGGCTTGAAGTCGGATTGTTTCAGCAGGCCCAGTTGGTAGAGACAGAGGAGCCAAATCATAAAGTTCAGCTCGTGTCCAGAACCGTAATCGATTCTGCTCCCGTTACCAAAAGATTGGCAAAAGTATGTAGAAAGCTCGGCGATGGCATCGTCGTTTTGCACGCCGATCTCCCGATGCCATGCGACGCTGTTATTTTGTGCCAGCTCAAGAAGACCTCGGAAGGCTTTATTTCCGAACCGTGAACCACCCTGTTCATTTGGAGGAGACTTGGTCACCAGCTGTTCCGTCTCGTCGAGGATATGTAGGATGGCCTTAATGGGACCACTCAAGTCGGCGTCTCGGACTGCAGAGTTGGGAGTGTCAACCACAGACTCTGCCAGTCCAAAGACCCATGCTGTGATGAGTTGACATGTCGTAGAGGATAGGAATATATCGTGGTCCTTCTTTGACAAGATTCTCCGCGACGGCGTCTTGAAAGTCCAGTCGGCAGTATCGGGTGGCGTGGGCAAGGCGGGCGTCTCGGGAATGGGAGTCGGATTGGAGGGACCTGAGCGTCGCTTTCGAGGTTCGAGCTTGGGAAGTTGGCCTTTGAGGCTTGGTATAGATGGTGCTGCACCTTGTGATGGATCGGGCTGAGTGGATGTTTGCGAAGCCATTTTATGTACCAGTTGTTATATTGTGTTAGTGGTTTGTGATAGGAGGAAAGTCAACTGTAGCTATCGAGAGAGGCTGCATGTCATCAGTTATGGATCTATGATTGGCAGTACCTCTGCGGGTAGATTCTAGACTGGCCCCACTATCTAGAAATCCACAAGCAACCTTCAGTAAACGAACTTGGTGAGTGTAACTTTTCTCTTGGTTGATCAATGTCTTTAATAACGTCTTTATTCTATTCAAAGTCTGAGAATATACTGGTGTCTGGTGCCTTATCCACTATCATCTCACTCATCTATTACCTTGGCCTACCGCTTTACACACCGTGGGGCTAAAGTGTCAAGTCAAACGACACAGAAAATTTCCCAGCTTTAGACATCAACATCAACACCAACAACAATGGCTCCCTCCGCTGAACCTACAGCAGAGCTATCGCACCTCGCCAAGGCCGACGGCTCTGCCACATTCTCATACGGTGGATATGCCGTGATAGCCGCAGTGAACGGCCCCGTCGAGGCCCAACGGCGAGATGAGAACGCTTTTGAGGCTCTGGTGGACGTCATTGTTCGTCCTGCCGCTGGCGTAGGAGGTGAGACCCCCCGACATGCTCTGTCGCAAGACATCAGCTTCTCATACATGCTGCAACAGGAACCCGTGAGAGGCAGCTCGAGTCCATCATGCAGGCGGCGCTTAGACAACTCATCCCTGTGAGAGATTATCCTCGGTGTGTGATCCAGATCACTCTTCAGGTTGCCGAGACACCTGAGAACGCCTATGTCAATGCAAAGCTAGTTCAAGCGCAATTGGTAGGTTTTCGTGTCCGAGCTGACGGTATGTATCATGGTTGAACTGACGTTTGGCCACAGAACCTCCCTATCATTCCCGCGCTTCTTCACACAGCCATCCTAGGACTCCTCACCGCCGCCATTCCTCTCAAGACAATTGGCGCTGCGACTCTCCTTGCCATTCCCGAAGAGGAGGGCAAAGACATCATCGTCGATCCAACCGCCGTAGACATTGACCATGCCAAGTCTGTCCACGTTCTTGCCTTCACCTCTCCCGACAATCTGCTCCTGTCAGAGAGTGAGGGAGCTTTCTCTCCCGGTGAATGGGCCAAGGTTCTCGAGGTTGGACAGCGTATATGCTGTGAGCACCAGCAGCCCGGCTTCGACACAGCAATGTCCGGTGACGATATTGAGTCCAAGAGCATGCGACAGTTCATCCGCTCAGCCATGGAAACCAAAGTGGCGGAAGACCTGTACTGGAAATGATACACCAACGCCAAGTGCATGATAACCCGCTCGTTATCTCCGACATGTATCAACCTGCCAGGATTGAGCATCACAAAGAATCCTCGCCTACGCGCCCAGCTACGGGGGAGACTTACCAAACTGACCAAACTCAGCGTCAGTCCGTGGAGTCGAAGGTGTCACCAAATTACGAGACCTAGCTAGCTAGCCCTCGAAATTCCTGAGAAAGAGGGTCAAACCCAAACCCTCCTCCCTTTGACGAACAAAAAAGTGTTTCTTGTTCTAGCATTCAAACTGCCAAGCGCAAAGCTGGGCACAGCCTCGGGAGGTTTCTGATCCGGTCTGCTATCGGATAAGGGTCTCGAAACACCAGCTCCTCAGTGGACGAGGTCCTGGTTTGTGGTGTTTCACCACGGCATCAGAACCTGTACTGGCGGTCTCAGGCCGGTTTTTGGAGGCTAGGCTGGGTTTGCGAAGGATTTTAGATACCATTAAAATTTACAACGAATTTTTGAGATCGCATAACTTCTCGATTGCATCAGGAGTGGCTGGTTGGTTGGCTCGTTGCCTTTCCCATGTTTTCCAACAGGGGTAAAGTAAACAATGGGGTTTGCATTGAGGTACCAATCCACCCATCCAATACAACACCTGTCAGCAAGTACCTTGCTATTCACGTAAATCGTTCCGGTCTAGACTTTCAGTTTCCAAGCGGGAGGCAACTCAAGTTTTGGAGAAGCGTTCCTGAGACGAATTGCCACGCCCTCAATACCAGTGCCACATTGGTCAGATTCGCTCTGTTAAGTTGATTGATACTTAGCAAATGGCCTGCTATAGTGCTTGGCGCCTGGATAGCTGATACTCGGTGTGACAGTCGCTAAAAGTTTTATCACAGTTGAGGTTACAACCGTGGAAGCCCAGAGTCCAAGATCTACGAGGATTTGCTTTGTTCGGGATGAAAATACGTGATACATGAAAAGAATGGATGAAGGTCCTAACCGTGAATCGCTTTCTATAATTCCAATAAACTACTTGCCTAGAGGTAGTGCTCGAACCAGGGAGTATTAAGCCACTGCAGCCACAGGAAGGCACTGGGCAGTACGGATACGGAAGAGTCGATGGGAATTGATTAACAAACTGGGGAAATCTGCAACGATCCTGAACCGTTGAAAAACCAAATATCCACTTGACAACTGTCAGATCCACTTGCTAGCAGAGCACGGATCCTTATTGACGGGAGAGAATGATATGATGTGAGTACGGAAATTTGCTCAAGTTTAGCTATGTATCCGTATGTTTGGATGATATGATGGAACCTCGAGGCAAACAAGTGATCATCTGAAGATCCATGGAATATCAGTTGCAGTTTATCATATAGAAGAGGATCCTCTGATATCCTATAACATATACCACATATGATACTAAACTACTCTCCTGCCAAGTCCACACTAGCACATCACGAACAAACCTCCTAGCCTGCTGGCCTGCTAGCCTAGTATTATACAGTATATACGGAGTATAGTAGCCATCGTTAATAACCACAAAGCTAGGTCCCCGGTATACAAACTGGAGCAACCGTTTCTAATCACCGTCTTAACCGCTGCTACTCCATAAACGAAGGCAAAAGAAAGAATTTCACAAGGGAGAAGAGTATCCATAGCCCATCCAGGCTGACAAAGGGGGGACCAGGGGGGCCTTCGTTTGTATTTACGAGCAAGGGGCGGGAGACCTTGTTCCCAAAACTTGAGGACCCTGGAACTAAAACGTTACGGGAGGCGGGTATCCTGTAACTCGAGATACTGGAGACTAGAGATGAAAATGGAGAGGGAGAGAGGCAGAGGGAGAGGAAGATGGCAAAAAAAGGGAAACGCCCAGAGAGTATTAAAAGCCACCTGCAGCTCGCCCAGCAAAGAAAAGTTTGGTTTTCGGTAGCCGGTCTCAATACTCTCTTTCCAGCCTAAGCACTTTGAGGTTCTCTTTTTATTATTGCTGTTATTTTACATTGATTGTAATCACGCGTATATATTTTCGCTCCAAAAGACTCTGTGAGTCTCGTCGTCGCCAAAAGAATATCGCCCACTTTATTTCTTCTATCACCTCTTTTTTGTTGTTGTTGCCCCTCGCTTACGGCTTCGTTTATCATCTCCTTCGCTCAATACGAAAAAAACAGAAGAAGTTGTTGGTTGCTGAGAATCTTGGATTAGCGCGCTCCTTCAAGCAATAATCTCTTGGTTGCGTCTATCTCTTTTTTTCAATCGCTGGTCGTTGGAAACATCTTGCATCACATCTTTTGTGGCTTGCATTACTTGCTGGTCCGCGTGGTGTTACAATCTGCAGCCCCAAAAGAAAGAGAGAGAGAGATCCTTGTTCTTCGATTGCTTCCTATTTTGACCTTCTTGGATCTTCTGCCCGAAACTCCGAGTTGCTATTATTATAGTGGATTTACTGTTATTTCAACGGTGAATTATTCAATCGGATTTCGATTACCGCCTAGACCTCAACCTCAACCTCAACCTCAACCTACACGACCCAACAAGACCCTCACCCTCACCCTCACACTCACGATCTTGTTCTAAGCCAGCCTCTTGGTTTATAAGTCGTGATCCCTTGATCCACGTGCATCTTCATCTTGTGCATCTGCGACTAGACTCGTCTTATCACAGCCCAACCCACCAATCGCGGCGTGTCCCTCCCGCTCGGCTCGGCTCTTGCGTCTTAGAAGCCATCGACAATCCCTGGTCACATCTCCCTGAGTGGCCATTCCCCCCCGCAAATAGACTAAACCTGTCACTCGTCACTTTTCCTTCTCGAATTTCGATATATCGACCTTTTCAGGTGGTGGTATCGTTTAGTACCTAATTGGGTACCAGCTGCATTGCGCCGAGAAAAGAGAGTTATTGGGGAGCAATTGGTCCTATTAATATCACTGGATATTAAAAAGGAGAAAACCCTTGTAACCTTATCACAGGGAAGCGAGGTAACAACCAAAGCTCGCACTGCGACGTCATCTGTGTCTCTTTTTTTGCTTGTAAGACACAAGCCCCTGGAGGGTTCTGGATTCTTGAGTTGCATCGATCTAAAAGGCGGTACCTGATACATCTTCTGATACCGGATACAAGACACGGCTTTTGATCTTCAACTCCGAGGCTGTTTCTCCGCTTGTCTCCGCGGATTCATCCACCAACTAATTCCCTATCAAAGGATTTTTGTTGTTCACTATCACCAGTGACATAAAAGTCGTGTGAATTCCAAGTCCAAGATTCAAAAAAGCACACGATTTGCAGTCAGGACAACGAGAGATATCGCGTGCTCGTTGCATTGAAAGCAGCGGATTTTATCCTTTTAGGGGCGACCAATCCACCTTTTAGGCACATCCCCCCCCTCTGAAGGCTGAAGCTACAGGTCACAGGTTCACTAAGTCCGCTCCATCCATTAGAGGAGCCTCCACCAAAACCAAAAGAATCCTTTAACCTTCGGAAAATATGACAGGCATGCTTTGCGCCGTGTCTCCCACGACTCTCCACCCAAGTCTTGGCAGCCCCCGAGAGCGAGACAACGGCTATTGCTTGTCTCCCCAGTCTCAGTCCCAATCCTTTACAAATAAGAGGAACTCGGCCTCCGATTCGGACTCTCTTCGCACTACTCATCTTCAAGTCCAGCAACAGAGTCCCTTCCAAGTGCAATCTCCCTCTCCTTTGTCCCTGACTGATCGTCGTCTGTCGCAACTCGACGACCTCCAAGACACTTTAAACCCTCAATCTCTCCAGGGCGACTGTGGACCCTTGACTTTGTCATCTGCCTCACTAGATACAACTGCTTCCTCCACCTCTTCTTCTCCTTCTTCACTATTGCCCTTATCAATCCCCGGACAATCCTACTCAGAGTCTTCTCCTCTTCGGTCTAATTCTGGCCCGAGGGCTTTGGCTTCGGTCATCCGACACAACAAACCCGACGCTCTCTCGCTTTCACTTGCATCTGCCCTCAACATGCCTTCGGTTCGCGAGGCGGAGGCCAAAGAGTCTAACTTGCCATCGGCCTCAAGTGTATCAGTATCCAAGAGCTCTGCTCCATCGCAAAGCTTGACCGATGCCCTCAATGACCTCGCCTTGTCCCGTTTACCCCCAACAGCCGCTGTCAAGACGCCCACAACTGCCCGCACTTACACTTCCACCGACAGTCATGATACAGCTGCCTCTGATGCCGCAGCCACCGTCCTCGCCTCAACTCTCCAGTCACCGTGTTTCTACCATCAACGATTTGCCGATGCCGTCGACATTGGCAAAGTCCTGGAGGAGATCAAGAACGATGTCTCCATGTCGCACTCGCGCCTCGTTGCGACCGCAACTGGTGTTCGAGAGGTCTCCAAGCAGCTCCAGCGCCGCCCCATCAAGCGTGCTGTTCGCAACATCATGATTGTCACAAAGGCCCGCGATAACCAGCTTGTCTACCTCACCCGTGAACTTGCCGGCTGGCTGTTGCGCACCCCACGCTATGGCTCCGACCTTGGCGTCAACGTCTATGTCGATGCTAAGCTACGAGGTTCGCGACGCTTCGATGCCTCTGGCCTGCTCGCCGAGAACCCTCGTTACCAACACATGCTCAAGTACTGGACCCCCGATCTGTGCTGGAGCCAACCCGAGAAGTTCGATCTCGTCTTGACCCTCGGCGGCGACGGCACCGTCCTGTTCACCTCGTGGCTCTTTCAGCGCATCGTGCCTCCTGTGCTCTCATTCAGTCTCGGCAGCCTCGGCTTCATGACCACCTTTGAATTTGAGAAGTACAAGGAGCACCTCAACAGGATCATGGGCGATGACGGCATGAAGATCAACCTTCGCATGCGCTTCACATGCACCGTCCATCGTGCCAACCGTGGCCTCGCCGCTGTTGACGCACTCAAGCTCGAAGAGCCTGAGCAATTCGAGGTTCTCAATGAGCTCGTCATCGATCGCGGCCCGTCACCTTATGTTTCCAACCTTGAGCTCTATGGCGACGATGAGCTGCTCACTGTTGTCCAAGCCGACGGATGCATTTTCTCCACCCCAACAGGCTCTACAGCATACTCACTATCAGCCGGCGGTGCTCTCGTCCACCCTGACATCCCCGCCATCCTTCTCACTCCCATCTGCCCCCACACTCTCTCATTCCGCCCCATGGTTCTCTCTGACACTATGGCCCTCCGAGTTGTCGTCCCCCGCAACTCACGAGCCACCGCCTACTGCGCATTCGACGGCAAGGGCCGCCTCGAGCTCCGACAGGGCGACCACGTTACCATCACAGCCTCTCAGTACCCCTTCCCTACTGTGACACGCACCGACACAGAGTGGTTCGACAGCGTCAGCCGCACTCTCCGCTGGAACGTGCGCGCATCAGCACAGAAGCCCTTTGACGCCGAGGCTGGAGAGAATGGCGAGGACGACGACATCGGTTGGGATATCGACACCGACAGTGCATGCTACGCGAGTGAAGAGGGTAGCGTGAGCGCAAGTCCCATTCGTCGGCAAATGAGTCTCCTTGGAATGTGAGGAGGAATGACATTCGATCTATATTAAGAAGAAAAAAAGAATTGGATTTAGGCAAGGTGTTGGCGGCGCTTGATTATGTTATTCGTCTGTCTTTTTGTTAAGCCGGGCAACAAGTGGGATAGATTCAAAGATCTCAACGAAGATCTGTCAAGAGGTGGTTCAATAAGCAATGGCAACAGCTACTTAGACATCTAGATGTAGAGCAATATAATGGTCTCTCGATATAATCAATACCCACAGCGCGTGATTATATGGTTAGTAGGGGATATAAGATACAAGAAATGGCAATACCACTAGTCTGCTATTGAAATTATTATAATTTTATATAAGATATAATTTCACACAACATGTGATTTTATATGATTTTATATAATATTGTGTAAGGGGGAGAAGTTTTATATAAGGAAACTTAGGTAATCTTACATAAAGATATACAGTTTTATGTCTCTTTTTAAAAAGAAAAAAAATATCAGAGTGTAATTTCAATACCAACCATGATATCCTAGGGTCTCATGTTGACGGTTCATATAGAGACATAGGCCAGTAGTATTGGGGACCATTCCTGTACATTCTTATTGCCTTAATGAACTAAGTCTTTACTGATGTCTGTCTGCGAGACAATTTCTTATCGTCTGTTTTGTATTCATTCAAGAAGCCAAGTTACTAGCTTCACTGATTGAGCTAAGCAATATCGGTTCGGTTGAATGTAAAGATATTCACAAGCACCAGTTCCCAGGCGCCCTAACCCAAAGCCAAACCCAACGCAGTTGAACCACAAACATCCTACACCGGTATACATTGGGAACCAGACTCAAAGCTAGTCACGCAATATATGTACCTGTCTCTCTGGTCCGTTTCTGGAGAGAAAACAAAACAAGCTTTGCAAACCGAATGAATGCCATCCTGACATCTCCCCTTTATTATATCCCAATAATTGTAATTGCCGCTTGCTTTTTCTCCTCTTCGTGTTACCTCCAAGCTCCCTGGCTAAGAGAAAGAAGGCCTGCAACGCAATCCATATCGGGCTTTTTGCTGGGACTAACCGAGCCTCGCATAAACTTCTCGACCTCATTCTCTCGCGAGGGCATAGCTGATTTCATTCTGTCCTCAAAAATCTCCAATCCTTCCTTAATGATGGAGCGGGGTCGCGAAGGTGCTGTGTTTGCGCGGTTTGCGAATAAATTTGGACTTTTCTGCTCTTGCAGAACTCGACCGACACGACGGGGGTTCTCGGAAATGGGCTTCGAGGGAGGCGGCAGAGGTCGACGGTGATAAGGATCTGGTGAACTAGCATCCTCGTCCGGGGTGAGATTCTCCTTATCCGAATCACCGCCTGTTGGGGATACCAACATCGAAACCTTAACCTTACCATACTCCCTGTCAGCCTTTTCGGTTTCGTCCAGCTCCGTCTCCAGCCGCGAGATACTTGACCCACTAGGATCTATCCTGGCCTTCTTGGCCTGTTGAGGGCGTTGAGGCTTCATCATGGAGGCATTTCGCTTGGCAGTGCTTGGTGGTTGAACCCCACTCGAAGATCGGAGAAGGCTGATAGCTGCAATCGCCGATCCGTTCGACTCGTTCTCGGCCTGCGCTGTCAGCTCATCACGATTCTCAGCGTCCGCACAGGATTCCCAGGCATGCACGTCGCGAGACCGACCTCGCATGAGCCTAGGAGGCAAGGTGTTGGTAAGTGCCGTGATAGGCGGGAGAGTGACCGCAGGAATAGTACTCTGGCTACGCTGTAGGTTACGCTGCCGCACCTGGGGCAAGCTTGGCGTTGTGGAAGATGGCCGAGGAGGCATCTCTCGTGAAGGAGAGCCTTGGTTGGAAACTAGCTCTGCCTTGCCATCCAAGGACATCGATAGGCGGACCTTGGACTGGCTGTGGGTGAAAGAGGAACGTTCAGAGGTGCACGAGGATGGAGGGAAATGGTCATATCTGCTTTGGTCAGTCATGATCATAGAATAGTTGGGCAATTATCATACCGGAAAGAATCGTCACCGCTACGAGACATAGCGGGAGGCGTGGAAAAGGACCCGGCACCAGGGTTCCAACGGTTGGCCAGATAGCCTACATTACTTGACATAGAGCCTGACAATGAGTGGGAGTGGGAATGACCATGAGCTTCATGCGAGAGAGAAGGATCGATGCGGTTAGGAGTGACATCGGGATAGAAGCGATAACTGCGGTCATGGTTCATGGAAACTGGAGTGCTGTTCACATGGTCCGAGTGGGAGCGTGGCATGGAGGGAGTCTGATCGAAACGTCGAGAAGGCGCAGAGATATGGTCCGCAAAGCGAGATACGTTAGGATAGGTTACTGGAAATGCCTTTTCAGGCTTGCTAGGCGTGGTGGTGTTGGCGATGGGGTCGGAAGTAATAACGTGCATGTTTCCAAATTGAAGGGCAGCATATTCTTGTTGTGATAGAGGACGTGATTTTCTTCGATCATTTTGCCTTCGGTTCTGAAACCAGATCTGATAAGAGATGATGTCAATTTGATGTTCCCAAGCCCGTTGGGAAACGCGTAGCGGATCGAGTGCATTGAAATCGATAATCCAACCAGAAACACAACGTTTATCCATACCTGAACTTCTTTCTCATTCAAAGACACGCGCTGGACAATATCCAGGCGCGCCTGCTTATCGGGCTTTGGGTTGCTGCTGTAAGCCTCTTCGAGAACCATCTTGTCTTTGGCACTGCACGACGCAATTGATGCAAAATTAGCTCAGTCCCCTACAGTTTTGGTGCAGCCTGATCAGGCATTCTGCAGATTCCAACATACGCAGTGCGCTTTCTCTTCCCCTTGGGATGCTTCTCTGAATCGGGTGCAGACATGGATGCATTGCCATGGGCATCCATATCGGCCAGAGGAGGGAGGCTCTGGGGCGTGACGGCGAGGTCATGGTGACTGGGCGCCGAGGTAGCGTGTTTGTCGGGAGTAGCGGCTTCGAAGGAAAAGTTCGTGGGAGCGGCCATGATTGCGGGAGGGAGGAGGATGATGGTGGAGGTGGCCTTATTGAGGGTGCAGACGCATCACTGTACGAAGAACCAAAGAGGAGGCGATCTGTGTGGCGGTTGGCGAGTCGCGGAAAGAAGAGGTACGATATTGTCAGCCGGGAGAGAGTGCATACACAATAAAGATGAGGCGAGTTGGATGGTTTCAGTGGTTTCCGAGATAAGAAGAAGATGGAGAAGGTTGAATAAGAAAGAGGAAAAAACGAGGTTCTCGTAGTTGGGATGGAGGGTCGTAGAGGAGCGACCGACGTGTAGTTACTAGTTAGGGCGGGCGTGCTTCTAAAACGAGGCGACCAGGCCTATCGTCCCTTCACTAAAGTTAAGTCCAGTTCCCTTCCAAGGCCCTTGCGCAGCACTTCCCCTCCTGGGTCCCCCATTTGTCTTTGGGCTTAGGCGCTTGCACCTCCGCGTAAACCTTGTAAACGCGCCCCCCTGTCAATTTTGTATTTACGTATCCATCCAGTTCGTGTGGCACTTTGCTAGCACTTTGCTAGCACTGGCGGCGCGCAGGGCACTTTACATGGAATAACAAAATACCAACCTCCCCTACCGACACTTTCAGATCTGGTATTACGTCCTTTGGAGATTAGCTTTCCTGCCTTGTCTTTTTTTATTCTAGATTACTACGTCCGTACACCGTAGCCCGGATTTTATTTTTCGTCCATGTACTCTAAAAACGCGGTATAGCTCAGCGCGTGTCTCACCGTGACTTGTTCATTTTAAGCTTTCATATAAAAATGTCTTGTTCAAGATACCTACTCCTACCTCAACCTTATCGACCATACAAGAAAGCTGGCCTATCCCGTTACGTATATGAATTGGATGGTAGTGGTTTTTTTTTCCTCTTCTTTACCTTTCTATGTATCACCCCGCAACGGCATAAAACGACACGCTATAGGACAATCACAACGCGTAAAAAGCTAGACATAACTTTATTTTTATCCGTTGAAAAAGCACTTAGCACATGCCGTCACAGGGGAAAGGTTTGAGTGTTTTATCCAGTCAAGCCCAGTTTTGTTTCCTGCTCCTGCTCTTACTCCCCTAATCTACATGAGACTAGTCATACAATTGCATAAGCCTATGTGCATGCGGATGCTTTCGACACGTCCATACTAACTTTGAGCTATCTTTCCATTATTGTGTCATTCAACATAGTCTAGTCAGCATTTCAGAACAAACACCGCATATCCGTAGGCAGTTCAATCTTGCTCCATTCCCCATTCCCTTGTTTCCCAATTACCAGCGCCTTGCCCCACGTAACTTTAGTCAAGTCAATTAACCAACGGTATTGGCGATCCTGGGGACCATCCTGTGGTCAATTGACACCCCTGTTTCATTAAGTGGCTGCATGCGCCAGCACGCAGGGGTGTCATGCCCGCCATCCATCCACATCCTATTTAAATAGGTACTTTCCTAGGTAAATAAATACACCGCCAAGCCTAATCTTGGTTCATTCTCAGTAGCAAGGAATTCTCATCATCGCAGGTTTTGATATATCGCCCATCTTCATAGATAGTGTTCCATCGTCTGCAGCGATGAATCATTTCTTCAAAGACACTATTTCTTGACAACAATCAAATAACGCGCTATTCGTCTGCACGTAAATGTTATGGATCCATCTTTATTTAGATGTGTTGTTTTGATGGGTCCTCAAAACGCGTCTCACATCTGGACTGCTGCATCAACAAGAAACACAACAGCCGGGCGTGTCTTGGAAGATCCTCGATAACAACACGCTCTATAGAAATGCAAAGAAAATACTGCTCCGGAGTATATGGTGTCAGTATCACTCTGGCAGTGCAATAATCCTTACTGCTTGTTCAAATGGCCTCTAAACCTACAGGTAGGTAACCGCTGTCAACTCCAACTCCACGCTCTGTTGGGTGATATTATATTTCTCACGTAGTTTTTACTACTAACGGTGAACCTGCATTATCTTTCTTTTGAGTTTAACGCTGTTAGCAAACCATTCCTCCGCGCCAGTTTGTTGTGCAGGGGATATTCCGCACATATGGTAGGGATTAGGGGTTGTATACGGTATTCATATAACCTGATCTGCCCAGGGTATGAGCTGAGATGCATGGCCGTGGACTAATGCCACTTACATGTGTCACTCTACGTCGTTGTTAACTCAGCATTACCTCCCATACAGACGATGTTCACACATCCCGCACATATAAGGACCGGATGCTCATATTTACTATCATGAAAACTCAGTCTTGTACAAGCCCAAACTTTGAAGTCAAGACCACATACATAACATGTGTTAAAAATAACTTCCATTGAAAGCCACGTATCTAAATGAACCCCCATGCCTCTATCACTAGTCATTCTCTCTTTTCAGCCAGGTGAGCTGTCAACTCCCCTTTGGACTCCGCGGAGAGGCCGGCCTCCGCATAAAAGAAAAATAGCCATTGTCAAATCAAAATTCATAATCGAATATTCTGTCAAGTCGTGTCACCTTGATGTACCACATCGATGTACCCAAGAAGGCTGGAGTGACACAACGGCTGAGAAATGCAGTGGCTGCAACATGACCATTCCGAAAATCAAGACTGCAGCTACTCCGTACACACAGTTACATTCGCACTCTCATTAAACGGTATTGTCATGATAGGCTCATCAAGCTGCCGACCTATGCCACTTCTTTAACCTCCCTTAAGTTCCAAATCTTTCGGAGCTGTTACTCCATACCGAACCTGTCTTGCATCTACTCACATCACTTCATGCATAAAACCATAGCTTCCATCAAAGTGTAAAAGTTCTTTGTCTTAGCCAAGCCACGCAAACTTGGCCCTGTTCGTTGTTTTGGTGGAGGAAGTTTAGCTAAACTAAATAAGACACTGCTCTCTGCAGTGGCACCGTCCCATGTGCCCCCAAAAGAGGCATGACGGCCAGTCTTTTGTGCCGCCCCATAATCACGCTACTGTAAACTCCAGGACTTTCGTCCTGTATCTCATAAATGGTCGTTCCGGCTGCCTATGTGCCATCCTCAAACACTGCCCATGCACCGTTCCTTGGACACTTGGCAGCATCCTCCTCAACAAAAGTATTCCGTGACCGCACGAGTCATTTACAGATCGTCGTCGGAAAGCTCACCGGGCAGAGGCATGGCGGCGGCCTCGTCCATCTCCTTGCGGTACTCTTCCAGGAGCTTCTCGTCGACCTGGGCAGTGGGGGGAGCCAGAGCGGGAGCAGCAACGAACTCCTATCGGGATTGATTAGCATTTGAAGTTTAATGAACTGAAAGGGGATCATCTTACAAGCTGAGGGTTGCCGACAAGCTTGCGGGCGAGCCAGAGGAAAGGCTTCTCGAAGTTGTAGTTGGACTTGGCGGAGATGTCGTAGTACTGGAGGTTCTTCTTTCGGTGGAAAGTGATGGTCTTGGCCTTGACCTTGCGCTCCTTAACATCGACCTTGTTACCGCAGAGAACAATGGGGATGTTCTCGCAAACTCGGACGAGATCACCTATGAAACTCGTTAACCATGTGTTTGTGGTGATATCATAGGCAGGGATTGGACTCACGGTGCCAGTTGGGGACGTTCTTGTAGGTAATGCGGGAGGTAACATCGAACATGATGATACCGCACTGGCCGTTGATGTAGTAACCGTCACGGAGACCACCGAACTTCTCCTGACCGGCGGTATCCCAGACATCGAACTGAATCTGACCGAAGTTCTGTGATGGATTAGTACCCCGCATAGTCAACGTGGGGTCGCGATACTTACGGTGGTGAAGCCAAGAGGGTGAACCTCGACACCGAGGGTGGCCATGTACTTCTTCTCGAACTCTCCGGTCAAATGACGCTTGACGAAGGTGGTCTATCGCGAGGCAAAATTGTTAGTCGGTGCTGACGTTTTGATGGGAATCGCTCCATATCTCTCGACATTCGACTCGGCGGAGAAGAGCTCGGCGGTCGTCGATAAAAATTCGCGAAAGAGAATATTGCGTCATGGAATCCTACACACCTTTCCGGTACCACCGTCACCGACAAGCACAAGCTTGAAGGTAGGGGTCTGCTGCTCAGCCATATTGATGGTTGTGACTGTGGTGTTGTAGCGACAGGTACAGAGGATGGGATGTAAACAAGCGGGGTGCTGAGAGGCGTGAGTTAGCTTTTGTTGAGCGGTCGGCAACGGCGCAAGTGACTCGATCGAACGGGGTATAGAGTGGGATGGACGTCGAAGTTAAGAGTTGGCGAGGGAAGGGATCCTATATACCTGAAAAAAACCGTTGCTGAGATGTGGGTATACCCAAGATTGATTGACAGACAAACTTTCGAGAGGTCGACCTGATGTTTTGAAGGCAGCGGGGGACTTTGGGCAGGGAAGGACCTCAAGCGAAAAATTCAGTCGCCCCTACCTACGTCGAAGTGGGTAGGCTGCACGTGATACCCGCCATTCAGTGCCTCCAGCTAGCTACCAGTGATCCACAAGGGTGGCCTGCCATTGCCGTCACCGCTTTGGAAGATTCCGCTCTTGTCATTGGGCACCGCTAAAGTTGATTTGGGTGTCTGCGTCTTCCTGTTCGCTGGTCCTACTCCGTTGGCTTGTGCGCTGGGCTGCCTGCCTGCTTCCTTCTGCCTTGCTTGGTTCGTCATTTTTTCTTTGTGAGGTGATGTTGGCACCCGATATGGTGCATCGGCTGAGCTGCCTCTTGTATGCATCGAGATGGATTTAGTCAGCACGCCCAGGGTAAAATCTAGGTATCTTTAGGTAGCGACTGTCCTGCAATAAAACAACAATTCTCATTGGATAATTCACCTAATAAAGCTTTCACATTTTGGTTATTAGTAAGGTTATCTGATCTTTCTTTAGTCATCACTCTATTACAGCCACATACCTGCGTAGATACTCCGTAGGCAAGTCATAGTTGCTTTACATGGCCATGATGCCCAAGATCGTGCATATGTCTCACTCAATTGTCCAGGCAAACAACCAAGTGCTTTGTCATCGCCCAATTCGACTTGAAACCAATCGATGCTGCATACCAACGCAACAGCTGTTAGTCGAACCATTGGGTAGCTCTAAATGAGATGGCAGTAATTGGGGGAGGCCTTGACAACACGGTGAATCAGAGGCATACGTCCTATATTCTTTAGTTGGCTCCCATTCGGACTGTTACTTAGTATCATTGATGAAAGTACGCATGCTCAATTTCTCTTTCATCTGAAGCTAGGTAATTCTCCCGGCCAAGTGGTTTGTGCTGGACGAATAATCTGTCTTGAAACTTCCATCATTCGGGTCTGCTTGTATACCTGATTAGAAGCTTTAGTACGATGCACACATGCTGTATTATGCTACTCCCATTGTAGCTTGCCATACAATTTATAGTCTGCAGGGAGATAATGATTTCATTCGAAATCTTAGGGTACCCGTTGCCCATCCATCAAAGACATATCATTCTAATAATATCTTGATTAGGTATTGCTGCCTCAACCCTCCGAATTGCTTCTCAGCCTTAAAGAGGCAAAATGTGGCAACCCAACAATCCTCGACCACCCCAGTCCTTGCTCGGGGTAAGAGTTAACCGCAACTCTTGCCGTTCAGCCACGCCATCTGGCCGTGATACTTTAATGAAAACATTATTCTTGACACTTGTTAGCTGGCATGCTTTCGTGGACGATACTTGAACAACTTACACCCTCGTTACCCTGGACGCACTCAGCTACCTTCCTGAGGTTGTCATGATTGGCTCGATTGACATAGCCAAAGTTTCGAATCTCATCTCCGGCTTTGAGGCCAGCCGTTTCTGCTGGACTTCCTGCGGCTACAGTGTTGACCTTGGCGAATGGAGGGTCCAAGGGCGTAGTGAGGGAGTCTGGTAAGACGGGCTGCGAGCCGTTTGCAGTTGCAATTGGTGCAGCATCATCTTCGTCAAGACTGGCGAAATGTTCATGAAGAAACTTCTCAATACGTGTCATGAGAGCAGAGTAATCATTTCGTAATCGAACGATGCGCGCTCTTGTGGTTCGGACTGTTGTCATGTTAGTCGATGGACCTTCAACCTGAGCATCAAAATATTGTACTTTGGGCAACATCGATATCCGCACGAGGGAAACCATCGCTCGTCAGGAGGGATGTATTCATGTCAACTCCATGCTGTAGTAACATCAGTACAATGTACGTTTCGTTCCTCCGAAGTGCTTAAATACTGAGTCAAGTACGCCTCCCAGGGCCTTGAGTTCGGCTTCAACATCGTCCTTCTTTCGCTGTAACTCCGCGAAGCTTAGATGCCCCGCATCGCCATTGGTGATAGACGCAGTGGTCTCCCCAGAGGGTACAGTCGGTGCGTGTAAATTCTCCATTTCTGAAAGTGGTGATTGTTAATGACAGTGGCCTTGTTCTGCAAAACAGGAGTAAAGTCCCAATATCAATGAGAAGATGTTATGTTTGTCCCAGGCTGCGATGGCTGACGTGCCTTAGAACCCGCTGTTTGGAGAAGGCCTTTTAATTAGAACTTTTCAGCGCAAACACCCCCTAAAGCGAGAGATGATCCGGGGAGTTTGATGGCGTGTGACAGTGAGACAGGCCTGGAAGTAGAATATGGTCCGTGCACGATCACTATCTGGCACTTTACATGGGGCTCAAACAGCTTGTGCTGGCGACGTCACTTTTCTTCCTTAGCAACTTTTTCTCAACAACGCGTCTCCCAAATCCACGATACCAAATCGCCATTGCGAACCTACCACCATGGCTACCGGAGTAGATGCGCGACTCTTGAAGTCGACCAAGTTCCCTCCTGAGTTTAGTCAAAAGGTTGACATGCAAAAGGTGAATTTGCAGGTCATGAAGAAGTGAGTTTCCCAAACCCGAAACCCATGAAGCTATGCGCTGATATCACCTTTCAGATGGATCGCAAGCAAGATCTCTGATATTCTTGGTAACGAGGACGATGTCGTGATTGAGCTCGTATTCAATCTGATCGAGGGACCGCGATACGTACGTCCACACTCTCGCATTCAGTCTACAGTTTACTAATCTACCCATGATAGCCGGATATCAAGTCGCTTCAGATCCAACTCACCGGTTTTCTCGATAAGGACACGGCCAAATTCTGCAAAGACCTATGGAAGCTATTGCTGAGTGCACAAAGCAGCCCTCAGGGGGTTCCCAAGGAGCTACTTGAGGCTAAGAAATTAGAGCTCATACAAGAGAAGGTACGCCATCCCACTATTCCCTTGCGCTTCATATGTTAACATTATTCCCCCCAGATTGAAGCCGATCGTGCTGCAGAGAATGCGAAACAGAGACGAGGCGACTGGGATCGCCGCGACCGCGAAGTCGCCGATATGAAGGACCGCGACCGCCGAGACCGAGGAGCTACTCGTGGAGATACTTGGCAAGGACGCCGCGGCGACCGCGATTTCGACAGCCGAGGAAGAGGGGGTTTCAGAAGAGGAGGTCGTAGATCACGATCGCCAGGCCCTCGCACCCGCCACTCCAGGGACTCATTTGGGCGTGACAGTTACGTCCCTCGAGGCAGACGTGGAGGAGGTCGCGCTGATCATGCTCGACGAAAGTCGCCTGCCCGGTCACGTTCAGGATCGGCTTCATTTCGATCGAGCTCGCGCAGCCGTAGCGGATCACGCGGCAGCGATCAGGCGAACCGGCGACGACGAGCTGCATCTCCAGGAGCACAAGGAGATGGACGGAAGAGGGCGCGCTCACCTCGAGGGGACTCATATCGAGGCCGCGCAAACAGACGTGGTGAACGAGACCGCCCGACTCGCCCATCCCGTTCCGCATCTTCCGATCGGAAATCTCCAGCGGCGAAGCGTAGACGCTACTCTTCATCAAGGAGTCGCTCGGTCTCCCGCCGCAGACGATCCACAAGAAGTATCTCATCATCACGATCTGGAAGAACTGCAAATTCCCGCAGCCGCAGTCGAAGCCGAAGTTACAGCCGTAGCCGCAGTCGTAGTCGCTCTGCCAGTGCATCGCCGGACCGCAGGACCAAGAGGCGGTCAAGTCCTCGACGAGGTAGTCAGCGGTCTCCAAAGAGGAAAGAATCGCCGGCCGGCCGGCGACGAAACAGTTCTTCAGCTTCTTCGCGCTCAAGAATTCGGGAAAAGTCAGCTGATGTTTCTGAAGATGAATCTCGTGCCCCACCGACCAAGCCCGAGGCAGAGGTGGCCGGGGAATGAAGTATCCGAGGTTAGTTTGATATGAGTGCGCTGAGAAAGCATAGGCACTGACGCGATTTTGTGAAGGAAGAGCCAAAGCTTGCTTCTTGCGGCGCTTGTACGATAAAGACGAAGGATGAGAATGATGTCGATCATTTTGCTCTTGGGAAACCGAAGCTAACAATATCTCAAAGTCCTTTCTGGTGTCACTATCACGACTATATTATAATCGCATACTTTGGTTTTTTGTAGCGTTGGGAACTTGGAGATTGCATAAAAGTTTTGTAGGTATAAGTTACTGTAATAAAGAGAGATATATCCTGAGAAGGTTTCTCGTGAGGCCACCAAACAACATATTGATTGTGGCGACAGTTCATCCCCTTCTCGACAGTATTGGCTCTGATGTTCTGCAAGAATGGTTCGCATGGTATCGGGCTCGCTACAGTGCCTACTCACAATCGTCATCTTTCCACAGGTTCATACAAGTCATATATAAAAACTTATAATGACTTGGCCAATACGGAGTACTTGTCAGGTCCTCAGGATGATATTATACATAAAACTTTATAAGCTTTCTAGCATTATAGATCTCGGACCAAGGGAAGAAAGCAAGAGTTTATAGTATATAAATTGAACCTGATCTACCATAGCCAAGAAGATTTTATAACTATGAATCGCCGCCATTGGACATCACACATAAGGGTCATTACTCTAGGTTCCCGCAACCCGGTTATAGGAAGCGGTGACATACCGAGCTCAGTTCATCTAGCTGTTAGGGCAAACATTCTCAGAATTGGTAGAAACAAGGTTATAGCAATCACTGGGCTTGTCAATTGGGAAGATACTGCAGAAGCACTTGGCATGCCACGCAGCTTTCATAGGGATTCTGCATGGCTCCGAGTGCGAAAAAAGTGTGGGATGTAGATGGTGTCAGAGTACTAACTGCGGTATGGTTATTCCACTTGGTCACCACAGGAGAAGTAGTGGAGAAAATAGTGTTGGTAACTTCAGGAGGATACTCAGTGACAACAGTCGTCTCAGTAGTCTTCACGCTCTTGATCTTGGTCCAGGACCCAAGTCTTTCGAGGGCTTTGAACAGTGGTGGTGGTGTACTTAGCTGAATTAGAAGGGATGGTCTCGACAGCTGATTTGCTGAATGTATTCTTGGACAACATCAGCTTCAGCATTTTCCATAGCGGGAAGCTCAATCCCATTTCTATATGAATGAGTGACATGTTCGTTAATTTGACATGATCATGTCTTCAGAAATCGGGTTTCTATAACCTTAAGTTGTGATACGCCACTGTGACTTAGACGGCAGGTAGGTACCTTTATTGTCTGGGATTCAGCTCTTCTGTGACCTCTTTCATGAGGCGGCAGACATCTAGATATATATTGAATCTGAAGAACAAGGTTCCTTGTTGTTCATATGACGTTACCTATAAGAAGGCATGTAAACCTAATGCTTACATTTTCTCACACTCTAGGCTTCTCTAATTAAAGAGCACAGGGTGAGACTTAGAGTCCGAGAAATTGCATCGTCTTATTGTGTCAAAAGGCAAGTGTTCCATCACCGCATCTTCCTCGTCTGATCTTGATAAGATCGATCAAGGTGACACGTTTAAACTCTAAGTTGTTTACAATTTTGGCATTATGCACAATGTCTTTCCAATCAACTCTTTTATTTTCGGTGAAATAAACCTACATGATAATCCGACCGAAGACCAACCTAATTTGTCGAAGTATTAATAAAAACTTCATGGCCCTGATCCTTCATTTTTGAAGCAGAAGACCAAAACCTCTGTCTTCTCAACCTCAAACTACAGAAGCCGATACAAACCTGTACTCAACAATCTACAATATACACTATCCACTATTCATTTAGCTCTTCCGTGCCCTTCATTACTTCACCCTTATACAGAGCCAGGGAATAAACACCCACGCAAGAGACATTACGTTACAACCACCACCACCACCACCAAAGAAACATCATCAAAGCAACACCACCTGGTTTAAGCCATGGGTGTATTTCGCGTTACCATGATTGGCCTTACCTGCACCAGAGTCTTTCTCGAAGGACCTGTAAGGTTTTGGGGGGGATTTGAATACGTGCGAATACCTCCTGCCCCTGAGCACTTTGGGTATGCAACCAGTGTCTGGTATTACTTATCGCACAGACAATGTGTCAACCAGTTCCTGGGCATCGTACTGAGATTCATCCTTGGTATTGGAGAGTTAAAGTGGATGTTGAGGGAGCAGAAGCTGGGCCTAGGGGTGCTTCGTGGCTTCGTCTGGTGGGAACACCTGCCACTTATCCTCCCAGCCTCGTATCTGGCCAGTGGCTTGTTAACAGCTTGACATGCTCGTGGTGGACGAAGGAAGAAAAGTGCGGAATGAATCATGATAGCAAGAAATGCCCACGATTGAGTCAAGGTTTGAAGCGAAGTTGTCAGCCGCAACACCCGGCTACAAACAATTACATACAGGCTCCAATGGTGGTCCTGAGAAGTAAGTAGATGGCAGACGATTTGAAGGAAGAGTCTCTTCCAAACGGGAGGAAGATAGCTCTGGTCATAGGGCTTCGACATGTTTGAGCAACACTGCTGTTGTGAAGGAGGAGATTGGACACGGAGGGAAACAGGATGAAAATAGAGGAGAAACCGAGGCTTTTTTCCTAAATGCTGGATGAATTTAAGCCTTGAAACTTATAGGAGCATTATATGGAAGATCGTATCAAGTCCCGCGCTTGTCTTGTCATAGTTTGTGCCTAGATATAACACCGGATTGGGACCCAAGAACTGCACTCGTCTCACGATTCGCATATCCTCTCGGCCCCAATTTAGCCCATATAATAATATGGGGGTTTTACTATCTATTATAGATAAACAAAAGTTCTAATAACTTCTAGAACTTTTACATGGGACTATACTATAACACGTTAGGCGATACTGTATAATTTTGAATCCTCTGATAGTATAGACTCCATACCTGCTCATTAGTGATCTTGTGCGAACCTCCTATCTGGAAAGAGAGAGAGAGAGAGGGAGGGAGTTCTGTTCATAGGGGTCGCGAGTGAAGCAAGCTAGAAATACCTGACTGGGGTCAAAACGAGTAGATTGACATGAGCTGGCGAGTATTCTCAAGGTGTAGCCAATACATGAAGTAATCTACATACCTACCTACATGAGAGCGTATGCCTTGGAGCTTTCTTTGGGGGCTTTCCTGCCAAAACTGTGCCAAGGGAGTGCCCTTTTTATCTTCCCCATTTCCCGATTCCATAATAAGTGTAGGCCAGGTTGAATATGAATGGGAAGAAACCATCGGAATCGAACCGGAAAGTCGGGTAGCAACATATTGGTAGGCCTGTAGGACCGCAGCTAGTACGGCAAAAGGGGTGCATGGGCTTGTCGAGGTGTCTCGCTGGCATCCGTGCCAGCTGTGCGCTCACTCTTCTTCAGGCTCGAGATCCGGACGCACACTGTTGAGGATCAAGATTCCCCTCCACATCCATTGGCGGAGGGTTTGCGCGGTCACAAACCGGTAAGCAACACCGGGGCCATGAGGGAAGACCCTCCACCAGAGTATCAAAGAGTAGTAGGTGAGGAAGACGGCCTCGGGCACGAGAGGACGCTGGTACCAAGGGATGTTACTCTGCCAAGGAGTTAGCTACTGGAGGGTAAATGCAGCAAGATAACACTTACAAGCATGTTGGGTCGGATCGCTGAGGATTTTAGGTTCGCTGGGGGAAGAGCTTTGGTTTGAAGAAGAACTGGTCGCTGGCTAGACCTGAAACTAGAGTATCGGGAGGTAACCTCAGGGAGCGGACACCGAAGTGGTAGAAGAGAACAAAAGAAAATTAAGACTGAGTCTGGTATCAACCTTGAAAAAGAGATCCAGCTATCCCTAAGACTCACAGAAGTGTCAACAATAGCTCAAATCCAATAAGGTTACCCAACCATATCAGCCACCACAACTCTATAGACGGAAAGACGATAAAGTTCCGTGTGGAAGTTCCTATAATAACCCACCGAGAGACATATAAAATGATATAAACTTATAGTAATTAGAAGATCTCTAGTCTAATTGAAGGACAAGATTAAATAAAACTATGTAAGACCACATAAAATAAGATAAGTTTATCATAGTTAAGATATTTCATATAAAATATACAAGCAATGGGATTATCAGAGCTTTTGCATACATACTATATCCAGATCCGCAGACATCTTGACATACCCAGCTCTCCTCCGAACGGGAGCAACTTCCATTGAGATGGAGCTGTTACGACTGTGACGCAAACTCCTCGTGTTCCAGAGGCCATCATCCACAGTATGGTAGCCAGTAGGCAAGCTTATCACGCTTGAAAGCCGGGTTTAATCCCCGGTGGGTGAATTCTACCCATTTGCGATACGCAGAATAATCGTTATTGTTGACTTTGACGAACTATTTCTATTCGCGAACTTTGGTTGATGGCATGTGGTTGTCCACTAGCGCGTAGGGCGGCTAGCCGCGCTTCTTTGACGCGCCCCACTTATTGACTGAGTGTGGCCTAACTCGGATTCTTGTTGATTGAACGTAACCTTGAATTACAACCCATTTCACATTAACGACTCTCGCTCTTTGGAATACCGACAATAATCGCGGAACAAACTGCATGGCTGAAAGAAAACAGCCCAATAGCGCTGGGGGTGCGACTGGGCAAGTGACGATGTCCGAGTACAAGAAGGCGCAAGCCCGTGTCAGGGACCTGGTTGAAAAGCGCAGGATGCTGGAAAGACGCCTGGTGAGCTTCCCCATGCGGTTTTGTATTGCTATGAATCGCGGCTGATGTTTCAATAGACGCAAGTTGAAGACGGAATCGCGCAGAAGGAAACGGCCTACCTCGACAGCACACCGAACGGGAACATCATCACGGGCTTTGACAACTATATGAAAGGCATGAGCGGCGCGGCCGCACAGCGACGAAAGGTCGGACCAGTGGAGCAAAACAGAGTCTTTTCGCGATCGTCAATCTCATACCGACCTAACAATCTTGTAAGGCGCACAGGCGATGCTGGCAAAGCGCTGTGGAAGGAAATGCTAACCACGGGCTTACAGGAGGGTATAACTCCCGGATCAGGGGGCTCAACGCCAGCTGGCGCGACTCCATCATCTGCGGCGTTCCGAGAGGGGCCATCGAATCTCCCGACGCCGACATCTACGACTGCGATCAAGAACGCGAGCAAGTCAAAGAAGAAGACGACCGAGCCTGAGGATAGCGAAAACGATACATCGACGAGCAAGAAGCGAACGAATTTTGGAGCGCAGCGCAAGTAGTGCGGCTGTACATTACACATGTGGATGGGTTGTGGCGTTTGATATAGCGATGGAATTAAATGCATGTTTAAGATGGCGTTGGGGTGATGAACTGGAATATGTAGAATGATATTGTCCATACAGACTGGTCAGTGGGGATTTTACTCAGACAAGATGGGTCGGTGTCTGTTAGGGATTGAACTTTGATTATCAGATATAAAATATTAGCATGGCGTGCTCGTTGATTCTAATGGATGGAATGAACGAGGAGAGGAAGTTGGCTATTTGCCATATGTCTTTGAGACTATTATGCAAAGAAAACCTAACCTATAGTTTTCCTTATGACTAATTTATACAATTGGTAACATATTTCACACATTGTTACAACCTAGCCAACCAATGTCTGCTAGCTCGTGTTTAGCCTGGATAAACATGTCGTTCATGTGTGAGCTGACGCTTCTTGTTCTAAGTCAACATGGATGACTTGATGCGGGGTCTAGCGTCTGTGTGTGTATACGAAGATTAACGACTGTAGTGGTGGTGGTGAGATTGGGTGTTACTGGGTGAATGTCTAGAGAGGAATGAGAATAATGAGCATAGGTAGGAATATGCTTAGCATAACACACTATCACTTTCTACTGAGAAGACCTTTTGTTATTATTGACCTTTGAAGCTGTCTGTAACCAGGTTAGCGAGCATTAATGGTAAAGGAAGGTAGCACGAGCAGTGGGTTCCCCGGAAGAGAGGGGCCGAGCGGGCGGCTGGTGAGGAGACGAGAGGGGCCCCGTACCTGTCTCGACCTTTTGTATGAGGAATGTCTCGAAAGGACACAGAGGTTCTCGTTCTTCTTCCTTTCAATACTTGCAACTATATTCACTTTACCGCTGCCTCGTCGTCTACGGCCACTATATTCTTCCCTCACTCCCACAGTCTCCATGATGACGAGACAGGCCACCCGGTTTACCCCCGAGGTGTTGATTTCGGCCCCGCGCCGTTCCACCGGCGTCCCAAACTCCACCGGCGAGCTCGTTCTCTATACCGTCAGTCAGCTTCAATCGGTCATGTAAACAGAATACTCACACATCTAGATCTCGTCTTACTCATTTGACAAACACTCCAAGTCATCTCAAATCCGTGTCCTTAACATCAAGGATGACACCTCTCATCTCATCTCTGAGGATTTGCATGCCAGCGATCCTATCTGGATCGGCGAGAAAGAGATTGCCTTCATCAAGAATAGCGATAAAGGATCCTCATCGCTATACGTTCAGCACGTCCTAGACAAGTCCGAGTAATCACTCCCCAGAACAGAAAATAACTACCTATGCAACAGCTAACATTGTAACCAAGACCACACATGGTAAACTGCTTTGCTGGAAGTATTTCCAACCCAAAGGCAAAAGTCCTTTCTGATGATAAAGTCGCCTTTGTCTGCTCCGCCCTAACCACCCCCAAAGGCGACATGTATTGGCCCGCAGCCGAGTCTAAGACTTATACATCAGCCAAGATCTATACTGGCCTATTTGTTCGCCATTGGGATGCATGGAACACCGAAAACCAAAACTCGCTCTGGTACGGTGTGCTCACCAAGAAGGGCGACAAATGGGCACTTGAAAAGTCTGGCCTAAACAACCTTCTAGCAGGCACTCAGCTAAGCTCGCCTGTTCCTCCTTTTGGAGGCGCTGGAGACTTCGATATCTCCAAGGATGGCATTGCCTTTGTTGCGAAGGATCCAGAACTGAACCCCGCAAGGAACACCAAGACCGACCTCTACTACGTGCCCATCAAGTCCTGGACAGACAAACCTGCTGCGCCCCAAATTGTCAAGACGGGAAGACTGCGAGGATACAGCAGTGCGCCAACATTCTCCAATGACGGCAAGAAGCTGGCTTTTGCGAGAATGAAGCACCAGCAGTACGAATCTGACAAAACACGGCTGTTGATGATTCCTGACATTACCGACTTGAGCAACGTACAAGAGTTCTATCAGACAGATGACGACGAAGGTGGCTGGGATCTGAGACCTGACTGGGTGGTTTGGCGGAAAGACGACAAGGAGTTGTATGTTGCAGCTGAGAAGCATGGAAGATCAGTGCTTTGGAAGCTACCATCTGATACTCTTAAAGCTGTTGACCTTCCTGAGCCCATTTACGAGGAAGCCTCCGCCGTGGAGGCACACATCTTGGGAGGCAGTGACTCTCTTTTCGTTACATCCAGATCCCGCGTGGAGAGCTCGAGCTATGGAATTTTGGATCCGGAGAAGAAATCTTTCAAGGTAATTTCTACCAGTTCAAAGAATGGAAAGACATTTGGTCTTTCCCAATCCCAGGCCACCGATATCTGGTATCCTGGATCAGCTGATTACGACAACCATGCCTTGGTCATGCTGCCCTCGAACTTCGACAAGTCTAAGAAATATCCTTTGGCTTTCCTGATCCACGGTGGACCTCAATCTGCATGGACGGATGATTGGAGCACTCGCTGGAACCCGGCCATCTTCGCTGAGCAGGGATATATCGCAGTGTGCCCCAACCCAACCGGCAGCACTGGATATGGTCAAGCTCACATCGATGCGATTGCCAATCACTGGGGAGGCGCTCCGTACGATGACTTGGTGAAGTGTTTCGAGTACCTCGAGAAGCATGTCGACTATGTGGACACTGACCGAGCCGTTGCCTTGGGAGCTTCATACGGTGGATACATGATTAGTGAGTTATGGTGGTGGGAGTGGCCATTAAATACATGCTGACGTGACGATAGACTGGATTCAGGGGCATGATCTTGGACGCAAGTTCAAGGCCTTGGTATGTCACGACGGTGTCTTCTCAACACAGAACCAGTGGGCAACAGAGGAGCTCTTCTTCCCCGAGCATGACTTTGGCGGAACTCTTTGGGACAACCGTGCTGGATACCAGAAGTGGGATCCATCGCTGCATACTGGCAACTGGGCCACACCGCAGCTGGTAAGTGAAGCGAATGCGCGGCAACATAATGATATGCTTACACCGTTTAGGTCATTCATAACGAACTCGACTACCGTCTACCCATCTCGGAAGGATTGGCCATGTTCAACGTGCTGCAGGCTCGTGAAGTGCCCAGCAAGCTTGTCATGTTCCCCGACGAGAACCATGTAAGTTTGCCGATCTGCAAGACTGACTGAACCACTTACTAATTTTGTATGTAGTGGGTGCTGAAGCCTGAGAATTCACTTGTGTGGCACCGAGAGGTTCTGGGTTGGATTAATAAATATAGCGGGATCGCGGACGATGCAGAGCAGGAAAAGTAGACTGGGGATATGGCCGTATGTATATCTGCGTCAGGAGGGAGATGTATTGGGTGTGATGGAGATATAATGTATGAATAAGGACATCTGTTGAACTACTTCTGGATGAATACAAACAACGCATGCCTAATTGGAATATATAAATTTCATGTATTTATTTGCCCCAGATAACAGCTAAGACGATCATAAGAGCGAACCTCACTTACATGTATCGGATTGACATTATGACAAGTTTACAAGTACAGTTCCGCGCAAAACCTCCAACGACGAGCTAACTTAGGTAGGGACATATATAGTAATAAAGGTATTTATTCTATTAAATAAGAGACAGGAAATTGTTAGAACTTTGAAATGTCCACTGTAGACCATGATAACTGGGTGACTTGTAAGACACTGAAGGCACTTGACTCCCAGTGCACAGTTTGGGTATGCAAGAATCAAGTTTCGGAAATCCAAGTAAATAAGGCCCTTTCCTTGTCATTAAGCTTTATTGTCCTTAATTTAAATTTATGTTGCTACTACTTGATGCAAGTGGTATAAGTTCCTAGCACTACCTATTGCAGCTGTTTGCATGCCCCACTCCTTTTTACTGTCAGGCTCTCGTCTCGACTGAAGCTCTGCTCTGATCAGCACCTGCGCCAACTTCAACCTCGCAACCGCAAGCGCAAGCTGAGCGCCTAAATGCACCCAAAAACATCAACATCTACACAAACATGACGACGCCACCCTCTCTATTCCACGCGCTCCTCCGCCCATCTATGCTCCAGATACTTCGCTCTACAGGCTACCATTCGACGCGACCGGCCGTACTCGACTCCCTGACCGACCTCGCAGCTCGATACTTGTCGCTTCTGTGCCAAGGCACCGCCGAGCATGCCGCGCACAACCAGGGCGACAGCGCGGACTTCACCATAGCGGACATACGCATGGCGCTCCAGGATGCAGGTGCGTTGATGCCGGAGCGTGTCCCTGCGGAGGAAACATGGCGCGGCGAAGAGGACCTGCGCGGAGTGGAGGAGTTTATCACCTGGTTTGCGGGACAGCGCATGAAGGAGATGATGGAGGTTGGGAGCGGAGATGGAGAGACAGATGCGACGGATTATCTCAATGGTAAGTTTCTACGAATACATCTATGGACGACATGGCTGACAATGATGTTCTGCAGCTTTGAAAAAGAAACACAGCAAAACCGGCGAAGACGCAAAGTACAACGGGACGATACTCGGACGAGGCCACGACACTGGCGAGATTCAAGTTGAGGGCGGTCCAGAGACAACCATCACAGAATGGATTTCCAACCGCGCCTCACCCCAAAGCAGCCCAACACCCGGTGACGAAGATCAGCAGCCGGACAGAGAGCAGGTCCCCCAACAACAAGCACCTCAGCAAAACGGCCATGCTAGTGACGACGAGTCGGGACTGAGCTCCGTAGGCGATCGCCTAGATCTTGAGGATACGATGGACTTGTCATAGGGGCTGTCCGTCCGCCCATGGGACGAGCAAAAGAGGCGAACCGTGGAAGCATGATGGCTTTAGTGATGGAAGTGATTGGGTTTGGTTTAATTTACATAGCGACGGAGTTCTACAGGGAAGGGCAATTCAAAAAGAAAGGGAAACAAAAGCAATCTCTTGGCCCTGCAAGGCTTGTTCGAGCTTGAAGAGGCCTTTACTTCCCTGGGTTGATTTATCGATTCAACGTCGTGTAGACAGACGTATTCTGAGCACTTTCAGGTGCATTCGGGAATAAATACTTTGGTCATTCACGATGAGATGCAATCCAGCACATGGAGTAATAGTGAACTCTTGGTCATAGCTTGTATCATGAATTTGGATGAACGCTTCTTTTGAGCGTGTCTAGTATACAGATATACATAATTTTGGACGTAGCTAAGCCCTTCTATGCTATTGTACATAATGAACAGATGCGGAGATAGATCATGATTCCCTACACCAGTCATTAACGCCCCCTTTTTACTGCTTTACTTCTCTTCTCATCATATCGTACACTCCCATCTGCTCTGCTGCCTCTTTGAACATCTTCCTCTTGAAATCATTGTCACCCTCACTTGGCCAAAACTGCTTCTGCAGGTATTCGAAGAGAGCCTCGCCGCGACGACTATCTTCCAGACGAGAGAGATCGCCGTCAACTGAGGCGGCTAGGTCTCGATCGAGATCCCGCTTGGTATTCATTAGACGGCGCCGATGCGCCGGTGAGTCCCACGATAGCTTTGTCGTCTGCAGGACCATCTCGAGAACGAGTGTCTCAGGAGGCAAGAAGCCGAATCCGTCGCGGAGGGCTGTCAATGCGACGACAAAGCCCGTGTAATCCTTGATACGTCGGAAGGTGTGTAAAATCTTGCGAGCGAGCTGTCCATCCATGCCATCGGGTTGGAAGACGTGTTGGAACTTGACTGTCTCGGCAAACATGGCACGAGTGGGCTCGATCTGAGCTGGGACATGGCCAGCTGAGACGTGAAGGCGGTTGACAGCGAGAGTCTTCCATAGTGCGCTGAAGGTATAGGGGTCAGGTTCGACGCCCTTCTCTCGTACCAGTGTGTGGTACAACTCCAGTGCTTCTTTTGATTGTCCTGCCTGGATGTAGGATTCAAGAAGTTGGTTGATGACAAATGAGTCGGCCTTCATCTCGGCTTCGCGGAAAGCCTCCCAGAGCATTAGGATACGGTCGTGTAAATCTCGTAGACGATAGTTCTCAGCTAGCAGTGAGAAGGTCTCCAAAGTGGCTCGCGGAAGAGGTATCGCGCCACTATTAATTGATGGTATATCTTGTAAGGCCGCATCGTTTCCTCGGGCCTTCACAAACTCGATGCGAGTGTCAATCATGCCCCAGGCCATCTCATCGGCCTTCTCAAGATCCTCAGTACCACCCGCTCGTTGCCAGGCTGCGATGAGACCGTTAAGTTGTATAGGAGAGGGATCGATACCCTTCTCTCCCATAAACGCCACGACGCTATGAGCACCGTGCAAGTCGCCCGCGCCGATCAGTCTCTTTAACCACTTTCCGAAGAAAAATTTGTTAGCTACAACAGATGGCAGGTATTTTTGCTTCTTCAGGTCGATTTTGCCATCGCTCATCATGTCGACGAAAGCATATAGAGCGTTCTCCGTCTGGTTTGTTGTAAGGAAATAGGATATAACTTGGTCATAGTCGGTAAGCTTCATGTCCTCCCCAAGAAGCTCACGCAGTCGACGGTATGCATCCCAAGCCTTCTCCTGGCCCTCCTGTGTGCCTAGTTCAGACCACGTCCGAATAAAAGGCATCAGAATGCGAGGATCTGATTGGTTCTGGATGAGCTTGTTGATGGCTCGCTGAGCCTGTTCCAAGTCTCCTGTGCGACAGTACATACGCACACCGAGCTCCCAGAATTCTTGAAAGGTCACAGCGTTCTCATCACCCAACGTGCTTATGCACCGCTTCCAGTTCTCAATCGCCTTGGACTCCCATCCGTCTACAAAAACAGCCTCAATCGTCAAGAGCTGCTGGGCAGGGTTCAATGTGACCTTGGCCTCGCTCATGTCCCGGGCGAGAAGTGCAATGTGTGATAAGCGATGCATGTTGACAGACTCGTCAACCGAGAATACCTTCCACAGCAAATCCCAGACTTCGAGAGGAACATGACTCCAGCCGTGCGCAAGAGATAGTCTTGCCGAGTGGTAAGCCTTGAATACCCCTTGTACCGTCTTCGTTGTGAGCTTTACACCACGGCGGTAATCCCTGGCAGTCTTGGACAGTACGGTATTGAGACGAGCAACCTTCTTGCGTTGATTGATCGTCCATGGCTTCTCCGGAATTTGTGGCAGCGTTATTCGTGAGCCGAGTGATCCCATTCCTGGCAACCCTGGGAGTTCCGAATCCAATTTTTCTAACAACTCCTTAGGCAGGTCTGCACCAGTCTTGTCGATCTCCTTGTCAACCGCTGCAGTATAGGCGTCCAATTTGGCAATGATTCGCTCGAGGTCGTCTGCGGTCTTCATCTTGTGCCAGTCGGTTCCCAGCTGGTCGACAACATTTTGGAAAGCGTCTTTCTCATCCTTGCCACCGATATCGTCCTTGATTTCTAAAAGAGCATCCTTCAGACCAGACGTATCCACTTCGTTAAATGATGCGCCCCAAGCATCTTCTCCAGGAAGCTCAGTCCTCTTCTTGTCGTCTTGTTCGAAGAACCGCACACTGAAAGATTCGTTTCCATCCTTGCTTGGATTTTGAAGAGATTTTATGCGCTCCAGGTATTGCTTCAGCTCGAATCTGCTGGGTTTTCGTGTAATTGCATCATCGACCGGTAACTTCGAAGTGGTTTTGGTGCTATATGCTGCCACTATTCGTTGTTGTGTCGGTCGCTGTCGAATCGCCAATCGACATGTTCGACATATCGTCTCGTTGTGGGATCTCAGCTTGCGAAGTAGCGGTCGGCCCGCCATTCTCAATACATAGACACCAAATGTGAAGTTGAAGCTTTGGGAATATTGAATTACGCTGAACCTTTTTCAGAGGTTATCGATAAGGCCCTACTTATAAAACTGCCACTTACAAGAGGACTTGGAGAAGCCAACCTCACCGCCTTCCACTCTAAGCTACGAGGATAACTTTTCCAGCGGCAGAAAATTAATTTTTGTCTGTACTTTGGCGACGGGCTAGAAATATTGCGACTCCAAAGATACCCCCCAAAACAGCAGCAAAATGCCGAATTCTACGCCAGAATTCCTCCGATTCACAGGACACCGGTCCTTTACGCAGCGACTGATCCTGTCGACGCTGACCGGTCGACCTATCCACATCTCCAAGATCCGAAGCTCATCGCCTACGAACCCCGGTCTAGCTCCCCATGAGATTTCCTTCTTGCGCCTTCTTGAGGCTGTCACCAATGGCAGCTCCATGCAGATTTCCTACACGGGTACGACCATCACATACCACCCTGGTCTGATCACCGGAACCATTGCTGGATTTGGCGCCTCTGATGGCGATGTCATTGAGCACAACATCGCCGTCAACAACACCCGCGGCGTCTCTTACTTCCTTATGCCTCTGTGTCTGCTAGCGCCTTTCTCCAAAGCGCACATGAACGTCCGATTCACAGGCCCTGGAGTCATCACATCATCCACCGAGACAGGCGATATCTCAGTCGATTCCTTCCGAACAGCCATTCTCCCTCTCTTTAGCCTCTTTGGCATCCCCCCCGCACGCATAGAGTTGAGAGTGCTTCAACGATCTTGCGCTGGACCTGGTGGGAAAGGCGGCGGTGGCTGCGTCGAGTTGCGATTCGCAAGCCAAGTACGACTACCAAAAACCCTGCATCTCAACCGAAGCCCTGGTCGCATAAAACGCATCCGAGGTGTCGCATACTGTACTGGAGTATCAGCCTCCAATAACGCCCGCATGATCCACTCAGCGCGTGAGATCCTAAACCCTCTGGTATCCGACATTCATATTGCTGCACAGTATGACCAGGCACCACTCGTGCCCACAGGTGACAAAGCAGGAAGCAAGAGGCGGCTGGGAATTGGATTTGGTCTGAGCTTGGTCGCCGAGTCGAGTGCTGTCGGCATTCTTTACTCGGCCGATGTAGTTGTCCCGTCTTCGGGCGGTGTTGTTCCCGAGGATATTGGCAAGCAATGCGCCTACCAACTTCTTGAGAACATCTCACAGGGCGGCTGCGCGACACAAGTCTCGGCCAGGTCAATGCTTATCCTTATGGCTATGGGATCTGAGGATGTTGGTAGACTCAGGATCGGTCGAGAAGTACTTGCGAACGAAGAGATGGTCGTCCTCGCCCGAGACCTGAGGACATTTGGCGCAAGCAGCTGGGGTTTGAGAGACGTTGGGGACGATACGAATGATATCATTGTTTCTGTTAAGGGTACCGGTGTTGGCAATGTTGGAAGAAAGATGGCGTAAAGGCAAGCAGTAATACATTTCCAGTCAAAACTTTGCAAACTGAGAATCAATTTTGAATCGCTAAAATGGTATTGGCTATCTTCTATCGGTTTGAACCGCTGGTACTGGTACATTGAGGCTTCGCCTCCGGGCTTCAATAGTAGCCATAGTTGCTCCGTAGCCAATTGTACGAAGGGAATATGCGGTCGTTCTCTCAACATTCATGGCCGCATTACGGAGTGAATGAGTAACATGAAACTCGCCAATGATTCCGTTCCCAGAGCTCAACCAGTCAGACAGGTGCGATCTTGTCGGTTCATCAAGCGGATCCCTAGAGGGCGGCTCTGGCTCTACTTGTGTTGAGTCGGCTTCTTCAGGTGTACTGGCAGGTCTTAAAGGCTGCAGCTCGATACCTTCCTCTTCATCAGTTGGTAATGGGCCAGGCATATCCCTAGAAACACCACGCTCTTCTGCATCCAAATCTTCTATAGTTGGCCCCGTATCTTGGGCCACATCCGGTACCATAGGTCGGAAGGTCTTGAGAGTCACACGAAGCCTCTCTCGTTCGGTATGCACCGTCAACATTAGGCATTGGACGACAAGTATCATGACATCTGCTAATACATAGTAGAGGCGAGAAGTGGGCGGTTTTTGACCTATAAAGTCGATAATCACACCGCCGTGATTATATCCTCGATGGAAGTCTGGGCCCACGGGCAAAGAGACAAAGACGTGGAGGAGTATGCAGATGATATTGGGAATGATAACCAGACAGGCATGAATGGGACCCGCGGGCATTACAAAAGGGAAGGATTCGTCCTTTGGTGTGAGATACAAATACTGGCCAACAGACCTCAGGATGAACCGAAACATCGAGCATCTAGACAGGCATCATTGGTAAGCACAACTCAAGAAGGGTACGAAGACGACAATCACATACTCCATATAATAAAGCGCACTTAACTCCGCGAAAACCAGGGTATCAAGACTCTTAAGCAAATGTGTGACAAATTCCAACTGCCTCGTTAAGCCTGGGTTGCGCTTCTTCCTGCTGCTCTTCTTCTTCTTACGACGCTGAGATTGTGACTGGGCGCGCGACCGGGACAGGTTCCATGTGACGCGGTTTGTGGAAGAAGCATTGGCGGGCTCAGCGGGAGAGACATCGTTCGGCGCCGTAGAGCTCGGCGAGGCATCATCGCTCATTCTCGGGTATCGTCATCTGCATCTGCATCTGTAGGGAAGCTAGTTCTGCATGAGCAGGTCGATAGCTCAGGAGAGGCACGTGTGGACCATGGAGATTTCGCAGACGGTGTATGATTGCAGCAGAGGTTCGACAAAAAGGGTTAATGTTTATACAGCAAAATGATTTTGATTGGGGCTATGTGAATTCAAGAAATCGATTAATACAGTTTCGTATGGATGGTGGTAACTTGTTAGAGCATGAGGCGACTTGAGCCGCCATGATTAGATTGCAGGGATTAGGCGTGACAGCCTTGACAGGGCAAGCTGTGTCCGGATAAAGGAAGGTCCGTTAATGGCGGGATACCTAGGTACCTCAGCGCAAGTATCTCAAGTACCCCGCCATCGGACGTGGGCTGTGGTGGGTGAAGCGACAGAGCACTACAGAGGCCCAAATAATTTCTGCCCGCCGTGACTCAGACGAACAACGACAACCAAAGAGCGAAACCCACGACTTGGTCTTGGCTCCTCACAACTCGACAAGTCCGACATCATGACGACCTCAAGCTCTGCCCCCTCGGGGGATCTCACCTCCCAGATCCTTCAGGCCCTGTCGGAAAAGAGCCCCCTGCTCTCCTCTGAGGCCTTCCCCGCCATCGCCTTCCAGGACATCAAGGCTGCCCTCGATCGTCTGGCTTCACGATCTATGATCACATATGAGACAATTGACCGAGAAGAGGCTATGCTCGAGCCCGAGGCAGAGCAGATTGCTGAGCATGGTAGTCACGAGGCGCGTGTCTTTGAGGCGCTGCGAAATGCTGTGGAGGGGTTGTCGATCCAGGACCTGGAGAAGGCCATTGGTGATAAGACAGTGACCAAGGTCGGACAGGGCAAGGCCTTCAAGGAGAAGTGGATCAAGAAGAGCGACGATGGCAAACTGGTTGCTACCGTACGTAGAATCCAGGGCTTATGTGCTATTTCATTTTTTCAAGTCTAATTGTTGACTAACCTCACATAATAGGCCGAGTCGATCGAGGATGTCACCAGAGCGCAGCTTCAAAAGATCAAGGAGACCCGAACCCACGAGCCCAAGGTCTTGACCGACCTGCGAAAGCGAAAACTGATCAAGATGCAAAAGGTCATCAGCTTCAAGATCGAGAAGGGCACCAAGTTTGCCCTGGAGATTCAGAAGGAGGAGACAGATCTGACGGCCGACATGATTGCGTCCGGAGCGTGGAAGACAGCCAACTTCAAGCCCTACAACTTCAAGGCCCTCGGTGCGGACCAGAACGCCGGCGCTCTGCACCCGCTCAACAAGGTGCGACACGAGTTCCGACAAATCTTCTTCGAGATGGGTTTCGAGGAGATGCCGACCAACAAGTTCGTCGAGACTGGATTCTGGAACTTTGACGCCTTGTTCGTGCCCCAGCAGCACCCTGCCCGTGATCTTCAGGACACTTTCTACATTTCTGACCCCAAGGTTGGCGATGCGCCGCGGTCAGAGGAGGGACAGAACACGGAGGAATACTGGGAGAGTATCAAGCAGGTGCATCAAAACGGCAAGTTTGGATCGATTGGTTACAGATATCCCTGGTCAGCCGAGGAGACCAAGCGATTGGTGCTGCGAACCCACACTACTGCTATTTCAACAGCCATGCTGTACAAGCTAGCGGCGCAGAAGGGACCTGACGGCCGCCCACCACCTGCACGATACTTCTCCATTGATCGCGTCTTCCGCAACGAGACAGTGGACGCAACCCACCTGGCTGAGTTCCACCAGGTCGAGGGTGTTATCGCTGACTACGGACTTACACTGGGTGGATTGATGGAGTTCATGGAGGTTTTCTTTGCCAAGATGGGCATCACCAACCTCAAGTTCAAGCCGGCCTACAACCCGTACACAGAGCCCAGCATGGAGATCTTCAGCTACCACGAGGGTCTGGGCAAGCTGGTGGAGATTGGAAACAGTGGCATGTTCCGACCTGAGATGCTGGAGCCCATGGGTCTGCCCAAGGACATGCGGGTGTTTGGTTGGGGTCTGTCACTTGAGCGACCGACCATGATCAAGTACAAGATCTCCAACATCCGAGAGCTGCTGGGCCACAAGGTTGATCTCAACTTTATCGAGAGAAACCCTGCGGTGAGATTAGAGAAGGAGTAAATAACTTTTTCTTATCATGGTGGAATTGGAACAAAAAAAGAGAGAGAAAACAGCCGAGATACGTATGACGCGTGTTGGGTGTTGAGTGTTTAGAGGAACGGCATCTAGAGGTCCTGGGGGTGCAGCATGTAGTATCATGACTAGACGAAATAAGAATAAAAATAAAAATCGGATAGTACAGCAACGCACAGTACAGTCAAGTCAGTCAGTACACGCCCAAGGTCAGCCCGATCCAGTATCTGGGGTCTAGAGTCTAGATCTGTTGAATAGGGGTCCCCCTGGGACGAGATGGTGAGTGATGGGGAGGGACCCTGACTAGAGACGGGAATCGAGAGTCGTGTCGTCAGTGATGATAGATGTTTCTGTTTCAAAGCGCGTGTGCCCCACAAGAAGCGAAGCCGTTCATGATCGTTGACGTTGATTACGCACACGATAATTGGACCCTGAATCCTTGACGTTTTTTTTTTCTTTTCGGCAGTTGAGTTATGCTTCTGGGGGAAGATTTAGTGATGGTAGACGGTTATCATTCTCGTTTCTTTTTTGTTCATGTGATTGATACGAATATGAATAGACATGAATATGAAATGTCACTTCATACTAATTCACTTACAATTGATCCCCCCCGCTTTCGGCAGCTTCCTGTTGCTCTTGCCTTAGCCCCACATAACCGACTCGATCGGCCCCACGTCCCTGAAGCCCCGCCCCTTCCCCAGCTGCAATCGTGCAATGACAATCGGGTGCATCCACTTCAGACCTCGTCATTGCGATCTCAGGACAGACTTTGACGTCTCTATTCATCATGAGTATCGTAACTACATGCCATGTACCTTTTTGATGCACCGTTTTTCCAATGGGGCATCACAGTCTCAATCTCACTGTAGGTATTGTATGAGCAGCAGAAAACAGTGCAATTGACTCTCAGACATTGTACAATGTACAGTGCAACGCTGTAAGCATTGGCATATGCATGTTAAGCAATCAGTCAATTACAGACACTTCCCCGCGTAAAGTTACTGGTGCTTGTCACCAATCCCCCTGCCAAGTGGTAGGGTGGTGTGACCTTCCTACCTAAGTATCTACCTAAGGTACTTACCTAGTATCAGCTCTGCTTCGAGGCCATCGATAAGGTGCCTTCTCCGCGTTTGGATCTGGTGGATTAGAGATCAGCGTCTTGGGGGATTTGAGTCATGATGCTAAGTATTCACAAGCGAGATGTCTCCTCTCGGTTCCCGCATTGCTATCTATCTGTCTGTCTATCCATCTATCTGTGAGATTCGTAGGGAAGCTGTCCCAGTGTCTGGCGATCGAAACGTCCTGGTTGGCCAACGATACCTCCCTGGGGAAGTGTCGCGCAGAGCTTAAAGGGATGACTGTTGAACTGTTTTTGACGGGGGCACGCCACCTTTGTCATTGGCCTGATTGACTAACGCTCGAAAAAGAATGGCCAGCCTAGCCAGCACGCTTTGGATGCACCATGTCCGGTGCCAAAGGCTTACGGATTGGGCTGGTTATTGGTCAGTTCCTGTAGCGATGATGGTTGATTGACTTCCTCTCCCGTGGCACGCGAGATCAAAGCCCTGGGGGCTTGGGTCGACATGTCTAGCTCGTGCTGCAGCTGCACCTACGTAGGCGTAGGTCGCAGGTATCCATCCCTATCTTGTAGAGTTGCACTCGCTCTGGCCACTTCTGCTGCAAGAGCCGTAGGTAGGTCCAAAGATCGACGGCAGCTGGTCTGATCTCTGGTTGCTCGTTCAAGATATAAACTCAGCTGTTCCCCTCCTCTTGGCTTTTTGTCTTCTCATCTTCATACTACAGCATTCAATCCCACACTATCACTTTCACGACTACACACAAACCTCATTCTACCACCAACAAATACACCACCTCACTACACCTCTTCACCCTTCACCTTAACAACAATCATCATGGACTCCGGTGCTCCCCAAGTTACTCCTACTGGCAACACCAGCGGCCGTCGCCGAGTACGTTCCTCTTCAACTTCTCCCTATCATCACCCTCCCACTAACACACTCGCAGAGCTCAGGCTTCATGCCAGCCTTCGCCGGACTCCACGAACAGAAGCGAGGCTCTGATGCTAGCGCCGCCCGCCGTGCGAGTATGACAGACCAGCAGGCAAAGGGCGGCATGTTCAGCCAGTTCTTCCACAAGTACGTCACAATTGCTGCATTCTCACATTTTATACTAACAATGGTATTAGCAACTTTGGCAAGAATGCCAACAAGTAATCGAAATGAATCATGATCAATTGAAGGCATTATCTTATGTATTATTATCAGCATGACGGCGGAATCCAGGGTATTGAGGCCCTTTTTAGTATTATGACTTTACGTTACAATGGCTTTTTGGCCGCGGAGTTTACGCTGAAGCGAGCTTCAGGTGTTGGAGTAACATCAGAATCAATCATATGATCTAACTTACTCATCATTGCTTGCAACATATAAGTGACGTACTTGATATTTCGTAGATGCGGACACGATATGACTATAAACCTCCAGTTCGTGAGGTATGCAATTAATTATGTTTAATGTTGCATTGTTAACAAAGTTGAGACATTAACTGGGAATCATTGGCGTCTCATCCATTACAATTTCGGAATCATCTCTCATCAATCACTGGCACTAATACTTCTTACTTCAAAATGTGATATTCTTCTAACATTAAACCGACGCCTTTTACAACAATGCCGTATACATCCGTATATCTGACAAACCACGGTCTATACATCTTCACCCATCTAGGCGCTCTGTATTTTATCCCAATCAACCGTTCAATACTCGTAATCTAAGCCTTGACCATGAAAATCTAAATATTGTTAGCAAAAGTCTCCCAAAAGTTAGACACGGGAGAATACAAACCTGGTTCAGTGCCTTAACATCCATCACAGCTTGTCTCTTCTGCGCAATGAATCGTGACCGCACAAAGTTTCTGCTACCTCGGGGTGTTGAGGTGCCAGATGGCGTTGTGACCCCTGTTCCTGGTGCCGATGCCGCGGGCGTCGAGATTTGGGTGCTGGTAGATCCCGAGGCGGCCTCCTCCTTCTTACGCTTCTTCTTGTCCTTCTTCTCCTTTTTGGACTTCTTGTCCTTCACCTTGTCCTCATCCGAGTCATCAGAAGACCTGCTCTTGGACTTGGATTTGGACTTTCGCTTCTTGGAGCGCTCTTCGGACGTGCCATCTTCGTTGTCTGAACCCTCGTCTGTGGGCTTCTTGCTGCGGGACTTCTCCTTTTTCTCCTTCTTTTCCTTCTTTCTCTTGGCCTTAGCGTCGTCGGAGTCGCTCTCCTTTAGCTTACGCTCCTCCTTGCGTCTCTTCTTGCTCTTCGAATCGGTTTCTCGGCTGGAAGACTCTTCCTCGTCGTCGTCGTTTGCTTTTCTCTTCTTGGACTTCTTCTCCTTCTTGGATTCCTTTGGTGTCGGGGCGTTTTCCATAGCCACGTCCTCGTCGGAGGTTGTCTCTTTTTGCTCCTCATCCTTCTTCTCTTCCACCCCCTTCATCTCATCGCCCACGAGTAGACCACCGTATACGAAATTCATGGCTCCATATCGGTTCTCGACAAAGTGGTGCGCCTTGACGGCGAGTCGCACCTGTTGATCCTCTTCGATAGCATCTTCCGTCTTTCCGTTGAGTCGACTAAGCAGATCTTGGAAAACATCGAGACCAGTAATTTCGTCCTCCTTGTTCTTCTTGAAACCCAATCCCTTCATGTCATCTTTGAGCACCACGCGAATGTAGGAAGCGTTGGCGGCCGTGTGTAGTTCGGAGTGAGGCGCATCTTGAGCTCCGAGGAACTGGCCCGGTTGCCAACCCTGTGCGCGAAGGATCTTCTGTCCGAAGGTATTCGTATCTTTAGTCCATTTCGTATTGTTGGGGTCCTTGTTGATCTTTGATCGGCTGCCATGAGTTAGCGCATTGCCCTCTGTGCTATTGCAAACAATACATGAGAAGGGTTGTCCCTTACATCTTGTTCTCTGCGAGGAGTCCCATCTTTGCGACTTTGAACGCTTGAAAGACAACGGCCGTCGAGGATTGGATCTAGAGGAAAGTTGCACGAGCCTATAGAAAAAAAAGGTGGGCGGTGGGGATGTGGTCGCGAAAAAGTCTTATCGCTGTTTATCATTGGCTGCGGTGTGGACTTGCCCACTCCACAATGTCTTATCTTCACCGAGGCTCACCGAAGGTCGAATAGTCTAGGACCCTGAGGATCAAGAAGTTGGTATCATGATGAGCACAAATATTGGACAAGGTTTTGACAAGTTTAGCATAAAGTCACTCAAGAGGCATTCTCTAAAGGCAGTTCAGGGGCGTATCATGACAGTCTTAGAGGAAGGAATTTATTAGTTATAAAACATTCTTAATAAACTGCTATTTTTTGCACAAATAGCGAATAAGTGCGGGCCTATAGTACATCATCTAGATACCATCTTCCTCCCAAAATCCAGATATTCATATTAAAGAAAAGCAATAAACTCCAAAGTATCCGAGTTACCGTGCTTCAAACCAGTAGGTGTGTTGGCGGTTTAATAATTGAGCTCACCACTGCCACCACCTGAGACCTGGTCAAGGTCCTCATAACTCTTGAGGCTTCGGCCCTGGACGGCCTCACGAGGTCCGCCCGCAGCGCCTCCAGCACCGTCACCCCATCGCGATCCGCCATTTCGGTTGCGACCGGCGTCGTATCTGTTGCCTCCGCCTCGGCGATCATAAGGCCCGGAGCGGAACTGGCCACGGCCACCACCCATACCTCCTCGTCGGACAGGTCCTCCACCAGAGCGGTCATCACCCATGGGGTTCCACCCTCCAGATTGCATGTTTGCAAACATAGGTGGGAAGTTACCAGGAGCCATGGGGAAGCCAGGCATGCCCATCACATTGTTCATGCCAAAGTTCTGGAGGTTGAAACCACGTGGTGTTCCGTTACTGGACTGACCATTGGATGGGGGGAAATGGCCATTCGAGTTGGCATCAGTTCTGGATGGTGCAATGTGTGAAGGATCCATCACGTAGGCGTTAATCAGTTCGAACTAAACATCCCGAGTTAGTCAAATGACGCATAATACAAGTAAGACACAACACACCTCTTGTTTCAAGCTCTCAACCCAATCGCCATGGCGCTTCTCGACGTGCTTGCGCCAGAAGTGCTCCTCCTTGAACAGCTTGGAGCACTCGGGGGCCTTGCATCGCCACTTGTGCTCATCCTCTTGCTTCACATGCTTGAGAAGCTCTTCTTCAACAGCCTCATCCGCAGGCCGGCCACCAAGCTTTCGAATGTCGACGGAATGGGGTTCTAGAATCTGGAGAAGCTTGTCCTCAAATGTCTTGACCCAGTTGAACGCCCGAAGGAGCTGCTGTTCCGTCTTGTTTGAAGCGTTTCGGAACTTCTTTTCTCCCTCAGTGAGCTCGCCTTCAGCTTCATCTGCACCTTCACTTCGCTTCTTGCCAGGGAACGGGTCTCCGTTGGCGCTGGCTCGCGCGACGGCTTTTGCCGAAGATGAGAGAGTGCTTCGGGGGCGGCGCAAATGTCCACCAGGGCATTTTCGCGTAAGCTCGTGAGTCGAATCACTTTCGAAAACACAGAAGAAGCAGAAGTTGAACACCCGACGCAAGTACTCGATCAGAAGATCAAGCTGCTTCTTCTTGACTAGGAGGTCTTCGTCATCAACCTCTTCATCTTCAATGGCACCCTCCTCCTCCTCTTCCTCTTCTTCAATTTCAATGACACCGTCTTCCTCCTCATCCATGGCCTCGTCCATTCCCACCTCTCGGGTCTTCTTGACCTTCTTGGCGGGTGCTGGAATCACAGCAGGCTGGATTTGGCCGGCAGTTCTTAAATCTTCAACCTTCTCTTCAATCTTCAACGTAGCCTGGAAGTCGGAACCAAACTCCTCCTCAAACTTGTTAACAATTCGCTGAACAAGCAGAAGATCCTTGTCGATGCGCTCAGGAGCAGAGAAGAGGTCCCAAAGAGCTTTCTTTCGGGGATGGACAGGCGGGCTGTGAACTCCAACGTGACAGACAAAGTCGCCTCGAACCTCATCCTTAACGGTCTTTCCGTTAATGGCTTCCAAGGCTTTGTCGGCGGTAGACACTGGCTGAGGAGATGTTATCGCCTCGTCACCGTCCTCGTCTTTGGGGTCAATGCGATCCACTGGAAGTATGGTTTCAGAGGAGGGGTGTAGCATAACCCATCCGATGCGATGGTACCGCTTACTGGGGTTAGGATCAGACAAAGAGAGCCACTTAAAGCCACCCTCCTCCTCACCAAGATGCTCCTTACAAAAGGCCTCGAGATTCTGACGACTGACATGAGGCGCAATGGTCTTAATCAAAAGTGTTGGCTGGAACTGGTTTTCGTCACGAATGTCAGCTCCGTTCGCTGGGACAAGATCACCAACACCAAGAATCTCATTCGTAGCCGTCGCTTCACCTTCCTCCTTTTCAACAACACCACCACTGCCATTGCTCTCACTCTTAGGGAGACCTTCGAGAGAAAAGTCATCAAAAGTACCAGATTCGAGATCTTGTTCCCATTGGTTGTAGGCACCACGTCGGTATTCGTTCAATTTCCCTCTAAAATCATCTCGAATTTCAGGGACATATCGCTCCTTGAACCATTGCTCCTTCTTGTGTTCGGACACAAAAGATCGTGCCATCTTGGCCTGAAGCTCCTCCTTGTAGGAATCATAGGCGGCCTGGATCTTGGCCTTCTCCTTCTCACGATCTTCTGGGCCACGGGTTCTTTCAGGCTCTCGGCGACGGCCAGTGCGGACTCGTTCCTTTTCTTCTTTGATCTTCTCATTCATTCTCCACCATTCTCCAAAGTAGGAGAAACCAACTTGGTAAGGAAGTTTGACAGGGTCGGCGAGAGGGTTGACGCTCGGGTTGCCTGAGCCAGAATCCTGTCCGGGCACGTATCGGTCGATATTGGCAGGTGGCGACTGTATGCGACGTCTGTCATCGCGGTCCCGGTCATCTCCTCGACGTGGACGGGGTTCGTAGCGGTCAACGGTGGCTGGGGAGCGAGATCGGCGACGTTCGCGACGTTCATGCCCTAGGGATATGTGAGCTTCATTCATTTCGCGACAAGATGCTAGAGCCCATTGCCATTTTACGGCGAAATTCAAAGCATAAGCTTGATGTACGAACCTGGGGATCTTCCGCGATAAAAGGAATCGCCGCGATCGGGGCGCTCGGGGCGTTCTGGACGTTCATCACGGGCATCGCGGGTGCGCGATTCATCACGATTCCAGTTGCGATCAACCGGTGAGCGAGCCGAGGCATCCCGAAAAGACGTGTAGGAGTCCATTGTTGATGTCGTTGCAAGCGACGCGACGCGGCATGAAAGGGAGCTGCTTAGCGGGTTGTCTGCGCAGGTATCTGCTGCTCGCTATTGAGCAATTGGCAAGTTTCGCAAAGTTTGTACCTATTGTTTGGCAACATGGTCGACGTTAGACAAGTTATCTTGAGTAGAATGGGAACAGATAGTGGCGTAGGGGATAAGAAAAAGAGGAGGGTTGCCAACGAGGCGCCATGAAGAAGATGACCCAAGGACAACGCGCCCTGAACGAAGAATAAGAGATAAGGGGAATTCAGAAGAATGATATTGAGATCGAGATTGGCAAGATAGAAATGCCGCGTCAAAGAGGGAGGAAGTGTGAAAACGCGAGGCTGCGGATGCGAATGCTGGATCGACGAGTTGGAAGAGCTGCAAGAGGGAGAAGGGGAAAAGAGAGCAGGAGATCAAAGAGTATAGGGAGACAAACTAATTGAACAAGCGCGATCTTCAAGAAGAAGACGATGTAGCAACAGCGCTTGAGTCGAGAGATGCGCACTTCAACTCACAACAGTGTCAATGCAATGCGATGTGATGTGATGGAGTGAAGTGAGGTTGAAGAGGCTGAGTTGGTTGGTTGGATGGGGGCCAGTCGGAAGTTCAGCTAGGTGCCTGCACGCGAATTGGTGGAGCAGAGGAGGTAGGTGCCTGCTTAGGGGCCTCCACTACTAAAACGACCCCCAACCGGGAAGCTCTCTAGGCTCTCTACGGCTGCTCTAGGATAAGCGCGGATAATGATGCATTTTATATACGGAGTAGGTGGCTCAGAGCAAGCACGCAGAGATATATAGAAGATACTTGGTGATTGTTTGAATAAAGACTACATGCAATTGATCTCATACTTTCTATTTCAAGAATCTAACTCACATAAGTCTTCGGGAAACTCAGACAAATTGGCAACCAAACGAATCCTAACAATTTCAACGTGCGAATAAACACACCAAGTACAGTAACCGTATAACAGTTCTGATAACTTCTTCTGTGCTTTTCTAAGCTACTATAATAGACACATATGTACTTGTTAGATCTTATTTAAATCTCCATCGGGTTTTTTCTGATGATGCATAGCTTCTTACAGCTAAGTGTCCTGCCCAATTATCGGAACTTTTGCACGGTACTGTACCTTGCGTATTGTACCTGTACCTGCTGTAGCCTCCGCATTTATATGGGCCAATGAACAATCAGATAGAATCTGTCGGCAAACAGCGAGCACCTGCCATACCTTGAAACAGGAAAGTGGCGATCTCCGCTCGCAACTAATAGCAAATCTGGGGGATAACCCGCTATGCTCAGTGGTTCACTCGCTAAAAGGCGGCAAACATCAATGCAGCTGACCTTAGATAAGGTGTCTATTCTGTAGGATATTGTCATACCTTCCTAATAACACTAAGTTTACTTCATGGTCCTCTAAAACATCTCTCGTTTTTAGCATTAATATCCAACTCCCTTCCTCGGCTTGGGTCGAAGCAATGAACCTCTCCTCCACTCTCAACCCCACTCCCACATTGCTCGTGATAGCGGCTTAGACCTCCTCATCGGAAATTGATAAGCTGCTGTGCAACATATAACAACGTCTAGGTACTACTGCATAGGCTTGTCATTGTTTGATTTTAAGAATCCTACCAATAGATCAACCTCTGTCCGTGGGAGTTCACTTTCGAACCTATACAGGCTACCCTAGATGGCAACATCTATTCGTGGTGGCAACTCGCACCTCTGCCGCTACAATGCTGCAGTGGAGGAGTTTAGAGAAGCTGAATATCCCATGATTAAGGGTAAGTATCTTCGTATATTATTTTGTGACTATACTGAATTCCCATAGAATCTATATATCTCGATCATGCTGGCTCAACGTTATGTTCCAAGTCCTTGATGGACTCTTTTACCCGCGAGATGACGACGGTTCTTTACGGAAACCCCCATTCTGCGTCTTCCTCCTCTCAACAATCAACTTCTCGTGTTGAGGATGCTCGAATGAACTTATTGACTTTCTTCGGAGCGGATCCAGCCGAGTATGATGTGGTGTTTGTTGCCAATGCCACAGCTGGTGTCAAATTGGTTGTTGATGCTATGAGAACTCAACCAGACGGCTTCCTATTTGCATATCACCAAGCCTGCCATACTAGCTTGGTCGGAGTGCGTGAGGAATCTGTTGCTAGCACGTCCATTGGCGACGACGAGGTCGAATCTTGGTTAGAAGGACAATGCCCATTTCAGGACACAACTACGGCCTCACCGTCAGCAACTCTATTTGCCTATCCTGCCCAGTCGCATATGGATGGTAGAAGGTATCCTTTAACATGGACAAGAGATATGCAAAAAGTCCCGCAAAGTCCTCAGCACCGAGTACTCACATTACTTGATGCGTCCTCGTTTGTTGCCACATCCCGTCTTGATCTTAGCGATCCGAACGTGGCACCAGATTTCACTGTTCTGAGTTTGTACAAGATATTTGGATTTCCAGATCTTGGCGCATTGCTGGTGAAGCGTGCCTCAGAATGGGTATTTGAAAACCGAAGATATTTTGGTGGTGGTACTGTGGACATGGTTGTTTCTGGAAAGGAGAAGTGGCATGCACCGAAATCACAATTCCTCCACGAACGACTAGAGGACGGCACACTACCATTTCACAACATAGTGGCGCTTGATATAGCTATGGACATACATCGACGACTATTCGGTTCGATGGATCAGGTCAGCTCGCACACTTCTTACCTCGCCCAACGAATGCTTGAGCAGTTGGGCAATATGCGCCACGCGAACGGTACACCGGTTTGCTCTATCTATACGCCAATGGCCGACGAGACGAATTGTCTCGGAGTCGGTCCGGTGATCTCTTTCAACTTAAGGAACAGCCAAGGTGCCTGGATCAGTCTAGCCGAGTTCGAGAAACTTGCAAATCTGAAGAACATTCACATTCGGACAGGGGGTCTATGCAGCCCAGGGGGCATTGCCTCAGCTCTTGACTTGCAGCCATGGGAGATGAAGAAGAACTTCTCCGCAGGGTTCCGTTGCGGAGTGGATAGTGATGTTATGTCCGGGAAACCAACTGGAGTCATTCGAGCTAGTTTGGCTGCGATGAGCACTGAAGCTGATGTTAACGGGTTTGTTACATTTATTAAGGAGTTCTACCAGGAAAGGAAGATAATAACCGCCTATCCTGATCTAGTCCTCAGCCCGACCGTTAAATCCCAACCACCAGCTCTAAGGGTCAAATCTGTCACCGTCTACCCTGTCAAAAGCTGTGCTGGCTTTTCTATCCTAACTGGAGTGCCTTGGGAGGTTCGACCAGAAGGTCTAGCCTGGGATCGTGAATGGTGCCTAGTTCATCATGGCTCAGGACACGCTCTGAGCCAGAAAAGATGCCCCAAGATGGCGCTGCTACGACCAGTGTTGGATTTTGAGAAAGGTGAACTAGTTGTCACATTTCACGGCAAACTCAACAAAGGTCAACAACACCAGGTATCCATACCATTATCAGCAGACCCTTCTGTCATCGACTCCGACCTCGAGAGACAGGCATCAAGGGTATGTGGCGAGAAAGTGACCACACAGATATATACGTCGGACACTATTAACTCCTTCTTTTCTTCCGTACTTGGTGTTCCTTGTGTCTTGGCAAGGTTTCCTCCTGGTGGCCTAGGACTGAAAAGTCGCCTGTCAAAGGCGCAAATCCAGCGATACCAACAACCGACCAAGGTGCATACGATACCGGGTTCATTCCCAGACGTACCATCGCCTCCGGATTCGGATTCCGAGCAGCAGAAATCTGCCAAGATTCTGCTTTCAAACGAGAGTCCTATCTTGATGATCCACAGCTCCAGTGTCGATGCGTTAAATGAAGAGATTTCGAGCCGTGGTGGCAGACCAGTGGTTGAAAAGTCGTTCCGGGCCAATATTGTGATGGAGCAAGCTGCTGGCTCTAAACCTCAGGTAGCCTTTTCCGAGGATAGCTGGGACTCTATGCACATTGGCCATCAAAATTTCAAACTCATGGGTGCCTGCCGCAGGTGTCAGATGGTTTGTATAGATCAAGAGACAGGAGAGAAGAAGGAGGAGCCATTCGTGACACTTGCAAAGACAAGACGATTTGATGGCAAGGTTTATTTTGGGGTTCATATGCGCCATGATCCCTTGATAGAAGAGGATGTTGCGAGTATAGAGTCGCAATATCCTACTATCAAGGTTGGAGATCCTGTGACGGCGACAGCCCGTGGGTAGATGAGTTTGACGATAAATGACAAATATTTACAAAATACATAAAACTTTGGTATGAATCATAGGAGTGGGATTCACTACCTGCAGTTGCTGATACATTTACTTCTCCTTGAACTTAATCCAATGTTACCAATACGTAGTAATGAGAAACACTTATGAACTTCTTAGGGAACTATGACAGAGCTTGAAAATATGGCAATCATAATCTCTTTCACCTAGTAGCCATTGCAAATCTAAAGTGATGCACCTCACCTCGCAGTACGATCGAGATTAAACGCAGCACTGATCAAGGCAAGGTGACTGAACGCCTGAGGTGTGTTGCCAAGCTGTTCGCCACTCCTTGCGATCTCCTCCGAGAACATGCAAAGATGGTTGGAGAATCCAAGCATATTCTCGAACAGATTGACGGCCCGAACAAGATACTTTGGTTCGTACACAGCTGCCCGGGTCATGGCCTCGACTAACCAGAACGTGCACATGCTGAATGCACCCTCTTGACCACCCACTCCTACAGCATGAGTTGGGCTCGTTAGCGACTACAAATTTGTATGCGGGTGCTGGAAAAAAACTAACCATCGTCTGAGATTTCGGTGTCGTAGCGGTATACTAAGCCGGTGCTTGTCAAGCCTCCCTTCTCAGGGGGTAGAAGAATACGATCGAGGGTGTTGAGGAAGCGTGGATCGCAGGGCGAGATGAAGAATACAAGAGGAGCGATGAGGATAGAAGAGTCAAGCATAGTCCTGCTCTCAAAACTCTGTACGAAGCATTTCATATCCTCGTTGTATCCTGCAGACAGTTAGCAGAGTCGATTTATTGTTAGATAGTGCACTCGTTACCCTTCTCCATGATGCGCTCATAGAGGTTATCTCTTGCTTCCATCCATTTGCTACGATTGGGACATGGAAAGCATCTCTTATCTGCGAGACGAAGCCCGCGGTCAAAGGCGACCCAGAGCATAATCTGGGAATAGGTGAAGTGCTGCTTATTGTTGCGGACCTCCCAGATGGACATGTCGGGATCTATAATTGTTAGTCGGTGATATGTGGCAGATGTTGTACTACTTACCATCGAGAATAGTCAGAACATAGTCTTCAAAACAGTTAGTAGAGGCAGCATATGGCGGTATTGGTGGACTTACCAAGGATCTCGCGCACAGCCTTCCAGACATCCCAAGGCACTGGCTTTCCATACTTGTTATACAAGTAGATCGCATCCATGAGCTCACCGTATATATCAAATTGCTGATGAAACGCTGCGCCATTGCCGATGCGAACAGGACTGCTGCCTCTGTATCCCTCCAAATGATCTAACGTGAGCTCCGGGATATCAGTTTCACCTCGGATAGTAAACATGATCGGCAGTCCTCCGTCTGGACCACGCGAATGAACGAATCGCTCCATGATAAACTCCATATAGGCATCTGCCTCGGCCTTGAAACCAAGGCGTAGCAGGATGTAGATGGTGAAGCTTGAGTCGCGAATCCAGCAATAGCGGTAGTCCCAGTTTCTAGCACCGCCAATGGCTTCAGGGATAGAAAAGGTCGGGGCAGCAACAATAGCTCCAGTAGGTTCTGCGAACTTTTAGAAAGTTTCCCATACAGCCTAAAGCAATCTTGGTCTCACCGTAGGTCATCATCTTGAGAATCATCAAACTTCGTGACACCACCTCCCTCCATCGGCCCTTGTAGTTCGACTGCCCGATAAAGTTATACCAGAAACTCTGCGTAGCATGCTGCTGGGCATCTAGAACATCAACTGTAATGTTCTCTGTGACGTGGTGTTCAATATCGTTCCGAAGGACGAATGATATAGTTTGGCCTTCCTCAATGCGAATCGAAGCAACTAAACCTTCGCCGTTGACGCCAGGGCGTTTTTCTTTCCGGAAGGTTATGAGAGGGCAACTGGTCTCGTTCTCTCCCTTTTCAATTGCAACGTCAAGCTGCAGTTGGGTATCTTTACTGCGGAAAGTGGCAGCTAGGCTTTTGGCATCGGTTGCACAGTGGGTTGCTTGAGTCAAGGTTGTCACATGCTCATCTCTTCCGTAATTGAATGATGGAAAGAGTTCGATGTCTGGAAATGTTAGTTTCATTGTCTTCAAGGTAGATGCTGTCAGTGGAGAGATTACCAAGATTCATTGAACCACGGATGCATTCCACTCGACGAACCAGCCACTTCTTGAGCTCGTCTTGGACCTTGGTTACCTCTCGATAGGCATTAAGCTTAACACCTCTGGTCGTGACTTGGGTGCTCTTCGGACGAGGGAAAAAGTCAACCACGTCAACAACGCCATCTTCATGAATGGATCTCGTCTGTAGAATACAAGACGAGGGCAGATACTGCTGCTTCGTAGTGCAATTGACATCAGGCGGGGGAGAGATGAAGAAATGGCCTCCCTTGTCCTTGTCGAGCAAGCGACAGAACACAGAGGGAGAGTCAAAATCGGGCCTATAGATATTCCAAAGTCAGCCGAGAGATCCGAGTATAAATTCATTGCTGAACATACTCACCAACACATGTAATCAATACTCCCATCAATTCCCACAAGCGCACAAGTGTGCATGTTGCCAATCATTCCATAGTCCTCAATGGGGAGATAACCTCCTGTTTGGCCCCGACGGGAACCTCCCGGAAGAGTTGAAGAGCGTCTTCCCTCCATTATTTCAAAGACGATTGTAAATGTGTTGCTGTAGGATCAAAGAAGCTCTAGCTACTAGAGGTATGAAAGCTTGGGGTACCTCGGCTTGGTAGCTCCAAGATGATGTAATGGATCGTGTCTAAGCGGTTTAGACGAATAAGTTAGTACTATTGCGGACTCCCCAGAGAAGCATAAGGATATTGATAAGAACCCTGTCAAAAAATTCAAAGGGGATCTTAGTGTTTTCTAGATCTTATGAGACATCGTGAACTAGATGGTAAGTGAGATGCGGGGGTGACTTATAAGCTTTCCGCGATCTTCACTACGTACTTTCCAGCCAAAGCTGGAATGGTGTGGATGACTACTCTATTACTTGAGCAGCCTTTTCCGAAAGAGGGCAGATAGTTTGATTTAATTATTGAGGCTGACCAAATTGTTTTGTATATTGGGGTAGTTGTGAAGCCTAAGCAGACTATCTCATAGGCCGAGAGCAGGTCTGCTGATACTGAAGAAAGTATGGGGAATGATCCTGTAGTATCTCGATTGCAATTCCTGACTAACCCATTTATAAGAGAATATGTCACTCTTGTGTATGCAAGCCATAATTTCTGGGATCTTGACTACGCGGGTCTTCAACTGTTTTAACTATGACAACGGGCTCCAACCTCGAGCGCATGAGCAAAACATCATATATTGCTTGCAAAATCAATGGCCCAACACAATGCAATCAAACGACACCCATATCTTGACTCAGGACATCACAAGTTTACTTGCTGGTAATGAGAGTGAGACCTGCTACCCGGTAGACTTGAGTGTTTTCCAAGCTATACATATAGAATAGTTCATGGGCCGTAGTTCACTTCCTATTGCATAAAAGAAATTGCAAATGATATACTAGTTTTCATTCAGCACTCGCTAATCTAATTCAATACAAAACATAACCTCTTTCTGACCTTGTTTGTCCATCATCTTTCTTTTATGGAATATGGCGAGAAGTTGCGATTGGATTAGTGGCGGCGTGTTGGTGTAGATTCGCCAGAGCGCTTTGATCTCTTCTCTAAAGATCCTCGGGGATAGCAAAGGCGTCGTGCCCCTTGGTGTTGAGTTTTATGCCAGTTGCCGTCTCGTCAAACCAGGACTAGTCATGGAAACTGTGTGTATCAAACTTGAGATAGCCCAACTGTGGCATAACTCTTCGGCGCATGTCTGTCTCCTTGTACTCAGGGGCATATCGAATCCTGGGCCTATCTGGATTGGTATATGGGGATGTGAAGTCGAGAGATGTTGGAGCAAGAACTGCAAAGTTACGACATGCATTGTATCATGACATGTGCTCGTGGGTATGCTCGTCCGGGTATACGCTCTCCTCAATTGACGTCGAGTTCTGGTCCTGGATGCTGTCCCGGCCACTGTGGTTCCAACGCCCAAGCCCCATTTCGAATGTGGTAAGCTTTTTCAGCGATACAGACCACCAGTGATTAAGCATATCATGCCATCGAAGGGGGGACTGCAGCGTCTGAGGTTCATATAGATTGCACGCATCCAATCCATTCCAGGTGTTGTAGCCACTCGTCTCAGTAGTGCTTTCTATCTCTAGATGATCAATGGTGAAGTAGCATAAATTACCCTTTGTTAGCACCTCCCATGATGTTACACATCGGGCTTCGAATAGTACTCGGCATCGATCGAGATAGAGCTTTCGGAGATTAAGTAAATCCACCCAGTCAACTTGCTCTTGATGACTGAAAACATAACCACCCATGGCGAGAATGGTCACGTTGCATAAATCACCATCCTTTGGAAGAGCTACCATTGGATGCTAACCCCTCCAGCCATGTGTATACAATGATAGGATGTTGAGGTGAGTGGCTAAGGAAAGCGTCAACCATTTGCTGAAAAGATTGGTCAACATGCATGAGTTGTCTTTGTTCAAGAGTTCGAGGGCGCTGTAGAAGCTCCCCGCAGAGAATTGCAGATTGCTGTCATTAACAAGAACATCCCGGGCGAAGGATAACCTAAAGTCGGCAAGGCCCCTTAAATCTAGTAACTCAGATGGGCTGATAAGATCCATCAGCTTTGAGTCCATAGTGTCGGATAGGTTGGAAATGGTCATGATTGAGATATTTAAAGGACCAGGACCATCGCAACATATGGCAGGATACTTCTTGTCCCCGTTCCACGGCTTCCCAGTAACCGCTCTTAAGATGATATTCATGTCGGAGCGCAGCCAACATTGCCGTAGCATTCGATTTATCGTACGGATCATCGGACAATTTCTATTCGTGTCCCCGCCAACTATCAACAGTGATCTCTCGCGCCCACTTCATGAGATATGGGCTGATTGCAATGTTGGCAAAGCTTTGCGGATATAGTGCTCAGGGTTCAAGTAGGATGCTGTTGAAGGCCAGTTCTTGTAGCGATAGTATTCGCTGTTTTGCTGACCACTCTGCTGTTGAGATGATACGACTTGTCTAACATTTCCAGGATACGTAGAAAGATCTCAACAGGTAACCGTTCGAAAAGTGGGCGCTGGTTCTGAGGATGCTGCACATCCTGCAAGATGTAATTCGGTACGGTAACCATATCTTCCTCTTGACTTGGCGTTGAGATGCTGATGCATTAAAGATAGGCATTCCAAAGTTTGTAAAGAGAGAAAAATTGAAGAGATTAACTGTTGGATTCGCCGTGGCTGAAGGAGAGAATGCATTGTCAAAAAGAGTGACTCGGGATCACTGGATGGTTCCTTCCTTCCGTTACGAACGATGTCCATATAATAGAAATCACGGTCCACTCCGTACCTACTTATCGTTAGATCAAATGAGAGCATGTGTAGCTCTTAACAGCACCTACTTACCTATCTTATTATAATTTCTTTAGACATCACTCAAGTATACCGGTCTTCTCTAAGATTCGCCAAAGATATTTCTGATAAAGAACTCCGGACTTTTATTACACAGTATCATGACAAGCCTTCATGCTAGATTCTCCGTGCGACCCAGATATCTCGTCCCATGTCTCATTCGATGGTGGACCAGGATCTCGGGTCCGGCTTTACGGATAAGTGGGAGAATTGAATCCAGATAAAATATACTAGAACCGGTGAGGCTCAGTATCTGTTGATGGCGGTCATGAAGATGTAGGTACTGTAAAAATCTTCCTGAAGACGGTCACCACATTATAAAGCCAAAGATTTTACCAAAATCTATTATCTTGAGTAGTACTCCGTGAGTCCGTAGGCATTGGATGTATTCAGCTTGCTAGGGCTGGATATCATACGGGATTTATTTTAATCCACCCTGTCTCAGAGTCAGGACCCAGCAAATTAAAAGGACATATCCGTATGTTCTTGGTATTTTTAATTTGGTAGCTTTATATATGGATCAATGCCGGGAGCTCACTCCCGCCAAGACAACAGTTGCCGTCTGCCGCAGGTAACGGTGAGAAATATAGGGGACTTTTGGTGGTAGTCGCTTGAGATCAGGATGTTTTATCACCCTGATGAATGGCAAATCCATTTGTACCTTGATCATAATTAAAGGTACATTTATTATGCAACCCAAGGATAGAATCTTAGCTGTCTTATCCCAACTACACACCTCCTCTACTAACCAGAAGAGTCTAATCCTCAGCTTCTCGTCAGTTCCAGAACAAATTATCTGTAGAAGTACATACATAGTAGTATGCTGTGGTGAGCGGACTCTGTTATAATTCATGATCGGCTAGTCTGGGATTTATGCAAGATCAGAGCCCCGTCGATACGAGATGGAGGCCGCACGTTACCCCTGAATTGGCGGGTCAAAGATTTCCAGGCATTTCGACTACCGGCGGATACGAACTGTATCTATATTCGTACATGATTTGAGAAGTATGAATAAATTCATTGAATATTCTGGAGAGGTAAAAATAAATGAATACTACAAGACATCTTGACTCAAGCACACAGACGTTGCACAAGCTTAGAACGCCATGACATGTGACGATCAATAGTCAGGAAGTGAAAACAAGTGCACACGTGCTGAGCTGATCAGCAGCCGGATCATCTTGCTCGAAGATCGCCAGCGATAGAGCCTGCTCCGTTCTCATCTCATCACATCTGTTTGAGGAAGTACGGGATAACTCTGATGTAACCCCCGCAAAAGCCACCAAGTCATTGTTCTCAACAGGTGCGTTGATTTGTGACTGCTTAGAAGAGAACTGTGCCGCAATCCTTAACACTGGGCTGTGTTGGTCTTGATAGTGCAACTCAGACTTAACTGGACATACTTGAATATCTTGGTACTTACTCCGTAAGTTTGCCATAATTAATTTGGATTTACTGAAGAATTTCCCAGATTGCGAGAGACCAAAAGACAAGCAGTTGTTCTACCGCCTTTTACCTACTAACCTATCCACCCACCATAAAATGTAACGAACTGCAATATGCAAGTGCTGCACCCTCTTACAACCTTAAGGCACCTCCATGCGCTCGGACCAATCACAACTCCTTTCGAGAAGCCAGATCCTGTGTCGCGTGCAGAATCCAGTGCGCCACGAGGTTCCATGTCGGCGCCAAGAACCCGAACACCTTCAGATCCACTCCGTATTTTGCTGCTGGGTTAACAGATGTTGCAGAGGAGAAAGAGGACAGAATGAGAACTAGTGAAACCAAGTGGAAGAGCATAAGGGGTCAGAGTACCTAGACAGTTGTTAAAAGGCACTGCTGTATATGTTATCAGCGCTTGAGAAGCTGTAACCGTGATCCCAAAACTCGACATGGGAAATTCCATTCAACATCGACGTCAGGAAGTCTCACTCTCGGGGCGTTCCAGTGACCGAATGTTGCCAAATGACTTTTGTGCCCAACTAAAACGCACTAGACACGGCACTACGGTCCCCTACCGTGACGGCCCCGACTTTTTACTACTGCCACAAGAGGACTAGCTTCTCCGCCTTCTCTAATGCACTGCTGTACGAATGAGACCTTGCGACCACCTAAGCCAGCCAGAGATCGTCCAACCGACAGCACAAGCCAACCTATCCTTCGCCATCACTAACTTATGAAAGCCCCATTCTATCCCCTGCTCTAGTTCCAGTCCTTCCTTTTGTCTCCATCATGACCGCTCTTCCTTTACAACCTGATCCCATCTCCTCGCCTTCCTCCACCTCTTCCTCACCATCACTCCCTTCGTCTTCGCAACACGTTACAGCTCCACATCCTTCCGCATCCCCCGACCGACTTCTCATCGACGACCTATCAGCAGTAGACTCCGGCCCCTTGACGACAGCAGCAGCATCATCCTCAGGCGGAGCAAGGATAGCTTCAACAGCGAACCCAGGTGCAAGTGGAGGGAGTCAGACAATAGCCAGCTCTTCTCGCGACCCGGTTGTTAGGTCTTTCGACGGCGGAGACGATAGCGAAAGCGATTGGGATATAGAGATGGAGCCCATTGCAGGACATCGCCGACGGCGAAGCAGTCACAACATGGCTGTCCGGCCAGCCGGATCTCCAAGCCGACTCCGTGGTACAAGCCGTGGTCCCGCGCCCACATCAAACGAACCCAAAATATCAGAAGAAGATTTAGACGCAAATGGTTTTGCTATCCGTAAAGACGAATCGGGCGACGACAGTTTTAGCGACGGAGACCTACAAGATGACGAAGAGACGGGATTGACCCGTAAAGACAAGCAGAGGCGGCAGAAGAAGCGCAGCAGAAACACTCAACTAGATCAGCGAATCGTCAGGGATAAGAATGACATTTCAGCAGAAGAGCGCAAAGAGGCAGACAAAGCCGTTTTCAAGAGCCTGGTGTTTAACGGAGTTCTGATTCTTTTATGGTATCTCTTTTCATTATCAATATCGATCGTACGCAATCACTCCAATACTCCCCTTTACCAGAACCCAATTGCTGACTTTGATTACAGTACAACAAATGGATGTTCGATCATGACCGTTTGAACTTTGCATTTCCTTTGTTTACAACCTCCATGCATATGGTAGTACAGTTTACGCTCTCGGGCCTAGTCTTGTACTTCGTACCATCTCTGAGACCAGGATACCGAGCTCATACATCCGATCTGGGGAGATCAAGGCACGATGATGAGCCCAAGTCTTACGGCATGACCAAGATGTTTTATCTCACCAGAATTGGACCATGTGGCGCTGCTACAGGTCTTGATATTGGACTTGGCAACACTTCTCTCAAGTTTATCAGTCTTACATTCTACAGTACGTCCCTTGGAGTGCCTACCCGGTCAGTGTAGCTAACCGTTCCGTAGCCATGTGCAAGTCATCTTCTCTTGCTTTCGTCCTTATGTTCGCTTTTGTCTTCCGTCTCGAGACCCCAACATTGCGTCTTATCGCCATCATTGCTACTATGACACTGGGTGTTGTGCTTATGGTATTTGGCGAAGTTGAATTCCAGGCGGGAGGCTTCGCTCTTGTTATCTCGGCGGCCTTCTTCTCTGGTTTCCGTTGGGGACTCACTCAGATTCTACTCCTCCGCAACCCTGCGACCTCGAACCCATTTTCTAGCATTTTCTTCCTTACTCCTGTCATGTTCCTCGTGCTTATCTGCCTCGCCGTGCCCGTGGAAGGAATCGGAAACCTCATCGAGGGCTACAAAGTTCTCGGCAACGAATGGGGCTATTTCATGGCACCCCTTTTCCTGCTCTTCCCCGGCTGCATTGCGTTTTGCATGACAGCCTCCGAGTTCGCTCTGCTGCAGCGTACCTCTGTCGTTACCCTTTCTATTGCCGGCATCTTCAAAGAGGTTGTCACTATTAGTGCGGCTGCTCTTGTATTTGGTGACCGCCTCACTCCCATCAACTTCGTTGGTCTACTGACGACCATGGCCGCTATCGCTGCCTACAACTACATCAAAATCACAAAGATGCGACAAGAGGCACGAGAGAGTGTTCACGTTCAACATGGTGACGATGGCGACGAGTCTGACTCCCATGGAAGCCAGACCAGTGGAATTCTTGATCGCGATGGTGACACAGACGCGGAAAACACCGGTCTGCTGCGCGACAGCATCGATCGCCTCGATATCGATGATCAACCTTCTGCGGCAGCCAACGAGCGCCGCTAGGAGTCAACATTTGTTTTAGCGTCAAATTTTCTTATTTCTGAGTATCTTCGCCTATATATGACGACTCTATGGGCTGGTTTCTTTGTCATACTGGGTGAGAGTCAACACAATGGCTCCCTATCTTTTGTCTTATATAACATATCAATGCCCACAATGGGCGGCGCAGGGGGTAGATGGGCGGATTGCTGCCGTACACGACGGACTTTCATAGAGAATGGAATATATACCCCAGGATAGTTTCATTGACTAGAGGGGATTGTAAGACTAAGTAAATATGTCAAACAGTGATATTTGACCTCAAGAGTGCCTGCATCATAGAAACTTCAGACGACTGACTACATCATTTCGGTCTGGATCGAGATTATGCAGGCGGTGGTCATTATTGACTTGCTCAAGTCAAACAATCATGTCACATAAACTTAACGAGAGCAGCAAATACTGGTATCATTATGGTGGTATAATTAATAGATATATTGTATGTAAACTCTACCATCATCCACCTGCATGCGCGACTACTTGGACTGATACACGGCCGCCGGCTATATATGCTTCTTATGCAAACACCAAACACCAACAAGCAAAACCTTTTCCCCGTCGATAATTCACATCAGACGATTAACCAAGCAGACGGAGACCGTTCTTGGTCTTTTGTCCTGGCTTTACCACACCACTTGCGCCCGTAGGTCCAAGGTTGGGTTCATATCCAGCACTTCCTCCATTTCCACCGCCATGGCCGCCCTTCTTGTTCTTGTTTTTTCTTCCCCTGTCCTTATCCTTGGCGTTGGCCACCTTGATTTCGGTATTGGCTTTGCGAACCACGACGGGGTGACTCTGGATGTATTTGCCGTTCATCTCCTTGGCAGCCTGGAAGAAGTCGTCGGCGTCGCTGAAGCTGACGAAGCCGTAACCCTTGGATTTGGATGTGCGCTTGTCGCGGATGACACGGGCCTTTTGCACGGACTGCCAGCGTGAAAACGCCTTCAGGAGGGCATCGTCTGTAGTTTCGCCCGCAAGATTGCCCACGAAGAGACGCAGATGAGAGGGATCCCATTCGAGAAGACTGTCGTCTGTCCACTTCTTACCGCCGCCTTCACGAACAACTGTTTTTTTGCGCTCTTCATTCGCAGCGGCGGCCCCAGCAGCCGTAGAAGTTGTGACATCGGTTCGGGGTGCGACAGGGCCTGCCGGTTTGTCCTTGCCGTCTGTCGGAGCACTCGAGTAGGCGCTCTGCCATTGAGCTATTTGGGCAGCCATCTCGGGGTTGTATTCGGGTGCAGTAGCAGCAGCTGTGCCCGGCGTGGGGAAGGGGTTTCTGATCTGTGGACCAGCGCCATAACTTTGCGGTTCGTAGCTCTGAGGCCCATAACTTTGTGCGCCGTAACTTTGAGGTCCGTAGCTCTGTGGTTGTTGAGCATACGAGTAAGGAGCACCCGAGCTCACCGCGCCGGGAGCGGTAGTCGGGTAGGAGGAGTATGATGGGCCATATTGTGCTGCGGATGGAGCGCTGGCAGCTGGATAACTCGAAGAGCCGGAGTACGTCGGAGGGGCGCTCGAGTACGCTGGCTTCGAAGCAGCCTGAGATGCAGAGGAGAACGCGGGCTTGAAGCCTGACTTGGAAGCGGGTGGTCTCGGTGGGAGAGAGCTGTTGCTGATGCCTGGAGGGGGAGGGTACGCCATGATGAATACGAGGAGGCGGTGTAGTGCTTTGCGTGGAAACGTACCTTGAGCCAATATCTGCTCAAAGTTCCTCTCTCAAAGAATCCCAGTGTCTGTAGCTTGTTATTGAAGGGTTTGGCGGTGTTGCGACTGTGACGCGTTTTGATGGCGATGATGGTTGTTGGTATTTGGAAGAAAATAGACCTTGCTATAGCCTTCTACGATTTGTCTCAGCCTCGCTACGCCAGAATTAAGTGGGACATCCGCCGGTCACGTGAACACATCAAAAGCATCTAATCAATCTTCTGATCCCAGGGTTTCAAGATCAGAAGTGAGCGAAACCAACATGATGGTTGGATAATATCATACTGAAATATGATGCCATTGTCGTCTTTAACTTTGTGTGCATGTTCTTCGCAAGTACTTTATATTGGAGAGATTGCTTATCCATCGATTGTCTGGATGTCATCTTCATGAATGCATGTAAGGCATTTGGATGTTCATGAGTTGTAAACCTGCATATGGAAAAGAGAGGTTTTACATCTCAAAAATACTCAAAAAAGATCTTTTTGCTGGAGAAAACATACGGATCATTCAATGTAGGAGATGAGTGTATAGCAAGTATAGCTGCATTGGGGGTAAAAGTGCTGAAGCTTAGAAGAAGTGAGCAATCGATCATACAAATCTTTAGAAGGATCAAGTCTTGGGGTGTTGTTATGAGCGCGAACAATGGATCAAACAGGCATACTCATCATGGCCACTCCTTTCTCCAGAGTGGGGGTGGATGTTGTTCTGGGCACATCCAAGTCTGTATGCGCACCTGTCAGTTGAGTGATTGAGACGATGGATAAATATCCGGACTGCTAATCTCCAATCTGCATTGACATGGGGATGAGGTTAAAACGAGTGAATTAATCCGGTCTCGAACCGTCTTGAGCGGCAGAATCTGGCGGCTAATGTGAAACGAAGCAGTGTATGCATGAAATGAGACATTATCATCTGGAAGCATCCGTACATTTGCATGCATCTCCGATCGGTTTATCGATGAGCCGAATCAATTAGGTTTCGGTATTGTCATGCGTGGGATGAAGATATCGTCCTCGCTCAACGTATAGTAAAGGCATATTGAAGCACATAGCACATTTGGCTTGGCTGTCTCGTAAGCTGTAACCCTCTTTGTTTCGTCATACGGAAGCGACTTCGGCCTCTGCGCTGAAGGAATCTGTCTGTTGATTCGGCGCTTACACCGCGCTGTGGCATTTGTTACCGGGCTAATGACCGGTGGGGGTTTTAAATCAGGCTGGAGGCTGGAGGCTGGGCTCAGAGGCCAGGCTGAGAGTGCACCTCTGGTGGGTTGAGTGTACACCTTGCGCTCAATACTGAGACGAGAGTGAGCATTTTGCGGCCTTTTTTCTTTGGGCTTCTCTGTATCCGCCCCGTTTCGGAGTACCTTCGGAGCGGTCGGTATGGATTTGTGAAGGCTAAGGCGCGTTGGGGATCGGGTTACTCTCCGATACAGATGTCAATTGGCACGGCAGTGAATTACGCGGGGCCCGGAAGACGTGGGTCCCAACACTCGGACAACATGGCAGAAAGAAAGGCTGGGCTGAGCTTCTGGAGGACAAGCCAAGCCCAATCCCTCAACAACAAGCGTGGCTTTGGAGAGATGAAGCAGTTTGATATCAGACAGGGGGGCCTTGGGCCTTGGGGAACAGTGGTTTGATACCTGGCTGCTTCATGCATGATAGTGAGGCGGAAACGGAAGCAGCGGAAAGCATCTAGAAACCAGGCTGGTTGTGCGGCGAGATTTGTACGAGATTTGTATTGCTTGTGTCACGGTTTCATAATCTTGGTAAGCCTTTGGGGTTTGTCTTGGGGGTAAGACCGCGGCAGCACCGCAGCATCGTCATAACGTTGGAGCTGAGGGGCGTTAGAGGGGACACCTGGAGGGGTAACGCTGCGAGCCTCCGACCGTAGAAGGCGCTTTCTCCCTGAGGGAAAACCCATCCCAGCCATGGATCTGCTGGAACTTGGTGTCCGTGGCTAATGGACCCCTACTAATTGCTGTTTTGACCAACCAGGAGCAGGCTAGCTGCTGCTGCACGACCAGGCTGTCTGGCTGTTTTGACAGGGGGGTGCTTGGAGGGGCAGCAGTTCAGTTGCAAGCACCTCAGTCATGATGATGAAGGCTGCTGAGGAATTGTAGCAAAGTTTGTTTTGTATTGGCCAATGCAAAGTCTTGTTAGGATGCATGTGGATGAGTAAAAGCAGTGTGTGTGGTATATGAAATATTAAGACGAGCGAGAACAAAGCTAAATGCCGCAATTACTCATAATCCACCAAAGCGGAAAGTAGACAGACTGATATGCAAATGTAGGAAAAACATCAATTGCTCAATGCTCAATGCTCAGTTCAGTCTCGGCCGCACCGCAAGCGATGATGACGATGCACAGTTGGGAAAGGACCCACCAATCAAGGCGGATACTCCACTGTACTTGGCGTTATGGATTGGTTTGAATCGAGCGCTTTTGAGGAGCCTGGAGCATTGCGTCGCTGAGCAAGCCAAACGATTCAAGGAGAAGGGGGATAGAAGAGAAAAGCGAGCGAAAAAAAGGTGGGCATCAACTCAATCTGGACTGGAGGTGAGGGAATGAGAGTGAGCGAAGAGCGAGAGTGGGAGCGGGAGCGACCAAGGTACCAAACTGCCCAACTTTAGCACGGGTGTGACAACATCCATCCATCTACGGAGTACCTTTATATTTCTCTACAACTCTGCAAGTCCTCCCACCTTCTTCCTCTTCTTTTTTTCCTTCCCTCCTTCAATCATCCTCACCAACCTCACTTTATACCCATATACCCCACGATCGCATATTATAGCCCATCATGTCTGGCCCTGTGTAAGTTCAATACTTCCCCTCATCGCATACCTCATGCCTCATACCTCACAAACCCCACCACCCCGCCGTGGCCATGGTCATGATTTCCCCATGGTGATTGCTTCTGCCCTCGTTTCCGCGCGCTCCGGTTGCTGGATGTGAGGAACAAATCAATCGTCATGGTGAGCTTGCGCCAAATGTAACCCGGCGACGGGGGTAGTTTTCTATCGTGACTATCGCTCATGCTCTTGAGGTAGAGCTCGTCTCGCTCACCTCAATTTGGGCGCCCCTCAACAACACACTTCCTCTGATTCTACTTCGACTCCAAATGCGACGAATGCTGACAATGTGGCAAGTGCGGATCTGGGCCTCATCGGCCTCGCTGTCATGTAAGTTAAACAAAAGAAACCCCAATCCTTTTTCTGGCACTGCCAGCACCAGCTCATACTCATACGCTTCACAGGGGACAGAACCTTATTCTGAACATGGCTGACAACGGCTTCACCATTTGCGCTTTCAACCGAACCATCTCCAAGGTCGACCGATTCCTCGAGAACGAGGCCAAGGGCAAGTCCGTTGTCGGCGCCCACAGCGTCGAGGAGTTCGTCAGCAAGCTCAAGTCTCCCCGCCGTGTCATGCTCCTGGTCCAGGCTGGCCAGGCTGTCGACGACTGGATTGAGAAGATCCTGCCTCTCCTTGACGCCGGCGACATCATCATCGACGGTGGTAACTCTCACTTCCCCGACTCCAACCGCCGCACCAAGTATCTTGCTGGCAAGAACATCCGCTTCGTCGGCTCCGGTGTCTCCGGTGGTGAGGAGGGTGCCCGATACGGCCCCTCTCTCATGCCTGGTGGTAACGAGGAGGCCTGGCCTCACATCAAGGACATTTTCCAGAGCATCGCCGCCAAGAGCGACGGCGAGGCTTGCTGTGAGTGGGTTGGCGACGAGGGTGCTGGTCACTATGTCAAGATGGTCCACAACGGTATTGAGTACGGTGACATGCAGCTCATCTGCGAGGTAAGAGGATCTTCCCAAACAAACAATCAACCAGTCGCAGAATGTGAAACTAACCCAATGACCTACAGGCTTACGACATCATGAAGCGTGGTCTCGGCCTCTCCAGCAAGGAGATCGGTGACGTCCTGGCTAAGTGGAACAAGGGCGTTCTGGACTCTTTCCTGATTGAGATCACCCGTGATATCATGTACTTCAACGACGACGATGGCACTGCCCTCGTTGAGAAAATTCTCGACAAGGCTGGCCAGAAGGGTACCGGAAAGTGGACCGCTGTCAACGCTCTTGACCTCGGCCAGCCCGTAACCCTCATTGCTGAGGCCGTCCTTGCCCGATGCCTGTCCGCCATCAAGGACGAGCGTGCCACCGCCTCTACCAAGCTTGAGTTCGTCAGCCGAACCACCAAGTTCGAGGGTGACAAGGAGCAGTTCCTCGAGGACCTCGAGCAGGCTCTTTACGCCTCCAAGATCATATCCTACGCCCAGGGCTTCATGCTCATGCAGGAGGCCGCTCGCGAGTTCAACTGGAAGCTCAACAAGCCTTCCATCGCCCTCATGTGGCGAGGTGGCTGCATCATCCGATCCGTCTTCCTCAAGGACATCACCCACGCCTACCGTGAGCAGCCTGAGCTACAGAACCTTCTCTTCGACGATTTCTTCAACAAGGCCATCCACAAGGCTCAGCCAGGCTGGAGAGACGTCGTTTCCAAGGCTGCCCTCCTTGGTATCCCTACTCCCGCCTTCTCCACCGCTCTGTCTTGGTTCGACGGTTACCGCACCAAGGATCTCCCCGCCAACCTCCTCCAGGCTCAGCGTGACTACTTCGGTGCCCACACCTTCCGCATCAAGCCCGAGCACGCCAGCGACAAGTACCCCGAAGGCCAGGACATTCACGTCAACTGGACTGGTCGTGGTGGTAACGTCTCCGCCTCTACCTACCAGGCTTAAGCAGCTTGCTAGTTCAAAGAGAAGGAATTATGATTGGTTAAGGAATAAATACCATTGGGCTGTACAGGCTCGATAGCTGCGTCTAAAAAGAATCTGTGATTAGGAACGCAGGAACAACTGGCGCTGCAAGGATAATGATGAATGGGCGGGTATGGATTTAGAAAGCTCAAGTGATGAATTTTGGGTTTGCATATTGGAGCCCAGCCTAAATAAAGCATGAAAATAAATATAAGTTAAATAATACTTTGTCATCATTAAGCTCAGTGAATTGTGTATGAGGTTGTTTCGTCGACAATGATGCCAGGTATAGTAGTTGGCATATCAGGTGCGAATGCCACTATGATAGAATCTGGCTACTTTCAGTTGTTGCATAAGAACAACTCAACAGATTTTACCTGAATTGTCGTTTCATTACAAGAGATTCATAGCAGTTAGTTGTTATATATCTTGCCTCAGTGTAATATCTGCCTAGGTACCTAGGACCTTGTCCATTAATAGGGACTCTACATACGGATGTTGAGGGGCCCACTCTTATCTGCTCAAAAAACACCACGCTCATTGGCCAGTTGATCACCCGCAGCCTTGTCGCGAGAAGTTTGGGAGCCGCGCAAAGGGCATCGCTTTACTCCAACAACTCCATCGCCTGTCATATCGTTGATTGCGCCGCGCCATTCCTTCAATTCTTCTATGCTCAATCACCCCATAGCCGCTTCTATATGCTAAATACTTAGCAACGCGCAGCTGCAAAGAAAGTCAATCGTATAATTAGAGACACAGACACGCCCGTTTTATCGTCCATCGCGACGCTCGCCCACCATGGCTCAACCGGATCCTAGTCAGGGCGTCCCTCAGGACCTTGTATGTTTTTCTCAAAGGAAAATGCTGTCGCGATGTAGTTTCTAACTGCCTTTTAGCTGCCCCATGTCCATCTTATCTCGTCGTTTCGATACCCCGCGATGCCTCGACTTGACTTGAACGAGGTTGCCAAATGGCTTATGAGCGCACCACAAGTCGCGCGAGACAGGGCGCCTTTCTTCTGGACATATCTCGACAAACCCACAGACGGCACGATACTCTTGACCTGGCAGCCTCTTCAGCGCCTGGGTACCAACTTCGCGACCGATGGATACGTGTGGGCGCCCCCGGAGCAGGTCTACAAGCATGATCTGGGTAATGGACTGGTAAGGTCGAATGGAATTGTGACATGAAGGATTGACATGCTGAGAATGCTTAGATGCTCGAGATCTACTATCAAAAGGCCGGTTACTTCCCTGGCGAGCAATACGCCCTCCACGCCCGTCGACGATGCCGATTAGTGCCTATCCCTGGCCACCCCAACCCTCCTCAACCAGATATCGGTCTGTTCGTCGTGCATTACGGACCTGCCGAGCCCAACGACAGAGTCCCTGTTTCCATGATACCATTCGACGAGAGAGCCAACAGCATCATGCAGCAACGCCACTTTTTGCAACGCGCTGGCCAGATCCGTCGCAAGGAGTTCATGTTGTCCGACCGAGTCAACTGGCCGACTCTGCCAGATCTTACTCGCCAACCGGTGCCTCCACAAATGGCCCCTCGAGGCGTCCCTCAACAGATGGCGTATCCTACACAAGCTACGCCGGGTCCCCCTAGCAAGCGACCAAGGCACTCAGCGAGCCAAGGTGGGCAGGCTCCAGCTCCAGGAATGCCTCAGATTGATGCCACTTTTGATGATGAGGAGGATGTCTCCCGAGGTGACATGTTTGATCATCTTACCCCACGAGAAATTTCTTTAAGCCGCTATCAGCAGAACCACGAGTGGATGGAGGAGATCCTCTCGTCTCCCTACAGGATAAGCCAGATTACCCCAGCCGACCTCAACCTTGGTTTCAAGGGCGAGCTGGCATCCTTGACGGAAGGAATCTTCCCTGCTCAAGGAGTTGAGGCCTTCTCATCTCCACCAGAGAAGCCGTACATCGGCCGTCTAGACCCTGAAAAGGCCGAGGAATTCCGAAAGCGCGTTCAGAACCACGTCGAATCCACCAAGACTGAGATCGAGAAGATGCAGGCCGAGCATGCCAAGGCTCTGGCAAAATTCAAGGAAAACTCCATTCTTAACATAAAGGAGAAGGAGCTTCGAAATGTTACTGAGGGTACAGGTAGCGAGACTTGGCGAATTGAAGGCAAGGTAGACCCTCAAGATGAGGACAGCACCCCCCAGCCCGTCAGCACAAAAACTGTCGAAGAGATAGTATCCGAGGTTGAGAGTGCTACTGGTAAGAAGATCGAGGCCAAACCCACGGTGTCTCGTGTTCAAGATGGAGGTTATCAGCCACCAGCACCAGAGCCCATTCAGACTGGCCCCTCACAACTATCTCGTCAGCCTTCGCAGGCTGGTTCGCAAACTAGCGGCATCATGATCGGCGAGTCTGATATCGATATGGGCGACACCGTTGCGGGATTGCTTGATGAGATGCACACTGGCATTTCCACCACCTCTACACCCCTGCATAATTTTGGAACCCCTCAGGCCGGGCTTTCAGCGGTTCAGTCTGGAGCTGGAACTCCTTCCAACCTCAATGCCGCGGTTAATCCTAGCGGAGACGTAACAATGGGCGGAACTCAGGGAGGCAAGGACCACAGTGCCACAGCCCCTGACCAAGGAACCGGCAGTGGAGAGTGGGTGGTCGTGCCCAAAGACAGCGCTTCAAATGAACAGGCCAACCAGGGACCTGGCTCAGGCGCCGTATCTGTCAACGCAAACACCCCCAACGCTTCAGGAATGGATGCCCCCAAATCAGTAGCCAAGACCGCTTCCGCCGCTGCCACACCAGCAGCCGGAACACCAAGTGGTTCGGTCTCCTTCGACCAGAACGATTTCAGCTCCCTCGGCGACCTCGACACAGCCGGCGACGCCCTCGCCAGCTTCGACGGCCCCACGCTGGACGGTTCAGCCGGCGAGCTAGGCGAGGGTCTTGACCTGAGCATGGACATGGACGACTCAGCATTCGGAGACGCTTTCCACGGTGTAGACACCTCTGGAACTCCCCAGGGCCAAGATATGTAGAGCATGTTACCGCCTAGGTCAGCGAGCTCACAAGAAAGAGATGCGATCTGACGAAAAGGGGGGGAATTGATTACAACTCAAGGACGGAAATAATTCTCAAGACGTTGGAGGGATAACGGCGCGTCTTTGCTATCAGGGGAGTTTTTTTCTTCCTTTTTCTTCATTTGACAAAGGGTAGTTTCTGGACTTGTATTTTTTGAAAGAGGTTTTTTGTCTCTTCCCTCCTACCGTCGAGGCGGGGTGTAGTATGTTAGCTATCCTGTCTATCTAGTGTAGAAATAGCTTGTAGACTAGGAGCATGGGAAAAACTAAACTGAGTTAATTATCACGATATGCATTTGGCTCATACTCTTGTAATCTAGCGGTTGCTACTCTCAGAATTTATATCAACCTAGCACATAAAAAAGGCGTGAAAGGGGCAGTCAATGTAACTTGAAACGAACTTGACAAAGATCACACGTACTTGACGAAGTTTGATTGTGTATCATTATCTAACGAGGGCTTTTCTATAAACTCCAGTAACAAGTTCCCAATTGCATCCAACGAAGTAAATTTGACAAATGAAACCCGAGCGTGCCTCGCAACTATCCGTCGCGCATTCATACAAGTCTAGTTACAAAGGGAAATAATCAATGCTGTTGGCTAACTTAGGCCATGTTCTTTCGTATGTTGTCATATGCGCTCGTGGGGTATTTGAGAAGATTGTTCACTTTCTCGAGGGTGCCCAGAGTGCGCTTCACACCAGCGACGACACTCGCTGACCCGAGCCTGTCTCCGCTCGCTTCCCAATAAAAGGCGCCACCGAGACCTCGCTCGTTGATATAGCCGGCCTTAGCTTGGCCTGATTTGAGATCGTCCATGGTGACAAGTTCCCGCTTCTTGCTATCATATGTGTAGCTAGCGATGAGATCTGCGTTGTAAGAAGTTTTGGCACCGGGGCGAGGTAACTCTTTGAGAAGATAAATGCCTTCGCTGTTACCAGCCATACCTGAGTAGGACTTCCCAAAACCATCAGTTTTTGAAAACGAACGACCGTACAGAGGCATGCCCATAAGGATCTTCTTGGGAGGGACTCCAGCAGCAATGTAGTCGTTCAAAGCTTTGTCAGTGCTCAGCTTTGTTGTTAGGGGCCAGTTCTTGGAAGCAAATACGTTAGCTTGATGACCAGTAGTCGAATCCCAAGGACCAGAATAATCATAGGCCATGAGGTGCCAGGCATCAAGCCAAGCGTCCATTCCTTTCATGTTCATGATGTTGTAATTGCCTGCACCAGCCGAGGTAGCCACAGTGAGAAGGAAATGGTAGTTAAGCTTGTTTGTCGTAGAATAATTGTCAAGGGCTTTTCGGACACCTGAAAGTATCGAAACATAGTTACGAGCTTCTTGTGCGTTGGCGGGATATTCCCAGTCAATATCAATTCCGTCAAAGCCCCAGTCTGTGATGAGCTTTACAGCGGTGGCAACGAATCGTTGGCGTCCGGCTTGTGTGCTCACACCAGAGGCGAGTGCTGGGCTTCCATTGAAACCTCCAATCGAAAGCAACACCTATTATATGTCTTAGCACTTTCACAGCTGTCTTGAGAGTCTTTGGTAATAAAATCACCTTTAGATTGCGGTTCTTTTTCTTGAGAAGGTACAGCTGCTTAACACACCCATATACGTTCTTTCCTTGCTCCTTAACATCACCCGCATAGACTCTATTGATGTCCGCATAACTGTCTGATGAAACACTGGGAAACAGTTAATCAAGGTTTTTTATTAATCATTCGACTTGTATACTTACACACTTCCGTCCTTGGCATTCACATTGGCAAAAGAGTATAGAACATGTGTGATCTCCTTTACCGGAAGGTCTTGGGGCTGAAAGTTCGCCCCGTAAGTACCCCTGGTTCTTCATTATTAGCACCCATTAGTGGCCTAGAGATATACCATAACTCACCAGTTTGTGAAGTAGAGGATGTTTCGCTTCGCAACACCCCGAGCCTCTAGCCGAGTAGGGGTATTGTTGGCGTCATCCTCGTCGCTGTAGTCGCCGCCGAAGTAGTTATTGGCGTTGCCAACGTCCTCAGTGTCGTTGTACTCTTGGTCCTGGTTCTCCTGTTCAGATGCATTACCAACGGGAGTATTGTCAGTCTCTGGGTTTGAATCGGTGTTGACTTCGGCGTCTTCGGAACCTCCAAGGTTCGGAAAGTCCGAGGTGCTGAGTTCATCATCATCCTCCTCTTCAAAGAACTCATTGTCTCCGTCCTCCCCATCGCGCTTTAGAAGCTCGGGTGTAGAGGAATCCTTCTCGTCGTCTTGGGAAGCCCCCTGGTTGATATCAGGAACGGCTGTTTCCTCAGAAGCACCTTGGCCATCATTATCCACTGAGCGAGTCTGACGCCTGGACTGCCCCCAAGGGTTTCTTGGTGGGATGAACTGCGGAAGTGTGTCTCTAGGGATATCATTGGAAGGCTTACGAGCTCCTCGAAAGGGTGACCTAGGTGGAATGAAGGTAGACTTTGTGTCGGTATCATCCTCATCCTCAACCTTTGCAACCGCTTTCTTATTGTTGACAGATGCAACGGAGACAGACTTTTCAGAGGTAGACTGGACCTTGGCTGACTTTGGTTGGTAACCTGATTTCGGCACAAAAGGCATCTTGGGTGGGATAAACCCGGGAATGATACTGTCCTCGGGATCATCTGGCTCTGCAGCAGCAGTGGGCTTGGTGGTTTTGGTGTTAGGTTTGAGTGCGTAAGGCATCTTGGGTGGGATAAACTGTGCTTCGACTGTTGCTTCTGCTTCACGTCGAACGGACGTAGTCATCGTGGTCTTGGTACCATGAGTATGATCCATATTGCCATGAAGATGCTGGTGTCTGGGCTCGACCGCTGGAACAGCGAGTGCTGCGTGCACCAGAAGAGGTGCGATGAGAATGAGTTGCTTCAACATATCTGGTGGTCAGGTAGTAATCTGGGGTGAAAGAAGCCGTAAGTGTACACGTCCTAAGACTTGAAAAGTCTAGTCGATGGGGTGGATAGTGAGAGCAAGCCGAGTCGAAAGTTGGTAGTTGTGAAAGCTTCTTATACGGAATGAGTATGAGCTGTGTGTAAAGGAGTGACACCTCACTACGTGTGAGATAGTGTTCAGAGGGTGGTTCAAGGGGTCCAGCAGTCTTGTTGATGTAAGTCAGGCTGAGACAAGATGCTGAAGCCGGGCTGGTTGTGAGACAAGGGCCAAGTTGACGGAACCGGAGAATAAGAAGCACTATGTTCAAAGGAGTGAGATGAGTTCAGGGAAAGAGTGACGTGGGTTGGGCAATGATGAAAAGGAATGGCTCAAGGGTGAGATCAACTGACAAACAAAAGGAGCCGAGTGATTGAGACACGGGAGTCGAGGCAAATTTATGACATTGGATATGTTCGAGCGGCGCCACTTTGGTTATGATCCTGAAAGAGTATAGCATGTTGACGAAAGCGTATCTTGGCCGCGTGTTGGTCTAAAGAAGCCTCCAAGCATGCTGCGGAAAGCAACGCAGGCCGCCAGTCTAGGCGATGCCGTTCTCGACTTGAGCTATTCCGACGGCGGACGAGACATGGAGAACAGGGTCTCGGGGTTGATTGAGCGCCAAAAAGCCCCTAAAACGTGGGACTGGTATGTCTTGGGACCTCGATGAGGAATGCGCTTAGTGTCTGGTTCCAGACGAGGAGGGCGCTAGGGAGAACATCGACATGATCAGAGTTTAAGACATGGCTGTGACTATCAATCTGCGTAATAGGATTTCTCTTTGATGTAAAGACGGCTCAATAGAGTTGAGTAGTGTTTGGGGGGGGTTGAAGATCATGATGTTGGTTTTGGAGTGGATGTTGATCTTGACGATCGAGGGTTGGAGTTTAGTGACCGATTGGCGTCGGGACCTGACAAGATGACATCCGTTCCTACGCAAGCCCCCTTCCGCTTATCTTAGTCTATATACGGATATGTACCTGCTGTTTCTGATTCTGTTCCTGATCCCGTTGGTTGGTGGCAGGTACTACCGGCTTACATGACTTGCCAATATGGAAAGAGGCAATAACGGGATTGAAGGTTAAAGATAATCAATCGCCAAGCTCATCTATTGTCTATATATTACGTCGAATTAAGGGAGAAACATCAATTAACTTGGTTCCTGCATTTCTCTCAGGCAATTGCTGTATGTGACTCAAGGAAGGACGAAAGGGCACGCAAGACGCCACTGCCGCGACTGTCTTGATCCTTCCCCCTTGCGCTTCCGCTCCCCTCAGGGCGCGAAGCCTCCCTTCAATATTCGGCATCGTTTTCATCAAGACGATTACAAAACAACAAACGGCCTCTTTATCAAAAATCTAGATCATGGTCTAGAATATCAACGTTGGTAAAGGCGTCGCAGAGACTCAGTCTGGACTCTATCAGCGGATAAGTCCGTTGGACATGCGGACTTAGGATGAGGCTGCGCAACGTCCAAGCGTTGCCCAAGCGTTGATGATTTGAAATAAACAGTTTTCATCTTCAATTATTTCGGATTAAAGCTCCTTACGGCAGAAGAGGCCATACTACGTAGTAGTTACTCTTACAGACATGGACTACGCTGGCACTAAACTAGTCAAGTCATCGCGACGCCCTCGGATGGCGTTCCAGTTATCACGTTGCATTCCAATTATGCTGAATCGCGATTCATGAACCCCCATGTACCTACTTACATCGAAAACTCTGCAGGTCATCTCCAATCTTGGACATGGGTTATATCCTCAAGATCCCCAGCATCTTGTTAGTCCGTCGCCTTGACCAGCTTCTCATCAGTCAGCACCACCATACTCCGGAATCAAGAGGCAGTATAGACCCAGGGCTGGTCAAAGACTTCGCTCTAAAATCATTAACTATATTGCCACCTGATGAGGGGGCAATGCTTGACAGCTTGCGCAATGGCATATTTGTTAAGATACATACGCCTAGTTATGATGCCATACTCCCACTATCTTGATATCAATTACATCGAGATATTGCCACTAGGCTTTCACCTTTGACAGTACTTCATCGATACTTCTAACGATTTCCTTTAGCCTAGTTACTACGTATGTCGAAGAATAGTATAGATATTATTGTTGCAACATTGTATGCGATAAGCCATAGGCAGTCTCAAAAGACGGTGTGATGGAATTATGAGTCTCCCCAATGCAACTCGGAAATTCTTCCCTAATCATACTACTCGTTCGATTCTAATATGGGTATCAATATTTCTTCTGTTTCATTAATTTGGCAAGTGTCAAGTAGCTCGTAACATGGCTTCTCTGCGAAATCATAATAAATATTAACATGGCGCTCCTTGCGTGGTCATATCGTAGTAAGTCCTGTAGAAACTTGAAGAAAAGTGAGGATGGAGGAGAGAACTTAGGATTATGGTAGTATTGATAATTTGTTTCAGTCACGTTTCTTTAAAATCGTCCCTTTCAGTGCCCAATACTACCACCAGCTTTCTTAATCAAATTTGAAAACCAAGGTACTATAGTTAGTTATAATAGAGACGAATTTGAACACGGTTTTCAAACACAATTTCCAGAGGCATTATTATATGGCCTTGAGATATACTGATTTGTTTCTCAATAAAAAGAAAAAAGTATTCTCCTCGTAACAGATTTGCGACCATGTTCTTATTCTATCTCAAGTAACACAAAGTGTCAGTTTTGGGAGAGACTACCCTGGAGTAACAACCATTCTTATTAAGTTGCCAACACTATGAAGAAACACTCGCGCTCGAAATTTGATTAAACATTACATTGGATGGTTGGGCACCAAGGCTCTATCATTCTTCTCCCCAAACGGGCTATCAATGCGAAGAAACAGTCCCCGTGATGTTAACATGTCATTCTGCAAGGACCTGCGCCTCAATCTTTACGCCCGAGATAAACCCAGAATGGCAGCTCGCTTATGGTGAGCCCCCTGCCTACCAATTTAATCACAAACATTGACCAATCCTGTGCGTCTCTCTCCCCGGATCTAAGCCACCACCGATATCCTCCGATCCCCCCGTTCCGGGTGGGTCTCGTCCCGGGAGGCTTCTACGGCCGTCCTCATTCGCCGATCCGAAACCGGACCACGGGCCTTGTTGTAATTGAACCAACTGACGTTGTAATGAGAAAGTGAGGGAATGCTTCCCCGGCCCTCAAAGTGGCCCCATGACGGTGTCGTGCGTTGCCCAACACCGTCAACTAACGGTTGGGCTCGCAATGAACCGGGCACCCTTGTTCGGGGCTGATGAGAAGTGTCTTGGCAGTCAGCGTTGAGGACAATTCATAAACAAGCTTGACCCGCCGCTGAACGCTCAGTGACATTGCGTACCTCTGCGAGGAAAACCATCCATCTCTCTTCAACCCATCCCCCACCAATACCAAGGGGAGCCAGTATCAACTCGAACTTGACACCAACCACCAGAATCTCATGAATCCAGAGCTCTCCGCCCCGTTCAAGAGGGTGGCCGTTCTTCTCAAGACTCGCAAGACTACGCTGTCGGTCTCTGGCGGCGGCGCTCAACCTCCCTAATGAGCCTGATTCACCACGGCCTAGATCTGTTCAATTATGATCAGAAGGCCTGCTCCAACCAAGTTCTAATCACTGCGAAGGACACCCCGTCCAACATTGAGTATGACGAGTATGTCGTTTATAAACGCCCGGATGAGCCTGCGCCTGCGCCTGCGACTCTGCGCGATCCTTGGACAGATGATGATGAGCATATCACACATCACTTTACCCGCGATGATACTTCCGGGACAGCTCTGTTTGATCTAGCCTTTCGTCGTGGATATATGCTTGATCGTGAAGTCAGTATATGATTATCGATTAGGGGAAACATTGAGCTAATTATAAAAGGGTACCTTTCGAAAGCCTGAAGATAGCGAAGCACCATCTGCTGGCATGGAAGGTCGAATTCGCAGAGTGTAAGTTCGTTCATATCCCCAACGCTAGGTTGACCTTTCTAACAGAGCATAGTATCTGTTTCAAGCGTAAGACTATTTATGATGGCAGTCGTGACATTCTTACTATGACCGTCGATGACCGTCGATGACCTCGCTGCCATGAATCTTCATCCTGCTACACTGCAGTACTCAACCCGTACCACTACAGAGTCTAGATTCTGGTCTAAGGACAGATCGCAGTTGAGTGAGTCCGTTTCAACCCCTTCGGCTTCGGGAGAAATATATTTAACAACTCAGGCATCATCCTCGCGTTCTCCGAGATGCCAAAGACGCCCTGCGACTTTCTCTCCATGACATACAACGTCCGTGAGCGCTCGGCAACTATCCTGGTTCGACAGTCATGGGAGCCAAGACGGCACAATCTCGACGACCTTGACGAATACGATCACCGTCTGGAGTCATGCAGAACCCACTGGGCGCACCCTCTCATCACGCCTGTGGTTCTTCTGCAAGTACAGTTCATGCGATGCGAGGAAGCGGTTATCGAGAACAACTCAAATGTGGCTCATCTGGAATACGATGTCAGCAACATTGCCGGTTTCGATGCGTCAGATACGGGGAGGCGGCTCAGTCGGACTTTCAGCAATGGCAAGGACGGTGAGAGGATTGCTTGGGGGCCTATGACCATGACCAAGCTCATGAAGAGGGCGCATGAGGTGCTCAAAGATACCATCAAACTCCTTGATACCATCCGCTGGATGGAGCGTGCTATTAAAGTCTTGATCCTGGCTGGCGATGAGCTCAATGAGCGAGTGGGTAACTACTCCCACTTTGGTCAGGATCTCAGTATGTTGAGTCCCATCGGTATAGACCCCTCAGGAGGACCTCCCCCAGTGAGTCCGGTTCTGCCGCCTAGAGAACTACCCAAGCTTCAACTCCCTGATGAAGTGACGGATGGCGATTCTCTGGGGCCTCATTGGCATGAAATAAGGCAGTATCTTGACGGATTATTGCGTCTCTGTATGGGTCTCGAAACAGATAGACGCATGTCGGAGGCTAGATGCCGTGCCCAAGTCGACATGGTAAGTATTGAACAACTTTTAAATAATAGAACACTTACTTACGTGTTGCAGATCTACAGTAAGATGGCCCAAGAGGACAACATACTCAACGCTCGAATGGCCGTAGCCTCTTCCCGCGACAGCTCCTCCATGAAAGCCCTAGCCGTCATCACCGCCATCTTCCTCCCCGGCGAATTCATCGGCACGCTCTTTGGCATGTCCATGTTCGACTGGCTGGGCCCAGATGAGGAAGACAGCGACGACAAGACAGGCCCCATGGACGAAACGGTCAAGGTGAACCGCTTCGGCGAGAACTTCTGGTACTACTGGGCCACAGCCATCCCGCTGACGCTCCTGATCCTGTTCGCCTGGCGGGCCTGGTGGGTTACGCAGGACCGCTATTTCCGACGCCATCTCTCGCAGGAGCTCAGCGAGGAGCGGTACTGGACTGCTGATGGGAAGCCGCGGCAGCTGGAGCGCGGGTTCGTCTGGGACTTCTTCTATCTCTCTGCGAGGCGCGATGAGAAGCCACGGCGGGTTGTTGAGGAGTTGGCTGAGCTGGAGACTGTTGACTCAGGGATGAAGGAGGACTTCAATGGGGGGTTGAGTCGGGGGATGAGCATGAGGCAGAGGCAGATTCTGGAGACGAGGCAATGGAGTCTTCGGAGGGGGGCCAATGTAGTAGTTTAGGGGCTTAGAGGGGATGTATGTATCTGGTGTTGTTTGTCGAGTATTTGGCAAATGTTGCATCACGACACATTAATGGTTATACAGTTGGAAGAAACAGCCATGTTATTTTAAGCATTCCACACTCATTTACAGATTGTCATAAACAATACTACAATTTTGCTCTTTTGGCTCTATATGGATATTCATCTTCTACATCTAAAGAAGACTGCGAACTGCTTACTTCAGTCCATCTCCCTCCTCAGATTCTCCAGTCTCCTCACTGATAATATCTGTCTCAGGCTTGGAAACCAAACTCTCCTCTTCACTCTCCACCACGTTTTCTTTTGCAAATCCATTCTCTTCTCCATCAACAATCTTCTCCTCCTCGGTTATCTCCAAGATCCACCTAATGCGTCCAACAAGCTTCTTCGCCCTGGCAAGTTTATCATCCATCACGATACACTCGTTGCACTTCCTCTCCAATCTTCGCGACGTAGGTACGTGAGGTCTTTTGTACATGCAGTCGAACTCCTCTTTTCTCTCGCAGAAGTCTTGTGCAATTTGACATTGCTTGACGCAGAGACCCCAACGCTCGTGGGCGCAGCTGAAGACGACGCGGCCGTGGGTGCACATGTTGATGATGGTAGCAAGTCTGGTGGTAGGAGTAGATAAGAAGTTTAAGATTTCTTTGCTGGTTAAGAGTCGAGAATTTTGACCCTCTTATACCAGTCTTTGAACAGTGAATAAGGCTCTTGCGTTCTTGAAGACTTTGTTCATGAGGCTTTGTGCTAAGTGGTTGATGAACAAACAGTTGTCCCAGAGCTACTGCTCGAGTGTCGACAGAATATCTGCATTTATAGATTTCTAATATGATACCTCTCTCGGGTATATACAACTTTATTTGATCTTGACCAAACTCATATTACACGAATAACATTCTTATTGGACTACATGGACAAACTCAGTTACCAGTTATCAACTTGGAGATAACTCTATTATCCGGCGTCCACACATACACGCGCCTTTGTTCGATGCTGCAAATGAACAAAGAGTTTAAGTTCCATTACAACAACTATTCCATACCGCTTTCATGGCCCCAGTCTCACTGTTACGCCCTCAAATCTACCTATCTAACAATCCACTATCAAGCACCTCCCGAAAGTCCCTCGCCCAAGACACCTTAGAGTCTCTCTTCTCCCCAACATGCGGAACATCGACTCCTATCCTACTCAACGTCTTTAACAAAGTGGAATCCTCGTTATCAGCTATGACGACTCCCCCTGCGAGCAAACACTCCATATCCGTCGTCGAATCCCCAAAGTAAATAACCTTCCCATCCTTCTCCTTGATGATGTGCTTCAATGCCTGCTTCTTTTCACGCGCGTTCGTCATTCTTCCTTTGAAAAACTCCGGGCCGGTAATGCTTCCGTCCAGGGCTGGCTCATTGGCGATGACATCGAGCTTATGGGGTGAAAGAGCTCCTCGTAGAAAAGCGCGGGACCAGTTCACGGATATTACGCTCACACTCCATCCCCTCTCTGTTACGAGATCCATAACATCCGTGAATCCATCTCTGATCTTGATTCTCCCTGCTTTTACAGCATCGGTGCCAGCTTGCGACAAGGTCTCGGCATCTAGACCGGTGAAGATACGTGACTCGGCGATTCGCTGTAGAGACGTCTCCTCCACATCCTTCATGCCCGATAAGAAGTCAATCTCGTGGTCTACGCAAGTCCGCGTATCTTCTGGTGATGGATGGTTGTCCTTGTAGTGTCTATAATCGGCAATGTAGGACTGGACTACCTGTTCCCATGTCGCTTGTAGCTCATGGCCATGTCTGTTGCGCTGTATCTCAATGGCTGAGCGGGCAAGCTCTCCAATTGAGTCTTGCTGGGTGATTGTGCCGTCAAAGTCGAATACAAGATGCATCTTGGAGCAGGAAGAATGGTAAATGTAGTCTTGAGTTGAAGTGGTTGTAAGCGGAGTTACCGGGATGACCAACAGCTGGAGGACAAGGTATGTTATGATTGTAAGCATCTGAGCCAAGCTTCGGGTAATAAAGCAACTCTCACACCCAAACAGCAGCTGATCAACCGTTCGTATGGCGTTTATGAAAGAAACCCTTCTACTTCTGGCCTTAGAGTCTATTACTTATTGCGGGGAAAGTCATTACGTAGTTGAGCTTAGAGAGTGAGTGAGTGGATCATGATGGCCAAGGAAAGGGTAGCTCAGCCAGGATTACACTTACAGACTCTAATAGAGTGCATAACTAAAGCCGAACCAGAAGTTAGACAAGAGCAACCAAGTTGACGAGCGAATCACGACTCTCAAAGCAATTCGCTGAATGGTTCATTGATTACATCTGGGTAATCTATAAAACTAAAAGGGTATCACGCTCTAAAAACCCTGACAATTAATCCTTCCAACCCGCATTAAACGATATTCTCCGCCTGACTTCCGGCAAATGCAACCATGCCATTGTTTCCATCTTCTCTGCAATCAGTCGTGAGTCGGCCGCGATACTAAGACATGGGCAACACGTCCTCCATCTCCTCGTCTTCATCGTCGTCGTCCATGGGTTCGGCAGCGGCCTCCTGGGCCTCCGCGCCACCCTTATCACGGTAGGCATCGCTCAAACAGTAGTGGTTGGCAAACCGACCACTCTTGTTAAGAACCGCAATCTTCTCGAGCACTTGTCTGAGGTACTGGTCGGGCTGTTGAAGCTTTTGTCGCAAAGCTTTCATAGACCAATACTGATACTGGCGGAAACACTCGAAAATAAGATCCAAGAGCTGGTTCTCTGGGATACGGGCAGCCTTGAAGACCTCGCCCTTCTTTGGCTTGGCTGTGGCAGCAGAGTTTTTCTGTCATATTGTTAGCGTTGCCGAAAGCGTAAGCGAGAGCAAACCAAAACTTACGATAAAGTTGCCTCCCCAGTTGACTGCACCTGCAGTTCCAGGGTTGACAATCGTTGAAGCTGCGTTTCGGCTGATGATTCGGAGCTTGGACTTGTTTGCCTCTGCATCTATCATCTTCTGCTGAAGCAGGCGCTCTTCCTCCCTAATGTCACGAGGCTCAACGCGCACATCATAGTGAATCTTGCCAAAGACTTTTGTCTTCTCTGTGGGACTGCATTAGCACTTGATCCTCGCATAAGAAGCATGACCAAAACTTACTCGGGACAGCCTTTCGATAGTACGGCTGGTATCGGCTCCTGCGGTCATAACTCGGTCGCTCTCCATTGTTGTTGGCTTGTTGTTTCTGCCTTAACAACGAGGCAGGGATACCAGCATTGGCAGCTTCCTGTCGCGCCTTGCTCCGTGCCTTGAAACCGGGCAAATCTTCCTCGCTGAAAATGAAGTGATTGCTGACATTGGGTTCGAGGACCTCGAGGTCGTATTCGCGAGGCAGGACCTGGTGCTCAGGGCAGTTGGGAGAGAGAAGCATGCGAAGTTTGGTCTATCGCTGTATCAGTATGATGCTATCATGACCTGGCTGGGGCACATACGTTTGCGCTACCATCTGGCTTTTGCTCGTTCCATGTTCGCAGAGTGCCAATTTGGATCTCATCATCGTCACCCAGTCGCTCGGTAAGCTTGTACCAAGCTTCCCACATGTATCGAGGAACGCGCGCGAGGTAGAGCGTCTCAAAAGCGCCAGTGTCTTTGCTGTAGAACTCGAGGTCGCCTGCATCCTCATACAGATCTTCTTCATCCGCCGGAGCGGGAGAGTTAGACGCCTCGGGATCGGGCTTGATGTAGGGGTCCTGCTTGATATAGGGTTCGGCCATGGTGTCGGTTGGGGTTGTAGCGAGCGACGGGCGCGTACAGAAGCTAGCAGGAATTCAAGAGAGATGCAAAGGAGATGGTCAGAAATTTAGGACACCGAGAAAGACGGAGGGCGAGGAGTGTCGGTTTCGAAAGGATGCGAATATAGGGAGTTGAGAGAAAAGGCGTTGGAGAAAAGATAATGTAGCAGACAAAGGTAAGTCCGAAGTACCTAATCTTGAGGCTCCCAGTGACGAAATGGGTCTTGGACGCCCGGGGCCTAGCAGGCGCGCAAGGGGGGCGGGGGCCGGGGGCCATGACAAAAAGATCAAAGACCAACACACTGGAACTGTAAGTTAGTCTACCCTGCGTCTCTTTGGCCAACTGCAAGTTCGATACAAAAATAAACATTTTTTTTATTTAAATTGATCTCATACCAGTAGACAGTTGCATCTCGTTCTCTCCTTAATCCAAGCATGGTACACTTCGATACATCGCTGTATCCCATAAGAAGTAAGCTTTCTATACAGCCCGAGTTACACAGAACTCAAACGCCTTAATCAGATCCTCCACTAGCTGCCTAGACAAAGACTTTTACAGACTTTGAACATATCCATGCAGAATTCTTCCAGTTTGCCTATTATCCCAAATTATTTCTGTACATAACGACCTTAAAATAAATACCACTATAAACTACTCGAACAGTGTTTCATACTCTTCATGTCAACGTCTTAGAGATCAGCCATGTTTTCTTTGTTGTGATCTCTGCGCTAATCCAATAAGGCAAAGCGCATGGTTCCCCAGCTGCACCTCCTCAAAGCCAAAACATGCCTCACCTATCACATCCCTGACGGCTAATAACCACTAACAGCATAGCACCTACATCGTGGCTCAGGTTTCCTTCCCTTTACTTTCCAACAATCCTCAATCTCAATCTCAATCCTTCATCATCTAAAGTTCTTACACTATCACAAACTCAACATGTCGTGGAACTCGATATAACGATGCTTGAAAGCCAGAGCACGAGGCTTTACACATAATCACTCTCCTTTCTTCCATCATACCTTCTTACTCTACTATTATACCCATCCAGCTCCAACTACTCTGACGTCGCTTCAATTCTCACTATAAACCTCCGATCCCACGATACATACTTTCCCGTGATCGCATAACTTTATTGCCTATCCAGTCGAATCCTAGTGTCCCCATCCTCGAATCAAACGTCAAGATGCCGGTCAAGTCTCTCTTGGAGCTCGCCACCGCGGCGTGCATAAAGAATATCCGCGAACTCGAAAGCGTCGGCGACTATCTCCCCTATAAAGCTGTTCGCATTCTCCTTCTCAAGGTCGACAGCGCCAGACAGCTACGCCTGATCGAGCAGAACTCCCCACAGATCCAGGGTGAGACGGGCGAGGTCTGGCTCAAGCTCATCAAGCACGAATTCCCTATGGAATTGAAGCAAAAGGCATACAAGCCCCCAAACCCAACAAAATGGTATCGCGTCTATGAGAAATACAAGTCGGACCATCAAAAAGCCCTCCTGGAGAGTGAGGCTCAGCTCATGAATGCCATGATGGGGCTCAAAGAGGATAGGGAGAAGAATACCAGCAAGATCATCGATGACAGGAGGTTGCTCCCGCGTGGAGGGAGGGTTGGGCCAAAGAAACACTGGAGTATGGGTGGTGGCTCGCGAGACCCCAATGGTAGCACACTCGCTTTCACCAAGGGAAGTCGTACCAAGACTCACAATGGCGCGAGCGTCATGCGCAAGGTACGACGAGAGACGAAGGAGATTGCGAGCATCCATGGGTCATTATCGAGGCCATCACAGGCCACCAACTCTCTTACGAAACTTCGCAAGGCACCTGCAGCTATGGTGGATGACTACCAAAGAGCCTCTCGGCCATCACTCATACCTCCTCAACCAAAATCAGCACCTTCTGCCGCGGTGCTAGCTCACGAGGAGCGAGCGCAGTACATCACAGACTCTGAATCAGACGACGACGACGGTGGTGATCTATTCGACGACGAAGAGCCCTCACCCCCTCGAAAGATGAATTCCCGGCCGGCTGCATCCACCATCAGGAGGCCTGTCTCTGCAGCTCCAGGCAAGGCCAAACGCTCTGGTCTTCTTTCAAACAGCTACAAAGGTCCCAAATCTCAAGCTACAACAGCGTCATCACAGCCAAGACCTTCCCGGCCAGTCGAAAAGAGGAAGCCATCTCCTGTCCCTGAGCGAACTGTGCTATCGTCTTCACCCGAAGCTGAAGAGGTTGGCCTATCCCCTTCTCCGCCACCAGCTTCAGGTGCACGGCCTCCTCTGGGAGGTGTCGGGCCACGCAAGCGCAAGGCCGCAGGCATTTTCATGAAGCCCAAGCGAAGGGCGTAAAGTTGGAAGAGGAGGGTTCATTGTTTTTTTATCGTTATTTCAGGGTCGCAAATCAGAAGCATCATTGTTAAGCGGGGAATCACTATCCTCGTCGCATCAACGGGCGGTCTCAAATCAAAGGAAGCAAAACGGATATAATCGATTTGGCACCACACTATAGCAGGATTATAGCCAGGAGTCTAGGCATGCAAATCAGACTGGGATTAGAATGGAAAGGTCAAAAAGGACCCTCTGTATCAATAGGTGACGTGCATGTTCGCAGCAAAGCACTTAGGCGCGGTCGGATTTGATAGAAGCTAAACACTTGAATGACAACGACTTCGTCGTTTCTTATGGTATTATCATCCCGCGTGTTCTAAGTAAAGCGCTCAATTTTTGCAACAGGACTTTGCGCACGATTGCCCCTTGGCTGACTCAACAACATCATGCCTTTGGTTTCAACGGCTGTTGTACCTTGCGCATGTCCAGATCTTTCAGTATAAATGCACCACGCCATCCTCAACTGTAAAACGAGTTGTTCAGACTCGGGGTGGAGTCCACCCTGGTAGTTCAAATGGTAGTTCGATACTATTTACGCCAGCCATCGTCCACCTCTAAGGGCGAGGACGAGATGCAGAGTGTCTCCGGCAGTGAGGTTGTATTCGGCGGCGGTCTTGTCGTCGGTCCTAAATGAGATGTGTATTAGCAAACTGGCATATCATGCGGTTGTACGAGGGTTACTAGGGTCTAGCTGGCGCATAAGGAACAACGTACATTTGCTTGCCGCCATGAATGAGTCGCTGCTGAACAGGCGGGATGCCCTCCTTCTCCTCGACCTTTTCCTTAATCTGTGAGACCTACAATGAGTCAGTCAAAAGCCCAACCCTATGCTCCACCTCCGGCACGAAGCGTCCATCCCCTAAGGAAAATTACCTTGTAGTCTGACTCGATATCCAGCTCGATCTCCTTGCCGGTCAATGTACGGACCCTGTTCAGTCGCAAAAGTTAGCTCGCTCTCGAGTTTACCGCCATGACGTCGGGGTTTCGGGCCGTGACGCACTTGATCAACATCTTGGCGAGCTTGTGTTGAAAGGATTGGGTTTCGTGTGCTTTAAAAAGCTTGTATGGGAAATTCGAAGAAGAGAAGAAAGACGAGGTTTCGTGTAGGTGTGAAAGTATGCGAGGCTGATGGAAGAGTCAAGGTAAGTACTGGCCGCTGGGCTGACTGAGCTTGGGTGATGGTGGGGTTGCAGGCTAACACTTGCGGAGGGGGAGGGGCTACCTACCCTGGTAATGAATAGGGCGGTTGCCTACTCGTTCGATCTGCCTATTAGTTAGTGCTCTACCTGTTGCTAGCGGTTCAAGGCTTCAACACGATAAACAGCAGGAGGAGTTGGCATTGATTATTGTATTTTGCATTGCAGCGAAAACTAGATTCTGATTATTACGATGATTGATGCTGTTTATATGTAATGGCATATGTACAGCTGGTACTTGTTGTTTATCAGATACATATCATATACCTCAATGTTCATGGCAATATCATTTGAAGCAGAGCAGAATAGGCAGTTTGCTTTTACCGCCTCATTATTCCTAATAATACAACCCTTTCGGTAGACATACAGTGGAGAGTTACATTAACCCTAAAACACCTTCCTCCTTCCCTTGTTCACGCGGTTCACCCGCCCAGATCATTCGCTTAGTTCTTGTCACTACCGTCGAAAACATTGAGACCGAGACCCTCGGAGTCAAGCATAAGTCTGTTCTTAGAGCCAGACTCCTGGAGCTGAGCAGCAATCAATCGAGCGTTCTCGATCTTCTTGAGCTCTACGTAGGCCTTGTTCTTCTTGATGGCCTCTCCAATCAGCTCAGCAGAGCGGGCCTCACCCTGTGCCTTGACAACCATGGCCTGCTTCTCTTGGCGTGCCTTGTCGACAATGAAGGCGGCTCGCTGGGCCTCTTGCTGGGCAACCTGCTTGGCCTCAACGGCGGCTGTGAATTCGGGAGAGAAGGCGAGGTGCTGTTGTGCGTTAGCTACACATTACTCATGGAACATACGGTTGTTGGCGCTTACAGTTAGGGAGACATCGTCGAGGAGAATGTTGAATCGAGCAGCTCGTCGAGCAAGGTTCTCTCGTACCAGTCTGGCGACGTTCTCTCGCTGTGTGATGAGCTGACTGGCATTGAACTGAGCAACAACGCTCTTGAGAACCTCGTTGACGATAGAAGGCAGTACGCGCTCATCGTAGTCAGTGCCTAGTGTTCGGTAGATCTGGGGCAGAGCATCAATCTGCGGCCTGGAAAGCACACGGCAGGTAATGTTGACCATCTGCAGATCCTTGGTGCCGGTCAAGGACGCAACGTTGCGCGGCTTCGCTCGGACATCGTACACAATCGGAGTCTCGAACCAAGGAATGTTGATATGTGTTCCTATTTCCCCCACGTTAGCCTCTTAGCCGAATACTCCGAAGTCCCATGTTCTCATACCTTCGTTGTAGATCTCCTTGCTCACACCAGTTAACCTCTGGTACTTGATGGCTCGGTGACCACCATCGACGTTGAAGAGGGAGTTTGACAGGACAAGAGTACCGCCAGCGACAAGAAGACCAGCAAAGAGAGCGCCACCGGCTGCTCGGGGCATGGGCATCTTGGGGCCGCCTCCAGCACCACCACGGGCCTGCTGCATCTGTCTGAGACGGCGCATGGCCTCCTCTTGCCAGTTATTGTTCGACATGTTTAATCTTTTTCTTTCGGAGCGAGTCGTGGGCGAATCGAACCGATGTGGGATGTCGACGTTTGGTGGTGATGTTTTTTCAGGCGTCCGTGTAGTCGTCAATGATGGATGATATTGATGGGTCATGGAGCTGGTCGATTGAAGCTGTCGGCTATGTGGGTCCCCGTTTTTTGCCCGCCCGACCTTTCCTTTTTGAGACGAACCATTTATCCAATGACTGCTTGCATGAGATGTCAGCAACACCATAGAAGTATACCTAACATATAAGCCTATAGACTTCCAATTAGTAAGGCATAAAGACTGGAATTATTCGGCAGCAGAATAAGTAAGATATTGACTAGTTATGACTAATTGTAGCTATTAATCACACATATTTATTGAGAGAATATCTGTATCATACAAAAGAAAGCCTTTATTCCGTCAAGTAGGATCAGAACACCATGTTCTGCACTATTTACAATGGTATCTGTATGTATATACATACACATTCAACATGGACATATCCAAACCCCGTTCGCCAAACATATGCAACCTGACTACCTCCCATTACGCGTGAAAGTGGACATTCACGCATCTCATCATCTCTCATACTTAGTTTGTTATATCCCCTTCCTTCATATCTCCAAGTCCCCAAAAGCAAAATTCAATCCATATATGGAGTGAGCGCATATTGACAAAGGAAATCTTTCACATGCCACAGATTTACTCGCAGAGAGCAATCTTAATGGTCTCGGTGCCAGCCTTGGGCTTCTGGGCGTAGCCGTTAAGCATTCGGAAGCCGGCCTTGCAGTTTCGGCCTTCCTCGAACACGGCGGCGACGCCATCCAGACACTTGCCAGCCTCTTCCATGGCAGTTCCGTTAGTGGTAGTGTCAGCGAGTCGCAACTCTCCAGCAACCTTCTCCATCTCACAGCGGAGGAGCCATCGCTCCCAGTTCCAGCCACCAGCAATGCTGCAAGCACTGGCGATATCGTCGCTGCTTCCCATCACCATGGCGTCCATTTGGCAGGTCTTTACGTCCTGGCCGTTGGTGCTCTCCCTCATGGGAGGTGTGGGAGGCTTGTACATGCTTCGTCTAGCACCCATTGGCAGACACATCCAGATGCGGCGGGTATCTTGAAAGCCGGCGCGGGCCAGACGGCTGAGCCAGAGCTTTGTGGGGTTGGGGTCGTAGCCCAGAGTCTTGAGGGCAAAGCCAAACTCAACGCTCTTGGCCAGTCCGATTGGACCAGCGTTGATGATGTCCGAGTCGAGGAGCGAGAAGTCGAGGTAACCACCAGGCTTGAGCACACGCATGCACTCCTTGAGACAGGTGTCCCACTCATCTTCGCCATTCTCACCAAAGAGCTTGAGGATGCTGGGAAGCTCTCGGGCAGAAATGAGATCAAACTGGTTGTCAGCGAAGGGGAGGTGGGAGAACTTCTCAACAGCAACTTGGCGGTGGTTGGGGGGGCCACGGACGTTGCAGTTGGAAAGCTGACGCATGGACTTGGTGGTGACGGTGTAAACCTTGGTGTTTGGGAACTGGAGCGCGCAGTGCCACGCCCAGTCGCAAGTAGTCTGTCCACCAAGATCAAGGACCCTGGCGCGCTCACGAGTAGCGCCACCCTTGCCGGGAGCCGCACGAGAAAGACGAGCAAGTCGCTTGGTCACGGGAGCAGACATCAGACGGCCACCGCTGAGCATCTTCATGGCAGCAACGTACCAGGCAGCCACGGTCATTTGGTTCATGGCCTCAACTTCCTTCTCATGACGCAGCTTCTCAGGGTCGTCGATGATGGTGTCATCACCACGAGCAACATTGGCGCTGAGTCGCTTCTTGGCGGACTGAGGAACGACACTGAGCTGGTACTTGCCCAGAAGCTGGTTGCGGTGAGATTCTTTGAGTGAAACACGCTGGGCCTGAATAGCCTCAAAGCGAGCAAGCTGGTGAACAAACACATCCTGGCGTTGGGTGCGGATGATATAGTCTTGGAAAGCTCGGTAGTAGGCGGACTCTCGTCGGATGAGCATGGAAGGCAGACGCTTAGGGTGATCAGAAGTGGAAACAAGGTTGGAGAAGCGGACACTCTTCTTGACAGGAACAAGAGACAGTTCAGGTTGGACCTTGAGAGGGGGGAGCTCGGTTTGAATCTTGGAGGGATCAAACTCCTCCTCGGCCTCCTCAGTGATGGTGTTGAGGGCGCCATCATCCTCAGGTGAATCGTCCTGGACACCGCGAAGATAAGATCGCTGAGCATTGAGCCAGAGCTCAGTGCGGTCAAAGTGTGAAAGAGCCTCCTTCTGTTGCTTGCGAGCATAGTCGGGATCATAATCGACGACAATCTCAGTTGGGACGACCTCGGCCTGGGGAGAAGCCGGAGCATCGGCGGACTCAACAGTGGAAGGAGCAGTCTTGTGCTCAAACACGGGTCGAGCAGTGGGCATGTCATCTGAGAAGTCATCCTCCTCCTTGAGTTCGACTACCTGTTCAACGATGGGCTCAGTGGGAGCGGGCGTGAATCTAACGTTGCGGTAGAAGTCCTCGACAATATCCTTGCGCTTGGGAACGGGAGGAGCCGAAGCACCGGTGTTCCAGGGGCATCGGTAGAATTGTTCGGCTGTGGTAGAGGTGGGTGGTGGCATGTCCTCGGGGGACTTGGAGGGCATGTGCCATGTGTTCCGAGTTCGGGGAGACAGGCCGGAGAAGAAACCACCGGGAGATGGGATGTCAAGCTTGGTCAGGTCGGCAAGAGACTGACGGTTCTTGTTGGGGGAGAAAGCCATGGCGATGGCGGGCTGCGACTGAAAGCTGGTGACTAGTCGCAGTGGCTGTTGTCGCATCTCCATGGTTGGCTGGATAGCCTGTTGCTCAGGCATCTCAAGAACCTGAGATGGCTGCTCGTGGAGGTTCTCCTCGCCACTTGCAAGGGCGTGGAGCGTAGCTAGAGCACCAGGCTGTAGTTGAACACCAGCCCAAGCATCGTCAGTAAGTGATTCATCATTACCAATGATGGGTGTAGGCGGGGCGCTCATGGCTGCAAGCTGCTCAGAGGTCAAGCTACCATCCAAAGACGGGGGAGCTGACATGGTTGGTGTTTGTGCAGCATGTTGCTCGTGCATGAATTCCATCTGAGCAGGTGACATGGTGAGTTTGACTGAAGGAGTCAGAGGTACTGGAGAAGTGATTGATTTCTTCATATTATCCACAGCAGACCACGTCTCGACAGAGTTATCGCGTGTCACTGGGATGACAAGCGGAGTGGGCTGCTTTGTCGGGGCCTGCCTCGACTTAGCAGACGCCTTCCGCCTGAGCATCTCGTTCTCATCATCCGTCACGTCGTAGAGATCCTCGAACTCGGTAGCCTCGGTGCCAACACTATGGCGGTTCCAGGGGTTGCTGGATGTGGTTGGTGAAGTATCGGCAGCCGAGTCGGTTGAAGGTGATGATGGGAGAACTGGAGCTGAGAGGTAGTGCATTCCTCTTGGTGTTGGGAAGTGATCGCTCATCGGAGTTAACCAGGCCTCGATCTTGAGTTGGGCATTGCCGGCACGTCCTCGTCTGCGGCCTCCATTCTGTGCCATACCATCATCGCTATCCTCCTCAATTATGGGATTAAGTCTCCCCCTGTGCTTCCGAGCCAGCGAAGAGTCCAGGGGGTAGTATCGGTTTTGTGTATCAGCCATGTTGCGTATCTTGGTCAGTTATACCCGATATCTGATCTGGCCCGAGGGCTAAACGCAGCAACAAAGCTATGTGTATTAGTCGTTATAGTGTAGATGTCGATTGACGGCCTGCGCCAGTATTAAGTAGCGTAAAAACGACAGGATGCCTCGGTCAACGAAGCTTTCTAATACGGATCGGCGAAGTGACACAGCACGGAAGGCTGAAGACGGAAAGAAGAGAATGCGGAAGAAGGAGGCCAGGCTTCTGGCCGGGGGATCATCATAGTCTTAAAGCGCAGGACTGGTCGAGAACCACGGATATATTCTGCTGGAGCGGCTAACTATGAGGTGTGAGTGTGAGTTGGGCGGCACGCACTTGCAGTAGCACGCCCAGCTGCATGTGGGTCGATGCATCGTCAGACATGGTACGGTAAGTGTGCCGCTGTAAAAGCGTGGCGGAGGCGGGGGCCCTTAGAGCGCCAATGCTGCTGTTGAAGAAGCTGACTGGCGCATAATGCTACGAGAGCAAATGTGAAGCTGGTGAAGCTGGTGTTGGCGGTAGACGAGACGGGAAGAGGTTGCATCGAGGTAGCATCGCTCCCGGTCGCTACGTCGGTTGATCCCCGCTATCGAACAGCTAATAAGCGAATCTGGCCAATCATAGATAAGATCGTGGGTTTCTATTTTTGGTTGACAGTGATTGACAGGGGCTAAACTTGTTGCGCGCGCGAAACGCTGTGATAACGGTGACAGGCGTGCAAGACGATTGGTCCACCGCCATAACTACAGGGCCAATAAACAAAATCTAGTTGTTTCGTCGGCGGCTAAACTGCCTCTTGGCCTGCGTCTTTCGTTTTTTACCAAATCCCAACCTTCTCCAACGGAACAACCTGTTGTGATAGCATTGCCTGCTCGCATGAACAAGAGAGGCCATAAGGTCGCCCGATTGATACAAGTCATGCAACAGAGCCGGCCCAAACGGGCTGTTTCCACATACACCTCGGATGTCGCTTGGTTTAGCGCAGCCTCGTGTTGGTAGATCACTGGTTTTCCATCGTTCATGGTGAAATGATGACGGCCACTTTTAGAGGCCATCATTTGATGGATCAAACGTTGAGCGATGAGGGAACCGCCGAAAGGCGACTCGATTTTCCATTGAAACTGGAAGATGATAAGTGTTACGTAGTCCATCATATACTTAGCAAGAGTCGAAACGAATGATTGGCCTCAGAAGCATTCTTCTATATCGTGGGTTACAAGCAAAGTTGTTGACCTGCAGAGGTCTGGTAGTTGAAAACCACACCAGGATATTCCCACTAAGTTACTCGATTTACAAAGCATACCTCTACTGCTGGCAGGTTCTAGGCAAATATCGTCTTGAAGTTTAATTTCCTACCAAATGCCTAACGAATCCATACTTTGCAAATACTTCCAGCACACACATTATCAACCCTAGGTGCTCTAAATCTTTTGATTGTCAACAATGAAAATAACGTCTTGCAAGGTCAGACAAAATTCAACATAATCAGGACAATAGAAGTCGCACACAATGACTAAACTTTAACCAATTAAACACGTATACGACACATATAGTCGTTCCCATAAACTAATGAATTTATAAGAATATGGGATATAAGATTATATTTTCTTCATCTACCCTTGACGTATATAGGGTAGCACGCATACATAGGATATTGATGCAGACTCTTCCATTCTAGGTTGATGTTATCTATCTGAACTTGGAATGATCATCCCTATTGCGCTCCTCTACAGGAACAAACAATAGTTGGATGATATTTGACATCTCAGTCAGACAGATCTATATAAAAGTTAAGATGGAGGATAATGTCAAATTGTTGGTGTTGCTGCTCAGGCTCGGGCATCCGCACGGCCCCACAGCCCTTGTCTTATCCGAACTTTATCTTTTACCTTCAGTCCTCAGGACAAGGCTCCAAGTGCCCCTCCATGAAATTTACCCCGCCATAGGCTGAAGGTCATTCTAGCACGAGCATACCCTTACCGAGCAACGCGTCGCCATACAACTATACCATTTTTTGTTATTACTTCAAACTCTTTCTTGGGGACCCAACATATAACATACCTCATTATCAACGGCTTCAAAATATCCCATGGCTGATGTAGAACAGCCCGAGGGCGAGCTTCAGAGCCGCAATGTCACCTACTGTGGTGGTAAGTTCTTCCTACTCGTCCCCTTGCGATGATGCAAAAAATTGGAACAAATATGTCTAACCGTACCTTTAATATGCAGTCTGCACTCTGCCTCCGGAGGTAACGATCCCCTTTACGAGTCAACCTATTACCCCTCGAGAGAACCCTTCCAACTGAGTAATCGCCCAAGTAGTATTGCGAGTACGGCGGAACCGCCAAGAAGTGTCGAGAATGGCTAGAGAAGAACGAGCCAGAACTGTACGGCCGCATCTGGTCACCAGGTACGAATCATCAAATTCTTCTAATGCGGACTCGCGATAACATTTGATTTTCTCCAGAGGCCCTTGAAGCTGCTACCGCATCACTATCGGTGGAAGCTCAGAAACGAGCGGCGAAGGACGCCCAGAAGAAGACCGCAAAGGCCGAGGCCGCCGAGGCCAAGCATGCCGATATGCTAGCCAAGAGTGTCATCACGATCAAGCGCATCGAGCGAAACAAGAAGAAGTACGTCACGGCCGTGATAGGACTCGAGTTGTTCGACCTGGAGCTGAAGAAGGTGAGTTTACCAAGCTGCTCGATGGAAAATTCGTGTACTCAACACCGTCACAGGTTTCGAAGGATCTTGGTAAAAAGTTTGCTACCGGCTCTTCAGTCACGAAGCTTCCTAGCGGTGGAGAAGAAATTGTTGTGCAGGGTGATGTGAGCATTGAGCTGCAGGAGTTCCTGCTTGAGAAGTACAAGCAGATACCGGAGGATCACATTGAACTTGTCGAGGACAAGAAGAAGAAGAAGGGAGCCACCGCACCTCCTTAGGTTAGGGGTTAGATACCGAAAACGAAAACAGCTTTTGTGATTGAAAAGCCCAGAGTAATCTGTATAAACACTAGCGCTCTTGCTTCTCATGGGGCATATACAGCTTCAAAACAATATTAACAAGTAACCTAGACCCTTTCCTGTGTATCGCGATTCGCTTCGTTCCCAAACGCCAGTACTTGTGTGCCAAGATGAACAATACACCAACCACCCAACCAACCAACCACTTCTTAATTGTTTTCATCAGGTTCATTTATGCTCGTTTCCGCAATACTCGCCCCGTACCCGTACCCGTACCTGTGGATGCGGTTGAAGTCTTTGTCGTTGTTTTTCGAACTGCCCCTGTTGTGGCACCCTTGCGCGTTGAGCCAGTAGTTCCCTTCTTAGCTGTGCCATTTCTTGATGTAGCCCCCTTCCTTATCACAGTCCCAGAGCTTGCCTCGCTGGACTCGCTGTTGGCAATAGATCTACGTCCTGTTCGTGTAGCTGGCCGTGAAGCGGGGCCCCGCGAAGCTGTGTTGCCGGGTGCTTGTTTGTTTCTTGTCGCAGCTGTGCTGCCAGCAGTACTCGAGCTTGTGGTTGAGGTAGCAGTTAACTTCCGTGAAGCCCCAGCTCGGGAGGCCTTGGCCTTGTCTACCATGCTTGAGAGCATATTTGAAGCTGTCGTTGTGCGCGAAGACGTAGAGTTCTTCAACGGCGAAGCTGGTCGTGCAATACTGGATTTCGTAGGTGATGCTGGTCGTGATTGGTTTGCCATACGTGAGTTGGATGAAGTTGGTGACAAAATTTGCCCTGGTCGAACGTGAGTCGCGTCTGTGTTTGCCCGAACCCTCTTCTGGGCATTCTGGGTGTGCTCCAAGTCGTTTTCCTTGTCCCCTGATATGGCATCGCTGAGGCCTTGTTAGCTTCCTATTCTTGATGACATAGTTTTGGTACGTACCTCATGCGCTTCTGCGGTTGTGGAGGAGGCTTCAAGCCAAGCGCAGCAGGTCGAGTCTGTTTAGTTGGGCTTGTTCCCCGTCTGATTGTTGGTGGCTTCATGAGAGCAGTTGATCTCGCCGCTCGTTGTTGCTCTTGGTCTATACATTTCTGCAGCAAATCGCCCATCTTGACATTTCTCATTGACATGGGAACTCTGTTGAGCCGCATCTCAATACGGGAGCGAACAGTTGTCGCCATGTAGTTGTACTGAGCCCTTAATCGTCGGGCGCGTTCGGTAACTTAACTATGGTCAGTCGCGTGTATTGTTGCAGGCTAAAGTATTCATACTCTCAAGTTGCATGTTGTCAATCATTGCTTGCTTTTGTTGCATCGTGATCGCACCAGGTGATCGCTTCCTGATGGGACTTCGCGGTTGCGCTGAAGGGCTTCCAGTTTGTGTAGGGACTCGTTCCGCCATGGTGGTCTTGGTAGGGGACGAAGGACGGTCGTCCGAGTTTATTTTTCTCGATCTCACTGGAGACATTACGTTATGTGCTGTGAAGTTGCGATATGGTTGTTTGTTATCGACGATAGTGAGAATGAAGTGCTGAATGTTTGAAGTTGCAATTGAATTGTCTACCCCAGGCGCGTTGCTTAGGGTGGAGCTTGTCGGGAAGTAAACAAAGTGGGTGGGTCTACAGCATTAGGTAAGCCGATTTAGCTTCCCTGACGCAAGCATTTGGCAGCGGTCGCACAGAAGGTAGAGGTACTAAGCCGTGCTTACTGATCCCCGCAGCAACCAAGTAGCTCTACTTGCGCATTGGAGAGCTGTACTCCGCCAGGCTGAACTGCCTTACGACACTGGGAGCTTCACTTGCTTCTAGCCTTCTCACCTCCAACCAAAGCTCAACACCAACATCTACACATTCCCCACGCACGCACCGAGCTCTTACTACACCACAGCTGTACACGATATCTACTCTCCCTGCAGCAATAAAACACCACCCAATATGGTTCTCGAGGCGGTAATGGTTGTCGTCGACAACAGCGAGAGCAGCAGAAATGGCGACTACCAACCAACCCGATTCGATTCGCAAGTGGATGCTGTTAATATCACCTTCCAGACCATCACACAAGGAAACCCTGAGTCCTCTGTCGGATTGATGAGCATGGGTGGCAAAGGACCCGAGGTGCTGGTAACTCTCACCACTGAGCAGGGTAAGATCCTCGAGGGCCTGCACAGGACGAAGAAGAAGATTGGAGGTTCCTCCCACTTGAAGACAGGAATTCAAGTTGCCACAGTAAGTTGTCAACAGTGATGAACGTCGTACTGAGATATATACTAACTCTTACCTAGCTCGCCTTGAAGCATCGCCAAAACCGATCCCAGCGTCAACGAATAATAGTCTTTATCTGCTCCCCCGTCGAGGAATCAGAGAAGGAGCTCACCACACTCGCCAAGAAGATGAAGAAGGCCAACATCTCGGTCGACTTTGTTTTGTTCGGCGATCTCGACGACGACAGCACCAAGAACAAGCTGCAACTCTTTATCGACACCGTCAAGACCAGCGAAGGCTGCCACTTGGTGGTCATCCCCCCCAGCAGCAAGCTTCTTAGCGACCAACTCATTTCGACTCCCATTCTTCTCGGCGAGAATGCTGGCGGATCTGGCGGAGCCGGAGGCACAGGCGGCAGCAACGAGGAATTCGAGTTTGGATTCGATCCTGCGATGGAGCCCGAGCTCGCACTCGCTCTGCGCATGAGTATGGAAGAAGAAAAGGCCCGGCAGGAGAAGGCTGCTCGCGAGGAAGAGGAAGCTGCTAAGAAGGCGTCCCTCGGTGACGTCAAGGAGGAAGATGAGAGCAAGGGATCAAGCAGCAAAGACCAAGATAAGGGCGGTAAGAAAGGCGACGGAGACAAGATGGACACTTCATAGTAGAATTTGGTCCAGCTTTGTCAAGATTGCAGTAACTGTACAATAGACACAGGCTAAGGGGGGTTTTAGACGATAAGAAGATCAAAGCAAAGCCATTACGATACATGCATTTGTCCACCAATTACTCCGTGAATCTATACAATATCCGTCTATCGATTGTTGATCTCCCTGATGTATGAAAGCAGTTTCCGGTCAAAGATGTCGCACCTGATGGGCATCTCTAGAGAATAAAAAGGGTTCTTCATGACGTAGTCCGCGTAGAGGTCGTAAATCTTACGGATGGTGACATCCACATTTGCCTGTGTGGTGTCGGTGAAGAGGAGGAACTTTGTCCCTGTCATGGTGGTGAAGCACTGCATGCGGAAGTTTTCTGTCTCGAGAACCTCTAAGCCTGACGAGGGTTCAGGTCTGCTCCCTGGAGGTGTCGCGCCTGGTAGGTTCTTGACTGGGTTGAGACGGGAGGTGATGGCATGGACACTGGTGGTGTTAGTTCTGTGTGCTTCGACGGGTAAAGGGTCAGGGTGGGTGATTATGAGAGATCGCTTACCCATGAAATGTTCCGGCGAGAACTAGATACTCATTTGTGGTGATTTGTTGGAGGCCCTCGTGGAAGTTCTTGTTGTAAACTAAACCACCAGCCTTGTTGATAACGATGAGAGCAAAGATGGTCCTGGCTTCATGTTAGTGATAATCCTATCAACTCGTTGGAGAATGATCTTACATGATGTCTTGTTTGTGTTATGTATCATGGGTATTCTGGTGTTGAAATCTATATGCCCCTGAGGCTCACCAGTCCATTTATATCAGAGGAGAGACCATGAACAAGGGTGAGAGAGATGAAGGTGAGATGAGTACGAATATCAGAGTTAGCATGCACTACAAATGCCTTCAATGATACTTACTGGGCCAAGCGATAATTCTTGGGAGTGTTTTCAATTATCGGAGCTTGTTGAGTGCCTCTAATTTCGTTCTTTGTTTGTCGAGGGTTGACAGATTGACAAGCTGCGCTCAGTGGGGACCGCCACGCGACTCTATCGCCGAAAGCAAGCAACACCCTCTCTACCTAAGGTTCAGGGAGTTAGGGACAGTACAGCCCCACTAAATTTAAGCTGGGGTACGTACATTTCTTTGTTCTCCAGTCTCCGATCTCTGGACTCTTCCATGCTCGTCTTTCAACTCTCAATATCCATCTACTTTATTTAAACAACGAACCTTCTCGCACACCGACTCTTTCCTCCCACAACCCGCGCATCGAGTACGAATACACGAGCTTCACGCGACCATACCCAAGCTTTCAACCTCAGCACTACAAACATCTTTCGTTGCGATGGAGGATCAACCAGTTACAGTGGTTCCCCAGGCCAAGAAGGTCACCCACCCTCGAACCTCGCGCCCCAAGCCCCCAGCTGCTGGCAACGAAGAGGCCACCGCGACTCTCAACCTCGGCGAGTTCCAGGACGTCGACACCTTGACGCTCTCTGAGGCTGCTTTGGTTCTAAACGCCCTGCACGCCAAGCGAAAGAACGATCGTAGAAATGTCAACAACACCGAGTAAATAACCACCACGTACCCCCAGATCGCGCGCGGAGAGGCTGACTGTCTACAGAATGTTGAACTCAACCCTTACATACCTCGACAACTTTGCGCGATTCACACAAAAGGAGAACGTAGAAGCTGTCGAGCGCCTTCTCAGTGCGCACAAGAATCTTGCCAAGTTTGAGCGCGCACAGCTAGGTACGGGGGTTCCCTAAAGACACTTAATCTGCTGGTGTATCAAAGTACTAAACTACAACCTCTAGGTTCCCTGTGCTGCGAAGGATCGGACGAGGCCAAGACTCTCATTCCTTCACTAGCCGACAAGATCTCGGATCAGGACCTCCAGGATCTCCTTGACGAGATCTCCAAGCTTCAGAACAGGTGAAGCAGTTATTCAATATCGAGATTCGACATGGCTTTTCTTTCAAACAAATGGCGTAGCTTTACAGATTGGCTTGTTTTGCGGGTGGTTGACACAAATATTCATTTCGAAGATAAACAGAAAACTTGGGAATTGGAGACGTGACTCCTAAGGATGACGACTTTTGCATTTGAGGCGCATAGCGGGAAAAAGGGGACACCGCATATTGTATAAGAGAATCATATACCGATTGTTACCGCAAATATCCAGCAGGGATGGCCTCGCATGGTTCATTCAATGCCAGGCAATTTTGAGGGCAATCGATTTTTCTTGTATTATTTATGTTTATGACAAAGACTAATAAACCGATTTGCTTCAAGACTTGGTGGGGAGAGCTTTGTATTGTGAGTAATGGCTGATATTCGCTCGTGGATCAAGGAGTTTTCGATATTAATGGATGTATTTTGCTTCGCCGAGAGCATATATGCAGCATACGAGCTCTGATTTAGAGCTACACTGTAAGCTTCGTTCATCGTTCAGTCTCTAGCTGAGTACATGCACAAAAGTGAGCGGACTGTTGCAACTGGCAGCTTCTACTGATCACTCCTTTAACACTCGAACAGCAAGCATATCATCGTTACAAAAACCAACCAACACTGCAAAGCTCAACCCAAAACTTTGTCAATCGACTTGAGAAAGTCCACCGCATTACCACCAGCACTGCGATCCTGCTCCGCAACATGTCTCGAGAAGGCATCTCCAGCTTTGATCACAAACTCAGGAATCTCAACACTGCCCTTCTTCCACACATACCCCTGGCCGCTCTTGGCAGTTCTCTCGAATCCTCGCAGAGCCTTGGGCTTGTAACTCGAGATCTTGTCTATGCGGTATTTGACACACGGATGGATCATCTCGTACGTACTACCCAGCTCCTTGCCTTTGTCGTCCTTGCTGTAGTTACCGGGCAACCTGTCGACAGAGCCGCTGGCTATCATTGCACCGGTGAAGCTGTCGACGATGGGACCTGTGGCCCAGCCGCTGATCGTCTCCTCGGGAACCTTTCTTACGTCTGCTTTCCTTATGCCTGTGCGGTCTAGGGAGGCTGCGATGCGGCTGGTGAGTATGCCAGGGCCAAAATCCTTCTCGCTTCCGCTTTGGATGTTGGTCAAGAGGGGTTTGAGAAGATTGAGGCGGTCTTGGACTGCTGATTTGCCTAGATCACCCAAGTTGCCGTCTTTGATAAGTTGAAGATAGGGGGCGACTTGCTCGCACATCCAGGCGAATGAGATGAGTGCAATTTCTACCTTTGTTAGTACACACTCGATTTATCAGTACAACTGTGGACTTACGCTCAAAGTCGCTCTTCTTCTCGGTGAGTAGGTCATCATTCCCTCCTCCAATATTGATATGCACACCTGGGAACCACACCTGCAGCAACTCTGATCTGCTATCACGAAGATGTTGATGCATCTCGCCATCTACCACAGCACCCCAAGCCTCTTGTATGTCATTTTTGCTAGCATTGGAATCCTTGCGAACTTTCTCCCAGTCAGACCAAAGCTGTTTGCAGTCCTTGTCAGGGGTTGAGGAGCGTTGGTCTTTGTTGTTGTCTGGGAGATGCCAAAGACTGGGCGAGAAGGGCCCTCTGTGCTCGTCAAGAGCCAATGCATGATAAGCATGTTGAATATCTGAGGGATGTTAGCTTTGTATGTATTTGCTTTTATTTTGACAACTTACAAGGGCTGAGATGGATGTTGTGAAAGCCAGGCTCACTAATCCCAACGGCCTTTTCGAGAAACTTGAGATTGAAGCGTGTCCACGGCAAATCGGGGATACCCAGACTACCAACTGTATCAAATACACCAACAACCTTTATGATTCTCGATTCCTCAGGGGCATCGTGGTGGGGAGGGCTATCCCACTGGGACTGAATCTGGGATCCTCCGTTGGCTTGCTTCTTGGATGGCACGCCGTTGACCCATTCCATATAAGCCTGCGACTTGCGAAATTTCAAACCATCTGGGTTCTTCTGGTACAGGGCATAAAGATCTGGGAAATCTTGCAGGTCGCTGGGGCAGACGATGCCAATGTCGGTGACGAGACCTGCCACCGCACGAGCTGTATAAGCTCCACGCGAGAAGCCAAAGCAAAAGATCTCATCGCCGAGATTGTAGTTGAGGACGATGAAGTTGTATGCTTCGATGACATTGCCCACAAAACCAATGCCTGTACCTCCCTGACGATTTGCCTCTGCCTGCCCCAGATCTCCAGTGCCAATACCAGCATCGTAGTATACTACCTGCTGCCAGACCTTTCCGTCCTTGTCCTTGCTGCTGCGGGCGATGGAGCGGGCGAGTCTTGTCACGTTGGATGGGATGTTCTTCAATCCAGAAACTGAGGACTGCCAGGTGCCGTCAGAGCAGATGATGATACGTTTTGGGGCAGCAGAGGGATCAGCTTTTGCCTCATGGTGAGATCCATCCTCTAGAGGTAGGAAACATTGAGATGACTGGGATTCAGAAGGCATATTGGTAAAAAGTTCAAGCAAAATGAAGAGTGATAACTTGGTAATGAGAGTTCAAGACTGCGGCGAAGATGGCATAACCCCCACGGCTTTTATATTCATATTGCATATTGGTAACTCGGGACAATTCCTGTTATCTGTCAGATTCTCCTCCCTGTGCGTCTGCAGCAGCTGAGACTGAATTGAAGCCACAATGCTGTTGTGTCTTGGTCGGCACTTCCAGATAGGCTCAACAAACCATCACCCCTCATCTTGGCGGAGCACTGTGCTATACTCAACAGTCGTGATAGGTCCATGTCGAGGACGAGGCAGTTGTGGTGAAACTCGATAACGGCCCTCGAGCGTTGCGCAACTTGTTCAATGTCAGCTCAGATTGGCCAATTCGCGCATGTTGCAAGGTATCGGCGGTGCGAACTACCAAGTACAGAACCCTCGGCATATAGTAAGCTCGAATCGAATGGTCTGGTAACCTAGAAAGGATGTAAGACTTTCAGCTCTCCACCATAAGCAATAAGTAAGTCATCGTGTAATACAACAGAAACGGAATCTCACCCGATTCAGCCCTCGAGGAGCGGGCCGCAGGCGGGAAGTATGAACTGCCGAATGTGTGCAATTATTGACCTAATAGAAGAGGGTTTATATATCATTGTCATGTCACTCACGATGATAGGGAGGCTTTTCAGGGTTTGATCTGCACACCACTTCGGAATGTTTCAACCCTACGTAGTAGTATTTGAGCTCCAATTAGCGAATCATATTTCAGGTACAAAAGGAAAGGGAGAAAAGCGAAACCATTCTCCGCACAACGCCAGCAAATGCTTCTGATATTATCATTGCCCGCGCTAACAGCACATGAACCCTCACTCCAAACTTTCATTGAAATCTTTTAACCTTGACGCACGTTTTCTCCGAGGGTTCGATATTGGTTCCAGTGATTGACAAACTGCTTTTGTTGACGATCTTCCAAAGAAGCGTTCAGGTTGGCACGGGGGTCTACAGAGTTCCCAGTCGCTGTGGGATATTGTGTTGGCGCAACATATCCAGCTACTGTAGAGTACCCTGTCGACGTGGCGTTCGTATGACCAACTGGCTGAGACTCCTTTGCTTTGGCGTCGCTGAAAGTAACTGCAGGAAGCTCAACTGGAACAGTGCTGGTGCCATCCATCTCAAAAGTACCACTGGGTGGCCGGAGGGGGTCGTCTATTCTGTCGATACGCCCTGTAGCGCTTTAGCATTCGTTTCGGAAAGGATTCGACAACGTCCGATGATGAGTCCGATAGTGTACCCGGTAACATACCTCCAAATGGTGCAAAGGGATCTTGGCTTCTCTGAGTGGTATTTCGGGACAGCATCCTCCTGAGATAGCTCTTCTCTTCCTTTTCATCAAAGGTATATTCCCCTGCGCCGTTCACCCATAGTTCCCTGTTGTGTCTTCGACGGCGGACCATGAAGACAGCGAGAATCACAAGAGCCAGGACTACAACACCGCCAACCACTCCCCCAACAATGATCCCGATTGGAGGCGTACCAGAGCTGTCGTCATTGAGGGAAGGGCCCGCGGTGCTCGTATGGGTAGGAATTCCGGTAGGTGTGCTCTCAAAAGAGGCAGTTGGGTACAGCAACTCATCCGTGGCAGACGAGGTAACAAAAGTAAGGGGCGCCTCCCTCGAAGTTGTAGGCAACTTGCTGGTTGGGACCATCGTGATGTGAGTGACCGTAACCCGGCTTGAGTTGGGAATCGTGCGGGTAGTTCCCGAGTCGGTCATGGTCTTGGAGTGCGCTGTACGCTTCAGAGTCGAAGATGTTTCTTCATTATCCTCGTCCATGGTGGTGATAGCCTTGGGCCTTGTTCGAGTCAGGAAAGTAGTTTCGCGGCCAAACCTGTCTGCAGTGGTGCTCTCGGTAGCAGATTCGGTAGCAGTGCTTTCAGTAGTAATGGCATCGGATGTAGCAGTCTCGGTATCAGACATGTCGATGGTTGAAAACGACGCCAACAGGCTAGTGTCTACGAAGACAGAATCGTGGTCCCGGCAGCCACGAGGCTTGATGCATGGATCGTGAGAGCAGCAGCCGCGGAATTCGAAGTCGAAGTAACTACATTTGTAGTATTGCTCGTCAGCGTCACACTCTCTGCCCGATCGAACCAGTTTGATTTTGGTCATGTTGGCAAACAGCAGAGTATAGTAGGAAATGGGGGACACAAACGGCCAGTCAAAGAGGAGAAGATATATAGTTGTTTGTCTTTTGTTGCTGAACGGTTTGGTTTGCTTGTTGGAGAAGGAAAGCGTTTGCAACCACCTCGAGAAAGCTGTTTGATATAGTTCGCAGCTGCTGTGAATCCGAGGAAAAGGTCTCGAGCTGGCGAGGATCTGCTGTTCTGTTAGTTGTCGAGGCGGACGATATTGCTGCCGTCTTTCAGAGTGAGGCGATACAAACGAAAGAAGAGAGAACAGAAAGAGAAATAGAAAACGAAGGATGGTAGATGAAGCAACGGAGTTTGTTACGTTACGTGCGTTGGTGCAGGTGACGCCAGAAGAAGGAAGAGAGGGAAGTTTGTCAGTTGCCAGCTGCCAGTTGCCCACAGCTGTCAGGCCAAATATGCCCTTCCTTGCCTTGTCACAGCCGCCTCAAGTAAGGACCAAATTCATTACCTGCCAGCTTTAAATACAGAGCACTACAGCACTATATCGCTCTGAAGCGTAAATGCTGAGGGTTGGCGAGTTGTTATTGTTCTGCTGAAAAAGAGCATCTCGTGTGACAGGTTCGAAATACACTTAATCACGGGCAGAACATGAGGAGAAGGCAGAACAAGCAGCGCGTAACTGATACTAGCACAACTACCTAGGTAGATAGACAACATGATAATATGCATTGAAAGCTTTAGTGGTAGGATCTGACTCTTCTATACCATATGCGCAACAACTTCGTTCACAACCTTCAGCACCTATTGCTCTCATCCCCCTTAAACTCGAGAAAGTGACTAATAGCGAACATGAGATCCCCCCTGACATAAACGGTAACATGAAACGTCTGATCGAGTAGCACATTTAACTGCCACGGCAAGACATAGTCACACACAGTCCCCTCAAGACGCCACTATGTACACTTCAACGTCTACTGTGCTCCCTCCTGTGCCCCTAAGACAAAACAGACAGTATGAAACAAACAGGGTAAGATAGTACATAAGCCTCCTGGACAGCCTAGTTTGTCAATACAGAAGATCTAATTTGCATCTTGGCCCTAGCATGTAATATTGCTGCATCTCATTATACAACTCAACCACTACATCGCAGCACTTACAGTCTCTTCGGCTAAGAAGACGGATTTCTAGAGCTTTGACGGTGTACATATACAGACACAGACAAACAATTTACAGCTATGTGTAACTCTCAAGACGCGGCTCTGTTACCCCTTACGGTCACACAAACCATTACAGCCGAGGCCCATTACTAGACATGAACAGTTGACCTTACATGCCAGAGACAGCACTTTAGTATCTCTCTCCATACTTTCGATGCGGGCATTGCGAAATTGATGACAGGAATGACATTGCAGTACTCTAAAGAAAGTATTCAAGGTAGACAAGCAAGGAGTAATATCATAGTCCGTGATATCATTGTCAAAAACACCCTAGTTTTATACGCCTGATATATGATAAATAAAACACCCATCTCTTTCACCACTATCGCCTTACAACTTCTCCAACAGAAGCTTGCTACCAGCATTACCAATGGGCTTGTCGCCCTTCTTCTTGCCCTTCTTGCCACCCTTGGGCGCAGCCTCGTGGGCCTCACGTGCCGCCTTCTGCTCGGCTGTCTCCTCTGTCGCAGCCTTCTCCAGGGTCTTCTTGTTCTTCTTAAGAACCTTCTTGAGCGCATCCACCTCACCGAAATCACCGGCCTCGAGAAGACCAACGACGACGAATGAGCTAGGGCTGGTGGCCCAGTCCACTACGTAGTCCTTGATAACGGGGTAGAGAATGTTGGAGAACTCGAGGGGAGGGTCGACAGGAATGATCTTGCCAGTTGCCTTGTCGTACTTGCCGCCTTGGATCAGCGACTTGAGCATACGACCACCGTGGGGTGTCCGTGAGATGTGAACTTGAGGCTGGAGGTCATCCTCCGCGGGCTCTTGGTTAGGGTCACCACCGGCTGATTGGGCAATGGCCTCCAGAGCCTGCTGCTTGTCACCGAGGCCGGAGAGAAGGACATCTGTGACAAACTGGCAGCCGAAGGCGGTAGCAGTAAGCTGAGAAGCCACCTCTGCGATGGCGGAGATGAGCTGGGGCGAAACAGCAGTGATAAGTTCGTTGCGTCGAATATCCTCATCCTTCTTACTTGTCTCCTTGCGGATCTCGTGGACCTGGGTAAGAAGTTCGACGTCGAATGACTGGCTAGGGGGGAAGAGAGACTTGGCCAAACCCTCGAAGAGGTAAAGAATTGTTGTTCTGCCGAAAGGGTTGTTGGCTGTAGCGACAACGTTCTGAGCAATGTTATCACCCTCGCCGAGAAGTTCAGGGAAGATGGTCTTTGCAGTGAGCTTGGTGTCATCGATGACATCGTAGGCAGTAAGGATGATTAGATGGGCCCAGACGTCGCCGGACATAAGAAGGAAGGTGTCCTTGTAAGTCTTGAGGATCTGCTTTCGGTCCTTTGAGGAACCATGGGCGAGGAGCAAGCAGCTGAGCTTGGCACCGTTGCGAGTGAAAGCCATGTTCTTGAGCAAATCGCCACTCTCGTCTTCCTTAACCATCTCAAAGAACTCGGTGAATTCTTCTGTGCCGGGCTGGGTGCTGGAGAAGTACTGGAACATGGCGTCGTGGAGCATGGTGAAACCGGTCATTTTCTTATTGACAAGAGAGCCGATCATATCAACCAGACTCCTCATAATGTGGGTTCGCTTGTTGGGCTCAGCCTCAAGGATGACTTTGAGGTCAGCGGTGGGCTCCGAATCCTTAGTGAGTTCCAGGAGAGAAAACTCAGGACCGTACCACTCGCGGAGAAGTCTAGCCTTCTGTTCCTTTGTCGCAACACCTCGGTAGACATCGTCAAGAATCCATGAAGCCTCAGGGTGGTTGATCATCTTTCGGACACGGCCGTAGAACTCGGGAATGATAATATCTCGGATCTCTTCGTCGTTCTGGACCAGAAGCTTTCCAATCAGGAACTTGGCGTATCGACTCTCGGCAAGTTGGGCATAGGTGCCCTTCAGTTCGCGTGCAATCTGCTTCCTCTGTTCGGGTGTAGCGTACTTGATGGCGGTTTGAACAGCTCGCACGGCATCGTGCTTGAGGACGAAATCCTTGATGCGACCGGTGATGATGGCGAACAGCTCATCGATCAATGTTTGTCGCTCCTCCTTGGGAACGTGGGACTTTCGTCGAAGTCGCTCCCACAGCTTCTTTGTGCGTTGGAGTTCGTCAGCAAGAGGCTTTGCGGCCTTGCGCTCTTGGGCGAGCTGCTTCTGCTTGGCATGGGATTCGCGCGAAGTTTGACCTGGGAGACGGTTAGCATTGGTTGGGTGCGCAGGTGGTATAGAGAGACAGCATACCTCCTCGCTCGAAGTTTGCATTTGAAGCGCCATTCGAGGACTTCTGGGGAGCATCCTCGCTCAAATCGGCACCGCCATCTTCCTCGTCTGAAACGTCCTCCGAATCCTCTTGAGGCTTCTTGACAGGCTGTTTTCGAACCTTGGTCTCGTCAAGTCGAGCCTTCTTGAACTTGGAATCAGTCTTGACTTTGCCGCCGGGGGCGGACTTTCGCTTGTTGCCAACAGCTACGGATTTGGAAGCCATTGTTTGGGAATCTGGTCGATAAATGGGTGGATGCAGAGTCGCAGTTCAGTTCGCAACTTTTTTTTCTGACGATAAGCTAACTTCGGCCGCTTGGCTAACTGATAAGAGAAGACCCGCTATTCTAATCCAGGGACGAGGGCGTCACGTGCAATCTTCTGTCATTTCATTACGAAAGACAGTTTGGTATGATCAAAAGTAGTTTTTATCATTTAATTAAAACATTTCGGATTGAATAGCTTCATAAATCTTACGTGCTGACTTGTGGAATCAAAATCTTTTGCTGTTTTAAATGCAAGGATACCTCAATGCTCAGTAATGAACCGGCTCAGAGACATGAACCAAACGACCGCATCTTAGAACCATACCAGTAGGTTTTTGAATAATTGGATTATGTGGTCTATTTCTATTTATTCTTAGATTTGTTATGAAAACTTATACCGTTATCTAGGGTATATCAGAAATGAAATTTGTATCCATGCTGCGTTCTATTCATGTAATGAAGTTAACAGTCTTGAAGACGTTCATTTTTTACAGCCGCCACTGAGCTGTAACCAACCCTGGAAGTTCCAGGCTGGAACTTGTAAGTAAGCCTTCAATTCAGCGTCAAACTGCCGGGCGGTCAGTGCAGGACTAGTCCTATTCAGTCACCCACCCCGCTGCCTCGATACCTCCCCATTCTCATGAGCACTCCCGTTATTTAGAGACTCTATCAAAAAAGCAACATTTTACAGTTTAAAAGCTCCTCGTGAGAAATTGTCAAAATGGGACGAGAAGATCAGGTTGAAGAGCGCGAAGTGCTCGAGTCCATCTTCCCAGATGAGATTACAGGTATAAATCTCCACCTTGAAAGTCGGGTCTTGCTTCATGTCTTACCAGTTTCTTGTAGATATCTCTGATACAGAGTTTAGAGTATCAGTCGCGCTAGACATCCCCGGCGAAGAAGAAGAGGAACCTCCAACCATGCTTCTCCAAGTGAGATATCCAGAAGATTACCCCGAAAAGCCGCCCCATCTAGACATTCTCGCTCCTCCCAATGCCGCACCTCACGACCACTTCAATGTCGCCGACGATCGCGACCAGCTGCTCGCCAGTCTTGACGAGACCATCCAAGAAAACCTCGGTATGGCAATGGTTTTTGCGATAGTCTCTACGCTGAAGGACAATGCCGAGCAACTTGTCCAGGACCGCAAGGACGTTATCACAAGGGCCCAAGAGGAGGTCGCCCGTGCCGCTGAGGCGGAAGAGAACAAAAAGTTCCACGGCACAGCTGTCACTCCTGAGTCGTTTATCAAGTGGCGCGAGGGTTTCCTGAAGGAGATGGAGGAGAAGAGGCAGCAGGAGGAGGACGATCGTCTTGCTGAGTTGAAAAAGGCAAAAGTCAAGGAGCCTGCTCGTATGTCGGGTAGACAGCTTTGGGAGAAGGGTCTTGTTGGCAAGGTTGAGGAGGAGGATGACGATATGCTCGTGGAAGGTATCGAGAAGCTCAAGGTCGAGGCTGCTTAGGAAGGTATATATGAAAGGTGCATTACTTGGAGTTTGGGCTTGGGTACAATAACAACGAAAAGGCAAGTAGCCTACTATGAGATGACATGAGGGATGATATCACATACGGAAAGGCAGCATATATTGGCTTTGAGTAGCCGGGTGCTGTCGTGGGTTAAGGATCATAGGTTCTGGTATAGACTCAGGGGTTAACCCATCCGGTTTAACAATATACCAGCGACAACAAGACTTTTTCTAGACATGCCCATTTTTCTTTCCAAACGCCATTCCAATGCCCTCTTAATCAATCCGTCTTTGCCCTCCTATAAAATTATCAACCCTGCATTTCAGCATCCTCCTCGTCCTCGCTGCCATCCTCCCAATCGTCGGCTTCGCCCTCGGCCGGCTCGCCCAGCTCACCGTTGATATTTGAGAGGAGTTCCTTAGCATGCTCGCCCAGTCGCTCATCCTCGTAATCCTGCTGCCCGAACAGCTTCATGCATTGCATAAGCCACTGTCGTGATGATTTCCACAAACCCTTCCATTCCTCGCTGACCTTAACTTCATCATTCCATGGCTTGGATGCAGTTGTCTTAAGCTTCTCGCCGGAAATGTAAAGGCACCAGCCACCGAGGTACCAGGCCTCAACACTTGAGTCATCCTCCGTAACAAGGCGTTCCAGTACACTCAAGGCCTCTTCCTCCAGCTCAGTCTCCATCAACAAGCGAGCCAGAGCAATTCTGGTAGGGAACTCGGGAACGTCAGGATGCTGAGGGGGTAGCTTCTGCCATAACTCGAGACTCCTGCGCAGAGCTGTCTGGGCCTCGTTGGCGCGGTTCTGTGAAATTCGAACATTTGCAACTGTTTGCCAAGTCTCTGGGGCCGCAGGAGCGAGGAGCATAGCCTCGGTAATGAGAGTTTCACATCGCGACTCGGCATCAGGTTCCCATGACAGATCAGTCATGTACACCTCAGCAACGGCGCAGAGAACTCCGGCAAGCTTGTGTTGCTTCTCCTGGAGTGTGGCCTTTTGCTCAGGGGCTGGTGATCGGATCTCACTCAGCACGGCAATCTGTTTTCGGAGCGCAGTCGCACCACGCTCATACCATTGTACACTGTCAAGACCACCCTCCTCGCTGAGCTGTGCAAGAAGGAGGAACTTCTCAGGACCGCCACCGATTTTCTCATCTATGGTACCATCTTCATCAAGGAAGACTGCGCGCTCAAAAGCTGCCCGCGCCTCGTCAATGTCACCAGACTCGATGAAAATGGTGCCAAGAAGGTTGGCAGCACTGAGCTCAAAGTCACCGCCCTGGCCAGTGGCATCAAGGGCTTGCTGGGCAAGTGTAGCAGCCTCTTCTAGTTTTCCGACCTCGAGCTGAGTTTGCGCATCGACAAGGAGTTTCGCAATGTCGGGATTTGTCTTTTTGGTGTCAGGCCTTGAGGGCGCCATGATGCTATGATGTGAGAGTTTGGTGGATGAGAGATAGTAGTGCTGATCTTTTGGTCAGACTGCGGCTCTGATTCAAGTTTACAAATGTCGTGCGAAGCCTATTGTGAGATCTTCCGATGAAAAAGGCAGTTGAAAATAGGCTGAGATATTGTTTAATGAACAATCTTTGTTCTGTCAGACGCTTGTGCCTTGGTGTTGAGTGGGAAACTGAAAAATTTAGGTGGGGCTTATCGATAACGGCCCATTCGAAGGTAGTCGTCGAGTCTTGTTCTTGTTTCTCCTAGTATAAACTTGGTAGGTAAGTAAATGGAAGAGAATTAAAAATGGGATTAATGGGGAATTGATGTAAGCGCCAAGCCAGACGAATCATTATTGCCGTCGATCCTATATATCCTCAAAGAGATGCATCTTCTTTCTCTCTGTTCTTTTTCTCCAATCCAAACCCCGGACACGTCAAGACCGAGGGGTAGAGGTGGACAAAATACACTCGTAACTGGTCACTATATTCATATGCCTTCTATATCTACAAAGACATACCAGAACTTGCCAAAGCATGTGAAGGATTCTCGTTCGAACTCCATTCTCCTCAATGCAAATCTTGAGCATAATAACTAAGGCTTTAAGGCTCTGTGTAAATATTAAGTATTCCAACAATGAGAGAACAAGTCAAATTACTCCCAAGTGAATCCATGAGTTCACGATCTACAAGATGTCAAATAAGCTTAACAAAAATACCATTCATCTCACATAGCAAAGCATCAGATCCTAATATTCATTATATACTCCCTAAAAAGTAGATATGCCCTTCGTCTTGGTACTAAACTGCTAAACCAAGCACGCTTCTATGTCTGAATATTTCTTTCACCCCCATGCGGGGCATCCGTGGGGCACTATGGAACATTCAGCACCTAGTCAACCTCATTAAGCATTTGTCATCGCGCCGTAGACTTTAGACTTCCCATATCTACGAATACTAAAGTGCTCGATATAAATCCTAATATCACCCATCGTATACTCCTATAGCAAAGCACTTACATCATCATGTTCACCGGAATCGTAGAAGAAGTGGGCGGTCAGTCTTCTATGCAATACACGTCTTAAACGCACTTACTCACATGCTTACAGTGGTCTCCAACCTCGACACCAATGACTCAACAGGTGGCACGTCTCTGACCATCTCTATCTCTTCTGGCTCAAAGCTCCTGGCTGACTGCCACGACGGTGACTCCATCTCTGTGAACGGCGTCTGCCTCACCGTCACATCTTTCACCCCCGAGTCTTTCACCATCGGCGTGGCCCCCGAGACTCTACGCATCACCAACCTCGGTTCCCTCAAGGAGAACAGCAATGTCAACCTTGAGCGTGCTGTTCGTGCTGATACCCGCATGGGTGGCCACTTTGTCCAGGGCCACGTTGACACCACGGCTGAGATCCTCTCTGTCACGCAGGATGGCAATGCCTTGACGTTCCGCTTCCAGCCTACTCGCCGCGACATGATGCGGTACATTGTGTACAAGGGCTACGTCGCTCTAGACGGTACCAGCTTGACTGTCACCAAGGTTAACGACGAGGAGGCTTACTGGGAGGTCATGCTTATCGCCTACACCCAGGAGAGGGTTGTTGTGGCTCAGAAGAAGAAGGGTGACACTGTCAATGTTGAGGTTGACATGATGGCCAAGTATGCTGAAAAGTCTCTCGGTGGTATCGTTGGCTCAGAGCCCGGGGCTGTGGCCTCGTTCCCCTTTATTGAGAAGATTGTCGAGAAGATTGTGGCACAAAAGCTCAACAACAAGCAATAATTCGATAGATTTAATCGTTAAAATTTGGGTATCATTACCATCCTGGATACCTCCATGCTCTCATAATGCAACCCCTACTCAACACCATAAACACCTAAACACAAATACCTATAACCAAGAACTTTTCTGTACCGACTCCTCATGTATACCAATACGTTCGGAATGTTCCCTTACGCATTCCAACTCAAATCCAATTATCATACAGTCGTCTTCTCTCTAATACCCATACAAAACCCTCATGCGTCACCCCAGACTTCGGCGATCTTGGTACTCAGCGGCCTAGTAAACTTCTTTCGTCCGACAAGGTGGCTTGTCTGACTTAGGACCAGGTCCCGTTTGCGCTTCAAGCCCTGCTCACCAGTCCCACAAGCCTCAAAGGCCTTGACGAAATCATATGGAGTCTTCCAGCGCTTCTGTATCTCAAGCGCTTTCTCTCCTGTCACGCCCTTGATGGTCATGAGCATTTTCAAGAAAACGTCGCGCAGAGTTATCGACTCTGACTTGGATGCAAGTGACGAAAAAGCAGGGTAGGTAATGTACCATGCTGGTGATACGGACACCCTGAGGTGTTTCAGCAGAGGGAGGTAGTTCTGAGACGTAAGGACCTTGGTTGGAATGACATTTAAAGGCTTACTCTCGTACGTCCGCTTCAGCATAGTTGTCATCCGAGCAAGATATCTGATCGTGTCGTCCATTTTGGCCGTTCTCTTGACAAAGTAGCCATTGACTACTTGTGTCGAGGCGATGGCCGATCGGACAGCTTCGCTGTATCTCGATATGACCTCTGGATCCATTGCAATGTCCTCGATGATGTAGATCACTTTCTTTACACCCGATCGTTGCAAGCGAAACTTTTGCTCGTGAAATCTGCCATCCTTGATGCTCCCAATCAAGTCATCTAGGCGTTTTCTTTCAACAATCCAGTCCAATACAACCTCGTCGCCCTCAGCACCTTGTGCCGCGAGGAGATTTGGATCGTGGCATTTTGCGATCCATTGGGCGTCGCCAAGTTCCATACTACGCATGATGGGCTTTGCACCTTGCTTTGCCAGCTCCTCTTGCATATAGTCCCGGTCAGTCTTGGCTCTGACTTCGCGGACATCCAGGACAAGGTGAACAGTAAATGATCCAGGCGGTAGCTTTATTGGTGTAAAGTTTGGCAAAGATGCGTCGTCTAATAATGTTGGGCCATCGGATACGATATTTTGATATTCTGACGGAGCTTTCGCAGGTTCAGATATTTCGATAGAAGGCGACCTTGCCCTCGGAGCGGCAGTAGGCTGGAAGTTTGGAACAACGGTTTGCGCTGAGACTGGATCCTTAACCCTGCCAATTTCGGCTTGCCAATGGTCCGTTTCTTTTATGCGCTTTACAACTTCCCACCCTTCGTCAGTTAAAGCATATCTCCGTAACGGGCGGCCCCTTTCGTACACCAGTTCCTTCTGCAATAGGGTTTTCATCGAGTTCCAGGCAGTGTAAAATTTGGTAGGGTCGCTAGGTGCTGAGAAGGATGCGTCGCAATGTGGTTGCGCAACTTCAACGAGTTCCGCCTTTGTCATTCCAACAGAAGAGGCTTCATCCTGGGTCGCAAGGCCGATTACTAAGGCGAAGGCTCCAGACCGAAGAGCAGGGACATAGGCTTTTGATTTACGTGCCTTCTTTGCGGGCTTCGAAGAGCCCTCACCGTTATCGTCTCCAACGGCTGGTGCCGCCTTACGGGACCTAGGGTGTGGAGGCATAGGTAGTCCATTTTGCTCGCAGTGTTTTTTTAACTGTTGTTCGAGGCGTTCGCAGAGTTTGGGACCAAAACCTTTGAGCTGCTGCAACTGTGCAGGGTGCTCAAACGTAATTGGACATGCCTTCAGCGAGTTATATGCTTGCCTGTAAGTAGTAACGCCTTTAGAATTGCGTTCGCGAGCCTGGTCGAGCCACTCTTTTACCCACGCCAGCAACTGGGGGTTAGCAGAGTCGGCGTCGCTCATGTCGTCACCACGAATGAAGCGACAGTGAAAGCGCACAGGGCGTGGGTTTCTGGGAGATGAGGGAAAAGACGGTAACTGGCGATGACGAGCAGCGCACTGCTCAGTCCGGGTCTCAAGAAATTGTGCCTGTCGTTCAAGGGTGAGACGCGACAGGTGCTTCGCGTTGCAAATGGCAGGGGAGAGATCTGACACGAAGTCACGTGCAAACTTAACAAAGCAAGACAGCGACTGTGCCTGGGCGGTGAGGGGAAAGTGTGAACCCTTGATTGATGGCTCACCTACGGAGTACGCTAGGTGACCTTTTGGTAAAAATAAAACAATAGACGTAAAATGCATAGTTCTAGGACTTTACTAGAATATTTAGTATAATGGGATATAATTATACAAACACTTTCAGTCATTAAAGAGAGCTTTATGGAGACTTGTATGCAACTTGAACTTCACAGATAGTTTTCTTTAATATTCTTATCCGATAGTGCTTGTAGACTCACAGCTGACGTGAGGTCTTTGCGCCAACGGTTCATTCCTGGCGGGTAAGGCGCTGTAGGATATCCACCCAATTAAAGCAGCTTGAGCTCCCACCTGCGCTACAACGTCTTAGCTCTATGAAGCGGGGCATCCATGATGTTGGTCGCTAGGTGTGCTTCTGTTTATACCAGGCCGTAAAGAATCCACTCGATTGAGGCGGTATAAAAAGTATTTTGACCGCTAGAGACATTCTCATAGCCTCGTCAAAAGGCTAAGCACCCTGCTTTGAGTCAAACTCGGCTCAGCTAATCTCAAGTAAACGTGCAGTGGCTGGTTTGCATTGAGGCTGTTGGTGAGTAGAAATCACTGTAGACCCTTGTAGTAAGCACTGTTTCTTCATGTAGGTGGGCTGTTGGTGACCTGAAGGTCGGGGACCAGCTGCCCCTCGTATCCATCGCTGAGGTGCCCTGAGGAAAGTCCCCCGCCTCGTCACTGCGGAGGCCTCGATTCCATTTGTTTCAAAAGGAATCCGGAGCTCCATCTTTCCCAGCGTCCGTGTCTTGTCTCTTCTTTCTTCATCTCATTCACTGCTATTACTTCGTTGATTTCTCCCGCAAAGAAGAATACGTAGAATGTCCGACGAACAGATCCTCGCCGCTTCGGCAAAGCACCCTATCGTGCCTAACCATGTCTACAACTACGGCACTGCTGGTTTCCGTATGAAGGCCGACCTTCTCGATGGTGTCTCGTTCCGTGTTGGTCTCCTGTCCGGTCTGCGAAGCCGCAAGCTCAATGGCCAGGCTATTGGTGTCATGATCACTGCCAGTCACAACCCCGCCATCGACAATGGTGTCAAGATCGTTGACCCCATGGGTGAGATGCTTGAGCAAGAGTGGGAGGCCCATGCTACCAAGCTCGTCAACTCTCCTTCTGACCAGGAGCTTCTCGACAACTACAAGGCTCTGGCTTCTAAGCTCAAGATTGACCTCTCTGCTCCCGCCCGCGTCGTCTACGGTCGTGACACCCGTCCCTCCGGCCACTCCCTCGTTGCTGCTCTCGCCGATGCTTTCGAGGCCACAAACACCGAGTACACCGACTACAAGATCCTTACCACACCCCAGCTTCACTACCTAGTCCGTTGTGTTAACACCGAGGGCACTCCCAAGGCTTACGGCAAGGTCAGCGAGCAGGGTTACTACGAGAAGATGTCTGAGGCTTTTACTCGTGCTCTTCGCGGCCGCAAGCCCCAGGGACAGCTCATCGTGGATTGCGCCAACGGTGTTGGAGGCCCTAAGCTGTCAGAGTTCCTCAAGGTCTTACCTCAAGGAAACATTGACGTCAAGGTTGTCAATGACGATGTCCTCCGCCCCGAGGTTCTCAACCTGGATGTAAGTCTATCCCAAACTCCCCTGACCCAATCACACGAACTGACCATATTCCCCTCAGTCTGGAGCCGACTTTGTCAAGACCAAGCAGCGAGCTCCCCCTAGCCCCAAGCCTGTTCCTGGCGCTCGATGCTGCTCTCTCGATGGTGATGCTGACCGTCTGATCTACTACTGGATCGACCCCGATACCGGTTTCTTCATGCTCGATGGCGACCGCATTTCTTCGCTCAATGCCTCTTTCATTGGCGACCTTGTTCGCTCTGCTGGCCTTGCCGATGACCTCCGCATCGGCGTTGTTCAGACTGCTTATGCCAACGGTGCCAGCACCAACTACATCGAGAAGCACCTCCAGCTCCCCGTTGTCTTCACTCCCACCGGCGTGAAGCACTTGCACCACGCTGCTTGCCAGTTCGACGTTGGTGTTTACTTCGAGGCCAACGGCCACGGTACCGTTGTCTTTTCACAGGAGGCTATCCGTGCTTTCCGTGAGACCGAACCTCAATCCCCCGCTCAGAAGGATGCCCTTGAGACCCTCGCTGCTGTCAGCGATCTCATCAACCAGACCGTTGGTGACGCCATCTCGGACATGCTCATGGTGGAAGTCATTCTCGCCCACAAGGGATGGACTCTTAAGGATTGGGCCATGACCTACAATGACCTCCCCAACCGTCTCGTCCGTGTCGAGGTCGGTGACAAGGATCTCTTCAAGACCACCGATGCCGAGCGTCGCCTCAGCCACCCCGTGGGTGCTCAGGACGAGATCGACCAGTGTGTCAAGAAGTACACCAGCGCCCGCTCCTTTGCTCGTGCCAGTGGTACTGAGAACGCTTGCCGTGTCTATGCCGAGGCTGCCACTCGCTCTGAGGCTGATGAGCTCGCCAACAAGGTTGCCCAGATCGTGAAGCAGTTCGGTTCTTAGAAATACCCCGACTATCGGCCTAAACTGATTGAACGAACTACCTTTATATAAAATAAATCTAAAATCAAAACAGGATGAGACATGCCCAGCACAGGACTTGTGGGGAAGTGCGTGTCTGAGAAGGAGGGGAAAAGGAAACGAGAAGAGGTTTCCAAAAGAAAATAGGTTTCCAAAAGAAAATAGGTTTCCAAAAGAAAATAGGTTTCCAAAAGAAAATAGGTTTCCAAAAGAAAATAGGTTTCCAAAAGAAAATAGGTTATCAACCCAGCTCAGGATTTAGCCTCGGGATAGGAAGCGATATACTCAACCCGATTTAACGATGAATGAAAGTTTCTCTCTTACTTTGATTAATCAATGAATGACTTTATCTTGCGACATGTCTTTCCCTTACCAGGTGAACAAATAACAAAAAATCACAGTCGAAAAAATAGTTGATGAAATACGCCATAATTGAAGCAAAAGATCTATTGACTAGGTAGCTCCGGAGTGCTGTTCTTTGTGGTATCACTCATAACGGGTCGTCAATCAACCACATCATCCCTCGCGGTCATGTTGTTTTTCTTTCTCTTTGTTTATATCTAACAATGCTTATCCCGTGTAAGATGCAAGAGACGCCGTCCGCCTTGTACACATTTCCCAAGTTTCCACAAGTATCTACTCCCCTTACCCCCTCAAGGTTTTCTTAAATCCTTGAAGCGGGGTTGTTTTTTTGTATTCGTGTCGTCATTAGCAACAAGTAGGCATGAACTTAAAGAAGGCCTCTAGCACATGCGGTATTCAAGAGCACCCTTGGCAGAGCGGTTAGCATCCGGGGTCTCCAGCTCGTAAGAGATCTTGATATCAAGATCACGTCGGTTCTTGTTGTTGGGGCGGACGTCGAGGTCAAGCTCGACTGACTCGCCCTGCTGGACGGTGAGGACATCCTCGAGGTAGAAGACGGTCTGCTTCCAGTGGGTGTACTTGGTGTGGGGTCCAGTTGAGAAGCGGATGGGCTTGTGGCAGGCGGTGAAGTCAATGTCGAACCATGAGACGAGAGCGTGGATGAAGTCGTCGCGTGTAGCGTTAAGCTTGAACTTTGACTGGAAGGCCAGGTCGGCTGTGGTGCAGGTGTAGAGATCGAGAGTCAGAACGGCGGTGGGCTCGGTGACAGCAGCCTTGACCTCGACGGTGTCGACGAGGGGCTCAGAGAGAGCGGTGGCCTTAAGAGGGGTGTAGTCAAAGCCGTAAACATCGTTCCAGACTGGAAAATGTGTCAGTTAGGCGGGTTAGGTCATGGTGCAGAAATTACTCACACTCAATCTTGTCCTCCTTGTAGTCGCCATCCTCGATACCGGCAAAGAAAATGGTGGCCTTGTCGGGGAAGATGAGACCGTCCTTGTTAAGGTAGGTGTCACGGGCGTAGAGAACGGTGTCGAGCATGGACTCGTAGAGAAGGAAGTATCCCATCCATTCGGAGATGATAATATCAACCTTGGGGAAGGGAAGCTCGACCTCCTCCATCTTGCCCTGGAGAAGGGTGATCTTGTCGGAGAGACCGTTGACCTTGACGATCTCACGAGCCTTGAAGATGATGGTGGACATGTCCACACCGATAACATGCTTAGCACCGGCCTTGGCGGCGAACCTGTTTCAAGATTTATTAATTGATGTTCAATGGAATCTTTCTCGGCCCTCTAAGGTAAATGAGAATGGCGCGCATTGCGCTGTGGAAAGTCCCCTTGCAACCGCGGGGCAAAACGAGGGGCATTTTTTTGGGGAGGGTCTCGTTTCGTACGTACATGGAGAGAATGGCGGTACCACAGCCGACATCGAGAACGACCTTGTCCTTGAAAATGTGCTTGTTCTGCATGATAGCGTTCATGTATGATCGTGTGCGAACCTCATCTTTCTGCAGTCATGGCAATAACCTGGTCAGCAAGTGCTCAATACTGAAGCGCAAGGGCTGGTGGGGGAGGGGAGCTCATACCAACATCTCTTCGTGGATACCTATCACAGAGAAGGAAATAATACGTTAGTGACAGGTTCTTAAATATGCGGTATAGCTTCAACGAAGAAGTAGACGTGTTTTATTCGTACCATGGTGATCGTAGCTGTATTGAAAAGCGCATTAGTATACAATAACTTGTCTTGTCTGCAGTCGTTGAAACTGACCTCTTGAAGTAATGCTGCTCGCTGTGCTCCATGGAGTTCATCTTCTGCTCCGCAATCTCGACGTCCATCTTGTCGCCGCTCATCTTGAAAAGATTATGGAGGGTATCTGGGGTTTTTGATAGGAGGGAATGAAGCGTATTGCTAGATGTTAGAGGAAGAAGAAAAAAAGAAGAGAGGTAGTAGCAGTAGTAGTAGGTAGCAAAGAGGAAAAAAGAAAGCGTCGCAAAACGGAGCATAGACTACAGATTCGGCGGGCGAGACTGGGGACGGGGAGCCACAGACGGCTGCGATTTTGCTAGCTCGGGCAGAAAATAATTTAAGCGGCGTCACCGCCAAAACTTTTTTTCTCTGAATAAGGCGGACAAGAGGACCCTTTCTTTTTTTTTCCCTAGCACCAAAGAGAGCTTCTGGTTTAGCCTACCTAGAAGAAGAGAAAAGATGTAGCTGAAAGTGGGTAGTACAGACCATGAACGGTGCGGCGCTGTGTATAACTACGTGTTTCTGGCCAGCTTAACGTTCACATCTCAACCAACGTGGCCGAGTGGTTAAGGCGGCAGACTTAAGTATCTTTACTAGGATTCTGCTACAGTAATGTGCGCGGGTTCGAACCCCGTCGTTGGTAATTCCCTTATTTCTTGCTGGTCGTGACGACGATTGATACATCTTTCCATCTTGTAAATGCTTTGTCCGTCACGCTATGTCACTGGCTGCTGGTTATGACACTGTTTGTAGGGTGTGCGCACAGCCTGTATAAGTCATGGCGGGAATAGTCAAATGTGGCAATTCCTCAATACACTTTTTTTGCTTATTGAGGTATCTATCTGCCAATAGGCCATGCGCCTAACGCATTTTTCTCCAACTCCTTCTTCATACTGTCTGTACCATTCCTTACAGCATGCCCATTTCCTGTCTTGCCTTGCCTCTTTCCTTCCAGTAATACATACATGCCGGCTACCTTGCTTATATACAGACTTGCTCACAACAGGTAAATACTCGCCTCTTCTTGACGCAAAGTTAAAGGTTCGGGTTACAAGAGACTCTGGTCTAGAAATGTAGGCAAGACACTGACACAACTCTGCGAGCGACGGTACTGGCGAAGAATGTAGATAGTCCAAGAGATCATCTGCACCCAGAACATCACAATATGATGTGGCGCCAAGAGTTGTGAATGGAGTACCGTTGAAAACTTAAGCTTATCTTGGGACATATTTTGTTTACATATTACATACATGGCTGATAATACTACATACGCGACTCAATAGGTTGGGGATTTTAGTATCTTCAACCCTTAAAAGAACTATTTAGAATATTTTAATATTTAGAGAAGAGGTGGGAAAGAATTTACCTTGAGTGAAGTTCTAGAGGACGAGAACCGGTTCATGCATCAACAATATGTCATTTCGGCACTTCGGAGCTCGGCGGTTGTCATGGTATGGCACCAAGCCCATTGGAGACACCCGAATACTACAACGCCGCGCCATGAGAAACATTGGTCAAAATATTCAGAGGCTGGAAAATATAGCGATGTTTGAAACAAGGTCAATATTGTGGTTGGAATGGCCAGTAAAGTCCTGCTGGAGAGTTAAGTAACCATGGATATACAGCCCGGCAATTGTATTGTAGTGCCATTCTTCCGATTAAGACATGTAAAGTGAGAAAACTCCAATGGGCTTAATTCTTGTCCATGTCCAATTTGCACCTAATATTTGATGCCCACTTCACGGCTGCTCTCACCATGAGATAGTACACAGGGGATAGAGATAAGTGCCGAGAGAGTAAAGGGTACAAGAGACAAGAGTGATTTTGTCTAAAGAAAACTGATGGTTGGATAGGTACGACCATATCTCACTTGTCCAAGATATATATGAACCAACTCGAATATTGCAATCAATATTGAAGAACGAACTATTATCTTTATGTTCAGCATAAACGAAACGTATGTCATGACAAGTACTTGTCTATGCAAGAATTCATACCAGAAGCAATCGTTGGTTCTTGTATTCATGTCTATCTACGGCCAATGTCAAGTTCTGATAATAACAGAGCGCGGCCCATAACTCGAGTGAGTCTTCTTCATCACAACTGGGAATCTTCAGTCGACAATCAACCCGTTTTACCAACCATCTACCATCATGGCTTTTCTTTTTCGCGTGGTAACCCAAAAAACGCCCTGGCGCCAATACATGCATTCCAACTTTGACAAACCAACCCTTCCTCTCAACGATATGCTTGGATGCTGTTGAGCACATTACACCAGGAGGACACTGTTGATGCAGCCCTCATTCTCCGGGTTGTTGGTCACCTGGGCGTAGCGACCCCAGACAACCTTTCCACCAGCGGTGACGAGACCGAGTTCGCTGACGTTGACCTCGATGACGGTACCCTTGGTCAAAACACCCAGCTGGGTGTAGAGAGGGTTCTGGGGGTTCTTCTTGACACTGATGATGGGCAGCTGAACGGTAACGCCAAGCTCGGGGTGTGTGACGTTGGCCTTCTTGTAACGGAGACCCATGGGTCGGATGAAGCGCTCGTGCTTGGGGTTGCGTCGAGTAAAGTCGGGTCCGACAAAGGTGGGCTTAGTGACCATGCGCTTCCAGGCCTTCTTCTGGACCTTCTTTCCGGTCTTGACGACGGAGAACATCTCCTCCTCGCTGATACCACGGACCTTGGGCAGAGGGACGGCGAACTTGGCCGCCTTCTCGGCTCGCTTGTTCTTGATGGCGCTGCTGAGAGCCTTGGCAGTCGAGGGGTTTGTACGGTCCAGAAGGTAAGAGGGCATGGGCGTCGTGGGATCCTTCTCGTCCGCGGTCTTGACGTTGCGCTCCTCGTGCGCCTTAATGGTCTTCTTCATCTGGATCTTCTCCTTGTGTCGCTTCTGCTGGTACAGCTTAGCCCGGAGACCGCGCAGGTTCTGAGCATCCTGCGAGGCCTTGTGGCCCTCACGGGCGGTACGCTTGCGAACTCGCTCTTCATGATCGAGACGGCGGCCGTGCAGCTTACGCCATCTTTCCATATACTCGTTCTGAGGCTGTAAGGGAGTTAGCGATTGATTGCTCCATCAAATAAGTTCAATGCGTACCATGTTGTCGGTATCGCCCAGGTAGGGACTTGATTATTCTGGCGGGGAGTTGATGCTGAAATTTCCCTTGCGATAAAAAAAAAGCCGCGGTTTATCGGGAGGCGGCGCTGGTACCAACACAGGGACCTTTCGGCGTTCGGCACTACTCTCTTCCGGCACGACCCATGAACCTGCGCCTTGAACTTTTTTGAGATAGTATCCAACGACTTGAAGGCCGGAAGCCCAATATAACGTCCAATTGACCAGCAATAGTGCCTACGCCCGAACGGCACTACGGTCCAGAATGAGCAGGGCACTTTTCCGCTCCATGCTAGAGCTTCGAGCTCCCAGCGCCCGACTCTCAGCCCCCTCATCTCTATTGCCAATTCGAGCACGAGCCTTCAACACCACAACTCCCATCGTCGAGCCGTTCCCTGAGCGTCACCCCAATAATGCCGCCAATCCTACGGTCCATGAGCCTCGGCCTCTCGCCTTCAAAGTCAGCCATCCTACCCCACCTCCAAAGCCCATGGACGAGTCCGTCAAGAACCTTCTGCCATTCCTTGCGGCTCAACCGGACCACTATATCACCGTTCACGTCCATGGTTTCCCTTACCTTGTCCGCGAGGGCGATCAGGTCCGCCTGCCTTTCCGCATGCCTGGCGTTCAGCCCGGTGATGTGCTAAGACTCAACCGTGCAAGCATCCTCGGTAGCAGAGACTTTACCATGAAGGGCGCTCCGCATATCGACGAGCGGGTTTTTGAGTGCAGGGCCATTGTAGTTGGAACGGAATCTGAGCCCCTACGAATTAAGATCAAGAAGAAGCGGAGGCAGCGAAGAATGAGGCAGGCCAAGAGCAAGCATCGGTACACAATTTTACGGATTGCAGAGCTCAACATCAACAATGTGGAGGATATCGAATGAGATGCGGGATGAACGTATGATGGATGAGGATTTCGACTGAAAAATGTTGATACATATGTACAAAATAGGAAAGTGCTTCGAAACGATGTACCATTACCAGCATGAAGCTGGCTGTACAATAATACAGCACATTTACAAAGTCCAAAAAAGAATTCAAGTTTTTGATGTCGCCAAAACGATTATATTCAGCACCCGCCGAAATGCGCGGTTCGATCCAGACGCCATTGACTACTAAGAGCCTTTCCTTATTATGATAAGAATCCCCGCGCTTGGGGTACAAAAGTAGGTATGAAGCTGTGCAGCTAAAGACAAGAACGATACTCCCCAACACCGAGCTAGAAATGCTCTTTCTCTAATCCGTTCAAATTGGTCATAAACTCATTTATCCAGCGAGCAATAGCGCCTCGACAACTCCAACATTATGCATGATTCATCCTTCTGTCACATTCTGCCGGCCATAGCTTTCTTAACACTGGCCCAATAAGCCTGTGGCCAGACGCTCAAACTCTCGGCCTCTGTTGGCATCCGGTCGCGGCACCTTGTCACCACGCTCTGAATGATTCTACCAAGCAGCTCCTCGTCGATGGGGAGGGCCTTGTCGGTGAGCTCGGCAGGGTACAGGAAGGGGTCGGTCTCGTGCAATAGCTCCTCACACGTCGGGCGCATGTGGTGGTCGCGGTTCAGACAGCGTCTCATAGTTCGAATGAGCGAAGGAGGAACGGACATGCCTCCCATACCGCGTGAAGGGAACTCGATATCGTGCTCCCAGTTAATAATGGCCTGGCACCTTGACATCTGGTTGGCGATGTGACCAAAGGGGGGTAGGCCGTAAACCATTTGGTACAGGATGCAGGCCAGAGACCATATATCGCTGGGCTTGCCCAACTTCATCAACTTGGGTCGTCCGGGGGCACGACCTCCTCGAGGGTTGTTAGAGTCCATAAGCGACTCGGGAGACATGTAGTTGGGTGTTCCGACTTGATTCTCGCGGTGGACGTTGACAGTCTCATCCGTTTGAATGGCATTGGCAATGCCGAAGTCGATAAGCTTGAGTTGACCCTTGACAAGCACAAAGTTGGCAGGCTTAAGATCAGAGTGGACAATGTCACACTGATGAACTGCCTGCAGACACTCAAGCATCTCCTTCCAGTAGAATCGAACAAAAACAGGATCGAACTTTGCGGCTTCGGGGTTATACCGCTTTCTCAAAAAGGTATTAAAGTCCAGCTCACCAATCTCCATAAGCTGTGACCGGTCAGTAAGTAATTCGTAGTATGTGTGAATACAAACATACCAAGGTAAGAACCTGCTTCTCAGTGTTCATCTCACAATCAAACAACTTAATAACCCGCTCTACTTCGCCAAGCTTCTTCAACAGGTCGATTTCGCCAAGATAACCTCGGATGGTAGTGTCATCCGCATTCTCAAGAGAAACACGCTTGAGAGCAAACATTTTGCCGTTTTCGGCAGCAACTCGGTACACCTTTCCACTGCCACCTCGGCCAAGACAATCAAGCCGGGTGTATGCTACACCATTCACTCGTAGGATGTTTCTTCGCTGTTTTGCTTGTGTAGTTGTAGCAGCACCTGCAGTAGCGGTCGCCGCCTCAAGGACAGACATCTTTGGAGGAGGTGGGGGGGCTTGACGGAGAGGAGTGTTGCGGGCCATAGAGGCGAGTGGCTTTCTTTCTGGTGACACTGTTCTTACAGGCGCAGGGTCGGCGCTCATAGGTCGCTTGGGCATCTTCTCTAGTAGTACATCAACAGATGGTTTTGTCCTCTTGAGGCTCGCTTGAGCATCATTCTCTTGATCACGACCCGAGGGCAACTCTGGACGAGCGGATGGGAGTCTATAGTGGATCTCTTCGTCCCTTTCAGACTTGCGTTCTGGCTCAGGAACCTGTACTTCGGGTGTAGGCTCACGAGGTGATGCTTCCCGGGGAGATGGTCGCGCAGAGCCTAGTCTCAAATCCATTTGGGAAGCGTTCCGTCGATGAATTGCCCTGGCAGCAGCTTGTCCACTCACTGGACTGCCTGAGTTGAAGTCTCTAATGTTGTCTCCATAATATGAAGCACCGTGGTGATCTTCAGCTGGCTGGCTCTCCGCTTCTTGGCTAGACATGATATCTCCATCTGCGTTTGCTTCGGCATCCTCTTCACTCTGCCTCCGGCGACCGCGTCGGGCAGGTCCACTCAAAAAGCTACCAGCAACCTTGCCGACGCGCTTGACGCGCATGGAACTTTGCAGGTTTGCATTGTCCTCGGGTCTAGTCCTTGTGCTCGTCGATGGGTATCGCGAAACACTGCCGTGGTGGAACGGAGGGGGGTTGCGAGCAATTGTGGCGGGCTCTTCTGGCTGATCGTTGTCCTCGATAGTAGACCTATCCAGCAGGGAGCGCTCCATAGATCTTCCTGACGAAGGTCCGGTGGAGCCAAGGCGGCTCCTGTTGCTGGGAGAGCCGGCATTGATTCGTACAACGCGTCCGCCCTGTGCTGGGGTGTTCACGTCCAACTGAGAATCATGCTTGGAATCCTTGGAGTCGTGCTTAGAATCTTGTCGCTCGTCTGAAGACATATCGCGGCTTCCAGGGCGGCTTTGAGGGCGTGACCTTTGGGTTGAGCGAGATAATGAGGTTGAACGTCGCTTAGTAGGCTTCATCTGGCTGAGGCTCTGAGGTGTGTTGCTAAGTCGAACAACTCTTCTTCTCACAGGACTTATTTCTCGACTTGTTGCGGGCGTTGGGCTAGTTTGTCTTGAAGATCTTACGTCGTGGGCCTGAGCGCTTCCGGATCTTAGGTGTCGGCGTGTCTCACTGTTTGAAGAAGTTGACGCGTTCAGAGCACTTGTGCGTCGTCGCGTTCGGGGAGGTGAGGCAGGTCTCTCGGTGGATGCGGAAGCGCCATCGTTGAGGAGCGCCTTGGTGAGAGCACTGAGCTTCATAGGTACTGGGATCTCATCCTCAGAGCTGTCGTCGTGAAATTGCTGGGGCTTCAGATTGTAGCCCTTTGATAGTGACTGATTTGCAGGCGCCTGGAAACTGTCGGTGTGGTTTACGGTCGGTCTCGAGGGAAGTCTCCTAATGGCTTGCCTCGAAGAAGTCCTTCGGACGAGGCCATTGCCGATTGGTGTGGGCGACGCTGTCGCCATATCGATGTTGTGCTGGAGGAGGTTGGGCGCGTTCAGGCGTGTAATGAACGGAGGTACGAAGGGTCGTTGATGATCGAGTTTGTGTGAAGGTAAATTATTTGCTACGCGCCGATTATTATTTCCATTGCTTGAAATGCAAGACAAGTCCAAAACTTGAGACTATCGCGTCTGGGTCAGGGAAGAGAGATGTAGAAAGCAAGCGTGTTGTCCCACGAGAAAATATGGTCCAATCAGGGAGATGCCGGTTGCCTGGCAACAGTCTGTCGCCCTAGCCTAGCGGCCGGGTATAGGGTTGCAGTTTCATGCAAGATATCTTAGTGGACAAACAAAATATTACCTGCATGGTAGTTAGGTATGGAGTAGTCAGTGCCCAATGTCAATTATTGAGTGAGGAAGTTGGGATTAAATCTATGTTGACTTTTGTAACGGCCGGGTAGAGAATATGCTGAACACAACGTGCCGAGGTGTCAAAGCTTATAAGTCGAGTAGTTGACATGTCCCCTAAGCTTAATCATGAGCTGCAGTAGTATACATAGGTACTATTTGTGGATGATGCCGGAGATTCAACCCGAACATATGCAAGTCAAGCTGCCTATTGAACCTTTGCCCTAGCTAATAAAAAACATATTATACCATGGACTGCTTGGATATGTTTGTCACTTGACTCTATCCCCAGTTCGCAAACAACCAAGACCTTCTCCACAAAACGCTAACCTGCAGAGCGGCCCATGACTTGCAGATATTTGACCAATCATGAGCCTGAAACATTAACGTTACGTCGAATTGCCCATTGAGCCACATCGTCAACCGGCGCAAGGTATAATCTCTCCCCCTCTCTCATGCATTGCACTCAACTTTCCCTTCTCGCACGTTAAACAGGTCGATGCGCTCGCAATGTCGACTCAAAGGGGGCGGCCATGGGCGCAGATTGTATCCTTGACCGTCCTTGTTCTTGCTTTCGCGACTATTGTCGAAGCATCGAAAGGCGACAAGTTGCCAGAATTTAAGGATTGTTTAAAGGTAAAACGGCACGCCAGCGCAAAACGATTACAGATACTAACAGTGCTGCGATAGATCTGCAAATCCGAAAACTGCGCCCCTGACAAGCCTCAGACTTCAACTCGTACGTATCCTCCATGTCGCGACTTGAGCAGACCTAGCTAATGTGTGCTTCCGTTAATAGCTGTTTTTCATCGTCTTTTATTATGGAATTGCGCCAGCGAATGCAATTATGCATGTCAACATATAATAACGGGTCAACGCATGGCCAAGGGTCTTTCGGTCGTGCAATTCTACGGGAAATGGCCGTTCTATCGCTTTCTCGGCATGCAGGAACCCTTTAGTGTCCTCTTTTCTCTGGGCAATTTCTGGGCGCACTGGGATGGCCTTAAGAAGGTCCAAGCCAAGATTCCAAAATCATATACTATGCGGAAATTCTACGACAGGCTGGCTTATGTTGGCATGTCGTCTTGGGTCTTCAGCTCCATCTTCCATACCCGCGATTTCCGGTTCACAGAGGAGCTCGACTATTTTGCCGCTGGAGCCAACGTGCTCTACGGCTTGTATTATACGGTCATACGAGTTTTCAGACTGGATAAGCGTACTCCTAGAAGGCAAACGACCCTTCGAGTCTGGACTCTTCTCTGTGTTTCCCTCTATCTTTGCCATGTCTTATACCTCAAGTTTATTCGTTGGGATTACACATACAACATGGCCGCGAATGTAGCGGCGGGCACTGTACAAAACTTCCTTTGGTCGTGGTTCAGTTTTAACAGATATAGAGAGTCAAGACGTATGTGGGCGGCTTGGCCTGGTTTTGTGGTAGCATGGCTCATCTTCGCTATGAGTATGGAACTTTTCGATTTCCCGCCTTGGCTGGGTTGCATTGACGCCCACAGCTTATGGCATCTTATGACAATCGGACCAACTGTTTTATGGTACAAGTAAGTTATAACCGTTTGGTTTCTCTGGTTGCATTACTAACAATGGTCAGTTTCTTGGTTAAAGATGCTCGAGACGACATGGCTGGAAGCCAAAGACTCAAGGTTTAATATGATAGGACAAAAAATTAATATCAAGATATATTTTCTATAGACTTAAAGTATTATACCAATTGTTTTTGACATTCCACCCCTTATCTACAACTGCCGCTGTGTGATAATACATGAGTGAGGACTGACACCTGTTTGCTCATCCACTTTAGATGTCTTGACCAATTCGGGACTGGACAACATCTCTGGTAACTTCTTAGTAATTGTATGAATAGGTAATCCTTAACCCAGTATTATAATTTTGTTCATCTCATAAACTCTTACTTCTTTATCTTTCCGTGATGATTACCAGTGTCGGAGATGGTCCAAGTGGAAGGAACCAACCTCCGACGAACCCACCCGTCTTTCCAACACCACGTAATAAACTGATCAAGATCGACCCAATCATCGTCTAGAATTTCACTTTCCCAATACCCATCATTAAAAGTAAACCCATTATATACATCTCTTCGTTTTCCTTACCCTTTACCCAACCAAATAATCCGTTTAACGTGGGCGGCCGAATCTTATAATAACCCATATTTTATATACCTTGACGTTTCAAAAGTTGAAAGATGAAATTGGCTCCAAGCCTCTGTCCCGTCCTTTCTCATTCGCACCACAATAGAGCTTCATTGACATCTCACAAGTGTTTATTAGAAACCGATTGCCCAACGACTGTCTGCATAGTATCGCTCATGTACTGAGTAGATCACGAACCGAAAGGCCTCGACCCTTGGAGTCACGACGATCGTTGTTCAGCATCAACAATGCAGCCATGGCCTCCTGATCAAGCTCGCTCTGGGGATTGAGAGCCGGACTTGTTAAAGCCGAACCTGGTGCTGAGGCATCGCTACGAGCATAATGGGGTGCGCCGTATATCTGCGGGCCAAATGCCGGGGAAGTTCCAGCAGAAACACTATAGCTGTAACGTCGATTTTCTGTTGAGATTGATGAATAAGACTGTGCCCGATCCCGAGAGTCTTGAGGAAGAAGGGCAGGAGATGCAGATGGATGGCGAGCGTTATGGTCTTGCATCGCAGTCATGGCGGGTGAAGTGACATCGGAATCCTCCATCTCAACATCGTCGTCATCGGCTGGATCGCCTTGGAAAGTTGGGTGGAATTCACGTATAGATGGCAGTCGGTCGCGACCTGTGGGGGTTTGGCGGCCAGACTCAGTTTGGCCATTATCTTCCTCTTGTTGTGCTTTCAATTTGGACACGCAGTCTTCCAAGTACCGAATATACTCAATCGAGGCCTGTGAACAAACATTGGTCAGCTTTCCTTCACCTCCCAGGTCAAAGAGACAAATCATACCTGGAGGATAGACAACTTATGCATATCTCCTGTGCAAGCTGGTATCATGCCCTTTAGCACAGCAAACTCTTCGTTCATCTTACTCCGCCTCCGACGCTCGATCAGACTGTGTGCGGTTTTCCTCGCAATCTTTCGTCCGGCTGCACTTGTGGCACTGGGTTGCTTCTTCTTCGTCTTATCGTCAACGGCCGTATCTCCTGTCGCTGCTGTCGTTTTAGAGCTGGTCGACGCCGCAGCCGCCTTCCCCGCTGCAGAGCTCTTGCTATTTGTCTTCCCTTTATCTTTACTGGTGTTGTTGTCACCACCATCCTCCTGTCGAGGTTTCATCTGAATGATCTTGCGAGATCGGGTCGGCGGAGGTGGAAGAGCAAACGAGTTATCCTTTGAATCTTTTGCAGCAGAGGAACGACGGCGCGCCTTCACTGTCTCGGCTGGCTGCATGGGGTATGTTGCTCCCGGAGAAGTAGTGACAAGCGGGTGCGACTTGGTATTGGTTGGTGAAACCTGGGAAGACATCGTGGGGGACACGCGGGAAGCATCATGAATTGCTGGAGGAGGCAGCTCGAAAGAGAGTTGAAAAGAGGACAGCTGCTGAGTACCGTCTACACCCTTGATATCGGATGAAGAGCCCGGCGTGGGTGGGAGGCCCGGTCGAGGCATCGTGAAAGTGTCGAGTAAAGGTGTTGTGTCAGAAGACAGCTATGTCCAACAGAACGCTCTTCAGGTATGTTGTCAATCGAAGACGACAGAAAGAGTCAAAAAGACAATGGGCAGAGGTGGTCGATGAGAGAAAGGATTACGACTTGGCTCCCTTGAGATAACCTACGAACAAAGAGTAAGATCAACAATTCGAAGAATCACTGCTTCTGAGACTAGGTCACAGATAGGGCTAAGCTGCTCGCTCGGGACAGGGGAATTGTACTGGAAAGATGACACCGTCGTTGATGGGAAGCAAAACAGAGCAGAGAAGGGCACGGGATGGTAAGAGGATAAGGTGTATTGGGGTGACTCTCGCCTTCAATCAAAGACAATCAAGTTCCAGCCAAGCGTGATCGTCAATATACGGGCATGGGACTGAGGACATTAAATTGGACACAGGGAATCATTAGAGTGAGTATCAGACATGCTCCAGTGATATCGACAAACGGAAATGGCACATGCAGATACGGACACGCACCGCAACACAACCACGCCTCCCCAGTCCCAAAGGCGAAAGAGTTTCACGTTTGAACCCGCTTCTTCCTCCAATCCAGCACCATGCGACGCAGACTATCGCAGGCTTCATCCGACTTTAAGCTAGAACGACCGGGTTGAGAGCATGCGAGTTCATGGACCAAGCATCATCGAGGAAATGGTCGCGTGCTCTCTTTGGTGGTGAGCGAATCAGCGTGGGGGATTGATCAACGTGGTCGGCGTAAGCTTTCTGGTGGGCAGGGGTCCGGTCTCAAAGGCACAAGAAGGAGGCTTAGATTGGCGTCCTTCAATTGAAAGGAAAGCACATATTGACTTGCATCGAGCGGCTAAAGGTACCATGATGGCCATGATGATGGTGTAAGTCGTGCCTCTAAGTAAGTCGGCTCATTTGCCGCAAACATACGCACTTTCAATCCAAGACCACATCAAGATTGAAGCAGGAAGCAATAAGGAGCCAGGATAAATGTTTGCGCAGACCAATTGCCCCAATGCTGAGGTATTCAGACAAAGGTCGGGTGCAGAATGCGATCCCATGAGGAAGATGGAGAGAACTAGGGGTCTCCAAACTCCCCAATCTTTGGTCTCCACCTCCACCTCCGCCATCTGAGAAAGCGCCGAAATGTTGGAGGTGCCTCATGCAGCATGCTTCACTCGGTTTCGAAATAGGCAAAGATAAACAGCCAGTGTAGGCAGGCACGTGTTCTGTCTGGACCCCAGGAGCTTACAGACTTACAAACGTTCCGAGCTCAATGGAGCCAAGACCAGGGTTCCTTGCGACATTCAATTGACTTGATGAAGAAGAAAGGGTTGCAACTAAAAATCGGCTTAATTATTCGTCCTTGGACTGAATTGAGCACGTGCGCGTTCTCTAGACGTCGACGGCTCTTCTATCATACAACACACCCTGTTATTTTCCCCAATTCTACTCCAGGTGAATCCCACCCATCACCATCTCGCGTGAGCCAACGTGGGGAGAGACCCTGGGGCGGCTCTTTAATACCAAGAGCCTACCCCTGGCACGTCGCAGGCCCACAACCAAGGCTTGACTGAACTGTTGAACAGCGGCGATTCAAGACCCTTGGATTTGCTCCTCAAGCTCTTCAACAAAGTCGTACTTGATCAACAACAAACTTGCTGCAATCCGTGACAGCCAGTCATGTCATCGGGCATTCTCGTCTTCCAATTATGTTATGGGCGACAGCCAGCCCTATGGGAGTATTCCATCTAAGTCATTCATGTCGTATCATCATCCGAGCTCCACTTCACCCTAACGATTGGTTATGTTTTGGTACTTAAACCTCGTTGCTAGGGTAGGTGATCTTGGTGGTGGGAGTGAACTCCTCCTTGATGGCCCGAACGTTGACGAAGCGAGTCAGGAGGTTCTGGCTACCGGCCTTGTCGTTGGTACCAGAGGCACGAGAACCACCGAAGGGCTGCTGGCCGACAACAGCACCAGTGCTCTTGCAGTTGACGTAGAAGTTACCGGCAGCGTTGCGGAGCTGCTCCTCGGCGAAGCGGGAAGCCTCACGGTCAGCAGCGAAAACGGCACCAGTCAGACCGTAGTCGGAGGTGGTCTCGATGAGCTTGCAGACATCAGCGACGGCGTTGGGAGCAGCATCGTCGTAGATGTATGTGGTAAGGATAGGACCGAAGAACTCAGTTGAGAAGAACTTGTGGTTGGGGTTGGTCGTGGCGTAGATGGTAGGGTGGATGTAGTAGCCCTTGGAAGAGTCGTACTTGCCACCAACAACGAGCTCAAGGTCTTTGTCAGTCTTGGCCTCATCGATGGCACCAGAGAGCTTCTTGAAAGAAGACTCGTGGATGACGGGACCCATGAAGTTAGAGTGGTCAGTAGGGTTACCGATCTTGATAGCCTCAACCTCGGCGACAAGCTTCTCCTTGAACTCGGGCCACATGGACTTGGGGACGTAGATTCGCGAAGTGGCACTGCACTTCTGACCCTGGAACTCGAAGGCACCACGGACAGTCTGCTTGACAGCGTTGTCAATCTCGGCCGTGGGGTCGATCAAGTGGAAGTTCTTTCCACCAGTCTCACCAACGACACGGGGGTAGCCTCGGTATCGGCCCTCAGCAATACCCTGGCCGATGGTGCCGTAGAGCTGACGGAAGACGGCGGTGCTTCCAGTGTAGTGGAGAGCAGCAAACTCCTTGTGCTCGAGGACGACCTTGGTGATGTCGACAGGGTTGCCGGGGACAAACTGGATAACATCCTTGGGGAGACCAGCCTCAATCAAGATCTGGTAGACGAGCCAGTTGGAAGCAATGGCGAAGTCACTGGGCTTCCAGACAACGACGTTACCGAGAAGAGCAGGGGCACCAGGCAAGTTACCGGCGATGGCAGTAAAGTTGAAGGGGCTGACAGCATAGACGAAACCCTCAAGGGCACGGTACTCGACACGGTTCCAGACACCAGGAGAGTTGTGCACGGGCTGGGTGTTGTAGAGCTGCTCAGCGTAGTGAACGTTGAAGCGGAGGAAGTCAGCCAGCTCGGCAGCGGCGTCGATCTCGGCCTGCCAAGCGTTCTTGCCTTGGCCAAGCATGGTAGCGGCCATGATGTCGTATCGGTACTTGGTGGAGATGAGGTCGGCGGCCTTGAGGAAGACGGCAGCTCGGTCGTTGAAGGGGAGAGCCTCCCAGGCGGGCTTGGCAGCCAGAGCAGCGTCGATGGCAGCAGAGACATCAGCTGGGGTGGCAGTGTGGTAGGAGGCGACAGTGGTGGCATGGTCGGCAGGGTTCTGCTGCTTGGAGAGGGCGGAAGCCTTGATCTGTGAGGTTCTGTGTTAGACATAACTCCTGGGATAGCAAGGGAAATATCGTGTGTAGAAAAGCTTACCTGCTTGCCGCCAACGACGACGGGGACTTCGATGGGTAGCTTCTTCTGGAGCTTCTCGATAGCAGCAGTCAGACCCTCACGCTGCTGGCTGCCCTTGGCGTAGTGCTGGTTGGGCTCATTGAAGACCGTGGGGGTCTTGAAGGTAGCCAGGGTCGCAGCAGTTCGCAGCTGCTGGGCTCGCGCAGCGGTACGAAGACCCTTGGCACCAGCCCGGTTGAGGAACATCATTGAAGACATTCCGATGTGATGTGGTGTGATGCGATTGCTCTTCGTTATCGGGGGAGTCGTCGAAGTGGGAGGGAGGGGGGTATCACAAAGGCAAAATCACAGGTACAAAAAGACTCTTGTTCGACGACGATCGAAGATGGAAGATGAAGAGAAAGGAAGGAAGGAAAGAGGAGGGGAAGGAGGAGAAGAAGCAGAAGATGGGGAGAAGAAGTATTAGAAGAATTCCGAGTTCCTGGCAAGGCAACAAAAGTCCTGACTAACAGAAATTCCAAGCTGGGTACAGTACATCACGATTCATACCAGACCTCGCGAAGCAAAGCCTCCCCTCTCTGAAGATACCTAGATAGCACCTAATTACTACTGTACAGTACTAGACTTGCAGTATCGTGCCGTCGCCACGCGAGCCAAGAGGGCTGCTTGACTGCTTTCTCCATTCTGAGGTTCCTTGACCAAGCTAAATCAAGCTACAGCGCTAGTCTTTCGTGCTGGTGCTCGCGGCTTATCACGGCCTAAAAAGCTAAAAAGCTTCTGCATGGGACATGGCACATGACGTCGCCCCGTCTTTCCCCAGCTACGGTCAGCCCAGTGATGGAGTCTGATTGGTCAATGGCTTGACGATGCTGGGGGCCGATCTCGGCAGATGGGGCATGGTGCGTTATCTCTTGGTTGCCCGCGAAGAGCCGCACATACCGCGCCACTTTATACAGACGTTTTCTTCTTCTTCTGGAAGACTTTTATAGGGTGAGAGGGTAAGTATTGGTGACATAATATTCTCATATGGGGATATTCTATAGTATGTAATCTGAGTTTTCACGATTCAATATCTTACATGCTCTGATCCAGCCATATCATCTTCTTATGAAGGCAAGGATGATAGCTCCTACAAAAACCCACTTGTTGTTATGTCTGGTAAAACTATGGCCGCGCTTTTCCGAACGTGGGGGACTTTGATGGTCATGTGCTATCTCAGCTTTGGTAAAGATACGGATAGCGGCTGTCTAACTAGTATCGACGACTTTACCTATTTCGACTTGGTGACCCTGGGGAAAGAAAAATTTCCTTATCTGCGTTGCGTTGTTGTACTACGTATGCAGGAATTGCATGCAATTGCGTGACAGGCAGCTCGGCACGATATGATGATCAATATGAAAAAGCATGAATTAGATATATGATGGAAGTAAAAAGAAGAAAACTATTACTAGACTGCTCAGCTCAGCAAAAGACATCCATCCATCTCCGTCTTTCCCAAATCTGCACAAACTTCTCCTGTCTTCAAACCACTTCACTTCCTATGCATTCAATGTCAGGCAGTTGCCTCGAACGGGTATAAACAAACACAAGCTACCCCATGGGAATAGCTCATCTCTCACTGGTCCACACACAGCCATGGGTCAGGTATCTCATCCTTACCCAAGCACCCACCCTCCTCTCCTACTTTGCTCCAACTGCAACTTCGCCCTTCGCAAGCCGTCGTCCGCCGGCCCGGCCCCATACACGTCGGGCCCACACCGTGATCGCTCTCCAGCCGGCCACACCGGCCCCATCATCAACGTTATAGCGTCTTGTTCGACGGTCCTTTTCCCACTCATCAACATCGGCCTTCAAATCCTCCTAATGTTGGCTCCCCGATGTCACCGATTCTCTGGGTGTGGGGGGTTCGTCTCTCGGCTGGTAGTTGAGTAGCGGCACTGTCAACCCATACATCTCTGTTCGACCCTCCTTGTCGTGCTGGTCGATTTCCACATTGATACACACGTCAAGTGTTCCATCGTTGGACCGGCCATGGCGCTGTCGCGATGCCGCCCTGTGCTTCGTTCCAGCCTGAACTTCTCCCTTGTGAAGAACCTTGTGTCCATCATTGCCCAGGAAGTTCTGCTCTTCAACTCCGTTCTCCTCCACGCTGCTGTTGGGGGCTTCGGGGTTGTTGGGTGAGTTCTCAGTAATTGTTGCAAAGTTGCGGCTCGGCATTGTGCACTTGTTATGACTGGCCGTCTTGTTGGAATCGCCAGGATCCTTGTCGAACAAATCCAACAAAGTCTCGTCGGTCTTAGCGTTCAGGTGATGGATCTTGTTCCTCCTGGCCAGGAGATTTGCTACAGCCGTAGGCGGTGGCTTGTTGACGATGGCTGAAGAAACGACGTTGACCATGTAGCGATGATCCTCCTCCGCAGGGATTTCAAGCTTGGGGTTGGAGTAAAATCGTCCTAGTGCAGCCAGATGCACATCGCCTCCGAGAATAGTCACCCGAGTATGGAACTCAGCAGCGATCTTCTGAAGTTCGACCATTAGTTCACGCCTCTCCTTCTTGTGCGTTCTTGCAGTGTAGTGGTCGTCCAGATCATCCAGCAAATCGATATTACCGTCGAACTGGTTGAACAGACTCCCGCCAATTCCGAACCGTTTGTTAAGGATCTTGAGAGGGCCCATAACAGGACTTCGGAAAATGTTTTCGAGCCATGTCAAGCGCTGTGAGGGGTTAGTCCACATATTTCAATATGTTCCTTCTGCAGATACATACAGGATACGCGATGGGGATGCCAAGCAACAAAATCAAATGCTTGATGGGCTCTCCTGTTGCTGACGCGGCTTCAAGCTCTGAACGGAGTCTCTGGAAGATCTTTTTGTACGTCTCAGGGTAGTTGACCTGGTGGCGTGTGCGCTGTGTATCTGATTAGTTACTGGATATAGGGGAAATGCATTCATTCTACTGACCTCCACTCGCGCGTCGATACCAAGGAGGGCCATGCGCGCACCAAGGCGGGTATAAATGTTGAAAGAGCGCTCAGCGACATATGGACCAGGATGGTCGCCAACAATATACTCGGGTGACTCAATCATCGGTGCCACATAGGTATCAATCAGCTGGTTAGGATCGGCCCCCTGGGTACTTTTCTCCAGAGCCGCATGATCTGACAACGGTCAACATGAGTTATCGCAAAATACGTAAAATATTCATACCAGACGTATACGTTGAAGGAGGTGGTGGCATATGATGCTGAAAAAGCATATAGTATTTATGCGCAGTGCCACCAATGCCGCGAAAGACATCGCATTGCATGAAGCTATCAGTATAGGATCCGAATCCATCGATAATCTATGCATATTTAGTAGTGCATGGTCACGTTCATTTCTTTAACGTACGTCATGGTCATCCCAGATGTTGACCTGGGGAATCTGCCCGTTGACCCCAGAGAAGGGCTCAGTGTTGTACCAGCGGATATAGTTCTTGAGATAATAGTCATCACATTCCGCGCGTAGCTTCTCCGGGAAGGGATACTCTTTACGCTTCTTGGGGTTGCCAATGTCAGTCCATGGGCGCAGAGGACCGTCAACTCGGATACCATCGTTGTAAATCTGATCGCCGCCGCCTAGCATGACGTGGAAAGGAAGCTCGCGATGCTTTCGTGTCACATCATTCCACAGCGCCGGACCACTCCAGGCCTTCTCGTCAGTTCCAACACTGAAACCGTTGCACGAGTGAAACATGATGCGCATGGACTCGGTTGCAGCAGGTACGAAGAATCTGTTCACACGGGGCTTGTGTTCAGTTGAGAAGCGCAGTTCGGGTACAGCATATTCGTAGCAAGCCTCGATATCTTGAACTGGGACACTGATATCGAAAGCCCAGAAGGTATTGCGCGGGTCGGAGTAAAGACAATGCGCGTCAACACGAGCTTCCTCTTGCGCCCCGCTGGTCGGCGATGCCTGGTCTGCAAAGCCACCCTCTTGAGTCTGAATGGCTTGCTTCAATGTCAAATAAGGCTGGTGCAGAGGGATCTTGCCGCCGCCTTCCACGACAATCAATACGCTACCATACCAGCGTCCCTCTCGCATGTGGCGATAGTTCAGTAGAGGTCCGCAAACAATCTTCTTTACGTCAGGAGCGTTCTCGCCTTGCGGGCCTTGGCCAGCATGGCTTTGACCCACGTCACCATTAACGATGCTCCCATTTATATCACCAGCAGCGGCGGTAATGGGTCTGTACTTTTCGGTTTCGCGATTTTCGTCTTCTGGTTCAATGCGGGACTGGTTGAGAAAGCTTGCAAGCTCGCTCGCGTTGCCCGTTTCTTGGTGAGGATCTCGCGGCGGTCCTTCGCCAGTCAGCTGCGCGGCGTGTGCAGCATAAGCAGACGATTCCTGATGTCGCCAGCGACTGGATGACCCATAAGGATTTCGTTGCGACTCAGTGGTCACTGGCCTTTCTGCAGTTTCCGCCATCTTTTGTGTGTTCTTGTAGTTGATTGTGCTTTGGCACCGGTCTTCGATTCCAGATGAATGTATGTAGATATGGAGGCCTCCCGGTTTTTGGCGGTGGCACAGGATACGTCGTCGCAAGCTTTATTCGATTGATGCCAGATGAAATAAATTGACGACGCGGGTTGCAGCCGAACGCGATAACAGACGATGGTCCAATTGTTTGCGCGAGACTTGCTTCACTATTGGGCGAGCATTAATTTTGAAATTCAAAGCGACCCTGCAATGAGATGCTGGAGGAAGAAATCTGACGATGTCTGGGACAAAAACTCGATTATGATTAGACTGACGAGAGAGGGAACCAAGCTAAGAGTAAGACAAGACACCGAGACCAAGACAAAACAACCACAGCACAACTGGGTAATGACGCAGGTGCAACCAGACACACCTGGTTGGTGCAGGGGCCATGGATGGGCATTGACGATAACTGAGATTTTGTACGGAAAACGCTATCAACACGGCAGTACTTGCCTACTAAGAGTTAGGGGGGATGTACCAAGGAATGTTAGATTACCAGTCGTGGTTGCCCTGCCCTGCCCTGCTTGCCTGCCTGCTTGCCAGCCTGCCCGCCTTCTCTAGGAGGCTCCATCAATGGATGCACAAGCTAAATTATACCGAAGCTGAGATCAGGGAATTGAATGGGATGAGATGGCACCAAGCAGGACTATCAAGCCTCTCATTGGTCTATCGGCTCTAGTGGAAGCGATCCTTGAGATCGTCCAAGGGAAAACCAAGACACCACCTCGTTATCAAGCTTCATCATTTGACTTTGATCCAAGCTCTTACAGTCAAATGGTTGACAGGGCAATCAGGGTCATTGACTATACGGAGTAGCAAATAGTATGCAATTATTCATGCATCATAGAAGCCTGAGTGGCCATTGATCTTTGAATTCCCATCACATAACATGAATGCAAGAATAAATGATATGTAAATTCGCAGACAACCCGCATCCAGGAGGGGCACTTGAAACCACACCAGCCCACCCTCAACGCCGTCTCATTTTAAATCCGCCAAGATCTTCGGAACGGTTTATGAGGGTCATGGATTACTTTTTGGTCTCATGCCCATGGGAGACTAACCTACCCGGTATCAATAACCAATTTGAAAGCGTATTGGATAGTTTGAGCAGAAGTACTCGACTGCATTTCATGTGTAGTTGGTTTCAGAAAGTCCTATTAAGATTTCCATTTATTAAACTACTAATTAAGCATGAAATATACAATGACGTCAGGGATATTTGTGTCGAAGATGGTTAGCTCTTTTCTTTACCTCGAAACTATGAATATCAGTCTAACCGTCGTAGCCCAGTGTTTGGTCGACGTATTGCTGCGATAACCATGCTTACTACCACCATACCCAACATCTCAATACCATTTGACTCAGCTCAACCACGAGTAAATACACAGGTTCAAGATCACGAGGTACTGTCGGCTACTGCTACAAGTATGGCTCAAATGAGTATTCCCTTCGACCGGCAGTATTACAAGGGCTTGGACGCCGAATCTAGTCAATCACTTCCAATAAACTCGGTAGTAGTAGCTAGTGACTAGAAAAGCCCGAATAGAAATTTATCGTATGCAAGAGATATCGTACAGAGCTGATAACATCGATCTCTGAAGTTATCCAGGTTACTTCAAAGTCCGGTGCCCGGGCTAGGTACCTTACGCACTATGATCAGCCCCATATAATTACATAAGCAGCCAGACATTTATCAACCTCAAATTCGTGCGCAAATTTTCCATCCTTTCAAACATGCAGAGCAACAATTTTTTAGTCGCACCGAATGGCCGGATACCATCAAACTGCAACACAAGATCATCAACGATCAAGCCTGAACCATCTCAAGATCACAACGTCAACTTCGGCGAACAGTTTGAACACGAGGATTACGGGCTTTGACTCGTACGTGGTTCAACTCGACGCGACGGCTTGATGGCACACGATCTCAGATACGAGTGATTCAAGGCGATTACAAAGTAAGTATGCATACGCAAGTGAAACAGTGAAGCGCAGTCAAACTGCAAACGGCATTAGTGTGTACAGCAAATGGGCTCTTCTATGCTCGCATTGCTGAAGGAAATTTTCATCGTGCCAAGATTGATACTCCCCTACTATTACCAAACACCTCTGTTCTTGTTACCCTACAGACAATGGTGCATGAAGATAGGGGAACATGCCCACTTCACTTCAAAAGTGTTATCGTTCATAAATGAAGTTTCTCATGGTGAATCACAGCTGAATGTAGACTGCTGCAAGAATAGCAGTGCTGTCAGACATGGCTTCTGCTATGGCCCAGTTGGTGACCTATGCTCTTCTCGAACTCGTAAGCTGTGAACACCAAACGTACCAAGCTGTCTGTTGCCGCCAGGACAAACAGCCACCGCAAGTGAAGCCTCGTGGCGATTGTGTTGACGGAGTCCATAAGGTCAAGCAACACAAGCCTTGTTAGGTGCTCGTTATTGTCATGACATCTACCAAAAGCCCACATCACCATACGCATGAAACATAATATGCGGTGGGCAAAACAACGCCGCGTTAGGGGGCTCTGGTGGACTTGCTCTGCTTCTCAGATTCAGCCGGGCAGGGATTCGAAATCGGAACTTATCTGTATTATGTGCATTGGCCCGCAGCCAACGTGCCTAAGTTTGTTCATCTTGCCGGATCAATTACCAAGCCAGGATATAGCTGAGAAAATGGGGCAAGAGGGGCCTCAGCCGTATTCCGATGTTGAACAGCATCATGCATGCAAGGGAAACTGAGTTGAGGGTTGATGCGATGTTGTGACGCCAAGCAATATTTATACTGCGCAGCTCTTTGCATTGGCTAGGTACTAGATAAGCTTGAAGTGCAGCAGCAGAGTAGCGCAAGATAACATGGGGAATATCCTCGTCACCGCCATGATTATGTTGAGAGGACTTGGAAGTTTTCCATGGAATAATTAACCAATAGGCTCAACACGTGCAATACGACCAAGGCGCATAAATCATCATCATCATCACCACATCAACAGACGTGAAGTAAACCTTACTTCGTGGGGACAAGTTCGATACCAAATTCCGATACTCTGTTGAGACCGAATATATAATCAGGAAACATTACCCACAGACAATGAGACAAACGTTCACCGATTGACATGTGAGTTCAAGACCCCTAAAACGCGCTTCTGCTCAGCTCAGAAATTACCATGCGCTAAATGAGTATTTGGCGTGGTGATGGAAATGTTTAGCATCCAGACTCTAAACTGTATCGGGCAAACGCACTTGAGTAACGTGAAGGAACGTCATCAGCACGTTACTGGCAGCAGATGCTCAGTACATAGCGGTACTTTGGGTGGGGGCCGCCGAGAAATGAGCTGTGGTCGAGTTAGTAAAGAAAACATCCATGGTCTACAGATGGACCCCTTTCTCGGAGTTTGAGCCTTCCGGGGCCTGCCTGCAGTATGCTTGGTGATGCGCCAGCCAATGGTTCAGTTACTGATGCTTCTGGATGCAGTAAATTGTACCCAAAGGAGGGCGTAAACAACACGGAAATGCATCAATCCTTAACCTTATGCATATTGGATACACCACGACAGGAAGGAAAGTCGCTTTCTAGGTCGGTCAAGAATATGGCCGGCGGGTACAGCATGACGATGACCACGCGACTGGCCTTTTAACCATTTTCAACAGCGGCTGTAAGTACTGGAATTTACGGATATCCGTAGTCTTTTCGTCTTTTCCCTCATTGATTAGCGAGAGCTCCGTAAACAATTTTTGCACGGTTCGACATTTCCATGACCCGCCCGTCAATGAATGGGTTTCTCTCCTTATCAACGGCTAGTATAGGGGGTTTTGCTCCGTGTCGCGGTCATTACCCTTCGAGCGATGACTTTCTCGTCTGCAATTTCGGACAGATCCAGAAATCCCACTTTTGAATAGATTCAATTTGATTATTCGTACGGAGTATAATGCATCGGTTGTGAGTACTCTGCAGAATTTGTGAGCATAGGCCGTGTGAGACATCGTCTGTTGTCCCTTGGTGATATGATTGTCAATATTTAGATTGTGTTAACACCATCCATACCTATCACGCATGTAAGCTGCAGATCTTCAACCATAGAGCTGTTAGCCCGTTGTTGTGCCCATGTACGGATACTGCCCTCAACGGTACCGCTCCACTACCTAGTAGGTTGGTAATTAGGGACTGATTCATTTCATACCCACCACTAACTAGGTACCTAGGTACTAAGGTACAGACAGGTTAAATCTCAGCCCGACAGGCGGTTGATCAAATTCATGATCTTCACCTAGCAAGGCCAAGCTTCGCTGTTAGTTGGCGGCATCGCTTCGATGCAGGAGTTAGTCAGGGGTCATATCACAATTGATTAATCGATCATAGGCACTATCGTCCAGTAGGTCAAAACTTGGATCTTATGAGCATGTCACCAACAAAACTTGGATAAAGAGAGTAGTACTCAAAACATATGTTTCAGTAAGCCGGGAATGGAGACGCAGGTTTCTGGTGCTTCTTGTTCCCAAGCTTACAGTTACACGCGCTCGAATGTCTGGGGAATATTCACCGATGGTCGAACATGTCATCAATGTAATGAGTCACCAGCCACATCCAAGGCAATTTAATTAATTCTACGCCTCCTCCGCAGCCATCGGGAGTTTCCTTCTGGGGATATATTACTACGGTAAGATGGCGTTATAGCTTGGTTTTTCAATATCAAGCTTTGCGTGTCAGACAGTAAAACACGGTACATATCAGAAGGAACTTGGCTTCAGATCGATGGCGACTTGTTTCGTGCTTTCTGCTACCCTAGCACTCATCGAGATATGAGATGCAAGTTACATGGCGCGTCTCAATGCGTCTCACCCTCGCTGCTTCGTTGTCAGTATCTACAGCTGGTAGCGCGCAATAGCGCAATAGTGTCATCACATCTCCAATCTGTGCCTCTTCAGCTCTGGTTACCGCCAGGCTCTCGACCCCTGGCCTTGGTAGAGAGGAAGAGTGCCGCAGGTGCGGGCGAATCGCATGTCTTGGACATGAAGATGGTGTGCTAGCTCTGCCGCGTGCCTTGATTCCATCGCGAGGTTCTCTTTTTCAACAGTGATACTAAATTCCATCGCTTATTGACCAACCTGGAAAACCCCAAGATTAAGGTAGAGTACCTACCTAGTAGGTAGGTACGGAGTAGCGGGCGCACTGTTGCACGTTTCACCGACCCGGGCTTGCTCCTCTTGTGTGATTCAATGTTCTAGGCGATTTCCCGAAAGAACTACACGAAAAACAAAAGGAAGAAAGAAAGAAAGGAAGTGCTTTGACTCGCTTAATACCCGGCAATGACGTTGGTTCATTTCACTGGCGTTGATCAAAATTGGATGAATCTAGATTTGTTTATTAGTAGGTCGTTAATTAGTTCTTCGTTGTAGCGGTTCATCTGCCATAGCTGCAGCGAGTAGGTACACAGTGGTGTTGACTGTGGTATCAGGTCCACCTTGGCTTTATTATATGAACTCAAATGGAAAGCCTTTTGTCCTCCACCATGGAAAAGCGATGTATCTCAATTACCTTATTGGATCATTCTGTTTGTCTTGTACTTCTTGTCTACCTGCTTGGTCTGCTTAGAAAAAAAAAAGAAGAAAAAAACCTATTCCACGATAAAGAAAGCTAATAACGTACCTATTCCGTGCGTCGCCCCATTCTGACAACAGCGAGCCCCTTCTGGGCGTAGCCTCATTTCTCAAGGTACAACCCAGTACAAGCCGACAAGGTCAGGGCAGCCGTACGGAGACTTCGGGACTCCCTAACTCCCTAAAGGGTTCCCTGTCAGTCACCACCTCCGTCTTGCCGCCCCCCCGGCTAGTCCGTGGCGATCCTGAGCGTGGTGTGGAGGTTGCAGGTTGCAGGTTGGGCGCACGCACTAGCAGACACGTCCAGGTACTCTACGGTACAGTCCGAGCTAGGCTACCTGGACTACCTAAAGCCTACCTAGGTAGAGGCTGCAGTGCACTTTGCACTTTAGTTTGTCGTCTATGGAAACCCTGAGAAAGCCTTGTCTTTCTCACTTTCTTTCAAACCACCTCGAATCTTCACCATTGTACCACCCGACATCTATTACTATAATCCCTATTCCTCTGCCGGCCAGAGAAACGTCGAATTATGATCGTTTGAGACAACACCTATCTGATTTATCGATTCTTATTAATATAGTCGGCTTTCTAACAAGAGGAGCACCAGCCTACGGACGCTTCTCTTGTTGAAGGCTGCCCACTCCCCTATTGTTTTTTGTCATGAGATGAGCGGTTCTACCATGATCATGGCTCCGGCCGTGGAAAACTCGTCTTCGTTCCCCAGGTCTCACTCTAGTCCAGACTTGGGGCTCCTCTCGCTACCCTCACTCGAAAACCATTCCTCGAATCCGTCACCGCAACGCCCGAACGACCCCGATCTTCAAACGATACCGAACTTTGATCTTCCCACCTTTAATGTCGATTTCAGTCTCGATACCTCTGTCTTCCTCCCAGAGGAACGGACTCCCAAGGCGGCACCTGCCTCACCACCTACAATCATTGAAGCGAAAGAGGTGCCCGAAGAGACCTCGCGCATGAGACACGCTCGGAAAAGGACAAGCTCGCTCATAGACACTCGAGGTTGGCTTTCAAGCTCCAAAAGCACGTCGGACCTTCTCAGTGAGCCTCCTCGGCCGACTACATCTGCGGGTGATAAGAGTTTTGGCGATGGATCAATCGGCGACCTGAAACCCCTGCAAAGAACTATGACAAAGTCAGGTTCTTTCGCGAATTTCGCCAAACGCTCGTGGAGACCCTCCCGCTCACCGTCGCCCATGAAGAATGCCGACGCTGCCAAGGATAGTGAGGATTTGTCCGGGCGCAACCGATCTGAGAGCACAACATCACTCAAGCTTACAAAGACCCGCAAACGCCCTGGCTTGACCGTTGATCAGGTAGACAAGAACAAGTCAACTGATTCACTAAAGTCCGCAGCCCCCAAAGCCTTTTCACGAGCGAGCAGCTACTTCTCCAAGATTAAGCAGAAACAGGCGGGCTTGTCGAAATTAAATACCAATACCGATTCTGACAATAGCTGCGCTTCTTCGGCCACAAGTCTTGCAGCACCTGCTTCAATCATCGCAGAGGACCGCACGCCACAGTCTTCTACCTACGACACTACCTCCGCCACAACAGTCACTGATGAATCTTCCGTCGAGATGCCGCCCCAGCAAAGAGATGTGTTGTGGTCGTCTTTCAAGTCGCTTGATGAAGATTTTAAGGGGTTCCTTGCCAAGAGCACATCCCAGCGAATGTCGCAGGTTCAAACAGTGCTCCTCCCTTTCCTGCGGAATACGATGAATCACGAATCAACCAAGAAACTTTATCCCGAAGATGTCGATCGGAGAGCAACAATCTTGAACAAATGGTGGGTCGCTATCCTGGAGATGCTGGACGGAAATGCGCCACAGCCCGTCCCTGGTGTCGACCGCCCGGTTTTATTCGATGTTGTTACACTTATCATGATGAGACTGGAATGGCGACAAGCTACATCATACTTCCTACCACTGGTCAACCGATCACCGGCCGAGCGAGTCCGCGCTCGATCCATGACTGGCTCATCCAGCTCGTCCGTTACGTCGAGCCAAGCAGCGTTCTTGGAAGAATCAGCCGAACACAACGTTCGAACTATGTTCGTCTCCAACCTGGTCAAACAGATGGCTTTTGTGGTTGACAAGCTTTCGCTTCGCCACGTACCGGTCAGCCTGGTGAACTTTGCTGGAAAAGCTTGCGCTTACGCCTTCTTTTTTGCGCCCGGTATTGCGGATATCCTAATTAGACTTTGGGGCCTTTCTCCTGAACTCATCCGACGAGTAGCTGATGAGCTCGGTCTGCCACGGAAGAACAGAGGCGAGAGCGACGACATTGCGGCTTTGTTCCCTCCAACCATCGGTGTCTTCAGCTGGACAACACCAAAAGGCATGTGGGACAGCCTTAAGAAAGTGCCCAAATTGCCTATGCTGGTGTCTAGAATCGCTTGGACAGGCCCCTGGGCCGCTCGATGGAAAGGCCGGGATACCGATGTTTTCTTCATCTTCTGCAAATACTTTCACATTCTGTCCGAGCAGTTTATGCCTACTGGTCTGCCTCTGCTAGAAAAGGCAAGATCTCCGGCTTTCGCTCTTGTACAGGCCCAAGTTCTCTACGTTCTGGACACAACCATCCACCGCCAGTCCCCTATGGACGGTGGATTTAACCCTGCTGCAGTGGACTCTATGGCTGGCGCAGACGCTGCAATGACGTTGCCACTCTCTGTCAGTAACATCATGCGAGGCATGTCCGAAAACCGAAGCATCATGTTATTGAAAGACTTTCTATCAGACGACTCACCCGACGTTGCTGGGGCTAGACATACATTTGCGGAAAGCTTCGCTACAATGATGAAGGCAGCAACACGGAAGGTTTCGACATACAATCACCCTGCTTGCTTCACTTTGTGCGACTTCCTAGAAGAAGTCCTTGTACTCTACACTGAATTCGAAGAGCCGGATAGTTCAGACAGCTACGTTGACTGGGCGTTCTGGTTTGATGTTTGCCAGAGGATCATGTGCTCCTTCAACACTATGTCTGAGATTCGATTGTTAGCACTGATATATTCCATTTGGGATGCCATATCAAAAGATCCCGTGCGCAAGCTCACCGTCTGTAAGGATTGGCTGCTTACCGAAAATACCTTCAATGAGTTTTTTAACCACTGGTGCCCAATGGTTCGGGCTTACTACCAGCGTTTACTGTGTTGGCGAATGTGCCGAGACGCAGGAACGCTGGATGAAGTTGATGGGTAAGAATATCTCTATCTTTGATGCCTTTGCTATTTGCTAACTCCCCGACAGTCAGATCTTTGTTCTTGTAGCTGAGCGACTTCAAACGACATGGGCTCACTATCTGTACATCAAACATACTGCAGAAGAAGAAGAGCGAATCGCGCCCTCGACCTGCCCAGTGAACCCTGCTCCTGGAAAACGCTTCATGATTATCCGCCAGGAAATCAATGTTCCTCAGCCCGGATTATACATGGGAAGTTTTGATTCATTCGCCAAGCTTCCAAACAGTGAGACTAGTGTCCTCAACGGACTACCTCCTGACTCTTCCAAGCACGACGGAAGGAAACGATGGTCGCTGCTGGGCAAAGTCCTCTCTCTTGGAGGTAATACCGGTGCAGGCGGGGCTTGGGATGAAGATTTTCAAACCGTTCGTCGTGAAACAGCAGAGTCTCGATCTTTGAGTACGCAAAACAACAACAACAACAAGAACCGCCCATCTGAAGATGACTCCCTTTACTCTCAACCAACATATGAGGAGCCAAAGTTCGTCTTCAAGTTCATCCTTGCTTGGCAACAACAGGCAGCACTTCTCCGAGATCGCTTCCTGACTCGCCCTCGACTTCCTGGCCCAGCGCAGACTCGTATCAGCGGCCCGTTGCGAGTTAATGGATTTACCGTGCCTGCGGGGTACTCGGCGCCCACACGCAAGTTCTCTGGCAGTCCTCAGCAAGGTCTTATTGACAATGCCAAGAACGCGAGCTTGCCTAATTCCCCTCAAGAGAAGAATGAGGCTCCGAGCTGGAAGCTTGAGGTTACGATCTCGGGATCAAGTGACGGGTCTCCTAAGGCATCCAGTGCCAGAGGCTCTCCCTCTCCCTCGCCGTACCCCTCGCCCAAACCGAACATGGGCTCGTTTACCGACAGTGTTGTCGAACCTATAAAGCCAACTGGTCTTTACGTCAAGAACTCCGTTTATACTGGACGAGCACTTGCAGAGTGGGCTCAGGTTGTTTTTGAGTGCAACAATTTTGTGGAGCGTCGCCGCGACGAGGGAATGAGTAACCTTCGGGATGTGGAAATCCCTATTCTTGGAGTCGAGGGGTTCCGCAAGGTTGCCGGCTAGAGGCTGTCAATCTAATATACCCTAACTACCAAGCATTTGGCACATTATGCCATACGTTCTTTTGCATTCACGAATCTTCTATGTCTTTACATGCATTGATAGTGGGGATGGACACATTTGCTCTTCTTGCACAAGCATCAAAATACCATTAGTGGGCGATCTGACGGGTTCTTTTTCTTACACACAGCTGAAAATGGCTTGGACAAAGGATATGGCATGTCTTCAGGCAGCTTTGAGTGTTTTTACCCATTTGTTCGATGTTTTCTGGGATGTTTGCTTAATTTGGGATTGGATGTTGAGGCGTTTCCGAGCAATAACTGGACAGTTTTGCTTGATTTTCTTACATGTATGTCATATATCAGCCCGTCACAGGCGGCACACGTTGGGCTAAGGGGATAGGTGAACATGGATGGAGTAGGACTGCATACAATTCAAGAGTCCATAGTCATTGCGGCTACAGATACAAGAGCGATGGGCTATAAGGTGTGATCTCGCATGTATATATCAAATTGGTTGGGTACAAGGGTGAGGATGAATACAGAAGATTTATCTTCTGCTTTTGGAGCATCATAATGATAATGGCTATAATGACACCTTGCGTGTTCTTCTGAGTGCAGCTTTGAATCATGTTGGACTACGAAAAATGCTTGCTTGTGCTATGCTCCTATCTTGTCACATCGTGCTGTAAACGACCTCTTCATTCCCAGCCGGCTCTCAACTCAGCCCGCATCTCAGCGATCTTTAGCTGGAGAGCCTCATATCTCTTGCGAGCGTCCTTCCGGAGCAGATCCTCCCGTTTAGGATAGTATTCGTCAAAGGATGGCTTGTCGTCGTTGATGGCCACCCAGCTCTGTCGACTGCGCGTAAAAAGATGCACATCGGGTTGGATTTCCCAGGGCTTATCAAGTGTCCCAACACGTATGGATGATAGATGCGGCCCGCCGTCCACATACTTGTTCCACAAACCTGTGTGGCATGCTGGGCAGCTAACTACTGTCTGTCCCACGCCTGATTCAGTTGGGAGGCACACGGATAAGGTCCTTGCTTCGGGCCGAGGCTCGCGGACAGCAGATTTGGCTGATGTGATGCGTGCAAAGGCAGGTTGGACACCGCCAGGGGTGGGATCCGGGTTGGAAGGCGTGCCGGCGAAGGTGGGTGGTGCTGAGGGGAGCAGAGTAAGGGCCGTGGACTCGACGATGGCGTTAATGGCGAGGATAGAACCGGTCTGGCGCTGGCAGGCGGTGCAGTAGCAGCAGTGGACGAGAAGAGGATGCAGTGAGAGCTGGTAGCGGATGAGACCGCAGGCACAACCACCGGTGAGGGGAAGAATGTCTTGACGCTGGGAGTAGTGGGCCATGGTGATGGTGTTGAAGAAGTGAGGGGAGTAAGCAGTGAAGGCAAAGAGTAAGGAGTACAGAGTAAGGAAGGGGAGTAAGTGGTCAGGAGACGGGGGAGCGGCTTTTAAACCGACGAAACAGGCTGACAAACATGGCAAGGACTTAGTATAACGACCAATTATAGAATAGCAGGGAAAGGACACAATTTTTTGCGTGCTTGTCCTTGTTTTAATTCACTCTTTCACGACTTAGACCATGTCGACCGAAAGCGGGGTGATGAAAGCTGGCCAGTGAGAATAGGCGAGATGGCCTAATTAGGAAATTCTGTTAAGGCCTCAACGGGGCGCCACGATACAGAGTCTTAATGTTTGGCGGTTGAATTATCTTCCCTCTTTCACGGATTGGCTAGTTTAAAAGACATACGTTAAGCTGAGATCTAGTTGGTGCTAGGATGTAGGTTTATTCACAATACATCTACCCTGCTGTTTTCCATGAGAGTGCAGCACATAACTTGGTCTCTCCCCGCTTCATGACGATCAAGAGTAACCCATTACTCCAGAACAAACGGGTCTCGATCATCCTTCTCCAGCACAACCCTCTTCTCCAGGATATTCAAAAATCCAGTCATGGCAGAGCCTACGTGATTTGCCATTCCCGTCTTGGCGGCCTGCTCCCTCAATATCTCCATGTGACGCTGGGGCAAAGGCTGCACGAGGTCGCGATGTAACCACATGAGACCCTTCAGAGGATCCGAGCTGCCGCAGAGAGGGCATTGGGGGAGGCGCCGTCCTTTCCCAAAGACACTTGATTGGAGTAGAGAGAACGTGAGGTTCAGCCGGGTTACGTTGCCGCGATACTCCGTCTCTTCGGCGTTGGAGACCCCTAGGAAGAAGGATGCTATGCCGAGGTGGTGTGTCGCCTGTACAAACTTGTCGATTATATCGTCAGGTAGTGCGCGGTTGAGGCAATCTTTGTGAAGGCATAGCGGACGGCGCGTTAAGATGTTGTGTGCTATCGCCCTGCACCTCTTCTGGTATAAACCCAGTATATGAGAGCGATGTTCTTTGATGACATCTGCTAGATTTGCGGTAAGATACTGTCTCAATGTTTAGAAGAAAGTTCCTGGTTACTTACCAATCAAAGGTAGCATCCTGAACGTCTGGAGATTATCCAAGATTGAAGAACCCATGTAGACCAGCTCGCCATCTGGGTTAATGTGAGATTCTTGAGCAAATGCAGGCAACATTTCCTGCACCGATTTCCAGCATCCAAGCTCCCAGAACACGAAGAGTCTGCTGCAGAGCTCTGAGACTTGGAGGCTATCTTTACGTGGAATCTCTAAATCGCGATACCACGTCGCCGCCATTGGCCGCAGCACTTTTGTCATGTCGTATTTGTTCGCCAGAATACATACGTCGTGGAGATTATACAACGAGATATGGACAGGAGTACGCTCAAATTCGCAGTGGATGATATCCATGAGGATGATAAAGGGCAGCGACTTATCATCAGGCAGCTTAACTTCCCAGTGGCCTTGGTCTTGAGGCTTGGACTCCATGAAGCCGGCGCGCAACATGGAGCGAAAGACTTTTGAAGCCCGGCAGAGTGTTCGAGAGTCCACGAGAAGAGTGATAGAGTCCCACCCAGTTCCGACAATGAGCCAAAGGTCTCCCGCTTCGTCGATAGTGATGAACTCAGGCTGCCGAAGGAGGTCTAGTGGGTCGTGGGATTGTCTCATGATGGAGTTCGCATGTCGAGATAGACGTCGACTAGGGGTATAATGAAAGGATGATGGCGGATGGGGGGATGGAAGATATAAAAGTTGGAAGAGATTTCTTGAGAGGTTAATGAAGCGGTACGCAGAGCAAGTGATTCATTGGGATGAAGTAGCAGCGCGATTGCACTGCCAGGATCTGGCAAGACGCAATTGTTTGAGTTCGCTGTGAAATACCTATATTACCACAAACTTACGACTTACGTGGGAATGCTATTTGCTGGAAAACATTCACAAATATAAACAATTGTGGGTGCATTTCTCATGGAGATATTAGATAGTACGGACAAACTACCTATAGTTTCCGCTCCTTCAATTCCTGATACTATGGCCAATCTATGGCTTGATCTGTTTGGTAAAACAAGATCGACGAAATCTCTCAGCCCAAAAATACATAGCAGCTGCTAAAGTGCCTTCGCCTTTCATACAAAAAAGGGTCGCATGAAATATCTGCCAGTGACGATTGACCCGTGATGTCAACCTTGAGCTCAAGTCTTGTACAAGCTTCTCGTTCGTTCGTCGTTAGTTCATTCCTCCTGGTCGTAATCGGTTACCCAGGGCCGCATTCGGATCTTTGACGCCTGCACTTCCATGGCCTGTAAGTGACTCCTGTACAGCGGATCAGTAGCCCTAAGAAGCTGGCATCGGATCTCGTTCATTGTATCAAACACTCCTTCGCACCATCCACACATGTCGATGTAATCCGCCACCAGAACAATCTTGTGATCAAGTGTAGCCAAGTCAAGACGTAAGCTTGGACAGTACTGATAAATACTGCCCGTCATGAAGAAATCCAAAATATTCTCCTCTCCTGCTTTGCTCAGCATCTTGCCCAGCATGAGACAAACATCCTCTCGAGAATGTGAACCATGGCACATCGACCCCTTGATCGACCCTTTGAGGATTTGGTCACTCAGTTTCTGGCATTCTTCCCAGCATGTCTCCATAGCGAGCTCACGGTGTTCTTCGATACATTCTAAGACAAGTTAGTAAAAGTCGGCGCGAATAAGAAACGGTGAGACTGACTCAGTAAGGGAATGCGCTGAAAGTCGCTGAAGTCGGAGAGCTTCTCCTTCTCCTTCTCCTTTCCAATAACGAGTTGGTCGTCTTCGTCCAAATAACAGTTGAGCACAAGGTGCCCAGCCATCTCACTCAGGTCTTCCGCAAAGCCCAGTTCCCAAGCCACAAATGCCTTTTTGAAGAAGAGTCCATACTCCCCCTCGGATAGCCGTCCAATATCCTTGTACCAACGCTCGGCAACGGGTCGTAAAACTTCGGTCATGTTGTACTTTTGGGTAAGGATGCAGATGCCGTACAGCTGCTTAAGTGTGACACGTGCTGGGATTCTTTCAAAACGAGTGTGGATTAGGTCAAGGAGGATAGTAAAAGGAAGGGGGTCGTCTTTTGGTAGTTCGAGAGTCCAGCTGTTGCCATTCTTTCTGCTGTCATGAGAAAGAATAGTATGAAGCTTATGAGATGCGCGGCTAAGTGCTCGAGAATCGACCAGCATATCGCGGCCTGGACCACGTCCGATGGTGAGCATAAGATCGCCGTTGGGATCAAAGCAGAGGGTTGGTTTCCTAAGCCCGGTGTCTATGGGCTCGTTGGCCTTGGGTTGTGTAGCGGGTTCAAGCTCGAATTCGAGGCTATCGGGAGTTGTGCACTCCGTAATTTCCGGCTCACTAGTCCCAGGTGCACTATCTAGAGAGATCTCTGAGCTTTTTTGCCGAGGAGTAATAAAAGGCTCGATAGGTAGATGCGTAGTAGTCTTGTGATAGACAGGGCGAGGCTCATAGACGATATCCTCCATGATGGGAGGCAAACGTTCGGTGCTAATCGAGTCATAGATGGAAGTCTCGTAATGATTGGGATATGTGAGGTAGTTGGTGTAGGTGGGGATAGGCAGAACGACGTCTTCTTGCTGGGTTATGTGGTTTTCATCCGTGATCTGTTCGCTGACTTCGAGCGAGTGTTCAGTGCTCACGGTCTTGTAGGTAGGGATGGTCGAAGCCTTGCAGGTAGTAGTGTATTGAACCTCGCAGGTGGGGGTATTTTCGACATCGCAAGTAGGAATGTTCTCAACCTGGTAGGTCGAAGTGTTTTCGGCCTCGTCATTAGGCATGACAAGAACCTCGCAGGTGGTAGCGTCAGGAACCTCGCTGGCAGTAGTGTCAAGGACCTCGCAGGTCAGGGTGTTCTCAATCTCGCAAGTTGGAGTGTTCTCAACATCGTAAGAGGGAGTGTTCTCAACCTCGTAGGTAGTATCATTAGTAACCTCGCTGGTGGTAGCATCAAGGATCTCGCAGGTTGAAGTTTTCTCGACCGCAGAGGTAGGAGTGTCAAAGACCTCAGCGTCGGCAGTAGTATGTCGTGAAACTTCAGGCTCTGGGGTTGAAGGCTTGCTAGTTGCAGGCTCAAGCCTGCCGTGGTTGATGAAGCCCATGAACGATTGTCTAGAAGGATAAGACCCTCGGAATCGCTCGAGTAATTCGAGATTCATGATGGCTAGAAGGATGATATTTGTAGTGTAGAAGTGATGTGTTATGATCAGGAGATGGAAATAATAGAAGTTGCAGTTTGATTTGTGTTTTGTTGTTGTGAAAGAGAAATAGAATAAGGAAGAGATGTTGTTTTTGTTGATGATGGTGCAAGGTTGAGATGAACGGGGGAGAATAATGGAAGGTGGGCGAAAGGCTTCATGTAAACAATACAGGCTCCTGATGGCACCGGGCGTGCAGTGCTGTGGCAGCATTCACCTAATAGCTTAAATGGCCAGTGCGTTGCAAAGAGTAAAGTCTTTTATTGTTGAGAGAAGTAATGCTATTATAATCGAGACGTTTTATCATCAATAAGCTACTCCCTGTGCGTGCGGTGTTCATTATATACCCACGCACCTTCCTAAATATACCACCTGTTTAAAGATTCCGTAATAAAAAGTCCACCAAGTTTCTACCTACCTCTCAAATATCAAACTGCACATGATCTAATATTCTTTTCGTACCTAGGTAGTTTGGCTGAATTATGCCACAGTTTCTAGAATCCAACACAGCAACTTGGCAGCCGCTTGCTTCCTTAAGAGCGGTGCAGTGAATCACACGCAATCACTACCTAGTAGCTTAGGATAGAAGGAGAAGGAACAATCATTCACCTCAACCATTCCTGTCACCTGACTTCAACTCTCTCATCAGCATCCTCTCCGCTTTGGAGCAACACCCGCACATCTCTACCACATTGCCTCGGTTGTTACACTTCTAGCAACAACCTCAAGTGACTGTTCTTCTTACATCGTTGTTTCCCACTCTGGATTTGAGGATCTTCCTCCCTAGCTAGCCTACGAGAAGTCTATAACTCTTAGTCAAGGCTTGATGCACTTCTTTGCGATCAAGGACGCGCGGTGGGTTCACGCCAAACTCCCTCTCCATGTTTGCCAGCAGAGTCCTAATCAGTGCAGTCACAAAACCCGGAACTCGTAGCTCTACATTACGAAGGCCAAATCAACTGCCCAACAATCGCACTTATGCCGGGTACTTCCGATGCCCCGATCGAAATCGAACCTGGCCCTGTTCAGCAAGGAGACCTACTCACGTTTGACGAAGATGGGGATCTTAGACTGATGGTCGGTACCAATCCCTCGCAGGAGATGCTCGCGGACTCTCACGTACTTTGCCGCACATCTCCTGTTTTTCGCAAGATGCTTCGTGGTCCATTCGCAGAAAGGAAGCCTGGACAAGGAAATTGGAATATCAAGCTTCCTGAGGACGACAGTGGATCATTTGCAGTACTCATGGACATGGCTCATGGTTTATTTTGCCTTGCCCAAGAAGAAACAACAGTCGACAGGCTATACGGACTGTGTGTTCTCACTGACAAGTATGACATGGTCTCCGTCTTACGCCCAATGCAAGGCCGGTGGTTCAAGAAGATTGAAGCCAGCATCAGTTCATTCGCACTTCACAATAGACTTCATCGAAAGATGATGTTCATCGCTTTTGAACTGGGGTACTCTGTCACTTTAAAGGGCTGGATACTTAATTTGATGCAAAAGTGTCCCACCGACATGAACGGAAATTTCATTGACAAGAACGATGTACCGTTGATGCATTACAAAAACTTTGCCACGCCCCACATGAGCAACATACTGGGTAGGTGCCGGACGATGGCTTCATGGACAACCGATGTTAATTCCCCAGCTAACTTCTCAAAGAGCATGCTGAAGAGTCGCGCCGGAAATTCTTGGCTCATTATAAAACGAGTTGTCGTGATTTTACCACCAGGGCCCTTGACGGTAGCCCATTCTGGGCTACGCCCATCGGTTCCAGTAGCTGCAGTTGTCGGTGGAGCCAGGATACTCCCGCTTCAATTGGGATAATGCTCAACCAAGCTCACAGGCTGAATATTATGGGCTTTTTTCTACCACTTGCTGCAGAGCCCGATGTGACCATGAGTCTATCCAGCTTGTGTCTGAAACTCGCAGAGGTCGAGAAAACAACTCAGGCTAAGTGTGGATGTAGCTTTATGTGGAAACTTATGGGAGATCTACAGAAATTCGAGTGTGAAGTACTAACAACGGAGGATGAAACCTACATGAGGGGCCAAGCCGCAAAGGTGCGGATGTTGTGATGGCTCTTATCCTCGAAGATCTACACAAACTCGACCTCGACTTTTACATGTCTTGTGTCTAAGCCATCTGAGATAATCGCCGTTTAACAATCTATGAAAGCCTTTTAGCTAAGGTGTTTCTCAACGTGTTGCTATTCTGTTTAGTCCCCCACACGTGATGTCGCATTCCCGCTGCTGTGCATCCAACCCCCTCAGCCCTGCAGGATCCGCTAATCCCTTTTTGACGACGAGAGCTTCGAATGGATTACCTATTTCAACTCTTAACAATCCATCAGTAAACAGGGTCTATACATTCTTATCATATGCGCATGTCTTGACCTCTTTCTCATAATGCCCAACACGGGAAAGCCAAGCAAAGACTGTCACCTCTGTCGATCCCGACGCGTCAAGGTCAGTCCAACTGCCTGAGCTCTTTTGGTCCGCTTACTCTGTGCTTACGCGCGGCTGTTATCATTGTCTCTTGGAGAGACGAGCGAGCAATCAATGGATCGGATCTTAAATGCTGACAACATCGACAGTGTGATCTTGCCCGTCCAGCTTGCCAAAGATGTATCAAATATGGAGCCGAATGCCCAGGATATCGTGATGAGCAGGAGCTCGTCTTTCGCAATGCGAATCCAACCACGGTCAAGAAGCGAAAGAAGAGGACACAACAAAAGACTCGGATCGAGTCAGTCGTCTCATTCGACACACCTTCATCGTCTTCTTCTTCAAATGATGATGCTGTTACACCATCGACTTTCACAGAAGATGACCGCGAATTAAGCCCTGGCTCACCAGAGATTGTTGACCTTGTCAATTACACCAACTCTGGAAATACTCTTATTCTCCCTCAGTCCCTCAGCGAACATTGGACCTCTCACTCCATCCCGATTCTTCTTAATGTTTATTATACTTTGGATTTTCTTCATGAAGCTTACAGGAAGACTGGCCCCCAAGGGCCTCTTGTTTGGGCCACTCACCTCTTTGCCCGTACCTATATCACGAACCTGCGATATCCGACTGCCATTGATAACGGATCAGTCGATCAAGCCGACAAAGAACTCGGTACTTATCTTGGCAAAACTTTGAGCTCTGTTGGCGAAGCACTGAAGACGCCAGGTGGCGCCATGAGAGATGATGTGCTGGCAACAGTATGGATTCTAACGAATTATGAGGTAAGTATAATGCCTGGTTTCCAGAAAACACTTATGCTTACGGTCGCTTAGCTTCTCATGGGCTCCATCAACCGTGTATCGCCTATGAACCCATGGCACCTTCATACGAATGGGCTATACAGCATTCTAAAACAAAGAGGGGCGGCTTCTTTGAGGAAACAGACTAATAGAATGGGTTTCTGGCCTGCATATAACATGGTGGTATGTTGATTTTGGATCCAAGTTCTGCCCTTAACTAACGATCCGGCAGCAAGTACGGTGTCTACTAACATCTCTTGAGTGTCCTCCCGAGTCACAAGAATGGTTTGATGCTATCAGGGAAACACTTCACCCTGGAGAAGGATTGGCTGTCGAGGTTGGCGAATACGTTTGCAAAATTGCACATGTACAAGTACGCATTCTCAATATTCTTCGGGTCCGAGACTTTGAAGCTGCCGCCGCCCAGTACTATGAGTTGATGGACATTGTATTCAAAGCCGAAGAACAGTTCACCACTTTTGACGCAAGCTACTCTTACTACGACGAGGTTTTCAATCCCTACCTGCGTAATATGCTCAATTCGACGCGAGTCAAGGGTTATCATGTCGTTTTGACATTCGCAAACTTCTTGAGCCACCACTGGGCCACTCCTATTCCTATCCACGAACTCAAGGTACTGCGCGCACATTGCATAAAGCGGGTTCGAACCGACTCGAAAGAAATCATGGCCTCGGTGGAACGGAATCTTGACCCAGCATCGTTTCGCAACAACCCGTCCCCGAGGACGGTGTTTGACGCTTTGAAAATCATCTGGCCCCTGACAGCGGTTTATCTTGTGCCATCAACTCTTCATGAGGATAGCGAAGCCGCCGGAGTGTCACTACAGTTCATTGGGCGTGAACTTGGAGTTAGGCAAGGTCTTAGGGTGAACCGAGGAGAGTCGATGCTGCCACCAGAGGCGGATGCACCTTCAAAGCTGGCCGAGGATGAGAATTTCGATCCATTACCAAAAAGCAGAGGAATAATGTAGGGTACGGCAATGCTCTAGTATGGGAGTATCATCATTGAGGCTATCTATGCTATATTCACAAAGCGCAACTACACTGCCTTGAATACTCAATCGGATGCCTCACTTTACTACTAATTTCAGGGGCTCTATGTTCGGAGCACCTCCGGCGAGTCCCACCAAGACGGTCCCACAGAGCCACAGACGGCTTTAGGTCCCAGCTCCGCTCCGGTTCACGAATAGACGGGGCGGACCCAGTGAAAAATCCGAGACCCGCTCCATGAGACCCAAAAAGCTCGGTGTGCTTTGAGCTCGCAAGACTCGGATATTTCGTGACGAGATGAGATTGAGAGTTTCAGGGGCAAGAATACGCTCTCGCTTAGAGCGTGTCAGTTCAGCAGCTCATTTTGAACAATATCCACTGAGCCAATTGTCTACCGTTCTTGATCAACACGAATGCGATCGTCTGTCAGAACTGAGGCGCACGTTTGTGGCGGGAGCTGAGAATCCCGGCTAAGCGAGCTGTGGGTGTGGCGGTGCGATATGTCACTGCAGCAAAGATGAAGGACGAAGAGGATCCTGTTTTGGAAACTCCAGACCGAAAAGGAGGGACGGGACTTTCCAAAGACCATTGCTACGTTAGGGGATGCCAATCATAATCATGGAAGCTAAAATGAACAATCACGAAGCAGTTGGGATCTAAAGATAACCTTTGTACGAGGATGGGAACGTGATCGACACGGAGAGCACGAGTCTGGTGGGCGGCGGCAGTGGCTGAGTGGATGGTTTTAGGTGCATGCTTTGACTGTTAGTTAGCACCACAGCTGTTAAATCGCGGCTCCAGCTCGTGTTTGGCTCGTGTTTAGGGGAAACACGGTTCTCAAAATGGAAACACTGCAGATTCTGAGTTGATGCTTGCTATGGTTTACGGCTTGGGAGGATTTTAGGTGGTGGTGCGAGTAGCCACAATCAGCTACTGATCCGCACTGTATATGTATGATGCTCAGAGCGACTTACACAGTGTGCATAACCTCCCCCGAAGGAGATAACGGATCGAGTGACATCCGAACCAACCATCATCCTTCATCAATCAATGATCCAGATCGTGATCGTACACAAGAGACTGCAGAGGCTGCAGAGCCAACGTCCCACAATCCCTGCATCATGCTTCTTTAGTTTGTTTTGAACCTGCTAATCGCGTTCCTTCTTTTTCGCCCAAGTCTTACCCCAGATTCCACAACCGTTACGTTACGTTGGGTTGCGTTTCGTTACTACGATAAAGAAGGGTTGGATGATGGGACAAACGGAAAGAAATAAGCAATAGATCTCACGGCATGAACAAGCTCAATGCATCATACCAAATCAATCGGATACAAGGTTAAAACAAAACAACAACAAGCGGTCGGCTGATCACACATTCCGAAACCAGAACCAGAAAAAACCAAGGCCACACCCCCGGGAGCATGTGAAGTCATCGCCACGTCTCCGTGGCCCAATCATTACACCGTCAATGCCAAGACCCGTGATGGATTCGGCAAAGAACGACACCCGCAACCGAATGTCAGTCAGCTCGGTTAAGGGGAATAACAACCACAAAGAAACAAAGGCCCGGTTTCTTGCCAGGGTCTACTCCGTACTGGCTGCGATATAGGTGGTATCACCTACTGTCTCTAGGTACAATTGGTAATCGATACTGGCATGTGTGTGTGATGAATGTCCGCTCACAGGCTTTTTCTTGGTTCGTTTCGTTACCGAGGGAGCTTTCACTATATCGGATTGGATGCGTCCACCATGAGGATATGGTGACGATCCTGTTTTAAGTGCCCTGTGCACCTGTTTCCTAGGCCGGGTACCAGGTACGGATACACATGCTCTGTTCTACCTAGGCAGGTAAACTATCGCTATCAGCAAGGACCTGGTTAACTGGCTGGCATGTAGATTTTGATTTTGTCTCCGGCTGCCCTCTCCACGCGCGCCGCCTTGCAAGAGAACTGCCAGCTGTGTTTCGAATTGCTCTTACTACTACTGCATATCGACAACTAAACCCAAGCGGAAATCGATGATGTAGTGGGTCAGGGATTGAGAAACAACGGCGCGCCTTGCTGTCTGACGACTTATCGAGATGATTTACACAACGGCCTTTCATCTGGCCCCAAATCAATCCAAGTGGAGAGTCCGAGCTTCTTGTTGCTCAGCTCCAAACGTCGATCACTGTTAAATACGTTAATTAGAGGCTTGGGCTCCCTCAAAAGCCCTGTTTAACTCCCACTTGGAACTCTCCTGTGTTTCCCGTCTATTGTTTCTCTTTCAAAATCAACCAGAGCCCATTCCTCAATTACTAAGGTTGCCAATTGAATATTCCCTAGCTAACCAACCCTCCCTCACTTCGCTGTCATATCAAGCCATTTGCAGACTATGATCCCTACAGAGTGGTATTGCTTTAAGGTGGCTACATCATAGTACTCGCCGATCTGAGCCACCAGAGACAAGACATCCAATTCGCTTGCTTGCGATTGTCGCCACAAGCCATCATCCAATCCGTATAAGCACAAGCACGAGCATAGGCACACGATGTCAATGGTTAAATCCCCTCCCCCGTCCAATTTGGGATTTCTAGCTCCAGCCCGGCCTCGTTTCAACTCCCAACGTACTTCCGATCGCCTGCGTGAGGCTCAGACTTTTGTAACACCACCGTTTAAAATGGGAGGCGCTATTAGAAAGGGCAGAAGATCCGTCTTCAAAGAAGTTGGTCTGGAACACGATTTGGATTCTCCCACCTCTGCATCCGTATCTTCACTATTGGCGAGCGAGCTGCCTGACGCCCACGTTAACGATAAGCACTTGAGCGATACTTCTGATATCCTACAGTCGCCTGTATCTAACAAGCAAAACATTGAACAAGACGACAATCAGGATCAAGATCAGGACCAAGACAGTAACGAAAGAAGCCGTCTACGGCAATCGTCATTATCGTCACCCAAGACTTGGTACGCCAAACTATCAAACCCCAAAGGCCGCCCAAGAATCAGAAGCACTTCGGGTGTATCTCCGACTATCTCAGGTTTACAGCGCTTCACCATGCTGGCCGTCCTCATCGCCATCGTACTTCCAGCCTTTAGCTGGAGGAATGGCCAGTCGTTTTCTGATATCAATGGCGCCAGCGCTGGTGTCATAAAGAAACGCGAGACTAGCTCTACCAAAGTCTGCGCACGATGGGCCCTCCAAGCTGCCCAGCTGAACGGCACCCTCTACATGTACGGCGGTCGCTCTAGGTCAAAAGCTGATCAGACTGAAGACACCTGGAACAACGACTTTCTGACACTCGACCTCACCAAAGATTGGAATATTGACTCTCCTGCCCTTAAGGGACTTGAGAAGCCTGATGGCCCTCCTGAGGTGTCTATGGGTTATCTCTGGCACGACTACAACAACCTTTATCTCTACGGAGGCGAGGTTTCCGACGCTCCTGTCGCTGAACCCGGGCCCGAGTCTCTCTGGCAATATTCCATCAACGATGCGAAATGGTCCGAGTTCAAGAATCCCGAAACCTCAGCTGGTAATGAGTCAGAGCCTGGAAACAGACCAGTCCATCGTGCGGCCGAGGGAGCAGGCCTCTCTGTACCAGAGCTCGGTTTGAGTTGGTACTTTGGTGGTCACCTTGATTGGGCTACCACACCGGGCTGGTCACATAGCGTTGAACGCGTATATCTCAAGAGTCTTCTCGAATTCACGCATCCAGGCTACGTCAACACAGGCGTCGACAGTCTTTCTGACGGCACGGGTGCCGGTGAAAGTGGAGCTTATCGCAACATCACAAAGGCCGGCATTCAGAACGGCAACTTTACTGAAAGAGCTGACGGTGTTCTCGTCTTCGTTCCTGGCTGGGGAGAGCAGGGTGTGTTGATTGGTCTTGCTGGAGGCACGAATGAGACATTTACAGAGGATCTCAGTGTCCTGAATGTCTACGACATTGCCAACTCGGAATGGTTCCATCAAAAGACATCAGGAGATACACCTGGTGTCCGTGTTAATCCTTGCGCTGTCATTGCCAGTGCACCGGATGCATCGAGTTTCCAGATTTACATGTTCGGTGGACAAGATCTACCTTTTGTAAGTCGTAAAATGATCATCAATGAACTCTTATACTTACAATTATATAGGGAAACCAGACACAATACGACGATATGTACATCCTCACTATTCCCTCCTTCACATGGATCAAGGTCGACCAAAACGACGAGAACCGACCAGCTGCGCGAGCCGGACACACTTGCACTATGTACGACGGTCAGATGGTTGTCGTTGGCGGTGTAGGTGAGGATATTGGTTGTGATCCCGGCATGTACGTGTTCGACGCTACCTCGCTTGAGTGGAAGGATAAATTCACCGCTGGCGATCATGATTCGGACCATCACCCTGACAACTTTGTCCTTGCCGGATCTCACGGTTACAAGGTCCCCGACGCCGTACGCAAGGTCGTGGGTGGAGACATGGCCGGCAGCGCAACGGTCACGACCCCCGCTGTGGGGCCGGCAACCGGAGGTCCGTTCTTGACGGGCAAGGCTCCCGTGTTCACCGTCACTTCCGGTCCGACAGCGACAGTGCGAGTTGGCCAGACGGGTACTGCAGCTTCGTCTCCCGATGAAGAAGAAGCAGCCGGTAATGTCAACGGAGGGCTTGTAGCCGCGGGTGTAATTGCTGGCATCTTTGGCGCACTCGCTCTCTACCTTGGTTTCTGCGCCTGGTTGTATCGCCGTCAAGTCAATGCCTACAAGCACCATCTTGCAGTACAAAACCGCTACCCTGTTGGCTCTGCCTCTATGCTTAACCCCTCGGGCGCTGCTCGTCCCGGCCGTGGCTATTCCCAGCGCAGCCTCTTTGGCTGGGTCGGTTCCAACCGTGAGCAGACTTACACCACAGAGCACAAATGGCGCCCTGAAGACGAGGACGATACGACCCCAGGCGCTACTGGCTCCAGCAGCGGGTCAGGAGGCCCCAAGCACAGCGAGGACACCAGACCTGGGACGAGCAACAGCAGAGGCTCGACCGAAGGACTACTCGAAGGTGAAGAGCCGAGTTTCTTCAGCGTCGTTATGGGCCCACGTCGGGCACTGCGTGTCGTCAATAACGCAGAGTAGAAGTTGCAGCCATAATGCAGAGGCGTTGGAGAATGGAAATAATATGTTTCTGTTTTGCTTTTTCTGGTTTATGAAATCGGGTTGGAGTAGCTGGTTATGATGTATGAACAAACGAACGATATATGAGTCGCTGGTGGCCTGTTCCTTGGCACAGCTGCATTCGCTGATACCCCTTGTTTCTTACTGTCCTGATAAGGGGACTATTTTGTACAAATTCTGGACGATATGAATACTTACGAAGCAACTAAAAAATGACGTTCCAAAGCAATTGTTTCTTCGTGATGTCGTGTACTTCGATCCATATGCTTAACCAGAATCTTGACGACTCTATGTCTTCAACTAAAATCCAGGAATATGCTCTAGCAATGATTACAATCTTAGATGCGCCATAAACACCTCATATGCCCATTTCCGTCCGTCTCTTCGCTAAATATGCCAATCATAAAAAGAAATCAACCTGAGTTGCTACTTCGCATTGTTTCAATCCAATCATCTCCGTGACCACTTCTTGAGCTGTTTCTCAGGAACTGTGTTGACAAAAGCCTCTTGAAGGAAGTGCTTCCAGACCTTGTTGGTCTTCTTCCGTTTGTGCTTTCCCTTCTTGCCCTTTCTAGCGCTTCTAAGATCGGACTCGGCGTCTTCGTCATCATACTCTGGAAACTCGGTATCAAGATCATCTTCTTCATCGTCGTCCGAATCATCCTCAAAGTCCTCGTTGTACTCTTCAACTGACTTGCCCTTGCCCTTCTTAGCCTTTCTCTTGGCGATCCTAGTCGCCAGCTTCAAATAGCTTCGGACTGTCAAGTCAGGCAGGTTGAAAATCTTGTCGGTAAACGTGCTGTATTCAACATCATAGTGGAACTTCTTGGGCCTTGGCTTGTCGTGGCTCGGTACTTCATCACTAAAGTCACCATCTCGCCACTTTTTTGTCCCTTCCAAATCTCTGATATCGTTGTTGATGTAGGTGAGGTTGGCAATGTATTGTGTATATCCCATAAAGGTGAAGGTCTGGGGAGAGTACGCTGGTCCAGGAAGAGATCCCTTGGGAGGATCCTCGGGTACCACGAGCTCGGGGTTCTTAGGCTTCTTTTTGCCCTTCCTCCCCTTCCTACCTTTCTTGCCCTTTCTGTTCTTGGTGTTGTGCTTTCTCCTTCTTCGCTCAGCTTCAACATCTCGTTTGAGGTCTTGGTGGGTTTCTTCGTCTTGTCCTACAAACATGGCAGGGAGTTCTTCTGATGCTTCTGGATTGATGTCGAATGAATCGGTCCACACTGGAGCATCTTCCAGGCCGCTGATGTTATACTCGACAACGCGGATTGTCGGCAGATAGTTGGGGACAACACTGGGGCTGACAAGAGAGACTTGGTATCGTTCGCCAAATTTGCCTCCGATCTTGTTGTGTCCTTTCTTCTTTCTACCCTTTCTTCCCTTCTTCTTTCTATTTCTCAAGTCGTCCACATCGTCGTCTTGCGCGTTAGCGTCGTTGTCGTCGTCGTCGTCTTCATCTTCATCTTCGTTATCATTAAGATCCTCTTCCAGTGTCTTTGCGGCTGCGCCAGGTAGGCTAGACCAGGACTTTCTGAGCTCGATCAGGTAATCACTCTTTGATTCGACAGAGAAGTCGTCATCCATGGTTTGTCGGGACGCGCCAGACTGGTCATAGAGACTCAGGTCGATTTCCTTGGTATCTTGAAACAGAAAGTGGTCAATGTTCATGTGTCCATAAACTGAACCAGTGACAACATCGCGAAATTGCTTCAGCCACAGTGTGTACTTCTGCCAGCAAGTCTCGTCCCAATTCTGCTTATTCTGAGTTCGAGCAGGAGGAACGTGGCCAATCAAAATGGCCTTCATCCCACGTTCGCGCAACCGTTGCAGCTGAACGCTCAGCCACTCCATGTGCTTGAAACCAGGCTCCGAGGGAATGGCACATCCATCAACACCAGCATTTCTATCAAAGAAGTACATGGTGTTGAGGCTGATGACGGACAACTGGTTGGGAATAACCTCAATCTCAAACCATCCGCCAAAGGCGAAAGAGTGGCGCTGCTCTTCGGGTATAAACCGACGCCATATGTTGCTATAGGCCTGCAGCCACTTATTCGGCCCAGGATAGAAGATGTTGTGTGGTGTGAAGTCATTGTTGCCAAAGGTCGGTATGACGGGGATGGTCAGAGCTCCATCATCTGAAAATGCTTTGACGACCTTTTTGGCGACTTTCCTGTTCATGTCCAAAACATGGGTGGCACTTCGTGGTAATTTCTCATCGCTGTCGTGTCGCGCTGTATCGCCTGTCCATACAACAAAATCGATGTCGTCTTTTACATGCTTTCGTACCCAGTCCAATGTCGCGTCGATAAGCTCCATGGGCGAGTCGCAATCAGTAGTCTCGGCGCCATATAATCCAGCTGGGCCTTTTCCACGGTGGCAGGCGATGCCTTCGGCTGTAGACGAATGCGCTTTGTAATATTCATCGGGGTGGAAATCTAGGGGTCAAGTTGTTAGTAAGTTGCATTGGATGCGACCCTGGTTTACCGCCAGTTCGTCCGATGTATATGCATGCAGCAACAGCAAGCAAGGACTTGTTTCAAGTAGTATTGCGTACCTGTTATGTGCAGAAATTTCCCATTTAGCTTGCGACCTGGTTGTTGGATATGTGGTGTTGCTGTAGAGTCGCGCGTCCCTGTGAGCGCATCGAGAACTTTTTGACCGGCGTCAAAAATTGGTGAGGGTGAGACGCTGGGGAAGAGTAGAGCGGCTGCCACGAGCAGTCGGGCGCCTGTGAGTGGCATTTTGGACGTTGAGTTGCACTCTATTCGATGTATACCGCTTTCTGTATGTGGTTTTGTTGAAGTCGAAGTTTGATGTAAAAATCAAACAAACCAAAGTAAGGCTGAAATGTTCAAAACAGCAGGAGGTGTGAGGTCATTCCTGACACAGTTCTGTCAACCTTGGAGGAAACTTTCAAGGGGGAAACCCTGTTGTTGAGGCGGCCAAGACACGTCGTGTTCCTGCTTATGGACGCGTTAATAAACGAACAAAGGATAACAGAGTCTTTGGTCTTTGGATATTCTATACAAAGAGTGATGATGATGATGATGAAAAAAGAATGGGACGTTGATAACTTGAACTAATTTCAGCGAAGAACCAGCCTACCTGAGCTATGATTAATATTTAGAGTATCCGTAGATGAGGATCCACTACTCGGTATTGAGAAATGCCAAGACTGGCTGGACATGGCGAATAAGAAGAAGAATAAGGGGTGAGGGGAGTCAAAGAGTTTAAAATACTTTTTGTTCAGTGATGAACTATCGGTAAATGACCTACGACAACAATAAAAAGGAGCAATAACTCTCTGTATTCACCACGTTGTCGTGTGTGCTCACGCTGAGACGCCTGGTGATGTTTAGAGAGACAGTCAACTCGGCCAATCTTGGGAGGCGCGGGCTACACGTGTGCTAGAGCAAATGGAGCAAATGGCGGATGATGCTGAGTGTTCCAGGAAGGAGCGGCCCATTGAGGCACGCGATGAGTTTCAGTACCTACGGAGAGGTAGCTAATTATACCTAATTATACATCACAAGTTATTGACCCTCACGTCGGGTATATCTTGTCTTTTACTTTATAGGTAAATAAATATTTGTATTTGCATCTCCTTACCAACATTTTGTTAGGTCATAACTTGCGAGCCATAGTGATACCCAATTCAGGGTCCGGGCAACGGCACGCATGCAGCCTTCCATGATCTTCGTCCATACTACGTAGGTACGCACCCGACAATGCAGGCAGGTGGGAATCTGCCATCAGGGTTCTCTTTCCTCTGCAAATCCCCCATAAGACTCGGCTTGACTGTGCCTCGAGTCATCTTTTGTGGATCCTGCCATGAAGGGCCTTTTTTTGTACCGCGTGAACGATTTATCACGACCGTTTTTATAGAGTTGCATACACAAGTAAGACTAAATGCCTAGAACAACTTGTTACATTCACGTATCAGCTATGCTTGGTTTGGTATGAGGATTTATATCCATATTATCCGATGAGTGTCCTTGTGATATCAACACGCCTTGTTCATTGGCTGAAAGATTATTTACTTGAGTATAAGTAGCTTATGCAGTAGAGAATAGAGAAACATAGCACACATGGCACTACGAGACCAGCTCGCGTGAGCATTATAGAACAACCCCTCGTAATGTATACATACCCAAGGGTCCAGTCAAGATAAAACAGATACTCGATTTCCTGGCAAAACGGGCACACAAACTCACACTCCTCTCCAGGGTAGGTAGCCCCACTATCACCGCTGCACGGGTCTCGCTTAGCAAACAGCCGCTAACCTTAGTACATATGCAAAAATTCTGCTGCTTCTTTTCTTTTCTTTCTCTTCTTCTTCACGCAACATCGTCTCCTCGACGGCGCCGGTAACATCCAAAACTGGTGTCTCGACCATTCCAGTCTTCTCCCACAAATGGTCACCATTAGAAGGGGAGGCAGTTGCTAGACCATTTCGCCGCTTGTTTGAGGGAGGCCATACGCTTTTGTGTGGTGGTTTCCCATGGTTTATCTGTGGCTACATATCTTTGTCCCAATATTATCGTGATGTTTTGTCGTAGTTGTGTATAATGGCTCAAAGAAGGTCATGTCTGTCTAGGTGTGGCTCTGCTACTCGAGAGGAACCACCCAGGGCTATGCCAATGCCGTCTCGTTGAGTGGTTTTCTCAACAGTGACCAGCATTTCTGCAGGACATCATGAATGATGTCTTGCGACTTGCTCTGGGACAGTCTGTCGTCCAGCCCATACAGCTGCTTAACCACCGATGGTGTGTTTATGAGTTATGGATCGACTGATATAAACATCCGCATTGTGCTACTTCCATAACCGAGAGCATAATAAATAAATCGACTTTCGAGACTTGATCATGTGTCCTCTGCGAGACTATCTACCATAAAACAAAGAAACTCGTTAGACTTTCAACATATCACTACTATCACATCTTATAGCCAGAGAACATATTACCAAACTCGGCAGACTCACCGAACCAAAGCTACTGGCAACTGCACATACCGTTGCAGATCCCGAAGACGGCACTCTATCACCGGATCCCGAGGAACCTCAAATTCCGGAGTCAATACCAAATCCCGACACTAGCATTATTACAACTTGGACATATTCAAAAAGTATTGTATTTTCCTTGGACTCTATTCCAGATGTAGTAATATTGTAATATCCATAATCAATGACTCCAAAAAAGTGTCCCAAGTTGAATTGTTTCCCCAGATACCACATGTTTAATAACGTTAACTCGCTTGATACATAATTCATTCCCTTCCCTCCAAGACTCCCCCCTTTTAAGCTGGCGCAGTACCTTTCCAGTACTTGGTCTGGATGAAAGGCATCTTGGTCACCGTGCCCTTGCGTGCCTTGCCGCGCACAACAACATCCACCTCGGTGCCGGCTTTTTGGTTGCCGCTCTTGATGTATCCCATGGCGATGTTCTTGCCCAGCGTGGGGCTCGGCACGCCGCTCGTGATGACGCCGATTTTCTCGCCGTCCTTGTGGATCTCGGCGCCCTCGCGAGCGGGGGCTCCGTTGACGTAGAGTCCGATGCGTCGTCGCTCGACGCCCGAGCCGCCCTTGCTCTTGGGCGTGAGCTGGGGGATGATGACCTCGGCACCGTGGAAGCCGCCGGCCTCGCGGCGCGCAGGTGGGATGATCCAGCTTAGACCGGCCTCGACGGGTGTTGTGGTGTCGTCGAGGTCGTGGCCGTAGAGGCACATGCCCGCTTCGAGACGGAGGGAGTCGCGGGCGCCTAGACCGGCAAGCTGTAGACGCTCTGGGCCAGCCTTGCTCATGAGAGCCTGGATGGCGGGAGTTGTTGTCTCAAAGGCGGGATAGTCCTTACCGTTGAAGGAGATCTCAAAACCGTCCTCTCCGGTGTAACCACCTCGGCTGATGAGGACGGGGTGAGTTTTGCTACCATCAGCGAGCTTCAGTTCAGCCCAGACGGCGTTGCCAAAGTGGATTTTTGTAAGATCAACGTCGCTGGCGAGGACTTCGTTGAGAATCTCAGCGCTCTGAGGCCCCTGCAGGGCAACAAGGCCGGAGTTGTCCAGGCGAGACCACTGAACGTCACCACCGAACTTGCCAAGCTGCTCGTCGAGATACTCGGTGTCCTTGTCGAGACAGGCTCCGTTGGTGACAACATAGTAAGTATCCTCGCCGATTCTGGTAACAACCGAGTCATCCACGATGCCTCCAGTGCCAGGCCAGAGGAAAGTGGTTAGCTTGCTCTGCATGACACCCTGGTTGGTCCAATCCGAGGGAGTCAGCTTCTCGAGGAACGCAGCTGCATCCTTGCCCTTGAAGATGTGCTGCACCATGTGGCTCACGTCAAAGAGCGAGGCGTGTTCGCGGGTGAAGTGGTGAGACTGAGCAAGTGAGAGGTTTGAGTACTGCACTGGAAGCGAGTATCCAGCAAAGGGAACCAGCTTTCCACCGTTGGCGACGTGGAAGTCGTACAGGGGAGTCTTCTTGAGGTCAGATGAGCCGGAGCCCCCAGAAGCGCATCGCACGCTCTGTTGCGACAGCTTGAGAGCCGCGAATGACGTGGGTCGTGCGGCGGCAGATGATAGGATACGGGGACCAGCCCTCGCGGCCATGCTGAGACTCTCCATGATGGCTTCAATTGGCGATATTAGGAGGTGATACGGGGAGAATCAATTGATCAGGAACAAATGAAAGAAAACAAGAAGACAAACAGCAAACAGCCGAAGGGGGCGCTTAAAGGGCTTGTGCCATGACAGTCCTGTCACTGAGTAACTTATCATGCAAGCCAATTGACTCTGGTGGGGTATCAAGTGTCACCGAGTCACCACGGCCTCTGCCTCCGAAAACCGACCCCGGACTCCCGGAGCGCCCTCCGAGGCTCGACCCCAGGAAGGAGAAGGAGGGGTTCATTCGTTCCCTGGAGAGTGGAAGCGCACCGCGGCAATTAAGCCAAAGGCAACTTCACAATCGCTGATAAGCGCAAGGTACGAGTTGAAACATGATTTACAGAACAGTATTTGAGTGTTTTATAAGCTTCATTCTTACGCACAATGTAGTAGTCGAGGTGCTCCAACTACCAATAACTAAAAAAAGTATGCCATTACAAGCTGATGCTTCTCCCCGCAGCTCGTCTACCGTGATCCTCTAAGCTCGCGAACTGGGACCTGTACCTAACTTGACCAGACGACGTCAAGACGCCTCAATAATAAACAAGACACTGCAGCAGATAGACGCTCCCTGACCGACCATCTGCCAGTTTACTGTTGCTCAAAACTGTACTTCAACCAGCCTCCCAGCGCTCGGAGACTCTCCCATCGCACGTTCTCATCGTCTGACTGCATGAGCTCCATGATCCTTCTCTTGAGCCCCACCTTCTCCAGCTGGTATCTTTTCTCTGGGACCTCCTTAACTAGACATCCGACATCGTTACAGGCAATGGCGAGCACTTGCTTGTCATTATCCCAAGGCTGTCGCATGATTTCAGCCAGCTTCCGGGGAATCTCTCCATTCTCGAACTCGAGGATTTTGCGGGCGTTCTCTGCCCAAAAGACGGCGTTTCGGTGAGGGGGCGACCATCGAAGGTGGCCAGACTGCAACTCGGCTACATACTCATCGAATGTGGTCTTGGTCTTGGTATACTCCTCGAGCATTTCCTTGAGCTTGGAAAGGTCATCCAACAGATCGGGGTCGGCGAGGTGGCGACCGCTGATGTTCTCAAGAAGGGCAGGGAGGCGAGCAAGAACCGCGGTAGGTAGAAGTGATTTCTGGTTCTTCTCAAGGAGGTTGTAAAGTGTTGAAAGAATCAATCGAGTTGTCTTTTCCTTGGGGGATAGTCGTAGAAGGTGAGTATAAAGAATAACAATATCGTACTCGCTAAGAGTAACGTTAGTCTATGTCCCTTTCTGCTTGCGAAGAAGACTTACTCATTGAGGTCATCGCCAATCTCCTCACCCTCGAAACTGATCTGCCAGATCACAAGCAGGGCGTGGTAGAGTAGCTGGAGACCAACTCCTCCACCAAGAGATCCTGCAAACCCAGTAGATCCAGTACCGGTGTTACCGCTCCAGAGACTAGCAGATGAGCTTCCTCCGTTTCCAATACCGGCTGCAGTCTGCAGGATCTTGACAAGAGGCGCAATTGTCTCGCTTCGCTGGTTCCAGAACTGCTCTCTTGCGACATGCCCAAAGAGCAGAGAAGAGTACTCCTGCACAGCGATATCTTGTAGACCAGCATCGTTGCTCTTGGCCAAGCCGGAAAGGTAGGTGAAGATCACAGGCAGAGCCTGGAGGGTCGATCGGGAGTCATCTCGAGCAAGAGCCATGAGGGTGGTAAGTGCATGCGCAGTAAGCAATGGGGTAGGGTCCTCGGCATTGGTCGAGTTGAGTAGAGGCAGAAAATGTCGGAAAGGCTCCTTTGTCTTGAAAAGGGCCTTGGCTAGAGATGGAACAGCTGAGAGAAGATGTTATGTTAGCATGGGCGAATTGATTATGATGGAAGTCGCTGTAGAGGTGGACAATATTGCAGCACCACTTCCAGATGTGTCGCACAGACGGGGAGGGAAGCTCTTACCCTCAAGAAGATCGCCAAGCAACACGAGGATGTACTGGATTACGTTGGCGTGCTTTCCTGACGTCTCGAGAACGCTCGTCTTTCCCTCATCGCCGACAAACAAGACGCGGTATCCATCAATATCTCCTGACACAATCTCCTTTCTTTGCTCAGGCTTCTTGGCCTTGTCTACAGCTCGGATCTTCGCATATTGTTCCTCTGTGAGGGTGCCGGCCCTGACAGCACCGTCCCAGGGAATAGGTCGCTGACGGATGTTGCTCTGGATGGAAGCCAGGTACGTCGGCGGGTCGAGAGTCATGATTACAGCGTCGCGGCTGCGAGCAGCGAGCGAATTCTCGGAATATGGAGCCAGAGAGGTATTTTAGGAGTCGGGGCGAGGTCGGAAGGAGGAAGAAGGAGTGGAGATGGAGGCGGATGGAGAAGCTGATGAGATGAAGTCGTTGGTGATGCAACCAACTTGAACCGCGCAGAGCGTCACAGGGCAAACAAGCTTCCAAGACTACCTGAACCTTGGAGCTTGTCGGACAGCCACACTTGAAAGAACGCCACAATTTGGAGCTACATGTTTCGGTATCGTGGCGTATCTAGCATGTGGCTTGATCTGTGGCTGTTTGAGTGCCTAGTCTAGGTAGGTAGTCTGGCTAGCCAAGCTGATGACACCAAAGTGCAGAGTCCAGACCGACCTGGAATTAATCCCTGAAATGGCTCTCCCAACCTCCAAGTTTCGTTGCCCTGTCTCTTTAGAGACAACCCATCTCAACAACCGCCCAATGGGACGAGGTCAATAGAGTTGTCGGCCCCTGACAAGTTTAATTAAAATCTGCATCATGCAGCAGCTAGAGCAACAAAACGCTCGGCTGCCCTGGTTTGGTCACGTTTGGGACGCGATCGTAGCAATTCAAGTCTTGTTCCGTGCCTAGTCTTGGAGTCCGGGGTGCCCCGGGCGCGTGTAAGTGGTGATGACATTCATCCGTTCGCTGTAGCTGGCCTAGCTCCAGGGCCGCCGACATGGGCCTCAGGGCAGCAACAGTGCATGAGCGCAACAGCGCAACACTGCCCAGACGCTCTGAGATGGTTGTCTAGTGAGCGAGCACAGGCGTAGTGGTAAGAGGTATTATGAGCTGGCACCCCGCCATTGAAAGCTGAGTTTAATGTGTAATGCATTGTATTGTATTGTCCAACACCAACCGTTATCTTCACCCAGCGAACAAGACAAAAAGATACTAAATTGACTGCCAAAAAAAGGACTGAGTGTTCCCCCCTAAAAAACTTGCATCGTGTTTTAAAACTGATTTGTTGGCGTGTGGATCAGGTCCCCTTATTCGCGCGTGCGTTCGTGTCTGCGTGTGTCGAGCAGAAATAAAAGAGGTTGGTATAGTCCAAATCTGCTGTAAGTGGGAGGTTGGGACTCATTCGAAGCCTTCGTCGCAGCCCACCACCAGCCGCTTAAAACTCTTGGTGCAGCGCCCAGAAACCCAACGCAACCGTTTTTCCTGTCTTTTATTTTCTCCCTCTTTGTAATTGACTGACTCTTTGGGTGCTCCAAAGTTTCTTTTTTCCACTCGCTCTCAACTCGCAAGAAACTCAATCCACAACCTTCTCATCCATCCTCCCTCTCACCGTATCCCGTCTCACAGCAACCTTCACCTACAGTTCGGTCACCGGAGCTAGACCAACGTTTCGGGCATTAAGCATTTAACAACGCATCCGTTTCATTCCACTTCTCCCGCATTCTCTCACCCCGCGACAAACCGCTTCTCCCGCATTCCTGGTCTGTCTCTGTCTCACAAAAGGAAAAAGACCCAGATAAATCTCGCATCTGCCTCACTCTCGGTTCCTACTCAACTTGTCTACTCACCTCAATTTGAAACCACTTCAACCTCTGGTTGGAATTGGTCTCAAATAACCCACTCCGGCCTCGGCACTGCGCCAGCATCCAACACACAAAAATCGCTACAATGCGCTCCGTAACAAGGCCGCTGTTGCTCCTCGTTGCAGCTGCAGCGCTATGCTCTGCAAGCCCGCTACCCAGAGATGATCTCCATGATCGTGGCTACTCATACTTGAAGCACCGAGCATGCGACTCACCCTGTGGCTCCGACAATCAATACTGCTGCGACTCTGGCGAGACCTGCCAAACAGCTGATGGAGTCGCAAACTGTGTCGTCGCCAAGGGAGGCTGGGTCGGCGACTATACCACCACCTGGACTGAGACCAGAACCTATACCAGCACAATCATGACTCGTTGGGAGCCTGCCCCCGAGCCTACAAAGGGCATCAACTGTGTGCCCAAGAACGACGAGCAGGAGCAGTGCGGTGAGATCTGCTGCGCTGGCTGGCAGACTTGTGCCTTCAAGGGCCAGTGTTCGGCAAAGCCTGGTTACGACGAGCCCACCGCTGTTGTCATCACTACCGACGGAAAAGTCACCACCCGATACTCGGCTCCTTACCGAGTCACCGGTACTACCACCATCACCAACAGCGGCGCACCCACCGAGTCCGAGTCCGCGACTGAGACTGAGACCGATGCATCTGCCACAGCCACCGAGACCAGCGAAGGCGCTGCAGCTGGCGAGAGCGGTACTGGCGGTGGAGGCCTGAGTGCCGGTGCCATTGCTGGTATCGTCATCGGTGTCATTGCCGGCATTGCCCTCCTCATGCTTCTCTGCTTCTGCTGTATCGCCCGCGGTCTCTGGGTCGCCCTCTTCGGCAAGAAGGACAAGGAGAAGAGCGAGACAGTCGACGTCTACGAAGAGCGATACTCCCGCCACGGAAGCCGCCCACCTGCTTCGGCCTCTGCTCACTCTCGACGACCTCGACACAAGGGCTGGTTCGGCTTCGGCGGTAAAGGCAAGGGTGGTTCTCCCTCTTCGGCCGGCGATCGTCGTGAGAAGAAGTCGGACGGCAAGAAGTGGCTCGGCATTGCTGGTCTCGCGGCCACGCTCCTGGCCCTCCTCAATCTCAAGAAGGACAAGCGACCTGCGAGCACCAAGCCCGCGCGCTCATCCCGTGGATCATCACGTTCACGATACAGCGACTCATACTACTCATACAGCGACTACACCAGTCCCAGTAAGTCCTCCATCTGACAACTCATCACCCCTCAGTCGTACTAACTGTCACAAGCAGGCAGCTCAAGCTCAGGCGGACGAACAAACCGTACTCGTCGTACAAGGGACAGCCGGGCGAGGTCGTACTACTCTCGCGACAGCCGGCGATGAAGCAATTAAATCTCCGCTTCTCGTCCTTCTCATCCCATTCGTCTCACATATACACCCCGTCCTATACATGCCTCTACATCTGACATGAGAGGATTCGAGCTCATATGTCACCGCTCGACTTTGTCGCTTCATTCAAAAGGCTGCTGGCGTTACTGGTTGCTCACTTATAATGTTTTTCTGCTGGACATTTTTTTTATTTTACGTTCCCGCTTCTCGTTGTCATTTCCGCTCATCCCCATATCTGCGACCTCATTTTCGTCGCCGATATTTATTTTCCACACGCATTCATGGACGGTTAATGTTGTTTTTGTTACGCTGAAGATTACTGAAGAGATCACGTTACGAAAGGAAAGTTAGAGATGACTCACTATGAAAGTCAAGAGCAAAAGTCACACGAATTTGAAACAAATATGAATATACTTACGAGAGGCACGTCTTCATGGAAATACGAGCCTCACTTTTTTCACATGCAATTTCTGATCATCATCACCCCATTTTGTGAAAGACGATCAATCATCCTATGCGTGATTTTAATGTGTCTTAACTCATGTTGCATTGTCTCATTTTTTATCATTGATCGGATTGATCTTGTCGGACTTCACGATAAAACCAGCATTGTCGTGGTTCCCAGGCATGACATGACATGATGGTCCTGCGTGCGCATTGGAATGATTAAACGCCTTTTTCTTTTATCGCAAAACACCAGAACCCTCGTCTAAAGCCGGCCTTTTTCGCTCCTAAATGGTCACATACACGATTCGTTTGGCGAGATTCAAGTGTTTGGTCGGCACCAGTCATCATCTCTTTGCTTTTTGAAATTTGTTTTGTAGCCCTTTTTTTGCTACATGACATGCAACGATGAACCTTCGCCACTCCTGAGACCCAGAAACGCAAAAGAAACAAGATCCGTGTCCGTGTCCGCGTTTATTCGTCCTGGACAACGTTGCCCTTCTCGGAAACGTACAGACCGTCCAAGAACTAGAAGACGTAGAGTTAGCATGCTGCAACCACAAGAAGCAAAGACCAAATCCTACCTTTCGGATATCCTTGTTTCGCACTCGGCAGATCTGCTGGATATCGGCGGCACTTTGCGACACGTTCTCCAGGGAGTTACCAGAGAGGACAAGCTCATCCTTCTGGGTGGTGGAAGCCTCGACCTCAACACCGGGGTGCATGACAATTCGTCGGACGAGCTTCTCGCCGATGAAGTTTCGGATCTCGACCTCGTACAAGTCGGTCTCGTCGCTCTTGGAGACGTTGACGTTGATGGGGAAATGGGCATAGACGTATCGCATCTTGTACTTGAAGCCCTTGGTAACACCGATGATCAGGTTGTTGATGAGGGTTCGGACAGTTCGGAGGGTAGCGACATTCTTGCGGACACCGTGGTGAATCTCGATGGAGATCTGGTTCTTCTTGGGGACGGTGAAGTTGACGGCCAGGTGGCTGAGATCCTTGACCAGCTTGCCGCGGGGACCCTCAACGGTGACAATTCGCGACTTAATGCTGACCTTGACTATAGACACAAGACGAGTCAGCATTTCCGATCTTCTGAGTTAATGAAAATTTCCTTTTCGACGCCCGTGGACGATTCCCTCCCAGAAGTGAAGCTCAGGGCTCCCGTTGCAAACGCAGTTCATCTTGGGCGTTTTGTGCGCAGCTCTCAATCGCGGGCAGCTCCCGGCAACCTTGCTTCGTGGGAATCGATCCAAAATATCCGAGCGACGACTAGAAAATCAGATCAAAATGAAACAGGGCGTAACGTACCCCCCTCGGGGATCTCAAGGAGCTCCTGGGAATGAATGTACTTCATCCTGCCGGCTGTGAGGTGTTAATGTCGGGGGTTGAGGGTATCTAGAGTCGTCCGCGAATTTTTGGGGTTCTGTGGGCAAGGAAAAGTTCCAAGGTAAGTGCCAGAGGTAGGGCTCGCTCTTTCCACGTGAGGGCAATTCTGGTGGGGAAAGAACAACCGACGCACGCTTAGCTATTAGCGCAGCCCACCAAAACGCGTGACCGTGCACGTGACCAGCTGCCTGCGGAGTGATGACTTAGCGATAGGTTTTAACCAATCAGATATCATTGGCTTTACGACTCGATGATGAGAAGCAGATATATGCTCAGAATGACAATAATCATGACACATTAGACATCTAAATGAATCGATATCCTCCTAGATAAGATACCGGCAGTGTCTCATTACTTATTACAGGTGAACTCATCCTGCATTCCACTCCAAAACTCCATATTCGTCTAATTATCTCTCTCCCCATCTTGGGCTCACATCTCACGGCAAGCTCGGGTGGGTCTCTGATCGGTCCCCTGTCTCCCCCGGCCGATACGTCAGCGCCGCCGACCTCCGACCTCACCACCAGCTCAGCCCAGCCCAGCCATCCCACTATCACGAAGCTCGCGCCAGCCTCGTCCCACGGTTCCAATTCAACTCAACAGCAGAGGCAAGACGTAGAGAGGCACAACCACAGCTCGCCAGTCATGTCCTACTTCTTTGCGACCCCCGTCGACATCGACGTTGTCCTTGACGATACCGATGATCGTTCCATGGTCGATGTCAAGCTCGACAAGAACCGTCGCGAGAAGGCGCCCCTCTTTATGGATGGCGAGTCTGTCAAAGGCGCTGTCACTGTCCGTCCCAAAGATGGCAAGAGGCTTGAGCATACCGGTATCAAGGTCCAGTTTATCGGCACGATAGGTACGCGCCCCCTATACACCTCATGCGCCTCGTCTCCAAATACTGACCCTGTCGCATAGAAATGTTCTTCGATCGCGGCAACCATTACGAATTTCTCTCCCTTAACCAAGAACTTGCTGCGCCTGGCGAGCTTCAGCATCCTCAGACTTTCGACTTCAACTTCAAGAACGTCGAGAAGCAGTACGAATCATACAATGGCATCAACGTTAAGCTGCGCTACTTTGTGCGCGTCACAGTCTCACGTCGTATGGCAGATGTCATCCGCGAGAAGGATATCTGGGTCTACAGCTATCGCATCCCCCCAGAGATGAACAGCAGCATCAAGATGGATGTTGGTATCGAAGACTGTCTACATATTGAGTTTGAGTACAGCAAGAGCAAATACCATCTCAAGGATGTCATTGTTGGACGTATCTACTTCCTGCTTGTCCGTCTAAAGATCAAGCACATGGAGCTTTCCATCATCAGAAGAGAGACGACGGGTGCCGCGCCTAACCAGTATAACGAGAGCGAAACATTGGTCCGTTTCGAGATCATGGACGGTTCGCCCTCGCGAGGAGAGACAATTCCCATTCGACTATTCCTCGGTGGTTTTGATCTAACACCCACGTTCCGCGACGTCAACAAGAAGTTCTCTACTCGTTATTACCTTAGCTTAGTTCTCATTGACGAAGGTCAGTCGATTGCTACCCCATTTTATCTCAAGACCTCTTACTGACCACACCGCAGATGCTCGACGATACTTCAAACAGTCAGAGATTATTCTTTACCGCCAAGCCCCTGACGCTGCCCCTGCTCTAAACGCTGGCACTTCATCACTACCCTCACACCCAGAGAATAAGCAGCTGGCTGCTGCTGCCGCCCAGGCACAAGGATAGACAGAACCTGGCTGTTGGTCTGATGTACATTCATTGTCAGCTTCATGCGCGTCCTTTAAAGCATCGGTCCTGGCGTTTCGGGTATCAAGATGGGAAGAGTAAGGTGATGGAAGATTTGTAGCTCTTTTTTTCGTTTAAAAACTAAACCGTCCGCAAAACAAATTAATCATCAATCCACCATGAATGGTCCCAATACTATGCCCTAGATATCTCGGCCCTCCGAGTTTTCAAAGAATACACCTGTAGTCTACATGAAGTGGCCTATCCCAGTTCTCCGCTCATTATAGTTCCATAACGTCACCCGCCTCAAAGCCAAATTGGTTGTTGTGGATCGCTGCGATACGGTCCAGCTCGTCTTGGTACTGTTTTCGGATGTCCGCCAATGACACCACCTTGCGTTTTCCTGCATCCTTATGCCCAAAGCCGGTCGAAACCTCGTCGTAGATCCAAGCCTGCTTGGGCCCGACACAGCTAAGAGCGTTGATGAGCAGGAGGTATTGTCTGGTCATAGGGGTGTCAAGAATATCCTCTCCCGTGGCCTCGTCACCTTCTCCAGCGTTTTGTAGCTTGTGGATTCGGTCTAGCACCACGGAAGCAGCGCCACGGTAGTTGTTGTGCTTCATCCGCCATGAGTAGAGAACCTGGTGGTAAGGAAATCCCTCTATGATATCCAATGATGCTTTCGACTTCTGCTCTAGGATGTCATCGACCTCTTGTTGCAAACCAGGGAAGGGCAGGGCTACGAGCTCGATGTTGTGATAGGTTGCGCACATTCTGTCGATCAACTTTCGCAAGTTCGAGTTCTTCATAGCCTGATCTTTAATAGACACCAGCGTTGTGTGAGCAAGTTCAAACTGCGATGTTGCCACTGCAGCGTTGAACAAGCGGCTTTGCATATCGGTCTTGGTAAACATGGCATCCTGCTTGTTTCCAAGAAACTGCATGGCGAGGCGAGCAAACTCAACCACATAAGAGTAGGCCTTTTGCTTCTCGAACAAGGCAACAATGTGCGAGTAGTACTTAGCAAGGCCATGGTTCAGAAGATTCCACTCTGTATCATCAAGCAGACCGCTGCTATGACGGTCACTCTCAATGTTTTCAGTGCCTACTCGGTTGTTAGTTGGCGTCAGTAATGCAACAAGAGGTGTCTTACTCATTCCAATAGCTGCCTTTCTGAAGTAGATAGCAGCGGTGTTAAAATCCTTCAAGGCCAGCTGCAGGCGGCCTTGAACATAGGTAGAGAAGGGGTTTTGGTCGCAGAAAGGCGCAAGATCTGAAGCCAGATCAGCCCTCTCCCGCTTTAGGAGCGAGCACTGGATCAATGATGGCGACACTTCAATATCGCTATCGGGAGCACAGAGGTTTGTGACCAGATCAGTAATACTGGTGGCGAGGGGCTCGCCCTTGTTAGCGAACCCAAGTAGGTGGCCAACATTAGCCTCCAGTGCTGTTACAAGTTGGACATCCTCGACACCCTTTCTTGAGGTAGAACCAATATCACTCTTGTCTCGAGTAGTGGATACTGATAATTCTGTTTGTGCGAGCCACTTCAGCAGCTCCAGGCGCCGCAAAGCCGCGACAAGCTGTCTAAAAACGTTACCAACGTCAACTCTACTGTGAAGAATGTCGGCGTCGGTGTCGAACTCGAACTCCATATGAACAAGGAGAGTCAATTGGCTGAAGTATACCCGCCACTGCAACTCGATACTGTCCTGTACAGCCTTGACAATCAGCCTTTTTCCGAAATCGGTGAGTGGATGGCGTAGGTTTCGTGTCTTGGCCTCTTCTGGAGCAGAAATGAGACCCATTACATCAGAGTAGAGCTCGTCTGTCACCGTGCTAAAGTTTTGGCCAAGGACATCAACAACTTGGTTGCAGTCATCATCGGTGATTCCTCGCCAGAATCCAGACTTGTCGGAGAAGTACTGAATTCGCTCAAGATCTGTCTTGGAGGAGTCCTCAAATAACTCTGGCCGTAGCGTGGCTTGACAAAGCTGTACCAAGTATTCAGGGAACCCATCAACAAAAGTCAGAGCCGTGCCAACCAGTGCCGCTTGAGCTACATGGTCCTCCTCAGGTGAAGAAAGGTTATAGTACAGACGCTCCAAGCTACTGCATTCTCGGATAGCTGAAAGGAAGTCGGCGCAGACAACCCAAGTCAGGCCCGTGTGGGGGTCGAGGGTCAGCCCAATAGCTTCTCCTCGCTGCTTGTCCAGCTCAAGCAAAAGACGGTAGAATCTCAACCATTGTGTCTCACTCGAAGAGCGGAATGTTTCATATTCCATAGCGCCCGATGAGCCGCGATCCAGTGTTGCGGTTGATCCTAATATGGAGCAAATCGACTCAGCCAGACCCCGTCCCTTGGCGGTCTCCTTTGACTTGCCAAAACCTCGTTCGTAGATCGACAGAGCTGCTTCGAGAGTCGGTTTTGTAAATTGGCCGGGCTTCAAGATGAGTTGAAGCCACTTCTCGGTAACATCAGTCGGGTCAGAAGGGCCAGAGCCTTCCGCAGCCTGTATCAGGTTATCCGCGTAGACTCCATCCCAGTTTTCTTCCCAGCTCTGTGTGATATTCTTACGATCCACCTCGAGCCTTTGCACCCTGTATGTCATATTGTTCTTCCATAGAGTCCAGAGTTGGATAGCACTCTCGGCAGGACAAGACAGAACGAAATCTGCCAGAGTCCATACATCGGAAGATGATGGTGTCACTGGGACCAAAGCGTTCTTGGGGAAGATGTCTTCGACAACGACGTTGTGCGCATCCTTTGCGATGATCTTCCAAAACTTGAACTCTCCAGCGCCGATAGGAGAGAACGTGGCGCAAATCCTACTGCCACGATTTCGTCCAATGACCTGAACCAAGTTATTCTGTGATGGGTCGATAGCCCACTTTCCAATCTCTTGAGGGTTTCTTTCGGCGTTTAGGATATCGCTTGTGTAAAGGATTTGGCCATCGTTAATGTTCCAAATTCGCATTCTGTGATCGAGACAGACCGTGATCGCAAAGAGGCAATCCTCGATTCCGAAACTTGTGACTTGAATCGATGTGGCTGAGCTGTATTCCATATTGATCTTGCCATGCTTGATGGTGTGTTTTCCTTGGAAAGGAAGAAGGCTTCGAAGGTTCTGCGCCCATCCTTGTACGTTGAAGAAAGATTCCCTCCAGACAAGCGTTGATGTTGCTGTAGGAGTTAGCATAAACTCATTGTCCAAGTTCAGAAGTGACTCACGTTCATGCGCCTTGTTTTTATCCAATCTGATCATTCCACCATCATTGACCGTTACTAACAGTGTCTCCGCGTTCACAGCCATCATGCGATGAGGATGCTTGAAGCCCAATCCTGCTGGCGCCTGAACCTTGCCGAGATCGGAAAGTCCAGCGTCGACTGCCGACCTCTTCTTAAACAGATCCGGCCGTAGAGTGAAGCTGTACAACTGGTATGCTTGGTCGAGAACAAAAACACAGAGCGAATCATGCTCTTCGGGGTCCGAGAAAGCAACACATCCTGGCTGGATAGGCACCGAGAAATGGAAGTTCAAGACAATCGGGTATTCAGCGGCTTGGGTTTTCTTGCAGACATCGACAGCCCGGATGCTGAGCAGCGTTCCATCCTCCAAGATTCGCCAAAGGAAGCTACGCGGTGTGTCGTGCCAAATTCGGTGGTAAATGGAGGAAGAAGTCGCCAGATTCTTCAATCGGAATGTTGTTTCATCTTCTGCTAGGTTTTCTTGCGCCGGTTTGCGATGGTTTCGACTGTGTATTGAATTGGACGGCACTCGGATGGTGACAATGGAAGACGCTGTTGGGGGATCGAGGTTGACTCGTGTCTCTTTAAAGAGATATTGGGTATCGCCTGAGTCCATTTCGACCCCATAAACCGACTCGATTGTGATGTGATGGTATCGTAAGTTGGGGCGTTGTCGTTAATGTGATGATCGCAAAGTGGTAGTCTCCTGCGAAGTGCGGTCGCGTTGCCTGGCAGAATTTCTGAGGTGGAACTGGTAGTCGCGATCACGCTAACCCAATAGGGCAATCAGCTCTAGTTCACTCGATCACAGTTCATAACGGAATAACGACAGCACTATTCAATTAATTGGCTTTATTTTGTATTTCGTTTTCATTTATCATTCTAGTCCAGACTAGCTAGGAACAACCCATCTCCGTTAAAGAATTTCTACTCCGTCATCATTCCTAGTCCGTACTACCCACGCCTGAACAGTCCCATATCATTGCAAAAGGCCCCCCATTAAACGACCATTGAAATATGCGCCAGCAATCATGCAAATAATTATCACCATATACTCCAGCGCTCGTACAAAACACAGTTCACCGAGCACGATTTAGTCCTTCTCCATGTCCTTGGGCGCCGGGTCGCCAATGCCCTCCTCGCCAATGGCAAACAAGGTGTCACTCTCTGGCAGACAAGGGCTGTCGTAAATCTTGGCAATACGGGTCTCAGCGCGACCCTTCTTCAGACTGATTCTTGTTGTACTGGCGTGAGCAATAATGTTACCACCAATGGGCTTCTTCGGGTCAGGGTTAAACATGGCACTTGGGCCACCATCGACCTGGGCCACGACTTGATTTGTAATAACCACTGCAATACCGAATTCATCGGCAAGTCGCTGTAGTGTTCTCATGAACTTTGCTAAATGAGTCTGTCTGTTTGAAAGCTCACCACGTCCGCAGAAATCTGTTCGGTAGAGTGCTGTGGCACTGTCAACAATCAGAAGAGAAAATCGAGTCTCGCACATCATCGCAGCAGCTTGACTGAGCAATTGAAGCTGATGGTCAGAGTTGTATGCACGGGCGTAGGCAACGTTGTCAAGAACTTCTTCCCCTGAGAGACCAAACCGGTTGGCCACGCCTAGCAATCGAACAGGTCGAAACGTTCCTTCTGTATCGATATACATGCACTTTCCCTCGCCACCGCCCATGTCGAAGGGTAACTGACAGGTAACGGCAAGGGTATGACAGATCTGACTCTTTCCGGTTCGGAATTCGCCGAAAAGTTCAGTTACGGAGCCGGTCTCGATACCACCTGCGAGCAGAGTATCGAGGTTCTTGGATCCTGTGGTAATGGAGATGAGTTCGCTGCGGCGTTGATGCATCTCGGTGGCGGTAGTGAAACCCATGGGGACGAGCTTAGAAGCTGTTATTCCGTTAGCGACACTCTACCGCTATGCCAGTCGTTTTGCTTACCCTCGCCTAGGATCTTGGTCGCCTTTTGCTCCGAGATACCCTTAATCTGTTCCAATACTCGTCGCGGCGTGTATGCCACTGACTCAACCGTATTGTAACCTCCATCGACAACAAGTTGAATGTCTCTCTTCGTCAAGCCGGCAATTCCCTATGCAAAAGAATGTCAGCTGGTGTCACAATTGCGGTTCGCATTAAATTTACCTCAAGAGCCGATAGTGGCGTAGGAGCACCGGGGTTGGGCATGCTGCTTTCCTCGCCCATCTGGGCCTCATCATACTCTTGACTCATTGTGATCGTTGCGGTACTCTTTTAAGTGTTGAAGACAGAGAAAAGAATCACAAAGGAACTGAAAACTACAGAGAACAGGAAAGAAAAGAGTGTGAAGAGGCAAATGAAGGGGGGAGGAGTTAAAGGAAATCGCGGCGGAACGCGTCTAGTGGGAGGCAACAGCGCCACCTGGTTACGCCAAGTCACGTGTGAGAAACAACCTGATGGTCCACTTTAATCGGCATCAGAGAACTGGCGTTATTAGTTAGTCAGTCGCCTTCAATTACACTGACAAATCATCATTATGTTTCGAATATTTCCACGACATGCATACATAGTAAATCACTATTCACAAGGTTTTGGAAAGAACGGTTGTTAATTTCGTTAAATTTTTACTTCCTATCGTACAAAGAGCGAATGACCAATTGAGGTCTGCAATGCTGAACTATGCTAAGAAACTTCCGAAACACCAATGCATGCAAGTAAAGCGTAAATATTAGTCGTCATGGATCTTGATCTGATGGCAGGGTCTGCGATCCGAGATCATCTCATCGACATTATCAGTCCGCTGTGTTGTGTTGTTGGTTGTTGTCGCTCTTCACTCAACAGTGATGCGTCGAGACTCGTGCTTCTTGGCCTTGGGGACAACAATGCTCAGAATGCCGTCCTTGAATCTAGCAGAGACGTTGTCCTGGTCGACGCGAGTGGGGAAGTTGAAGCTGCGAGAGAACTCGCCGAATGTGCGCTCGGTAAGCCAGTACTTGGACTGATCAGCGGGCTTCTTCTCACCCTGCTCGGAGTTTACGTGCTTGGTGACCTGATTGCCACTTTCGTGAGAGGCGGCTTCCTGCTCATCCTCGACGGTAGCGTGGTGGGAGTTCTTGTGTTCCTCATGTTCCTCAGTGCCCTCAGTGATGGCGCCTTGGTCCTTGGTACCCTCGACAAAGGCGGCGGGTGGGGTGCCGGCAGTGTAGGTGCGCTCAGTCTTGCCGCGGATGAGCATTGTCTGAGGCTCGGTGAATTCGATGTGAACATTCTCCTTGCTCATGCCGGGGAGCTCGCCATGGAGCTCGTAGGCATCTCCAGTCTCGCGGACGTCGAACTTGGGCTGCCACTGGCTGAGGCCGGAGCGTCGGGTACCGTTCTGTCCCTCGCCCTGGCGAGAGTAGCTATCGAAGTCGTCAAGGAGACGGAAGAGAGGGGTAAAGGAAGCATCGGAGTTGTAAAGGTTGCGAGGGAAGAAAGCCATTGTGTTTGTTTGGTTGATGATTGGGTTGAATGCGACTTGCTTCAAGATGATAGTGTGTTGCGATGAAACGTTGGTTTGCGAGAGTGCAAAGAGTTTGGAAGAAGTTGTGGTTTGTTGTGCTTGTGTTGCTTGCTTGTGTGTGTTCTGATGAAGAATGAAGGCCAACTTTGGAGGACGAGAAGCCTTGCTTTATACTTGATGATGGGGAGGATATGATCGAGATGGGAGCTTCCTTACCTTTCGCGAAAGCTCGACAAAGACCACCACTTGGAGGTTCTAGAAATTCCACGACTACAGAAGAGGATCATGGAAGCCTCTACAGCTCACTAAGCGAAGCATACGACGTGATTCTAGCATAAATCATACGAAATGTTCAGGTATTTCGAGCCTGTTGGTAGCTCGTGGTTGCATGAACCTGCTGGACAGCTGTAGAAGATTCCAGCGAATTCCGGCCCTGCCGCGATATAGCAGGTACAACACTGGACCAGGACGTCTGATTACAGTTGAAATTTCTGGTAAGCACGTTTTCAATCATGATTATTCTGCAATGCCACAGAAAATTGTGACAGCAATCGATAATTCAGCTCGTTGGGCGTGCTTTGGTGATGATTGAGAATCGGATGAGAATTCTAACTATGGATCATGGGGTGGCCCAAGCGTTACGGGTGCTGACTTAATACACATTAACTCAGTACCTGCGTACCCTATACACTACCTCCATCCCGTTAAGAATTGTGACCGAGGAACATGAAAAACTCAATTTCACTCTAAATTGACGGTAGTTTACTTTACTAATTATGTTACTGTTGTTGTATATTGAATATTGAACCATGTTGGGTCGGTAGTGTAATATCGCATCAGCAACACCTGGTTCTGTTTGGATTGGGTATGATTTTGATGATCACCAAGCCATACTCCACAACAACTTGCAGTGCGGAAGAGCGGCCGCGATATTTCATCATCCATCACGTAATTATTCAAACTATTAAAATTAAAAATAACATAAAATAATTCATTATTTATATACATATGTAACCATAGAGTGCATATAGATACCACATGCTCTTACTTGGCTATATGATCAGTATGGGACGAGAATATTTCAAGTTACTGCAAGCCTCGGCCAACCAGCATCCGCTGCACAAGGCATGAATAAAGATTGAATGACGATAAAGCCCATAGAGGTAAGTACCCCAGGAGAGATGGATTGTTTAGATCCGGTTTATGAGACAGCAGTCTGTGGATGGCTTATGAATAACGTAAAACCAATACCGAACAATTATAGGCCAAGGAGGCAGACATATTACACCATTTATATCGAAAATTTATTAGTAGAGAAGAAATTAGGGTATTTTCAGAAAGGGAAAACGAAACAGCTTGGCGAAACAAAGGAGGATAAAGTTGGACGTCAAACCACTATACTGCTACGAAGTGGTAGCATCTCAAGGGCTAGAGGAACAGTCAACTGTAAAATAATACTTACCAGGCGAGTCAAAACCTTTGCGGGATTTTGTGAGAGGTTGCCCGTTGCCAACTGCACATAATCTTGCAGACCATGAGGTAGTCTTGATGTCCCCATGGGTGCTGGGGAAGTGATCAGGCTCCCTCAAGGAGGAATAACGTTCATCGCCTGTCATCAACCAGACCTCCGAATCGTCCCGAGCAACTGAAGGTATCATATATTGTTCCCCATTCTTCCGTACCATAGGAGTATGAAAGGAGGGAAAGCATTAGAATTCAAACCAGAAGTTCGCAGCGGAGGTAACAACTTTCACACTTTACCAACCACAAGCAACATCTCAATCGCTCCATCTTGAACATCGAAGATGATGTTGTGGAAGCTGATCTATGACAGTAAAGAGTGTTTGCTCAGAGCCAGCAGTGGATTTGAAACCTTTCAGTTATGACTACAACCAGTAGGCCCTCTTGAAAGAGATCACATTTGCCATTGTCCAGTTGCTCTGAACGTGCAGACAGGCTACACACAAGGACACTAAATGTAGTGCCTCTGCCTCATACAACTTCAAATGGTATATATGATAGAATTGAGCCGGTATGGAAGTATACTACATCGATAGGAATCGGCCGGTGGGGGAGGGCGTGTACTCGGATATGGGGTGAGACTCGACTGTGACGGCTTCGCGGGATTGCACACTTAATTAATTTCTATTTTTTGACGAGTTAGTTAAATATAGAAACGAAAGGACGGAGAAACAATACTAAGGGTGGATAAACTGCAAGTTCATTACTTTCGGGCAAGATCTCTGAGACAAAGGCTCACATGTCGGTGGTCGAATCGGTATCAACCACGCCAAGCAGCGATAACAATACTATACAGTTCCAAGTCGAGGCATGTTCAACATTGAATGCATGAAGAAGAAGTCATTGACATGAAAGAGTCACGTTTTCTTGGATATCTAGGCAACATGAAGGCTGACATGGATGATAAGTTGGCCTAATGATCCTGCAGATAATCATGACGTAGAAGCACAGACACATAAAATAGGAAAGAGGAGAAGGATGGCATCGATTGATCATATGTTTTTCATGCCGAAATAATGATTCATCGTGGCTGTCAATCACTCTTGATTTGCTCTGTTAATTCGTTAATGACTCCAGTGCAAGGTATCGTTGGGAACCAATGCATGCTATCACCATCACCACCGCACTACATACTGCACATGTTGCGTCGCATATCGAATGCCGAGCCCCCACATTGAATGGAGATACGTATATAATGCCTAGAAAATGGAGAATGGAGAATGGAGAATGGAGAATTGAGAATTGAGAACTCGAGAGTCGAGGATCCAGGGTCTCGCCCGTCGGATCAGCAGGGTCTAGACCATGACGTAGTCCATGACGATGTCGCACGCCCGGGCACCCGCAAAAAATGATGACCGGGGCCTAGTGCAAGTCAGACCACCTCACCCCGCCAAATCAAGACCGCGCAAGTACGTACCTAAGATTTTAGGCATTACGCCATGGATCTTCGTTCAGGGCAGCCAAGTCTCCGAAGCTTCAGCCCAAAGACGAAAAGTCAGTGGCTGTAATCGACCTGTCAAGTCTCTTCATCCATGCATGTTGGCGCTAGTGGTCATTAAGGGTCTGCACTCTGTAATGACTTAGCTCCCTACTCCCCCACCCCCGCTGTACCTGCTCTTTAGATTGACCCCCATGGAGGTGATGGAGCTTGGTAGTTCAGCCACAGCGTCGCCACAATGCTTCCAACCTCAGTTCATTAATATCCGCCATTAGCTTTGTTATGTACCTCTCATGCAGTCCACGAGAAACACATGGCCGAGGAAATTCGGGCGTGGCATTGCGGCCCGTTGGCGGGAGTTGGCGATAACGCTGGCTATTCTGACTTTTCATTGCCACTTGGTACCTGATGATCCGAGGCAAGTAACCACTGTTCTGGCATCTGCAGCTAGTTTGCCGACTCACCTGAATCCCGTAGCTGTGATACCAAAATATCAATAACAAACCATATCACCTTCGACACTGCAAAACTGTTGGAGATTTGATCAATTATTCCCATGGACGTAAAACTGAAGTATAGTTACATTTGCAACCATCCTCCATGACCCATACTCGTGCTGAATATGCCAACTATGTCCAGCATAGATCCCAAACCGTGTTCTCGTATCTTTTGAATTATCGATTCGATAAGTGCACCTTCGAGGGCACTGCAATACTTCAATACCAGGAGTACCGTTTCGAGAACCCGTCTCAAATCCCCTTCGCCTCTCATTGCCCGTATGGCCGCATCGGTGCGAAGCCTTGCATCATGACCATGGGGGGGACCCGCACACCAGGATGAACCACATCTGGACTCTGCACACGGTTGAAGAGTCCAATAAGTCTTCGACCAACTGAAGGTTCAAGCTCCGTGCCGTCTCGTGCGATTTTTACCTCGCGGTTCGAGTTCCATGGGTTGCGCAACCCTCTTGTGCGATAGAACGGCAGCCGGCTTGTCGACAGCCACTCCAGCTTGAAAGGCTTCCCCCACGTCTTAGTAGGCTCCCCCTCTTCCCCTGCATTACTCTTGACGCTCGACACGTCGCTCTCTGCATCCGACAACACCTCCAAATCCCCTCGATCAGCCTCCCAGAAAATTGTACCCCTTGCGGAATCGTCAATGATACGTCCCTTGGGTGCTTGTTCGGTCGCTTCGGTCGGTATGGCTTTCGGGAGATCGAGGTCATTTGTTGCTTGAGCTGTTGGCGCAAATTCGATGGCCGCCGAGGGGTCTTCGTTGATCTGCGACACCATTCTAGCATAGCCGTAGTATTCGCCTGATTTATTGGCTGAAAAGACAAGGTAGACACTGTCAGCAACCTGTGTGGGTGTGTTAGTCAATACAAGGGCTTAAGTGTTGAGAGGCTACACACCTTAAACGCATTGTTCAAAGCATCCTCGTTATGGGATTGAGTCGCCCAGATGCCCGTGCTCACACTCAGTTCCAGGTCTTCAACCGTGAGACTCTTAAGAATAAAGAATTTGTCTTTCTGTGGTGGCATCTCGTCGGCAACACCAGGCTTGAGAACCCCCGCCGGTTCGGTCGTTGGGCTAGTAACCCCGCTCTGTACAGGCGTTGTATCTAGCACTTGTTCCGACTTCGCCGATGCTGTAGACACTGAGGGACCCGTTGGAGCTGTTGCACCAGCAGCACCCTCAACTGTGCTTTTGCGTAGCCGGCTCACAAGGCGAACTGATTGAAACTTCGAATCGTGTAGCTTCTGCTGCGCTGCACCGCAGGTTTCTTCGTCCTTGAAGTTGGCAAATGCACAGTTGCTCTTGGAGATAAGGAAGAGTGATTCCAGACCCAGAGTTTCCTTGCACACATGATGAACAAGATTCATAAGGTCGGTTTGCGGAGGCAGATTACCAATCCAGATTGCGTGTCCTGAAGAGTATGTTTAGCCATTGCTGACAGTCATCGAGGTAAATCATCTTACCACTCTGTCGCGGCTTCCTAGGCGGGCCTCGAACTGCACTTTGTCGCCTCTCTGACCCATCTGATTTTTTCTTTAGCTCACTTTTGTTGGGGGGTTGCTTCCCGTTCCTACCTTGGCCCTGTTTGAACGGCTGCTGATGTACTCCAACAAATTCTGCCGGCTGTGGCATAGTTCTGGGATCGTGTGTTGTAGGAGGTGCACTAGGATAGTGTCCGTTCACCATGCCATTTGGTACTGGATGCGGCGAAGGTTGATACTGAGGGCCAGGAGAATAATAGTAAGCCGACTGATGAGTGCCCATCATCATCTGGTTGGGATAATATGCCATGTTCTGTCTTTGGGCCATCACTGTTGCTGTTTGAGCTTGGGGTATTTGATTCCCGTAGTATGGTGCCACCTGTGGTGGTAAGTAGTAACCTTGACCCGCCACCGGAACTCCTGGATGACCAGCAAACTGTGACATATGCTGCATCATTGGCGGCGAGCCTGCAGGGTTCATACGCTGCTGAGTCGATTGGTGATATTGTCCGGGCCGAAAGCCCATTGGCGGGAGAGCGTTGGTCATGGGTGTCATGTTGTAAGGACCCGGTCGTGGGCCTGAAGGCTGTTGAGACATATCGAACTGTGTTGCGAAGGCGTACTGGGAGACAGCTGGATGCTGCTGGGAATGAGTAGACAACTCGGAATCGGGAGTAGTCCTAGGCTCGTGCTGAGATTGCACAGGGCCGCCAGACGTCACTATACTGATTGCCTTTGCAGTATCCTGACCAAGTGTTCCCACGGCCGAAACTGGGTTGCTGGCAATATCTCCCATTTGGTTTGCCTCGTAAGTATTGTCCTAGCCGCGATAACAATGTGGGCTGCAGTTGATTCGAGTCTGGTTAGCAACTCAAACATTTAAGAAACAGCAATCCAAACACTCAACTCCACCAGAAGGATAGTGAAATACCTTGATAATAGAGCCCAAAACGAGCGAAGGAACAAGCGTAAACCTGCTGTGGCCGTTGAAATGCTTAAGACGAATGCCTGTAGACTTCCTAACGGTGCCGAAGCCACTAGTGAGCAGGGCTTTGTTTTCAGACAAGCAACTGCCTAGCCCTCTTTTGGCGCCTGTGACTGGTTGATGTGAAAGACCGAATAGAGAGGGGAGATATCGAGCAATTTTGTGGCCAAGAATGTGTGCCAGAGCCGACAATGCAGCTCAATGGGGTGGGGGATATGGGATGGGGGCCCAAGACTCTTGTTCAAGAGAGTGAGTTTGAATCGGGAGCTCGCCTTTTGTGTAAAGGGCCTGTTTCTATACTAGAGGAAACAAAGCGGTGTTAGTATTGACGACAGTTCCTGAAGACGTTCGAAGAAAGGCGTGTATCTTGTTGCCCCCACGGGGAAACTAGCGAAGTCGCTGAACACTCTTGAGCCTAATGCCAAGTGTTCGGAAGGAGAAAGGGTCAAAACGATAAAAATTATCGAAAATGGGGCTTGGATATGTTTTCTTTTGGCGTAACAGGGATAAGGTCTTAGTTCAGGGACCAGTGGCCAGAGCGAGGAAGGGGAAGTGTTGAGGTACAGCAAATCCGCTTTCCAAGTCGGCGGTCAGCCACGAAGTAAGGCTTGATGGACAGGCACTTATACCGGGAAGAGTGAACAAAATCCCACAGATGTAGAGATATCGAGAGGTACAAAGATGAATACAAGGAATTGGTCGAGGCGTGTATGAGGAAACCCGAATTGCCTTAGACTACACCAGCTTCCCGCAGAAGCATATGCTAGTGACTGTAGAAATTGAAGATGCTCAGAAGTGCAAACTGACATAGACAGTTCACCAACCCTCACGTTCATTCAAAAGAGAAACGGTCTCTGGAGGATTTCGAGGCCTCAGAAGCTTTTGGGGGGGGCGAGGGGCGAAACTCAAGCGCACGATTAAGCAACAGAGGCTTTAACAGCGGAGATAGCGAGTGGCCAACAGTCCAAGCTTCCGAAGCTAGGGCTCATTGAAAGGCTTGGAAGGTAAAGGTAGGGAAATATGCAGGGATAGGAGGAACAGATGGGCAAAAAGAGGCCAGATGAAGGGTGCTAGTATGATAGATTCATGGGGGGCGTGAGCCACAGATTCGTATGACAGATGGGAAATATGATGGGCGATCTCCAAAGTTGGTAGAGTTTAGAAATGGGAATCTGCTAGGGCCGTGCAGGTGGAGGAGTGAGTGGAGGAATTGGTGGAGAGGGAGGGAGAGCTTAGACAAGAAAAGGTAAAGGCAGAAGTGATAGAATGGCAAAGGACCGAGAGAGTCAATGGTAGACAGGTACGGCAATAATACCATCAAGCCACAAGATGCTCAAGCAATGGGTCTTGTCTTGTCGTGAAGCAACTGCTGGCAATAGGTGAACTTGGGATTAAGCGAGACCAGTGCTGAAAGAGCTTGAGATAGATCATTCTATTCATAAATCCTGGGATGAATTGGAAGAGTCCCCTGGTCGGCTACATATGCTCCAGAGTTGTGTGTAAGTTGTGCAAGACAGCCGTCATATGGTGGTGGCTGAGGTTTCAATAGAGAGTTGCCCATTGCCGCCACCATTCATCTGTCCACCATCTTGATGGGCATTCAGGTACCGAGTGCCACAGATTCGCAATGAGAACGTAGTCAAGGGGACACGGAGAAATGTGATTGGAGGCAGGACCGCGAGCCGAGAAACGGCGCCGGCAGCAGGGAAACAGGGTCCAAGAGCAACAGCCACAGAAGAACCTAACCTGGCTTGGCTGACAGGGGATGGGGCGTTTCGATAGCGAAAGGTGGAAACCCTCAACGTAGTGGGTTACTGCAACCGTGGAGACCTGATGTGATATGCGGCGCATGGCATGGTGGACTTCTAAATTTGTTGTTCATGTGGAGAACAGCTTGCCTGAAGTCGAATTTTGCGAGTCGAACCCGGCATCTCATCCATCAAGGCAATGGTACCTGGATATGGATGTTAGTGGGTTCCACTGGACAACACAATCTCCGGAGTCAGAAAGTCTGATGGTTGAGGGTCTCGTGAAGAGAGTGTGCGCGTGTGTGGCACAGGTTCATGCTGCTACTGCAGTCAGTTCGTGCGTGAGCTGGACTGGACCAGACTGGACTTACACCAGGTAATCAATCAGTGATGCACAAATTACCATGTACAATTGGGTTCCAAGACACGGCGGCACTAAAAGCATGTGCATGCTGAGGGATGTGGGATGGGTTGTCTCATTGTCAATGATGCTGGTGGCTTGAAACGTAATGAAACATAAAACGGGCCTGACGTTGGCAAGAGAAGTGCTGGACCGTCTGACCGTCTAGAATTGGCAGGATGGGAACGTAAAACTCCCCGTCCCGCAGAGGAAGGAACCGTTTCGCCACCGTTCCATGATTCGTCTGTTTTCGAGCTCATGGCCGTTCCTGCCCCAGATTTTTAACTCCGTCTAGTAAATTAAGGTGTTACGCAGTTTACGGTAAAGGTAGGAGCAGCTAATTGCTGCCACGATCAATTCGGCATACGCAAGAGAAGGAAAACTCTCCATGCATCAGAATTCTGAGGTTACTCACCTATCTATCAAGACTTCACGAGAAGAGGGACCCCTCGTACATGACACGAACATCACACTACATCCATACCTCAACATATGAACATATAGCATTGCCAAGTGCCGTCCAACTGATATAGAACCAACCGGCTGCAGCTGCGCCAAATACCTGCAAAAGAAGCAACAGCCGCCCACGATTCAGCGACACGTACGAAGCTATTGCCACCCAATCTCTCAGACAACAACTCTACACATTTGCGAGCCTGCACCAAACAGGGATCAATAAGACAGGGAACAGCCGAGGCGGTAGTGGAGGTCCCTGAGATCTGATCGACATACGCGCGACAGACCCGCCAGTGGCCTTGCCAGCAGTGACCAGACTTAGTAGCTACGTCTCCCTATCAAAGTCAATTCACGGCAAGTTCGACTCGATTAGTAACAAAGCCGGCATACGCATTTTGACGTCCGGTTTAACCATTGTTTCCACCACCATGCGACACGGCGGATATTTAACAACCCCATGTTCATGTGGCGCTCCTGTCGGGCGAGCTCCGGCGCTCTTTTACTGGCCTGCTTTCAATCTCACAGTCCGAGGTTTGGACCATCTTCCGGAGTTTTAAACCACTCTAGAGGGTCCAGCCCGGTCCATGCTCCCGGGACTAAGGGTAGGTTCCAAGCCCGCATTCATTAAGTAACGGCTTATCAATCCCCGTGTCGAATTGTCAGGCTCCGGTATCCGTTGCTCACATTTGGAATGAAGGTCCTGAACACCAGGAGTCAATGAATGCTGTGGGTAGCTGCTACCATATGTCTGCTGTGGTTCAATAAATGCGGCATCATCAAGGTCAAGAAACACTTATCATCAGTCTCGCGACGTCACTGTCCCGCTATTCTAAGTACAGTCGCGACTAGCCGCCTTTTTGGGCACGATCCCTGTCACCATGAGCTCTCGAATGAATTGGCAAACAGCATCAGCACATGTATCGTCAGTCTTTCCACAATGTCGATCTATACTGTTTTTCATTTCTCCATCACCCACGAACGAACCTTTCATAGTTAGTGCGCCGGGGCCATAAGCCTCCCGTGACACTAGCGTTTTATTGGAGGTGACGGTATTCTCCTGACGACTTGGGCAATTCTGTGGCTTTTGTTGGGATTGTCTGTCGACCATTCAGGCAATTGAGGCAACCCCTGGCTGGATGATCGACCATGGGGATTTCTCTACCACGTACATTCGCGATCCTGCCATAATAAGCTTCACTCACATCCCGACTGACTCGAGGACAGCCAACCTGATGACTGCTAGCCTTTCACAACACAGGGCTTAAGAAGAAACTTATCAGTGAGTCTCTGCCTATGTAACCTCGGTTTGCAACCAAACCAATACTGGCAGTCAAAAGACTAATTCCTGGTTCGTCCAACTATGCCGTTCTTCGGCCACTGATCCGGATTCCCGGTCGTATGATGGCCTATTTGGACTAACGACATGTGCGCGCCCTGATACCAGCTGTCAGCCTGTCCATTAGGCCCTGGAAAGGGTCCTTGGACGCCACCGGCCCAACGTAGAGCCAATCTGAACAGAGTTAACGGATAGGAAGCTCCGATCAGTTCTTAACAAGAATACTCGGGTATGGATTTGTGCAACTTTCTGGAGTATTAGCTATCGTCTATGATGAGCCAAAAGTTGGTCAGCTATAACGACAAGACCACGGCGGAGACTGGCACCAGAAATAAATGTGGGAGGTCGAAAGATTGTGGCACAATCATGGCCCCGAATCTAAGTCACTGGACCTTCAGGTAGAGTGCGACCATTGCCCTTTGTTTCCCTACCTATTTCGCCACCCGCCTGTCAACAAGGGTCCAGAACCTTTTTGGCCGATCTTCACCGTTTCAGACATCACCATACCAGTTGCACAAAGAGCAATGGCGCTATGACGACAACGCTGCGTTTTCCCGCCCTACAACTACTTATAGCACATTACAAGCATTCTTCGCCGATGGCATAACCAAAGTCAGCAATTGGCTACCCTGACGTCCTGACCTGAACCGGAAGCTCCGTAGCAAGGGTTATTGTGGTTTGTGAAACGACTATCAACAATGATCGCCGTTCTTCAAATTCTGTGTCGATACGTAAGCCGCAGTTACTCTTAGTTTGAGGCTTGAGGCTTGAGGGTCCGAGACCCCTGCCTTGACGAACTTGTCAGAACAGTTCATGTACTAGTCCTCAATCATGACAGCGGGCCCCGTCATAATTTCGAGCTTCAGTTATTCCAGCCAACAATTGTCAAGCAGCGCGGCAGCTCCTTTCATGTGGCGAAAGATATTGTGCTGCTTGCGTCTGAATTTAGAATGGACACTTGGGTATGCCTCTCCGTTTTCAGCCCTGTTCAAGAACGGTTGGGTTTTCACCTTTCATCACATGCCTCATTGCTGTGCCATCAATTGACGGTGGCAAACGTCGATTGACTGGTAACGGTTGTACGAGTCGTTAGCATTGGAGTCGCTCCGGTTCCATTTTGGTTAGAGCACGGTAACTCCATCAAACGTAACTGAAAAACATCTGCCGACACCAAAACTGAGAACACGAATGCCGAAATGTCCCTGCAAATACTGATGATCTCAGTTCAACGATCATTTCTAAGTACTCTAGTGCAGAGTCTGGAAGAGTTCCTTGTGCCGATTGACCATGAGCCATTCTCGTCATCTGAAAACCGGCAAGTTCCGACATCCTAGTTCTGAAGAATTCGAAAAGTAGGGGAAAGCCATGTCATGATAATGGCTAAACCAAGAAAAACTTAAACAATCTCGGGCTGGGCACGGGAATAATACAAGAGTGCATGAGTGGCTATGCCAGCTAGCCAGCCATGGACAACGTTCTTTAAACAATAAAGCTCAGGGCTTACATAGTACATACCCGTGCAGCCACACTGCATTCGCTCATTTATAGCGTCTAGCCAACGACATGCATGGCATGCCGGTCAGGCCTTGCTGTTGGATCATCTGCATCCTTTTCAGAAATACCATTGCTGAGACATGTGCAGTCATGCTTTATTACAGCCAACGCTACATGCACTCTCAGTGGCAAAGAAATATCTTGCGGGCATTAGTCCGTCGCTATCCCAAGTGGACTCATGGCTAGGCTTGCTGATTCTTGATATGATCTTGACTGAATTAGGGCAATGGCTGTTGAATGGTATTTATTCATCCGATGAGGACAGGAGCTGTATGAGTAACCGCCAGGCGAATGGCTGTTTGTTGGCTGCCATGACTTGTTTCCATCAAGAACCCACCCATAATCAGTGCTGTAGAGTATGTTACAGTCGGGAAGCCCGTGGCCTTAGCTCATCTAGTTAGATGTGAGGGCCTGCTTCAGTTCAAGAGGAGACGAGCGAAGCAAGCATTTAGGGCATCACTGCCCACATACAGATCGTTATGTGGTTGTCAACATGCACACTGGCACATCTTAACCCAAGTGAGTGTGGTAGTTGCTGCATGATACATGGGCCATCATATCTTAAGCTCATTTTTGGGCACCAATACCAGTCTGAAGCAAGGATTTGGACCCCTGAACAGCTGAAAGGGCGACCTCTCAGAATACAGAACAGCACATTGAAAGACGTACAAGCTCAAGGATTTCTGAGTCGTGGGGTGGGAGTGATTATGGTGACTAGCTAACGGCAGTGTGTGTCCATCTTCACTTCAAGTTCGGCTCGCATTCTGTGCTATGCTAAGCGCCATGGCGCCAATGTGTTAGCGAGAATACGAAGTAGCCAGACGATGTTGATAACGAGTATTTCGGGAGTTGCAAGGGGGATATTTCCCGTCTGCATTACCCCATTGCCTGCATCGGAGCAACGCCTAGCCGGTACATTTCGATGGATCTCGGTATAGCCGCTTGGTGGAACAGTCGAGTCCCAGTCCGGATCGCCATGAAGCCGTTTGATCAGCCACTGGACCAGGAAGAGCCTAGGATCGGTATGCTAATCATGCCTTGCTCCCATACCGGAGCTATGGGCAAATTGTAGCTTAGTTCATATATGCATGTTAAGATGAAGACTGGGGACAAAGCAGGCAGCCGTTGTGGGCGTGTCAGGACTAGGAAGTTTGCGGTTCCTAAGCAGGGAGAATCAATAATACTGAATCACCGGAACTTCCCATAACTTGCCTCCAACGATATGGGCTGGTTTGCACACTAGTAACCTAGGAGCGAGTGAGTCTCGTGGTGCACCTAACACGATTCTGGCGCAAATTGCGGACATTAGTCCATGATTCCATGTTTATCATATGCAAGATGATGAAGTAATGATCCAAAGACTAACAATTCGATAAATAACAAGCGCTCAACCTTAACGGGCCAACGGTGTTGCCATTTGCCGCGCTTGTGGTGTCATGGAGGCGCCCCAGAAGAGTCTAGACGCGCTCTTGGAAGTTAGGTGTTGTTTCACTCAATCGGATGTGCTTCTATCCGTGGCCTAATCTTCAAAGTTCAAAGGTCTCTTTTGTTTGATAAGGCTGAGTTCAGCTCGACATGGATCTTGCCTGGGCTTTGGACCAACGGTGTTCTGCCTGTCATTAACATATTGACTTGTTCAGGGTACGTGGTTGAGACACTCGACCATCGTTTGACCAGCTAGCCAAGTTAGGTTCCACAGCGATTCAAGTGTGGAATAACCAACTGTTGAAGTGGGCTGCTAGTGAAAGTCGACTTCTCGTGGTAGTCCAGCCGATTGTGTGCGCTACCAATGCAGTCAAGATGAGTTTATGGTCTCACCTGGAATTATGGTTCTTGATGTTCGGCCGTTATCAGACTGGATATTAGAATGCCAACTCCTCAGACGGCAGACCTTGGCGGTCGACATTGTAATCACGAAACTCAGCTACATATGCGACTAAAATATTCTCAATCCTCACCGGTATTCGATCAATCACGATACCTTTCGACGGTGCATCAGCTATAGAGCCTTGCTGATAGCCACTGGTGGAAATATGTCACATAGGTGTCCGGCCTTGGCATGGAAACGTGATTGCTCTCATATTGTCATAGTCAGGGATGCTTCTACCCCTGGCACTTCCTAATTCAACTACCTGTCTACGCAACTGGAGACACGGTGTTGGTTTCTCATCGTCAAAGGCTACCTGACATCTCGTCATGCTCGTGTTTTGCCGTAACTTCAACAGAATCCTATAGGTAACTGTAAGGAAGGCTCATTGATTTCGTGGCGTCTAAGTAAACCCTGTTGTACATTCCCCTTTAACAACACCGTTTAATCCTTCTTCAGGGACAAGAATGATTCTTCAATACCATCCGCAGTAATGATGAGCATTTGAAGGTTATCACCAACCTCAATGTGACGCTCAACCGCACCATCGAAGGCATCCTTGACGACGGTCTCGACCTCAGTTCGTGTCAAAGGACGTCGCTCACGCTCCTTGAGCTCGTGGCCCTCCCCACTTCCGGGAATGTACTGGTTCTTGAAGTTGACCTGGTTATCGAGGAAGGGCATGATCAAACTGCCCGCAGCACCACCTGCTCGGCACTGCTCCCGCTCGTAACTTCCCACGGGGTCGTAAGAGTACACGGCACCCTTGCCCTCCTCATCCAGACCGCCGAGCATCGCATGCGAGTAGTAAGGGAAGAATCGCTTCCCGTAGAGGACTGTGGAGAGACGCTTGGCGCAGGCGTTGACGGACATAGGCTTGCCGTGGCGGTAACGGTAGATCTTGCAGATGGTGTCGAGGTGATCGCGGAGGGCCTCGCCATCGGCAGCGAAGCCAACGACGGATAGAACTAGTGTGGCATCCTCCTGGGAGGCAGTGGTTCCTCCGATTCGGAAAACCTTGGGGGACATGCGAGAGTTGATGCTGTATCCGCTGGTGTGGCGGGTGTCACCGGCCATAATAGTGAAGTCGGCGCCGGCGATGGCAAGAGTTGAGCCACCATTGTCGGTGTAGCTGGATTTTGTTAGCCATGAGCTCTGGGAATGGCCGAAAGAGGTGGCTCACGGGTTAAATCGGTGTTCTCGAAACTCTCCATGGTTAGTCTTGGGAGCATCAGAGAACGAGTAGTTGGGCCCGTTCATCAAAGGGTTCTGGCTGAACATGGCACTGCCCATGATTGCAGGTTATATGATGTGAATATGTATCGCTCTAAGTGAAGGAAGTTTTGGTGATATGCGGAGGCGATGGTGATCGGATTCCTGGTTGATGGTGTTGACCTTGATATTGCCTTGTCACTGACGATAGAGCTGAGGTTAAGACGCACGCGTCAAGCTTGCAGCCTTGCCCACCAGCCCACTTGAACTGCAGAGCTGGGGTAGCTTCGATGACTAAGCCAAAGCTCGACAGGGGTTCACCTCCTAAGTTCACCTAACAACCCATCGCAATTCGAAGGTCGGCTCCAAGACACAAATTTGTTGACAATACCTACTCTTTCGGAGTTTTGTTATTTAGTCTGTCGTGCTTCAAAGCGGCTGTATCGCCTGCGCATTAATCATGACAGGCGACATTCGCTCTAAAGCGCTGCAGAAGATAGCTTCGCTATCCGCAAGTAGCTCCACGACATCATTCGACCGATCCGACCTCGACCGACTGTGCAGGGCGTGCCACGCCGGCGCGAAGAGCAAGGACTACGTCAATGGCTATCAGAACAAGAACTCTTTGGGCCGAGTGCCTATGGTAGGTTGCCAAGGGATTCTGAGGATATTGTAGCAGAAATTGACAATGGCAGTCCATTCGCGAATTCGAGGTCTTGATAGCATTGTGTAAAACGGCCCCAAAAATAAAGTCAAACCAGAGCGCCCAGAGGCTTTCGTACCAGCTTTTCCCGTATATTCTCGAAGCACATATACAAATCTTTGTTCCGTCGCCCTTCTTCCGCAAGATCGATCCGTCTCCTTCCGAATCCTTGGCCTTTCATGTGACAGGGGCTCTGCTGTCTCTTGGCATCAACTACGACGAGCTTCAGGAGAATGTTACTGATAAGATCTGGGCCTTTGTGAACTCTTGTAGAAGAGCTACCGAGAGTATCGTCTCTCCTCAGGCGGGAGACCCCGAGAATCCGCACTTGGAGGACGCGGTTCGAACTGTGACAATTGCCGTGGCCCTTCTTGGATTCCTCGATGCTGCCGCTGCTCAGGCCGATTTCTGGAGAGCCGGTGGTCGATTGGCTCTGATCAAGAAGATCAGGGAGCTACTTTCCGAGCCGTTTCTCATCGCGGTTGAAACAGCACTATCCACTATCCGCAACTGTCATAGCCAGGACCGCGAGATTAAAGAGTGGAAGAGATATTTGCGCCACTATGCTTCGTCTGGACGACCTCTTGGAGCTATGCTTCTGCACCGAAGCTTTGCCTGTCTCATCGTGGCCAGCACTTCGTTGATGGTGAAGGACCCTCGCTCTCTGAGACAGTCGCATGTGCTGGATATCTATATCGCCCAAGGCGAGGATTTGCGCAACATCGCTTCCTCTGCGCACGAGGGTGATTTTAAGACCGTCGAGGACTACGCAACATTGGCTATTGAAGAGATCCAGTATATTGAAGGTGGCGCCGACTTCATTCGCATGGGATCGCCTGACCAGCAGAGTCTCGCATATGCTGTAAAGGCCGCGGCTCTTATCTCCTACTTGAACTGTGCCTTGCTCAACGAAGATGCTGCTGATGCGGAAGTTCTCATGAACTGGCTTCAGGAAACCCTGGATGACTCTGCTCAGATGGCCGACCCAACCCTTGCTTCGGTTACGTTGAAATGCTTGGCTCTCATCTGCCAGATCTCGCCCTCTTTCTCTTCCAATGTCAGCCGTATTCTGCCTCGATTCATCGTGCAAGATGCCCCCCAGAAAGATATCGTCACCATCGCCTCCAACAGTCTGGCTTATGCCCTCAAGATGCTCTCTAAGGATGCCGTCATCGGCACACTCTACACCCTGGGTAACGTTCTTAGCCCTGGATCGGATCAGGCGTTTGGAAATGGTCAGATTGATGGGTCAGTAAGCGATACAGCACTCAATCCAATCTATCCCAACCGTCGGTCTATAGGGAGCTCCATATCTCTCCAGATGTATGGAGAGGAAGAGACCGCCATCGTCTCTGGCAATGTTGTGCAAACAATTTGTGGAATTGCTGCCGTTTTCAAGGATGAGAAGATCACTGCACTGGCCCAGTCCATGCTCCAACAGAAGCTTGAAAAGGTTAACACGGGGGTAGATGCTCGAATCATCAGCGGAGCGGCAGCTCTGGCTCTTGAGGGCGGTCAGCTGGAGTTCCGCTCTTTACTCAAGTTATTTAGCAAACTGTGCCACACTGGAGTCATTGAGAACCAGCTATTTTTGCTTGACGCCGTAAGTCATTTCACTGTCCTTTATCTATCTTAACAATTGCTTACTTGACTAGGTGAGAAACGCCCGTACCTTCATATCTGCCAACCTTCGACGTGACTCGCAGTTGTTCGATATCTACTTTGAGCACCTGCTTGACAACATCATTGGGCTTGGTGATGTTCACTCTTCTGGTCATACCAAGGAATCAGATGTGCAAATGGCTGCCAATGAGATTGCCGAGCTTCTGCATCCATTGGCGGTCTTCATGTCCAGCAACGATTTTGCTTCTGAGCCCATTACCGACGACGAGACATATTCTCTTCTCAGGGATGCTTGGTTCAATATCGTGGTGCATGGCTTCACCACCAACACGGATCGTGGCAAGCAGTATATGAGAGAGTTGCGCATGATTGCTATACACTCTCCACCCCTGGTGGCTGAGCAGCGAGGAGAGCAGATTGAGAGTGACATTGAACTCAATACCGTTCTGCAACGAGGTATGAGCGGCGACAGAGAATCTTTGCAGAAGAAGCTCCTGAGTGATCTTGTGCCGACAAAGGCAAATGACATTAGGAGCCTTAGCTACCGCAAGGTAATCTTCCTCCAATCTGCTTACCTTATGGAAATCCTTCGAGCCGACTCAGGTGATTGCACCAAGGTCTTATCCTACTTCTTGGAGCCAAGCATGTCTAAGAGTGAGGTCAGCAGCGCCATGGAGGGTGTTGCCGCTGCCGTTATGGACAAGTATATTCACAAGACGCAAAGTGGCACAGAGCCAACCTTTTCAGCCCATTACGCCGCTGAACAGCTCGCTACTATCTTCTGCGGTTGCTGTCATCGTATCGAGCGAGTCCAGCAGGCTGCATTCGTTTGCGCAGACCGCATGCTTCGCGAGATCCCCTCGGTCATCTCTTACCGATCATCGCTCTTTGCGTTGATAGAGCTGCTCTCTTTGATGTGGTCCAGCTGCTTGGAAGCAGAGACAGATGTCTACGCTCCTCGGTCTACTTTCACATCCGAACTTGGCGGAGTGACTGTGCAACTTTCAGACGACTACGACTTCCGACGATGGACCATGGATATCCTCAACCGCAAGGCCAGAGTATGGGTCAACGCTGCCATCAATGTCTCCCCTCTGGACGTGAAGGGTATCTTGCAGACTTATCTTTCTGAGTTTAGTGATGAGGGAGCCTATGGCCATGTTTCTCTGGGAAGATCGTTCGCTCTCGAGATGGGATCGATTATTCCCTCAACAGATAACCGCCTTCAATCCATGGACAAGATTGGTAACTCGAGCGTCAACACGGCATCTGCTTTTGTCGCGCAGTACACAACTCGCCAAGAGTATCGCTATGGCGAGACGCTCCCGGACCGTGGCACAGAAATTATGAGTTTTATGAACCATAACCGACGTATGTCATTCGTGCAGTCCTCCATAAAAGAGAGCGCCAACGCCACTACTGCACTAGCTCATATTGAGGCTCGAATTCTCAGCAAGAAGAGCACCTCCATCACTGAGGTTCGAGACATTCTACGCAGGGCAGCTGCCCTTCTTTGTCGCACAAACAAAGATGAAGCTGCTGTTGCCCATCATCTCGTGAGCATCCCGTTCGCTCTTTTTACTAAGCAGTCAATCAATCTTGGTGTTTCTCTGTGGCTTGGTGTGATAAATGAGAACCCAAGGCAGGAGTCGAGGCTGTTGAACGAAATTGCTCAGCAATGGGAGTTTACTCTTACCCGAAAAGTTGGCCTTTTCAGCCCAACCTTGAATCATATTGACCCATTCTTCTTGAAGGAGGAGTTCGCACCCAGCGAGCTGGAAGCTTTGGCTAAGAAAAAGCAACTGGTGCATGACATTCTTGCTCCCCATACCCGGCTGCTCCAGTTCTTTGCCAGTCACTATAACGCTACCAGACTCGGCAGCCCTGATATCCAGAAGGTGTTCCTCCGCATGCTCGACCTTACCCTCGAGGCGATGAAGCAATGTGCAACTCACCCTATGGCTAGAGAGATCCGATTCCAGATTATTATGTTCGGTCTCCGTGTCTTGCGTTCCAGTACCACCTTGAAACCTGCAGCACAGTGGAGGCTCAAGGAGAGAATTCTTGCAGCCGGCCTGTCTTGGTTCAAGTCATGCCCCAAATGGTCATTCGGAAGCAATCTTTTACAGATGAAGACCGAGATTCGTCTCATCTCTGACGTTCTGGCAGCCCTGCAGCAGGTCTCTTTCATCGGCGCCCAGACTGTTGGCAACGTAAAGTCCCTGCAGTCAAAGGAGCAGCTGCTTGACCTTCTACTTAGACACGAGCAATGCCGTCTGGTTGTCTGGGTCAACCCACTCAATAACGCCAACAACCAAGCTCTGGCTCAGTTGGTTGGTAAAGCACCAACTGAAGCTGCCCTTCTACCGCTTATACGCACAGCTTGGTGGCAGGATCCTGCTATTGCGATTGAGCTAGCAACACGATTCCCCTTTCCTCGTCTGCAGCGCGATATCAGGTTCCTGCTCCTTACCATGCCTGAAAAGGCCATTTTCGAGCCTGAAGCTCTGCACATGATCTTTGGAGGGTCTCTTCCCGATGATGTTGGCGCACAACAGCTCAAGGTATGTCTGAAGTACTGACCAAACGCGTACAGTGCTAATGTTCGACAGTATTTGCTATACTGGGAGCCTGTGAACCCCGTGACAGCGGTTACCATGTTCCTTCCAGCATACCAGGATCATCCCTTCGTAATCCAGTACGCCATGCGTGCGCTGGAGAGTCACTCCGTCGATGTGACCTTTTTCTATGTTCCCCAAATCGTCCAGTCCCTCCGCTACGATAGCCTTGGATATGTGAAGCGGTATATCCTGGAAACTGCTCAGTTCTCTCAGCTGTTTGCTCATCAGATTATCTGGAACATGAAGGCCAACTCGTACAAGGACGATGATGCTCAAGTTCCTGATGAAATTAAGCCAACCCTTGATACCGTTATGGCTCAGATGATTGACGAGTTTGCGACTGAGGATCGTGTCTTCTTCGAGAGAGAATTTGCCTTCTTCGATGAGGTGACTGACATCTCTGGCAAGCTTAAACCATACATCAAGTTGTCAAAGCCGGAGAAGACGCAGAAGATCGAGGAAGAGTTGCGCAAGATCAAGGTTGAGGTCGGCGTCTACCTGCCTAGTAACCCCGATGGTGTTGTCATTGGTATTGATCGCAAGTCCGGTAAGGCTCTGCAGAGTCACGCTAAAGCGCCATACATGGCCACGTTCCGTATCCAAAAGAACAAGGGCGGAGTCTCTGAAGTTGATGAGATGATGGAGGAGAATGACGGAGAGGGCCACGGAACCCCTGAGAGGACTGTTGAGGTCTGGCAGTCAGCTATTTTCAAGGTCGGCGACGATTGTCGACAGGATGTCCTGGCGTTGCAGATGATTGCGGCGTTCCGAGGCATCTTCCACGATGTTGGCCTAGACGTCTATGTCTTCCCTTACCGAGTCACAGCCACAGCTCCCGGGTGCGGTGTCATTGATGTGCTTCCCAACTCGATCTCACGAGATATGCTTGGTCGTGAGGCTGTCAACGGCCTTTACGACTACTTCATCTCCAAGTACGGCAACGAGAACTCGCTCCGATTCCAGCGCGCCCGCAGCAACTTTGTCAAGTCAATGGCTGCTTACTCGGTCATTTCTTACCTGCTGCAGTTCAAGGATCGACACAACGGTAACATCATGATCGACGACGCCGGCCACATCCTGCACATTGATTTCGGTTTCTGCTTCGACATCGCCCCTGGAGGTGTCAAGTTTGAGCGCGCCCCTTTCAAGCTCACAACTGAGATGGTGGCTGTCATGGGCGGCTCGATGGAGCACCAAAGCTTCAAAGCATTTGAAGAGCTTTGCATCAAGGCATTTCTTGCCAGTCGCCAGTACTGCGAGAAGCTGAGCCAGATCGTCCTGCTCATGATGGACAGCGGCCTCGACTGTTTTAAGCCTGAGAGTGTCAAGCACTTCCGTGAGCGTTTTGTCCTGGACAAGAGCGAGCGCGAAGCGGCCAACTTTATGAAACATCTCATCAAGACCAGCTACTCGAGCTACAGTACTAGTGTATATGACCACTTCCAGCTTTTGACCAACGGTATTCCCTATTAAGGAAGAGCATAAAGAGGAGGATCAACAGGAGATGGGCCTGGTAGCTTGATTATATTGATTTCTCTAATTCTTTTCCAAGTCTTCGTAGGAGAGATGGTAGGATACGCGGCTATCCTTCCTTATTCTTTGGTAATAATAAGTTTAGCTCAGCTCGCTTTTGATAATATATAAATCTATCGTACAGTGCAACAACCAGTTCTTTCAGTATCCACTGCATAATCTACAAAGCCTTCGCGCACTTGCTTGATACCCCAGAGCATGAAAAATGCGCAGCTCATTTGTAGATATGAGCTGAACCGGCTCTGGAAACTGAGGCCCTATTCTCTCACCACTTCAAGGTAGGGGAGGTAATCCCCGGCGATTTTTTATTAACTCCGAACCCCCGGAATTAACCTCATTTGGGTTTCGCGGCAGATCCTTTGAGCATATGTGTCGGAGCGTTGTAGCTTGTATAGTCAACGTGAACAAAGGCTCTGTCAACGATTGGCACAGACTCGAGGAAGTATGTGAGCACCTCGCTAAGATCGTGACTGTCCTTGAGGGGCGTCGCGGCAGAGAGCACAATATCGACCTCGACAAAGAGCTTGTCACCGGCGTGATATGCGCGCAAATTCTGGATCTGGCGGATGGCTGTGGCGAAGCGCATCGTCAGGTACAACAACAGGTTACGCTCGTCGGGCTGAGCTGAGAAGCCTGAGAGGTTGCGGACGTGATGCGCTGAGGTCTGGCTCCAGTTGAAGATGACAACCATGGAGAGGAACAAACCACCAAAGGCATCCAACCACCAAACTCGTGCGTAGAAGCCGACTGAAGAAACGGTCAGCATGGGTTCAACCTCACATCGCATGTCAGAGCAACTTACTAATAGGGAACAAGATAGAGCCCGTGTTAAAGATAACATCCGTCTTTGCATCTTCAGCCCTGTGACTTAATTAGACATGGCCTATGAGAATGGATGAAGCTGAACTTACAATGCCCTGACGCTCGAATTCTTGACGACCCGGCACCAGATCCAACAGGCACCCTTGATAACAATGGTTGAAACCATGATTGCAATGGCTGGAATACCAAGCTCGAGAATTGGGTGTTCGGGGTCCATTAGGCGCTGAATACATTCGAGTCCGACCTGAACAAAGGACGTGATCATAATAATCGAAAAGACGAGTACACCAAGAGGTTCAAGTCTGGCAAAAACGTTAGCTTCCTGACATATGCGATGATGTCAACTATGCGACAGAAATATTAGAACTTACTTGCGACGACCAACAGGATAGCTGTACTGGTCATGATGACTGGAGGAGATGAGACGTGTGGTTATCCATACGATAATAGTACTGAGAAAGTCCAGCACAGCATCGACCAAACTAGCAAGAACCGACATGGAAGGGACAGATACGATGACAGCGAGCTTTCCAGCGAGGAGAATACCGTTGGCAATAAAGTTGACCCAAATAGCCAATGTTACGATAGGGTCGTCACTGTCGATCTCAGCATCCTCAAGCCAGGGCAGCAAAGGCTTGGGACCGTTGTCATCGCCTTGACTAGCGGGCACTGAAGGCGGCTCCTCGTTCTCATCCTCGCTGTGATCCGGCCGTTGGAGAAGAGGAAGGTTCTCAGAAGATCGGAAGATATCCTGAGGCGTGCGGGTGGCAGGGAGCTTGGTAGACGAGTTGTTGGGCTTGACGCTCACGGCGCCATATGATCCAGGGGTGAAAGATGCAGGAGTCGAGCCATTGAGGGGAGATGTTTCAGTGGTGTTGGTGGTGGTCTCCTCCGTGATGGTATCTGGCACGTCAACTGATCGGAAAGCAGAGGAATCGAGCTCTGCCTGGTACTCGTTGAGTAGATCGTGGGGGATGGCCGAGTCGAGGAGAGCATCGATGTAGAGGTATTGTTGGATCAGATCGTTTGTTCTCTCATAGTACTCGCGCCTGTTGAGCTTGATTAGCAGATGCGCAAGGCAAAGGCGCATTCCAATGGCAGCGTGGACCTACAGAGGTTTAGGCATGGCAGAGAGCTCCTCTTCGGGTTTCCAGTACTGCTCCCAGCGGTATCGAGGGTTGCTCCTGCCAATTAGCCCTGCGCTGCGGTTCTGCGGACCATGGAGCAGCTGGGTAAGGCGGCGCTCGTCGGCGAGCAGCCTGCCAAGCTCGTCATTGTCGTGACGGATCAATGCAGTTTCCTCGTCATCAGGGCCCATCCAGAAGGGGCCAGAGTGTGTAGGAAGGGAGCTGCTCAAGCTATGCACGCTCTGAGCAGAGCGGTTGCGGATCAGGGACTGGAGATGGCCACTGCGAGTGCCCAATGGATTGTGGCTATCATCGTTGGAGAGGAAAGAAGGGCGCCGCAGCTGACCATGACTGCCGTGCTTTGAAGGGGTGTTTGGAGAGCTCATTGTCGCGATGTGTGTCGCTTTATTCGCAGCGACTGGCGAAGGAGGGAATTGAGGAGCTTAATGGTTGAGGAGATGAAATACATATATATATATCTCGCGAAGAGAAGAAAAATAAGGTAAAACGCGAAACGAGTCAGGTTTGATGCTGGGGGGGGGGGGGGGGGGTTTGAGGTATCAAACAAAGTTAGAAATGGAAACAAAAGCGCCTATCCGTTAAGGGTGTTTTCCCACGTCTCCGCCCCGGCAGTCAAATATGATAGATAAATAATGTCCGTTTTCACTACAACCTAAAAACAATAGTAGGGGTTTTAAGGTGTACAGCTGCGTTTGGTGAGGTAAATAAATTTTCAAAAAAGAGACAATTTTGGATGATTAGAGAAGAGATTGATTAGATCCAGTGTATCGAGGCTATTCGCCGATATGCTTGTCTTGATGCTCCGCCAAGCATAAATACCCTGGGCGTTTCGCCCCTCTCGCGAACGGGTCCCTTACTCCAGACCAGGCACAGCATGCACAGCTACCTACCTAGATAGGTATCTGGTGTGTTGATGTTGAGGAGGACCCATGAAATAGAGGGGCAAGCCATTGATGCTACTCGAGTGCAGGTGGGAGTTCCGTGGCACTGAGTCAGGTATGTATAATGAAAGTTTTTCTTATAAGGTATCTTGAGACTATTTTCGCGATACTATGTTTTGGAGTAGTTACCACAGCCGAAGCCGAGGCAAAACAAGGCGACCTGAGTGCTGGGATCAGCTCCTTCCGCTGTGGGCCATCCACTGTCTGAACTCTGAAGCACCAATTCAAACGTTCAGGGCCGTGATAAGCTTCAGGGCTCGCTCTTGGCTGCTGTGGGTGATCGTTTTCCTTGCCGCGCCGAGGTTTGAGACTATGTATATGCATCCCTGGTTGCGGAGAAAGATGGAGGTCTAGGTTACAGAACCTCAAGAGTTAGAGCCAACATTGACTTTGGATAGACATTGTTCAATACAACCTTAGCATTTGTATGCGTATCAGGTCAATACCCGTGCTCTTGCAGCTTACTCGTTTCCACTCCACCACATATCCAATTCAACCTTGACTCTGCGGAGTATAGTTGCATACATACATTCCAGTCGTTCCAGTCCTATATATCCGATTCCCAACCTCGCCAATTCATCCAAACAGGGCAGGTCCTCACTTCAGAGGTAATGAATTTAGAACATTCAAGGTTGCGAACATTATTGACTGAGTCGCAGTTATTATGCACAAGTTCAACATGACCTTCGTAGGTTCATTGGGCAGACAACTTCCTCTTTCAAGAACTACCTAGTTATAACATAGACTATCCATCTGGACTTCATCGTCAAACTCGTACAGAGTTGTATGCTTCGTGGGGCCCAATGCACAGGACTGCCTATGAAACAAATCGCCATAACCCTAGATGCAGGCAGAGTTGCTTTCTAATTGTCCTTGTAGTCATTAATACAACAACTGATCAATCACATAACTGTCGGTGGTTGGTCTAGGCAATTAACGACTTGAATTGCTCTCACTTTCACATGCCACTACCAGTCACTCACCATTACTCGCCATCGCAATACTGTAGCAAATGTATTCGATACATATATGCGATTCAGCAAGCATGCCAGTTCTGTATTGAAATCTGATCAAGGCTTTCGCCGTGGATCTATTGTCCCGGTCCTATTTTGAGAGACATGCACCTTACAATGCAGTGAGGTCGAAAATGCTCAAAATACTCCGACGAGTCAACTGAGATCAATCGGAGGATTTCCAAACCTCAACCACCATGCAATACGGCTTGTTAACATCTCTGCCAACAGCCAACGCTCCAAATGTCTCACCCACACCGTGCGGCAAGCATGGTATCTTCATTTGTCTTAAACTTAGCGTATCGGGGAGTGATCGTGTTGATCCACCGAGGCCACGCAATTCATGTGTCTTGACGTGCATCAGCATTGTCTAAGCTGCCGTGTTGCACGAATCCGTCACCAGGGGAGCCAACCGGAAGACTCTGTCTTTGAACACCACAAAGAGCAAAGCTTAAGTGAAAAGCCAGAAAAAGCACGCACGCATTCGAGCAACCTTCTCAACAGAGTGTCACCGGTGGAGCCGCATTTTGTCCTTCGCCTTGTTTTGTCTTTTAGTCCATCATGATCTTCCTTGAGTTTTCGATCGTGCTGGCTAATATCAGGAATGATGAAGATAGGCGCTTATGACGGAATGTTCGAAAGATGGAGAGACTCCATTTTTAAATTCCCTGGCACCTGGATCAAATCATAAATCGGTAAAGACAGACGGAAAAAAGAAAAGACAGAGACAAGGGCCGCACGGTTAGACGTTGACGGTTGTTTGCTGATGGCTAGTTAATTACAGCCTGAACCCGCTTGGACGCGCTTGTTGACAGCAGCACAACAACGCATCACAACAACGACGATTTGCAACCTAGGCATCTTAAATCTCACTCCTGGCCCCCTAGCTCTGTGGAGAATTTAACGTCCACTCCACAGCGTGCAAAATATCCGTGATATTTGCAAGGAATTCCAAGAAAGAGACGAGAGGGGGCTCCGGGGCTGTATCCAGGCTGGACAAGAACAAGCTTTGAGCTGATGTTGGAATCGGGTGACAACTCTCGATTTGTGTGTCTGCAATAATAGCAACTGTAACCCAACCTGTCCAAACTGTGTGGGAAAGCAATTGTCAGCATGCATCATGACCTGGTGACGCTCAGCCATAGGTAGTCCATCATTAAAGGTGTCCTCACTCTCCTTTAACCTTATTTCCGTAAGTGGAACCCGGCTCAGCCTAGTCCGAACTCCGTGTAGCAGCGGGATAACTGAGATGTTGTGGCGCGGCACACAGCAGATTGCTCGCTCATACAGAGTACAGTAAACGAGTTTATGTCCTCCATGCTCCGTATCGTATGCCGGGTGAAGAATTTGCTGAAGCCGTTCATTGAGCCCCAAGATCACGGATGGGCCGCATCGAATTGTCAGCGGGCACTCCAAAACATCTCCAAGTGTCCATTAATCTCCTCCTTGCTACAGTCAGCTGTAGTTGATACGAACCTCACATGCCTTTCTCCACGGATGGGCCGCATCGAATTGTCAGCGGGCACTCCAAAACATCTCCAAGTGTCCATTAATCTCCTCCTTGCTACAGTCAGCTGTAGTTGATACGAACCTCACATGCCTTTCTCCACGGTTGGGCCCCTAATAAGAAGCATTGGCCAAGCTTTGATCTAAAAAAGACCAAGCTGGGGACAGGGGCTGAGAGAGGGACGAGAGGGAAAAAGGAGGGCACTCCCACCCCTCTCATTTTTGTCCAAGGACCTCAATCAAAGCTTGATGATTTTCGACTGATGAGCCGCGTACCTGAACTTGACCCGATCAGGCTTGAGTTTCTGTGACGATAAGTTTGCTAGCATCCGATTAGGTTGCATACAAGCACAGTGCGGTAGCATTCGCATCATTAACTGCTGAAAGATCTCCTCCTGATTAACCTGGATTTCGGGTTCTTGTCCAAGTTTTGCGGCCTAGACCCAGGCCCGAGCTCGGTCCTGCAAGAGAACAAATGTTGTGAAGCTTGAGTTTTTTGCTATGCTAATAAGATCGTCGACTCCTCTCCTGTAGATCACACTCGCCGAAGACGTCAGTGCATGACGAAAACACGATAAGCCCAGATGATTTTCAAGATGGAAATTATGAGAGAGAGAAAAAGGGCAACAGGGCAATGGGGGAGCAAAAAGATCCATCAATAAGGTAGGATGGGATACCCTGGGAAGGATGGCGTGGTTGGCTCATGTTATGTGGAAACCAAAGCTGTGAATGCTCGTTCTTGCTCGTTCTTTTTTCTTTATTTTTCTTTCTTCCACCATTGTTGTCTGTCTTTGGTGTTCACCTTAGTGGAGATTGTTCGGCTGTCGTGGATCATAGTGGAGGCGGTCCCCTGTGCCCGCAACCCCCAGCCCGTCTGGAACTGGCAAGTCCAGGGGTTAAGAGAGCCTAAGGGAAAGGGAGAACTTTGAAGGGTCACCTCACGGCGGGAACGGCGCAACCGATCCCATCCATTCCGAGTATCCTAGGTACTATCCTATTGCAACCAATAAGTTCCTTCGTTGTCGATTCAACTCTCTTTCAGATCCAATATCCGAAGGCCCCGGGCAGTAGTTGTATTGCGTTGCATTATATTGGAAGTGAAGGAGGCCAAGACTCAATGGCTCGTTCCGAGCATTCAAGTGGTGAGTCAATCAATGCCAAGCAGAATCTAACATCATTGAACCCTTATCTCCACAAGAGCTCCATTGTCTCTATCTAGTCTCTACAATGGATATACTGTGCGTGTGTCGTAGTGAACATGGTAGTAATGCCTTGAACTTTTGAGAAACAAGGGGGCCAATGGCACGGATCAATGGATTATCACAACTACGTATGTACCTATTCATGTAAGCCAATATTGAGTCGTGGAAAGTAAAACCCTCCACATTAACTTCCACCGTTTATATCAATGATAAAAATAACCACGTCTTGACCAGGAATATTAATGATCATCGGTATTGATGCATGCAGATATTGACATTAACACCATCCTTGGTTGCCTATGGCCCAGGATGTTGCCTTGTTTTTTTTGCTTTTCTTTTTCTCGATATCTCATTCAAGAAGACAAAACAGAAGTCAACAACCAGAATCCTAACAACGGGACCCTTCAAGACATGACGCGGAGGAAATTGTAGTAGACCTTGTGTCTGCAATATCATGTGTGAAACGTCAAAGTACGGTACCGGAACAAATTGATTCAGGATAGGCCTGGTTCACCTAAGCTTAGACTGTCTCACAAGGAAGGGCTTCATTATCTGCCGCAACGTTCTCCAGGGCTGAAGGATTCTAAGGACCCAACGTAATTACTCCATAACTAAAAGTGAAGTTCAAGAAACGGACGTGTTCGCTGCGCGTAACAAGGCTATCTATAAAATACTATGCACCAGACTTTTTAGCCGTCCAAATGCCACGCAATTTCCCCCTTGGCGCACCAGTTTCCCTTTATGTTCGTTCAATCTACTCCGTAGTGAGTAGAGGAACACACCTGGCAGCTTTGGGTAAGTACCGTGGTTCATAGCTGACTATCGAAACTAGGTATTGAGCCATCGCGGCTTTGCCCGTCCTGGATTGGCCCGCGCCTCTTTAAGATGAGGCAGCCTTAACATCAGCTCTTGATCCTCCTTTGGGGAAAAAGGCTTTGAAATATTGTTTCGGATGTTTAGAGACTGTCGTTTACCATTGGTGCTGTTGGCCGATGATAGTGAGTTGCAGTTGCAGTTACAGTTGCAGTTGCATGTACGTGTACGGATAGGCTAGCTGAGCATTGTATCATAAAGCACATGCTCAGAATATGCCATTGGTACTCAAAAGTGTGTCCACGGCCGCGGTGCTGGCTCAGCGGTAGCCGTGGTTCTAAGACAAGGGTTACCGGTTCTCAAGTAGTAACGACGCTAGCGATGTGGTAGTCGGGAGAAGATACGGGCTAGACGGGCTCTGACGATGGGTCTATGGGGACGGCCATTAACCATTAACGTTGCCATAAGCGAAAAGCCAAGAGAGGCCCTTCTGGCCTTTTGATTCCTTTATCTATGATGGAGATCGGATTCTGTAGTCAAGTTGATACAGCGGGACTGTTGGGCATTGAGTTGACGATAAACAGTTGATGGTCGCAAATTGAGTTGATAATTGAAGCTTGGTGGGTTGCCAAAGTCTTTTTTCTGTTGAAAGAGCCTCCATCGCTGCTAGGTAGGAGGTACCTACCTAGTAGGTATTTACCCGATACCGAGGGTTGGTCAATCCCCGTCGAGCTTTTTTCATCCCGTCAACTTCCATCATCAATACTCAACTTACAAGAATGATTGATATTTACAGAATTCAAGTCGCATCGTTACCTTTCCTCCACAAAACGACTCTACCGAGACGGAGGCCGTGCGTAGGAGCCACGGGGGCTATAGCCTTAGAGGTCATTCGACTATACTGTATATGTACACTGTGTAACGCCTGACACCCCCGGTCAGTACGTGAGTGCGCGAGTGCGCGAGTGCGTGAGTACGGAGCGTAGGTCTTGTCTGCGCTTGGCCCGCCCATCCATCCATGTCAGGTAGGTTGGAGCCATGACCTGTTGGGCCACTGAACTGAATTGAACTGGACTGAACTGAACTGAACTGAAGTGAGCCAGACTCGCTTCTCTTCTCTTCTTTTCCTCTCGTTCAAACCTCACCACCACTCGCTTCTGGATTCTGGCCTCTCGCTTCTCGCTTCTTTCCCCCTCTTAATCAATATCCGCTTCCCACCTTTGTTGCTGTTGCGTTTCTGGACGCTGGTCCTGTCTACGCCCACTGAAAGAAAGTTGAGACGAGACAAGACACGACACGAACTGGACGTGAGCCTCTTTCTCCGTCTTACTTCTTTCTGACTACCTATACATAAATTGGGATTCATACTTTCACTTTTTGCTCCCGCTCACGCCTTCGCTCGATAGCCTTTGTCTTGTTCCGGCTTTAAACCAGCCACCTTTTTGCTCTACTAATACAAACCGTCTTTCGTTTCTGGACATTATCCATAAGGTGAGTCTCAACGATCTTTGCCTTCAATGACATGACATGCCTCCGCCTCCAACCACCCGGTTTACATGTCTCTCTGCCTTTGGAACTGGCCTCGACTTTGTCCATTCCGATAAAGCCTCGGGCCCCAAATCCTACACAAGCGCTGGTCTCACTTTCTTACTCCTACTATCTAATTCAACACCGTTCCCAACGACTGCGACAACCCTCGGTACATTCTCCGTTGCCTAAACTCCGCTGACTTGCGATTCCCCATCATGCAGTTACACGCATCTGCCTTACACATCTAGCTTGTTTGATACGGTTCGAGTTGAATACCCTCGCTACGACACGCATCGCATCGAACCTCAGCCTGGAACATCTGTTCTATAGTTTCTTCGATTACATACTACCACAAGCACCTCGCCGTCGTATATCGATCATCGAAAACATATATCAATAACTTCTGCTCATCTCGGATCACTCCGACTCCTTTTTATGGGTCGTATCTAATCCATACCGAAATTCTATTATTATACCTTCTACATGCCTAGATTCGGTGTTGCGTTCAACAGGCGGAAGTCAACCGCAACCTCGGAGGATTTCCAGAATGGCTCAGTGACACCAGAGCCATCATCATTCCGAGTTATTGAACGAACCGACCCTGCGCTTGGCAAATCATTTGACGGGGGTGCCAGATTGGCCAGGGCGTCCGGCGGCCACATTCCTAAGCATAGTCATCTGGAACTCGACACTGAAGATAACATGTTCGCTGATCTCAAGAGCGGCAACAGGTGAGTTGTTTTTTCCCCTTGATTCCCCGTCTTCTCCTGTGTGACTCGCCAAGGAATGCTGCACGACTTGTCGTTGGTCCTGGAAAGATAAAAATAAGTCATGCACAGGCGCTGACTCCATCTCAGGGGAAGTGGGGCATCTAATACGACCAAAGCCACATCAACTGATACCTCATCAAGGCACAGCAATGCCTCGACTGCCCCTTCATCTACGAATCTCGAGGGACAGGAAGAACCAAAGCATTCTTCAAAGAAAAACCTGCACGATATCGCTCCTCGATCAGGAGTCAAGTCGAGCGGGTCCGGATTTCTGAACAGAGCGGGTCGAACTTTTTCTTTCGGTGTCCAGAAAAAACACAGCGCTTCTTCTCCAAAGATCGACAACAACGACATCCCTCCCGTTCCAACTATTCAACAGGATGCTTATGGTGGAAGAGCTAGAGGTCTGACCGAATCCACAACTAGCACTGCTACACCGCCCAAGTTGGAGATGGAAAACGGAAGCGATATGGATATGGGCGGAGATTTCGGCTCCATGTTCACGTCATTCGACAAGAGGGCGAGTGTTGCTACCATGAGACCCGATGGATCCATCGCTCCTCGCTCTCTGACTAGCAACAGGCCTATTCAGCCTCCTCCTTTGAGCATCAACAAATCCACAAAGGTCGAGCAAGGCCCCGAGTCATGGCACAGCCGAAACGAGGACGATAACCTACTTGGATCCCAGCCCGGCTCACCTGAACTCGACGATGTGCCACCGCCTGTTCCGCGACACCAAAGCTCCTTCAAGACCACTAGCCGGCCATCCGACATTATTGAGGATGAGGATGCCAAGCTCCTGCAGGATTCTATCACAGTAGGACGCTTACTCTCCGAATCTAGCTCCAACCCTCCTGCCGGCCGCTACCGACGAAACGAGGATTCTTACTCTTCGTTCGAGAGAAAGCCTCTCAATACGAGCTTCAACAGAGGAGACGATAACCTGTTCGAAGGAACTACGGCGCAATCCTCGCGTGTCAACAACCGCTATAACTCGCGAGCTCCTAGCCCACAACGCAATAACAAGGTCATGACACCAGCTCAATTTGAAAAGTACCGAAAAGACAAGGAGCGCCATAGTTTGAGTGACGGAGTTCAGCAATCGACCGCCAACGATGACGACGACGAGATCAATTATGATGATGATGAGGACGAGATTGAAAAGTCCAAGCAGCAAGCAAAGCAGCGAAGAAAGCAAGAGGCTCATATGGCGGTTTACCGACAGCAGATGATGAAGGTTACTGGTGAACAGCCTGATATGCAATCGCACGAGCGCCCTGGCCTAGCTAGTTCGATGAGCGCACCTCAGCTTCACCTCACAAAGACCCCATCTCCGGGACTTCCTCCTGGTGGTTCTGATGAGGATGACGATGAAGAGGTTCCTTTGGCTATTCTCCAGGCTCACGGTTTCCCCAACAAAACCCGCCCACCAGCTAGACTGAGCACCATGGGATCCAACCCGAACCTGCGAGCATCTACCCAGTTGGCACCGCCAAGGCCTGGCTCGGCTATGGGCGAGAGCAGCCAAAACCAACGTCACTCGATGCTCCCTGCCTTTGCTCGCGGCCTTCCTCAGGATCCTTTCGTTGGTGCCAGTATCTCGAAGCCGGCCATGCGTGAATCGTTGACTTTCAGCGGTGGCCTTCCTGCCTCGGAATCCCAACAGTCTCTACCGCCTGGTGGCTTGGTTGGCGTGATTGCTAACGAGGAGCGCTCGAGGGCTATGCGACGAGGTGGCCCCAGTGCTAACGGCCAGAAGTTTATTCCTGGCATGAATGCGCCGCAGGGTCCTCCCTTTGACAACACGCCTCAGGGAATGATGAACGCTATGGCAGGCATGTACAATATGCCAGGCATGGGCATGTCCCAACAACAGATGGCTCCACCGCAGCTTACAGTGGGAGACCAGGCACAACTTCAAATGACCCAGCAGATGTCCCAGTTCATGCAAATGCAGATGCAATTTATGCAGATGATGGCATCCAACAACCAGCAGCAACCAGGAGGAATGATGCCACCGATGGAAATGCCTTACGGAGGCATGTCCGCAACACAGTCTATGAACGACCTCTCAGGACGGCACTCGATGATGCTGGAGCCGACTCTGGAGCCCCCTCAGCGTATGGACGCCGGAATGCGTACTATGAGCATGATCCAGCCCCGGCCAGGCAGCTCGTTTCTGCCGCTACCCGGCGGTTATGCTGGTTCAGTTCACGGCATGCCCATGGGCGGCTATACCCCGTCGATTGCGCCTTCTGAGCGAAGCAACATTGGTCTACCCGGTCGATACCGGCCAGTTTCACAGATGCCTGGCCCCGCAGTTCCCGACCCTCATCGACGAACCAACACCATGTCTGGGGCGCTAGGTCGTTGGGATGAGCCCAAAGGCAAGTCAACTATCAATGTGGTTAGTGCTTCTGGTGATGGGTCAGATGAAGACGATGAGGAAGGGTGGGAGGCGATGAAGGCGAAGCGTGATAAGAAGCGCAGCATGTGGAAGAGCAAGAAGGGAACGGGAAGTGATTTCGGAACCATGATATAATTGAAAGGACATACTGTGAGAAACTGTTATAAAAGAGATGGGGGGAAGATTGGTTTATATGCTCTACTTTTGCATCTGGATATCCACAGGCTGAAATAGTTCAACTTTTGATCGGGAAGCCACATACAACTGTATATTTTAGAATGTGCTTTTTACTTGGGCGTCGTGGGGAAAGATACGATTATTGGCACCGACTCATTAGGTTTGAGTCTAACGCATGATAGATAACCCTTTATGCTGGTAATTGACTAATTGGGAGGTCATCCTTGGTCTGGTGTCTATCCTGATGTAATGAACTTGCGAGGTCGCGTGGTTTCTAACCTCTTCTCATGCGCATTTTCGTATGCATTTGCCTACGTCATGCCCCGAAATTGTATAATCTGTCGCTTGTTATATGTACACACTTCTTAACCATCAATAGTTCCGTTGGCCCACTCCTTCCTCTTGACTCCCATCTCAACGGCTGCCAGACCCCAGTCCTCGCCGTGGTTGTGACCCTTACCATCAATGCCAGCACGAGCCTTTGCTTGGTCATCAGTAAGGACGGTCAAGACACCAAGGATGACGGGGACGCCAGTGTCAAGCTGCACGCGCATCAGACCCTGGCAAGTTGACTCGGCAATGTATTCGAAGTGCATTGTCTCGCCCTTGATCAGAACGCCGACCGCGATGATGGCGTCGAAAGCACCGGCAGTAGCAGCAGGCATCGAGGAGAGATCAGTAGTCGACGAAGCCAGGAGGTCGGTGGCCGAAGGACCGCCGGTAGATGTGCCCTGGATCTGAGAAGCGGAGAAGAGGCTAGGAAAATGGCGATATGTCAGCAAGCTTGGGAAGGAAGACGGATGTACGGATAATGGGCAAGGCATACCGCTGGACAGCAATGGGGAGCTCCCAAGAGCCTGGACAGGATTGAACAACAATGTTTGAATCCTTAACACCGGCCGCAAGAAGCTTTTCCTTGGCGCCAGTTACGAGAGGCTCGATAATGGTAGAGTTCCATCGGGCGTGGACAATACCGATGCGCAGACCGGAGCCGTCGTGGTGTTGAGGAGAAGGGCCCTTGAGAGACATGGTGACGAGTGAGGCTAGCTGCGGTTAAGATGGTGTGTTATGTGCTGTATGTACGGTTGGCAATTGAGATGAAGCTGTCGCGATCTGGCTAGTCGATGGTAGAGAGGGTAGACATATGGTTTAGGTTGTGAGTGGGAGCTTCCTCTGAGGACGCGGGGCTCATACTTAGGTAGCGGGGTTAGCAAGTCACGTCACAGGGGAAGAAGAGGAATGCAGGGACTGATGTGGTACGTACCTGATCGGACCTTCCTACCTAGTACTTAGGTTCTTGGCAATAGCTGGTGTCGTTCAGTGGTGTAAGTAGGAAGGAAGGACTAGAAGCTTGTTAAAATTGTCTCCTTCTTTACTTGTGTTATCTGCACTCAACTCATTATTAAGCGTACGAGATGAATCACTGCCTCTTGGTTTCCTCTTCTCTTTTCATCTTCCTATTTCTTACACCCTTGCTTTTATCCCTCCTCTTATCCCTCCAACTCCACCAGCATGATATCCACATGATCCGTGTAGTCTCTCAGGCAACCAGATGCTGTGTCTCAATGCAGCATAAATCACCAGGTCTTATATCACGATTCAATCTTCAATTCATCTCACCGCCATCATGTCAATATTCGCGTTACCACCATCTACAGCGCACCTCTTGAGATCTTCATCTACAATTGTAGATCCCCTTTCCCTTGTTAAGGAACTCGTCGACAACAGTATTGACTCAGGTGCCATATCTATCGAAATCACGATTGCCTCCAACACTGTTGACAGAATCCAAGTCCGAGATAATGGCTGTGGGATACAGCTTGAGGACTATGGCTCTCTTGGGCGTCGGTCTCATGCAAGCAAGCTACGAAACTTCGATGAACTTCATCTCAAAGGCGGTAAAACGCTAGGCTTTCGCGGTGAGGCTCTTGCTAGTGCCAACTGTCTAGCTACAATCAAAATTACCACTCGGACAGCTCAAGATCCCGTTGCATCACTTTTACAACTCAAGAGAGGATCGGGCGGTATCAGTACGCAGAAACCCATATCCGCCACTGTTGGGACAACCGTCCAAGCTGTGAATTTGTTTGAGAACATTCCAGTTCGGAGACAGAATGCTATTAGAGTGAGCCGAAAGACATTGGCGGACATCAGACGACTCCTAGAAAGCTATGTGATAGCACTCCCCCATATCAAACTCTCTCTCAAAGTGCCCGGTAGCCCAAGTCAAACTTGGCTTTACTCCCCATGCTCGTCATCAAACACGCGGGATGCAATTACACAAGTATTCGGCCATGCCCTTACTGCCCAGCTTGTCGTTTCATCGTCCGGTTCGAGCGGAGAAAATCCAGCTGAAGCACGCTTGCAGAACGTGAGGATGACGACGATTCTCCCGCGGCCCGGGGGTGATGCGAAGGCTATCAAGGGCAGGGGAGCTTTCATTTCCGTTGACTCACGACCTCTTTCTCATTTGAGGGGCACCGGCAAAAAGTTGTTTTCCATATTCAAATCAAGCCTCTCAAAAGTCTCGAGTTCGTCCGACAGTTCACGAGCACCCTCAAGTCCCTTCATGCAGCTCAGCATACAATGCTCGCCAGGTTCATACGACCCCAATGTATCGCCCCTGAAGGACGAGGTCCTGTTCCTGAACGAGCCAGCCATTCTTAGTTGCTTCCAGAATCTCTGTGATGCCGTTTACAACAAGGAAGCTTTGACTGGCAGGAAATCTCAAAACCAGCTAGTGTCGGTAGAACGCTCAGAGTCTCCCGGCATGGGAGGTTCAGGTGTTACAGATCCAACGCTGATAGATGGGTTATATTTGAACGAGGCCGAAAGCGAGTGCTTAACGGCCGACCAAGAACTACTTGATTCCCTTAGTGATGGTTTGGAAAGGTTGCTTGGTGGAAATACCGGCGCTTTCAGCAGCGGCGAGCGCAGCTCTCCCAGCGCTTTCTCCCTCCTTACTCCACCAAAGAACAATGCGCGAGCCGAACACTGGGATCAGACGAATAGCGTCAAGGAAAGACAAACGATTGAGTCGTTGATGAGAACTAGGCTGAAGGTCAATCTTTCGCGTAAAGAGAGTGACTCAACGGATCTGGATGATACAGAAGGGTTGATTTTGGTGCAAATTGCGCCTCGAAAAGCCATCTCGCCAGCTAAGACGCCATCTCAATCCCACTCTCGAGGCCGAACGTTGACCTCAAGTCGTCGTTTGGAAGATATTGGTGACTATTTTCTTCCAATACGGGACGAACCGGTCGAAATTGCTACAGATGAGACGGCTACTCCCGAAAACACAGAGCCGGACAATGGCTTTCTAAGTCATGATGGAGCTCATCGGCTACCGCTAAAAGAGCTGACAGAGTCGGATCTCAATACGTTTCGAGAGGAAGAAGAGGACGAGGAAACTGATCAAGAGTCTGTGATTGAGCTTTCTTTCGTTGAGCCGAACGTTGCACCATCTCCTCGCACATCTCCACGTCGCATGATCGGCTCTCTTGCGCCAAACATCCCCTTCAGGCCACTTACAAGACCGAGACAGGTGCCCAATCCAGATTTACAACTCGCGAATTTACGGACTCCTCCATCGTCAGACCCCACACGGCCTGACAATCTGACGACTCGAGATTCTCGACGACATTCTACCACTAATAGCTCAACCAGAGGTCAGAGGTCGTCCCGAGGCAGTGCGATGCCGTCAGTCAACAGACTAGGCGATCATGGGCTGAGGCAAAGTCGGCTGCTCCTAGGGAGCGGTCCAACTGTATCTCAAAACAGACGTCTTTCAGAGCAAGCCCGGCATGGAAACGGGTTGGCCAGCCGCAGAAGTACCTTGACACCTAGCCGCGAGGACACAAGCACACATCTTAAGGACATGTTGCACAGCAGTCACGTATATTCCGAGGACCAGGAAGGCTAGCAGCCTTTTAGGAACGAGAGCATCTCATCTCAGGACTATGTGCAGCCTGAGTTCTCCTTTCAAGGGTCAGCAAGTACAGGACCCCAACGTGGAGTTGTGGGAGGGCCTGGATTCGCGCAGAGCCAAGATAGCACCCAGTGGTTACACTCTCTACAAACACTACTGATGCGGACACCGCCTCTACAGGCGACGAGGTTGGACGAACAAACCCTAGGGGAGCATTGTCAAGCGCTGGATCAGATCCCCGACGATGGCAGCCAAGCTTCCGACTCGAGACCAACAAAACGGCAGCGACGCTGCTCAAGTATTGGGACCTCGCAAGGCGAAGAGCCAGATCCTAGATGCCTCCTCATGAATCGGCAGCGCATCTTCACGGACGGAGGGCGGTTGAGGCGCATTGCGTCGAAGAAACTTCCATTTGAAACGATACCGCAAGATGATTTTACAATGAAACTATCGATCAAAGCTAGGGTACAAATGGACGAGCTCAATACTGTGGCAGTGGAGTTTATGGCCTCGAGCCGAGCTACAGAACAACATTTGCCCATACGGTTCGAGAATATGGAAGAAGTGGACAAAGTGGACAAACTGTTGAAGCTTGCTGTTGAGTCGTGGTTGAAGGAAAACCCATCGATCGAGGTGGAGTACACATTACGATCTGAAGCCAAGGGCAAAGCAAAGGCGTAACGTATTATATCGGGCAAAGAAAAGGTACGGGGAAGGTAATATTGCTGATAATTTTGTCGCTGAAAATTATAGAGAAAACATGGAGCAGAGAGGAAAGGAGCATCTGGCTGCGGAGATTGCTTGTACAACTGAACGACTAACGTTAATCAGAGGTACTGTAATAGACTAGATTCCCGTAGTTAAACGGAACTAATAAGTTAGGCTGAGCTGATGGTGTTTGCATCCAAGACAATGCCCGATGTAGTTAGTGGCATCTGCCGGGGACCGTGATTAAGTCTGAAACGTGAATGCAAAGCATAAGCGGCCTTGAGCCTTGACTTGAGTCTTGACTTGAGTGGTGAGGTGCTTAGCTTACACATGCTGAGCGATAGCTTAGAGGGAACCAGGACCAGCAGGGCGGGAAGGGCGATTGAAGTGCAGCTTTCACTTTTGTTGACTTGTCCGTGGCCTGCGAAGCTACGGTAGGACAAGTATTCAGAATTGCATGTCTGGTGAAGTCGTCAAAAGTTTGAATATAGCCTATGTCGATCTCTGTGCGCCAGCCGCGTGGCCTCTTGGAAGGTTGAGTATCCAAAGGCACATCATCACAGATCAGCAGTGAAAGACAGCAGTATGAGCACGATATGAAGGGACGTTTCGTTCAAGGTCAAGGAAAATCTAGAATATAGCTATTGATTACTTGTTTCGTGATATCTCTAAGATAGATCTTTATGATATGCCATACTTTTGATGATCTGAATTTATTAGTTTAGGTGAAGATTGATCTTCATTATAGTTGAAGATTCCGTGTTTTCCTGTTGTGTCTCCTAGATATCATGCTTGAGGCGGTGGCTGGCAACTTTTGGGTGGGAGACTGAGACTGTGCTAGAGCCGAGAGGGTGTTGTTGATAATGAGGGTCTAGTTCCAGGGGTCTAGATCATTGATGGAACCCTATGATGACGGAGTGATGACCAGGCCGAGCATCGAGATGGGGGCTTGTAGGGTTATCCAACGGCACACGTGTTAACACGGGTGTTATTGACATGGAAATGAGGCTTGATAGGCTTGGAATTTGTTAGAAGACGTCGACCTTGAAAACGAAGTGGAGGTGGATGGGTATGGTAAAAACCAGATTTCTAGGTAATAGCCGAGGGCGAGTGAATGAGTTGGCAAGCGATTGAGAACCAATGGTTGATACGCGGGATACGGGGAGACGATCTACGAGCTGACATGTTAGGTGCATGCTGTGTTCCGTATAGAAGGTGAATTTTTAATGAACAATTGTCGGATGGAGAATGGACATGAGCTGAGAAAGTAAGTCGATGGATGTTGCTGAAAATAGGTGCCATGGAAGGTAGCCTGGTTTTTGGAGACCTTTTTTGACACTAATGGATGTAACAGGGTTATCCTTAGCTCTTCACCCCGGCCAAGCTGGGACTTACTCCACTGGGGCTCGTGGAATACAGTCGGCGAATAGGGCGGCCTGAGACCTGAGACCAGTGGAGGGGCATGAACAAAAAAAAAGGGTCGATGGGGAATGGAACTGAACAACTGTTGACTCTCTCGTATCTGCGCTGTGCTGCATAGGGGCATTGGAGCTACAGGCCTACAGGGCGAATAGGGCATCAAAACATTATTTGGAGGGCACACGGAGTATAACTGTATAATTAGTGATCATATGTCTCTTCTGTAACGTGTGGTTCCATGTCATATGCTTAACACGGAATCGGCACTCAAATCTCGAGACTTTCAAAGATCGGTTTCCAATGCAAGTAAGCAGACATGATCTGGCGTCCAATAAAGCATCTCATAAGTGCATTGCATGAAACGTTGTATATCAGCGGCAGGACCGTTACCTACTGACAGAAAGTGTACAGTAAGGTACCTAACTATGTGATTATTAGAATATTGCGTTCCGTTCCGTTCCATGGTGGAGGTGACTGGCAGAAGTCGCCTCCTTGCATGGCCGGTCTGGTTCAAAATTAGGGATTTCATTTGCTGTTATTTTTTTGCTCAATGATTCAATTTTAATCCAGAACATGGCTAGAGTGTAAAATTCAAATGTTGCAGGCGGGAGACAGGAGACACGGGAGGTTTGATACCGCCGTTTCATCTGTTTCTCTATCACAAAATCATGATGTCGATATTCATGAATAAAAAACTGTCCAATAAAAGGGATCTTTTTACTCGCAGCTGTTGCACGTTTTGGGTACTAAATCGACAGCTCCATCTCGGATGGGCTCAATCTAAGCCGCACGCCATGACGTTTTGCGCCAAACGTCACAGGCTAACTCGGAATGGGGCTTGGAGGGGGGATTTGTTTTACGAGAGCTGCAGGAGACAAGTACCGAGTACCTATATCATCATTTCACCATCAGTCAGGATGAACACTAGATATCGTCCGATAAAAAGAGCGACCAAATGCGAAAAACTTTAATCATCTTTATATTACTAGCATCGTCTAGTCCGAGTATAGTCGCACCGAGATATCCGTAGATCATCCCTATTTTCTTGATAAGCATCCATAAATTGAGCTCTTAAATCTTAAACCCTGAGTCTGAGATATCTCGGGTCCGTGGCCTGAGATAAAGATAGACCTTTAGCGTCGACCCAGCCACAACGCCCAGCCCAACGAGCACAAGCTCCAAATCTATCATTGACTAATCCTTCATTCCACAAAATCTCACTTGAGGCTAGGTTTTGAGATCCTCCATGCCAGGGCTGAATTTTATTTTAGATGAAAGAGAATAAATATGAGTACCACAAAGAGACAAAAGAACTCCAAGTATAAAAGTATAGATCTTGTAGTACGGAGTAGATAGGTACGGATTCATAAGACATCCGCTTACCTCCATGCCACAATAGGTATGCTGTAGATCCTCACAGGGGGATCGCCAACAGTTCACGGCGGGGAGTGCCCAGACTGACAGTTGGCCGGGCGCGGCCATTGCAGCTAGACCTATCCGTTAGTACCTACCTAGGTATTGGATCCATCCATCATGGATCGTGAAGGTTTCCACAGGTACCAGGCACTACCGTTAGAGCCTAGGGCGGCGTCTTACAGGGCACCCGGCCCCTTCTAAGTTCGACATTCTACGGGTCAGGGCCATGTTTGCTGACGGGACAGCTATCTCATCCATTCAATGTATCTAGTACCTGCACCCAAACATGCTTATCCCTTCATGGGGGAACCCCCGTTATTTTTTTCCTACTCGAATCATGGACGCCTCTTTTATTTCCCCCCAAAAAAAGAATCCATCCGTCCACTTTCAGTCAGGTTCGATCAAACCCCATCACAGTTCAGGATCAAGGCACACACGCTGAACTTGCACACGACCTGACCTTTGCGCGCTCATACCACACCATACAGGCACTGCACACGCTTTTTGTCTCTCTTCCTTTCTTTCTTTTTTCTCTTCCTTTCGTTTTACCTTTCCCTTCCTTCCTCACTCGTTCGTTCCTTCGCTCGATTCGTTTCGCTTCGTTTCCCTATTCTGTAGTTTCCATCAGCCTACCTACTTTGACCTTACCCTTTACTCTAGGTAACCTTTTGTAGCTTTCACCACTTGATCCGTGGCCATCGATCGTATCTAGGCCTCCCGTTCAGCTGGCATCTCGAGAATCACGTTCGTTCGCTCACTCGCTCGCTTGTACGCTGGTTGGTCTGAAACCTTCCGTCGGCTTACCCTTTCTCGACACCCAAGATGATCTCCGGCTGAACCACCACCAACAAACCCGATTCGATTACTCGCCTGCTTAACTTCACGAACCCTTGCCCCCCGCCCTGGGCTTCTAGTCCTCATCGGCAACTCAGTCTTGATTATCTCAGCTTCCTGGATAACTTTGAAGCTATGCAGCTTGGTCTGGCTGGCCAACAACTCATCGACTACTCGCAGGATTGTCGCCCTTGCACACACCATCGCGGCCCTTCTCAGGATCAGCCCAGGAGGCGACATGTCGCACGGTCATCGAAACGTCTATTCTCTGGCACTGCGCCCGCTGCCGTCGCTGCTATAGATTCATCTAATCACTCACAATCTCAGCGTCATTCCCATATCATGTCACAAGCCGCTCCCCGACGAAGGACGTGGGTCGCTCAACATGGAACGATATCGCGATTCTCGAGAAGTGTATTAGTCGCCTTTCTCATCGCCTTGCACGCCGTGTCACCTGCCCATGCCGTCAGGATTCCTTTTACGAACTGTCTCAGCGATTCCTACCGCCTGAACGAACCGACGAGATTGCAATGGGTTCCTTTATTCGCCGATGCTGTATTCGACACCGAGAACGAGAAACACAACCTTCGTGTAATTGTATGGGGAAATGTTACGGGTGCCCGAAATACTGCCAAACTGCCACCTCCGGACGATCCTTCGTGGAAAGACAATGATAAAATCAATGGCAAAATCGCACGATTGCCCGAGACCAACGAGACTGCCACAACCTACTTCTCCAGAGTTAACTTCTTGACATATCTTCCATATAACCATCCATTTGATTTCTGTACACAGTCGGTGGTCAATGACTCGTGCCCTGTTGGCCCTTATTTTGGACAAGTCAATCCCAAGTATGTTCACTCCTGGGTCTGTTGAAGATTGTACACTGACTGGAAAACTCATAGCGATCCATACAACTTGCCTTCTCTCAACGTCACATGGGATGCATATGCATCATATGCCTTTTCTTCCCTGATACCCAGCATGTCCATCATAGATGGAACTCACGAGGCGCCTCAGATTGGCTGCGTTTCCATGACCGTAACTCCAGACCTCGGAGGTCTTTCTTGGCTCCTCAAGTTTCTGCCCATGATTGTGCTGCTTTTTGTGGGGTTTGCAGTCGCTTCCTCGGCCATCTTTAGCCCTTGGGGCTCCTCCGATATCTTTCACTGGACCTCCAACTACGGCCGTGACGTTGACTTGCTCCGCCTCGTTACCCCTGGATTTGGTGACTGTCTCCAGTACATCCAGTTCATTGCACTGACCGGCGGCCTTACTCTCGACTACCCCGGATTCTATCAGCCTATTGTCAGTCAGATGGCATGGTCAACTCTAATGTTTAACGAAAGTTTCGTCGCAGATGCCCCCTCATGGCAGAGCGTTGTAGATGGCATTTATGTTACCAATGGCACCTACGGACTCCAAGAGCTGGGGCAATTGGTTGGCATGGCGGAGACTAGGGACATCTGGGCTGGCATGATGGTTTGGTTATGCGTCTGCATTGCCTCAGTCACAGTCCTGGTCCAGGGTGGATTCGCAGTTCAGTGGTTATTTCGAAAGATCAACAACACTCCCGAGGAAGATTTGCGCTCAAAGAACTTTCCCTTCTCTGTCGGCAACGCCGTCCGCATCGTCTTCAACTATTTCTTGTTCCCTATCGTCGCCTTGTCATGCTTCCAGCTCGTCACTGCAGGCGACGCGCCCACTTATACAATTGCTCTCGCAGTTGTCACTCTGATTTCCCTCGTCATATTTGCATCATACCTTTTCTATCTTATCATCAAGACGAGGCCCAAGTCTGTCCTCTACGATGATCTACCGACTGTACTCTTGTACGGCCCTCTTTATAACACCTATTCTGACGAAGCGGCTGCGTACGCCCTCATCCCTGTCTTCCTGACATTCCTCCGGGGTATCACTGTGGGTGCAGTTCAACCGAGCGGTATCGCTCAAGTGGTACTGCTTGCCATATGTGAAGTTATCCACATCCTCACGCTTCACGCTTTCCGACCGTTTCAGCGTTCAACCGCGATGAACGCGTACCACACTCTGTTCGGGTCGCTACGTCTCATTTCACTCTTACTGATGGTGGCATTTCTGCCTTCACTTGATGTGTCAGAGGGGGACAAGGGCTGGATTGGCTATATCATTCTAGGCATCCACGGTGCCGCTTTGATATTTGGCTTCTTCCTCAATGCTCTACAGACCATCATCGAGGTTGCAGCTCGCATGCTTGGTGCTGGTGGAGACGACGCTCGAGGTCTGACCCGTGGAGGACTTACAAAGATCTTTGGTATGCGACAGCTGTCTCGTCGCAACACACAACCGCGTAACACTGGTCCATCCCGAGCAAGCCAATTGTCGACGGCAGCAATGTTGGACATGGACGATGGTGGCAAGTCAGGATACGCTATGCCAAGCGGAAGGGTTCGAAGCGAGTCCGGTGCTAGTCTCGGTGGACTCATGAACCCTCGGCACAGAAGCAGCTCGGCGCTTGATAGTATCGACGTCTACTCCGGCATGCCGGTTGACAGCGGCAGTTCCTATATGCCGAACACGCCCGGAGAGAGGAGCACATTTTCTTTCCTGCCCTCCCCTAATGCTGCAGGACGCCATCATCCTACACAGTCGATGGACGCCGCCGACCCCTATTATCGACCTCCCCGACGACGACAAACGATGAATGAATCAATCCACTCTGAAGGACCTGGTGGTTCTAACGTAGCAGATGCTAAGGGAGCTAATCAACCTGGAGGCTTAGGGGATCCTGCGGACATGGGTGCGGATATCTCCCGCGGACCAACTCCAGCCCCTCCTCCTCCAGCTGGGTATTCTCAAGTCAGCATCCCTCCGAACCGACCCGATTACGCCACTCGTGAAGTAGACTTTTACTATGGTGTTCGTGGACCAGCCCTGAACTCGGATGGTCCTGGTCGCAAGCTTGGAACAGGACCTGCTGATCCAACAGGCCCTGTGGCTACCGCATCAGGATGGTTTCGAAATATGTTTGGTGGTAAGACGAAGGAGAAAGGCAAGGGGTTTGAAGTCGTGAGAAGCTCGCGAATGCCACCGGCCATGATGGCTAGGAACGGTGGAGAATCACCCCCTGAGGGCATTCCGGTGGCCATGGGTGTACTCCGAAATGGGCCTATTGATTCGGACGACGAAGACGAACCTCTACCAAGGCGATCACCCGGTCGCCAGCAGCAGAGTGCTCTTCTAGATGACAATGGGGACCCTCAAGACTCTGAGCCCGAGAGCCCCGTGTTAGAGCGACCACGACGCACCTTTAGCGCCGGTAGTGAGGGATTCCCAAGGCCACCAAGCAAGTCTCTATCCAAAGCGCCGCACATCGCACTGCGCGAAGCCGAGGATGATGACGCCCCGGAAATTCCTCGCAAGAGCTCCAAGCGTGCGTCTGGCAATTTTGGAGGCAACAGCGACCACAGTCGAGCGCCGTCACTCAGTCTGATGAACATGCCTGGCTCAACAATATCCTTCGGGTCGCAGTTACGGGACTCAGATGCTGTAAGTCGTACTTCGAGTCACCATCGAGCTACACTATCAGCTTCTTCGCGACTACCATTCGAGCGAACCAACTCCCAAAAGCGGCTGTCTTCCAACTCTTCCATGGAGTTCCCCGGCGAATTCTCCCATATCGACTTCAGCCCAGCAATCGACGACCGACCTGCAAGCTTTGGCATGGTATCACAACATGGTGTCAGCCGAGTTGACCCGTTACATCGTGATGTGAATCTGCTCGGCAGCTCCGCTGAGCTTGTTGAGGATCTCCCTGCTAGACCCCGCACTTGATTTTGTCCTATTTCTGTTGTCATAACCAAGACAATGGGCTGCTGACCCCCTGGTTTGACGACCATCATGACATGACACACTCCCTTTCTCAACATGAACATCTCTACCCCTCTCGGGTCATAATCTAATATTCTTTTCTTTTTGTTCTTACACCTCAAGGGTCAAACGCTATGTACACGATCAATAGATCAAGGTCCAATGGGTCCTTGCACATGAGCACACATGCTCACCTCTCATTTCTAGTCATCAATCAACACATTCGGTCACAACCGCAGATACTTGGGGGACTCGAGCTGCGGAAGTACAGCGAACGAGCAGGCGTTATACATGAACTTTTTTGACATTTTCACTTTTACTTGATCTGTCTTTGTATTTTCTTTATGTTTCAGGGATTTGTTCTTTGAGAATGTCCATACTAGCGTCGGCGTAACAAAAAAGCTGCGATGGGGAGGGAATTTACACAAAGCGTGGTGGGAACGAAGCACATCTGCTATTTTCTTTTTTTGTAAGTTTCGTGGGATACGAGTAGTTGACATATATAATTTTGGAGGATCCCTCCTGTCAAGAATCTGGATATGTCCATCCTGGGATGGGATAAAGGACCAGGATTTCCATCTGGCAGAACTCTAATGCGAAGTTGTAATGATCACTATACTCTATCTACACTGCAGATTTTGTGATTTCTTATGCCTATTGGATATGCATTGGCCACTGGAGAGGGAAGCCTCACCTGGCACATACATCCACTGCCTGTCCCTCCGCATTGTTATATAGTTTACGAAAAAGACATTTCTTGTCTAATAATAGCCATACTCCCCCATGCCATTTATTTGACGCCAATAAATCCAATGCCCGAGCGAGCCTTACGTGCCGCCTCTTTGAGCGCTTGCTCCTCAACATCGGTCCACTTGACACTGAGCTCGTTCCAGTTCTTGCCGGGTGTGTTGTACTCCTTGCGCCACTGAGACTGCATTTTCTGCAGACGTGACATATCGCGCGGGTCGCCCGAGCCGCTGTACAACATGAAGGCGGTGCAGGGCGGCAGGGAGGCGTAGATGCGTGTGAGACGCTCAGAAAGGCGGGCAAGGGCCTGCTCGAGTTCTGACTTGTCGGAGGGGATGGCCTCGGAGTCTTGAGGGGGACCGCCGTCGCTGTTTGTGTTTTCAACACGGTTGCGGTTCCACCAGCCTTGAAGGGCTTCGAGCTCTCGCATTCTCGCCCATACAAAGTCAACGCCGCCGCCACGGATCTCGAGGCCATCTGCGTCTCCTTGTACAGCACGAATTATGTTGTTGGTTACATCCTCGTCGTTCTTACAGCCGAGCTGGTGCGTTGCGCCGGCCCCCGCACCCTTTGAAGGGTCGCCCCAGTCGATAGCAGCACTTGTCTTGCCAACCTCGAGGCCACCCGCTTCGCCCCCTTGAGCCTTGTATGCAGTTCCAGCCCGAGCCAACCGACGGAACAGATTCTCGCCATGGGAATCAGAAGTACCCCATGACTTGCCCTTTTCACACTTTTGCTTGACAAGATCGAGACAGGTCTTAGCGTCTTCGATGCTGTCGTGGCCATTCGCGCCGCCTTTTTGGATCTCTTTTGATAGATACTTCTGGGCGAGGTATTTTAGGGATGATTTGAGAGGGGGTCCGCGAGGGTGAGGGTAGATGATAGATGTGTCGATGATGAAAGGGTGCGAGATGCGAAGAGCCTTGGTGTCTGATTCCAGAGAGTGTCCTATCATGATTGTGCGAGGGGTCAGTAGCTCAAGGAGTTTCTGCTGAATATCGTGTAATGTAGTTGTAACGGGTGCAAGCATCTCCTCCGTGATGCCAGAAAATTGGGTGACGTAGTCGATGATAGGTTTGTCAGGCTTGACAAGCTCATCGAGTACCACGTTGCCAAACCAGTCGATTATACTAATTCGCGTTAAAGAGAATTCATTCTCTCCAGTCATGCACATCTCACAGTCCAGAGCAAGAATCTCTCGCCCGGCGGTAATGCTACCTTTTTGAACCTTTTCTTCAGGGGCTTCTCCGTCTTCAAGTTTGTCCACGTTCGTGATGACCCATCCTGGAGGGACCACAAACTGATCTTTGGCGACTCCTTCTAGCATTGCTGGGTGAACCAGATAGCCATTGTCGCTCAAATCTTCGACAGAGCAAAGAAACTCTGTAATGGAGGTCCTCTCGTTCTTCCAGCCCTGGGGCTCGGATGCTGGCTTGACGCCCTTTTTAGTTCCTGTCTTTTCTTTAGGGGTGGGAGCTGTGAGGAAAGCAGCCAACGGCGAATGCATCTTCCCGTGACGGTCGTCTCCTGGAGTCTTGACGGGCCATAGATGCGTGAACATGTCCGCAAAAGGCTGCAGGGCCTCAGGTAGGCGCTCTTTTGCCAGTACCCGGGGATAATAGTCGTCCGGTGATGTAACAACAGTGTTTGTCTCCTGTGCGGCATCGTTGTATGTATCGAAATCGACTGTATGTTTGAACATGGCCTCCTCAATGCCGGGTATCATGATAGCCACAATCTTTCGGAAAGCAGGGCGATGGGTAATGCCGACCCATTGAGGACCAGGGCCGTCAGCGAAGATATACGTCACCAAGTCTCGTAATTGTGAGATATTGATCTTGGACTGAAGTCGCGCATTGGGCGAAAAGGCAATCGTAGGATAATTCTTGCCTGGCTTGGGGATTTTCTTGAGCTTCTTGGTAGCTCGAGAAACAACCTGCCACTCTCCTCCATCATCATCACCGGCATCGTGGGGCGCAGCGCGCTTGAGACTGCTGTCGCTTTGCGTGGGGGTATCTCTCTCAGGCATCGCAATCGCCGTCGTCACAGCGACACCCTCGTCAAACTTCTCTAGCTGTTGAACTGCATCCTGGGGTCCGCTGGAAGAAGATTTGTCGATGGGATCGAGAATTGGGTCGGCTCCTAGGACGGTAAGGGTTTTGTTGACGATATGGGCAGCTTTTCTCTTTGCTTTCTTACCCATGATATCGTGATGCGAGCGCAAACAATGCGCCGCTATAAATGAAGAGTTGGAGTGAAGGTGGATGTTGGAGAAACAAAAGTTTTGGAATCTAGGTAGAATGCAGATGCAGAATGCTCTTGCTTTGCGGAAAAGTACGTACCTGCCCTGGTCTCCAGGCATTTTTAAGGGACTTTAGAAGGTGGGGCGCAGAAGCTTAGGTACAGTAAAATTGACCAGTAGAAGGGTTAGAACTTATGCCACTTTACGCGTCTAAACGCGACGTCAACATAGATTCACTGATAATGACATTGAATATTGTTTGAATAACTTCTGTACATACTTTTTTTCTTTTTTAAACTTTAACTAGGGTTCTGCGTCATTAAATCTTTTGTTATTGTAATTAACAAGAATATCTAATCCCCTCACTGACCAAAGTCCATCCCAAATATCTCCATTCCCAAATCCGCCAGAGCATCAACTTGCTGCACAACCGCATACTCAAAGAAAGCCCTTGCCTGATCGGCCTCAGGGTTCCCTGTCCAAGAATTAATCAGGGACAGCTCTTGGTCTCTTCCCGGCAGTTGATTTATCTCGTCCAGCATCTGCTTGGCAGTAATCGAAACCCCCCACTCTTGGGCATAGCCCCTGGGAACAGACTTCAAAATCATGATGAGCAGCATTTGGCACAGTGACACTTGATCAATGTCTTGTAGTGTTTTTAGAGCTTTTTGGTTGAAGTCTCCTTTGGATGCCACGGCTTGTGAATTGCCGAGGGAAGCCGTGTCCGCTGCAGTATTGGCCAGGAGTTTGGCAACAAGCAAAAGACCTTTGATGCGAATTGGATGGTACGGCAGGACGTGTCGGTAGGGATCGCAGGATGTTGCGATAAAACAAGACGTGACCAAAGCATACACGAAGTTCTCTTCTTCGGCGTAGAGAATCGATATCTCTGACAGCAGTTGTGGGAGTGGCGATACCGCCCACAGCTTTTCGGCCACCAGTCCCTTGCACTGTTGGTAACGTGCCCATAGAGCTGCTCGCCGGGTCTCTAGTGATGGAGATAAGTCTTTCTCATCTAAGAGGTCAGACAGTTCCTCGCTGTACCTCCTCGCCGCCGCCGAGGCCTTGCTCGAATCTTTTGCCGCTGCGTGTCGACCGAGCTTACCAACATCAACGACAAGACTGTGGCGGTTCATGTCGATAACTGGGGATACAGCGCATACTTGATAGACATTGAGGTCTTTCTCGCACCTCAAACACAGGCAATCAAAGAAATACGGTGCAAGTGCTTGTGTTCGCTTTGACAGAGGGAATGTGTAATCTGGCATTATGTTAACAAACGTCGCCATGTAAATGCTAGAAAGTTATACCTGTGTAAGAGATTTCGATCTCTTGGTCAACTTTGATCGGCTTCTCTGCTCTCAGTATAGCCTTTCTGCCAACAAACTGTACCATGGCATTGGGGATGCAGGAATGGTTGGCCATGGCGAGCTTTGGCCCAAGAAAGATGCCAACCTGGCCCAAATCGGCATCATATCTATGAAAAGCATTTGTCTGAATCTATACAATAAAGTTAGCTTGCTGTTTCAAGATACTCAGTTTGTTTACCGCATACTTTGCATAGCAGAGTCAGCGCCTTCTGAATCTCCGCTTGACCCGTCCCCAGTCCTGCAAATGAACTCGCACCCATAGCCATCATCTCCATATCCGCCCATTTCTCACTATTCCTCCAAGACACAACGTTTCCCTCCAGGTCCTCTAATGCGGCACCAATCTCAGGCTTCACAAGTGCCTGGATCACTGCGCGTACGGGCGTTGGCAGTCCTGGGCGCCCCTGTTCCGTGACCTTGCGTAGGACCTTGCATTCCTTGGAGTGGACAGCGGTCCAGTTTGCGGATTGGCATGCAGCATCGCAGTAGGATACAGCGTGGCAACGGGAGCAGGCGCGTACTTCTGCTGGCTTGAAGCAATGACTGCAAATGGCGTTTATGTGAGAGAGCGAGGGTATGATAATCGTGGGTGTGAATGGGAGGATGATATCACCTGGAGCAATTGTTTTGGTGGAGAACATGCCACGGCCTTTATGATGGCGCTTTGTCTGGAAGGGCAGTGATTGATCCATTTTGAGTGCGGTTGAGAGTTGAACTGGCCGTGAAGACAAGACCTCTGTATATTAAAATGTGGTCGATGTGTGGTATGAGTGCGGTTTGGTGTTAGCGACCATATTCAACACTGGCGTATGAAATTATTTACTCCATTGCTCGCTCAATCAGCGAACCACATCAATTTTTATCACCCACCACCACCTTCGACCATAACGAGATCACGTTTAAAATATAAAGAGTCATGAAGTTTTAGAATCCAAGTAGATGATTTTTTTTATATATTCTCCAATGACTAGTTTCGCAGATACTCTACAGCTCAACACGAAGAGGATACTTGCCGTTCTTCCTCAATACCGCAAGCCGATCATGAAGATCCCGGCTCCAATGGCCACTATCCCGCTTGTTCTCCTTCAATATCCTCGCAACGTGGTAGTCCCAGCAGCCCTCATCGGCGCTCGTCTCATACACTCGGCACTTGGCATCGCTGGTTCGCTCTGTACGAGGCCATTGGCCAGGCTTGGCACCCATGTCTTCGTCCAAGAAAGTGTCAAGAACCAGCTGTCCGACCTTGCGCTGTGTGGTCTCCCACTCTTTGCCCTGAGGAACGAGTACCTCAAGCAGCAGCTTCATGCCGTCATTCTTTAGAAATTCTGCTCGGATGATATCGCTCTTCATGAGACCGTTGATGGCTCCAACCTTTGCTTTCGCTTTGGAGGCTAGGGTCTTTGTGTTGATGGAGGTTGGAACATGAGCGGGTACGAGGGGCGAGTAGAAAGAGTCCTTGAGGGACTTGCCAGTTCTTGGGCACTGCGCCTCCATCAGGCCTGTCCACTGTTTCGTAACCTCCTTCAATGCCGCTGCGTTGTTCTGCAAGGAGGCTCCAAGGATGGCAGCTGCTTGATGGTCTCGAGGAGTGATGTCCGCAGGGTAGGCAACATCTGAATCAGCCATCATGCAGAATAAAGCCTTCAAGACGGCCGGGTCTTCTGTGACCTTGAGACCATAGTAGATGTCGTGTGATAGTTCCTCCATTCCTTCGAGGGCATCGTCAAATTCCTTGCCACCGTCGGTCTCCCCAGCCTTCAACATTTTGATGGCTGTGAAGAATGGTTTACCGACAAACTCCTCACCCTGAGGCTCCTTGATTTTACCGATGGGTTCGTAGGCCGGTGCACCTTTGGGAATTTGAGGATCTTCTGTATGTCCCTGGTCCACGACAACGATTGCTTGATCAACTGGGAGGCCTTCAAGTGCAGGGTTTCCCTCGTCAGGGACGTTGATCTTGGCCTCTTTCTTGCCATTCGACATATTCAGACGAACGTGGAGTCCATGAGGCAGTTCTTGATCATCATGGACGATCTGGAATTCATCAGTCGGCTGGAATACTTTCGGGTAACAATCCTTGGCGTTGTCTGTGTGGCAGATGAGTTCAACATCTGCATTGGGAGAAGGTTGCGAGGCCAGAGATTTGGAGAATACAGGTGACGCGAAGACGCAAAGGACGATGCCCACCACCAGCACAAAAAGGTAGGAAAAGGACTTTGCCCTTGAGGGAGCCATGATGGATGAGAGCTATCAAGAAGCGAAGTCTCTAGGGAAAGCGGCGGTGGTAGTGAAGGAGGGTGAAACTAGGGAGAGACAGATGTTTCTAGTGGTGAATTCTCTCTTGTTTTTGAATCGGAATATTGAAAGGGCGGTGGTTTAATGTGTAGAGGAAGAAAGGTAAAGGATAGGCAACATGGAAGTGGGTATCAAGGGTTGAGAGGTATGTAAAGTAAGGATAGACTTTTGCTTTATTTTGTAATGATCAAGAGTAAGGTTTGAGAAACGTGAAAGCAAATAACTCCGAGTTTATATGTCATGAGTTGTATAAACCATCAAAATATGAGTCAGTCGAGTAAAAGGACACTTCTTTAATCATAAATCGAAGTCACTAGAAATGGCAAGTTGTCAAGATCCATTCAGCGCCCGTGCCACCGTGGATGCTCCCAAGCTCCCTGTAGAAAAGACTTTTGGCATATTTTGATTGGCTTACACACATAGCTTTGGCTTAGTCAGGATCACATCGGTGTCCGTCATGTAAGTCAACCTCATGAGATAGATTAAAACACGTCAACTACAATTTAAGGCGAATATTCGACTGTGATGTCGATGATAGCCATGTAATCGCGCAACACTACCTGCATAAAGTCACATGGAGCTCACTTATTGAAAATGTCTTACAAAAACCAGCCTTCCCTTTCCACGAGGGTCAAACCGTCAATCAACGTTGACGATGTTTTTAACAGCCAAGGAGATTAACGACATGAGGAATCGAAACATGACTAGACAAACCTTGTTTTTCTATCAAAGGGTTCATGTGACGGAGGGAGCATAAGTTGAAGGGGCGGTGCCCGCCAGAAATAGTTCCTTGTCGCAAGCAGCTTTAGCACAAGATTGTCTCACTACGGCCCATGTCCCTTTAAATCCCTGGCAAGTGGTCCCAAGGCACGATATATCAGACCGAATGCGGCAATTAAAGTATAGAAATAGCCTCAGCGTAAGTACAAGTGTAAGTGTAAGTGGACCCCTCGTCATAAGGTCTTGGAAGTGAAAGGGAGCGGCTGGCCCTAGAGGTATGTATATATGAGTGTGGACAGCCCAGTTGAGTTTTCATGATACCGACAAGCATCCAGCAGATCAAGTCACTCAAGCTTGTACCCTTCAGGAACCCAAGAAGAATGCTTTCCTTGAACTTTTCTTTCTTTGTTGCCTTCTTCTTCTGGGCCATTACCCTTGAGGCTGCACCGGCCATGCACCATCACCGTCATGGCAATCATCATCTTCGAGACCTCCACGCATCAAGAGCAGCACTTCTTCACCGCACAAGATCTCATTCTCATGGTGCCCCTCAAGTTTCGGTTGAAAAGGCTCAGGAGCCTAGTGGAAGTGCGTGGGTGCAGGTTGCACCCGACCAAGAGACGCAAGACCATTCCATTGAGAGGTTGACAGTATAGAGGCTGTACAGTATGTTATACGACTCTGGTACCATAGTATCGTGCATTCTCACTGACTATAAGTGTAAAGAAGAAGCTTTCGTGTAGTACGGAAGGTTTAGAGGAGAGACTAGAGAGCTGGCTTATTTAGATTTGGGTTGTGTTGTTTTCTTTTGTACAGAGTTACTTACCTGTAGACATATGGGCGTTAGTCAGATACCTTAATCACTATTTGTGGCTTCCGATTATCCATTAATGTCAACCGACTGTTTATCCTTCTGCTAGTACTAGATTTCCTTTATATTTAAATGCAATCTATAGAAGTTGACAACTTCAATTAACAACTAATAACAACATCTTCAAGTTGCACAGTCTATGATGGCATCCGCACCGTCTTTATTTCCACAGCGATGTTCTGATTGGCTCCAGTAGCCCCGACCCTCCTCTGGAATTGGGCAGCTCCCTCTCCCTTACGGAGTGCTCCCTAGACTCCCTAGACTCCCTAGAGATACTGGATTTCCATTTCAATTTCAATTTCCAATCCCAATCTGTCCCATTTGTCCCTGGGACTCTCGTATCCCGTTCCTCCACACTCCTCGCCATCTCCCATTTCCAACCATAGCCGACCGATCTGTGCTTGCACTGTCATTCCCGTCTCTTCGACGCTCCTTAATTATCGCAGAATCTGTGTCGTCTCTATCTATTGCTGCTCCGTCCGACTCGAATTCCTCGCCGCGCAACGTTCGGGAGCTCTGGACCACAGCTCTTTTAGCGCATCCACCCTGGTCTTGAGATCACCCATCCCACCAAGATGCCTTCTCCACGCCGGGTACGCCTATTGATCCTGGCGACTATCGGAACTTTTATCTTTATACTCTTCTACACCTCGGGCTTCGACGCGCATCACGATGCCGAGACATACACCGGCCAGGAGTTTATCAAGAAGACCCAAAATGCCATGAGCGCGAACGAAGCGCCTGCGCCTGTCGTCGACTTTGCAACAGGAGAAAAGGCCGGACAACCTCACCACGACAAGGATGGAGACGGAGATATCGACGAAGATGACAAGGAGCTAGCTTCTCAGATGCAGGAGCGCCTCAAGGCTGCTGAGGCCGAGGCAAAGGGCAAGGCGAACGAGAAGGGAGGTCTACGGCCCGACCCTCCCAAGAAGGTCGTGGGAGTGGGAAGCTCTGCGGAAGGTCAGAACAAGGACAAGATCGTCAAGCCGGCCGCTGGGGAACAGGGTGCTGCTGCTGCTGCTGAAAAGAAGCCCGAGACCGAGACAAGGAGCAAGGAGGCCATTGAGGCTCGCGCAGAGCTCGACTCCATCCTTAAGAAGTCTCCTGGTAAGTCAACCTATGTAATTGCCAAGAGGGCGGTCTTGCTAAATATTTCACAGTCATCATTTTCTCAAAGACCTACTGTCCCTTCTCGAAGCGTGCCAAGAGCATATTGATTGAAAAGTACAATATTACACCCGAACCCTACGTGGTTGAACTTGACACCCATCTCCAAGGGCAGGCTTTGCAAGACCAGCTGCTTGAGACGACCGGCCGAAGGACCGTGCCCAATATTATGGTCAACGGGGTGAGCCTGGGAGGCGCCGACGATATAACCGAGATGGACGCGGCAGGCAAGCTTGTTGGGAAGATCGTTGACCTCGGAAACAAGCGTGTCGAGATGTTGGAACGAACCAAGTAATCTGGCGCACATGCCGTATTATATCGCATCACTACTTTTCCTTTATGACCTCTTTAATTTTATGGGGGGATTTGTACGACGGAGGATTCAACTACAGGTTGAGGTTTGGGTAAGAATGGGCTGTCGTTCTGGCCTGTGACAGCAGCATGATTTGGAGTCTTGGCATCTGGGAATTCATTTTGTTACGGGTGTTATGTTATAAGGGGAGCATTGCTGCTCTTCATGCTCCAGTCGATATGGCAAAAAGAGTCGACAAAGATGGTGATGTACACTACAGCTCGATTAATGAATATGAGATATATATACCTCCGCATTCGGCATTCGGCATTTGAGATTGGGGGGTAATTAGTGGGCATGGTACTCCATTTCCTATAGTGAATAGAAAGATAAATTCATGTCGTTTTTGAAGGCGTATGACTTTACTCTCTATTACAGTAAGCCAACTAATATCCAATGCTATGATGCTGAATGCTGATACTACCAAGATCGACACCCATAACCCAAGTAGGCAGGTAAAAACTTAATGGGGCTTACAGATGTAACACTCATTCTCAGCCGAGGCGGGATTCTTGACTTTGTTGGTTTGACTGTCTAGGGGGAGAAGTAAAACACCGGCGGTGACTCTGCCATAAGATATCTTTAGTTAACTATAATAATATTAAATAACATATTTTTTTTAATAAAATATATTATAAGTATTATTAAACCTTCTTATAAACTTTTACTACTTTTATATTCTTTATATAATATTCTTATAAATATTTTAGCCAGAGAGTCTAATATATAGGAAATCTAATATCTGGTGATTTATTTCCCCCGAGGACTGTTTACTATAACTGTTCAACATGGGGATTTCCCTTTTAGTCGCATGCACTAAAATTGTACATACAGTACGCAATATCATGACTCGTGTGATACGTAACTCGTCCTCAAGCTGACCCCTCGTTATTTTGACAATACATCATCATTGATGCTGTAAGTCGAATACCTAACCCACACGTTGTAATAGAGTAATGCATTGATCGTTCGGGTATTTGTTTAGTCAGTCTTCACCGTGTCGCGCATTCGAGTCAATTGAGATAACAGAACAGTATCTATCCCAAACCACACAATGGAGAGCGCAAACACCATGGAACAAATCCTCTTCGTCCCAGAGTTATTGGAGCTGATCCTCTTGCATCTCGACTCGAAAACTCTATTAGTCTCTGCATCTCGCGTATGCCATCACTGGGCCGCGACGATGGCGGAATCGCCCAGAATCCAGCAAGCGCTGTTCTTTCAACCTGTGCCTTCAACAGCAGCGGAAAGGCCCGAGGCTTTTACGCTCAACCCATTGCTGGTAGAGAAGTTTGGGAGGTGCTTCTTTGATATCGATCGCAAGTATACGTATCTACGAAGAGCAGATTCCTTCTTTCGGTTACCTTGGGCCCCCGAGGGTGCGACTGCAGAACAAGGTCCAGCGAGGAGCCTGTCTGTTTTGGAAAAGACACCGCGTCTTGAGAACTTCACCTCGAGCAGCTCTAGTTGGCGGCGGATGCTTGTTTCTCAACCGCCGCCACCGTCGTTGGGATACTTGAAGCTCGACACTGTGGATATCTGGTTTCACGAAGTACACACTACTATTATCGAGCCACGCTCTCCTTCACGAGGTGTCAGCATGGGCCAGTTATACGACATGGTGCACAGCACGACATGCCAGTCGGAGAACTACGCCACCTGGTACCGGATCAGCTGGGACAAGCCGCGCGGGTCTCACCAGACGGAGCGGTGCCGGGATGAGTGCGAGCAGTTGCTGCGCAAGACGAGCGTGGTGGTTGAGTTCTACAGCAAAGACGCGGGGGACTGGGACTGCGGACCGTGGGATATAAGCAGCGTGCGGGAGGCGTTTAGGTGTGGTAATTGCTGCGGTGACAAGGTAGAGAACCTGGTAGAGGCTGAGCTGGCGGAGTTTGAGCCGCTGGGGCTGGATGTGTTGACGTCGATTTGGTGGCATAATGAGGAGGATATTTCAGCTGTTGATGTGGAGGGCTATGGGTATGGTAAATGGCCTCGAGAGTATCAGGTCTGAGTAAGATGGGGAGGGTTGCATTAGGTTGTCTTTGTCGAGGACAGACTTTGGTGTGTACTATGTTGATAGTTGATAGTTTGGCGGATGAGTATAGATACCGAAACTGATCAAGCGCGAGGGGCTATAGTATATAAGGCTCTGGTTAATAATAATGATAACGATATTTCATGTACTCTGTGCCTTATTGTTGATGATATCGTATTTCGTAGTGCTGTTGGTGTCAAGATTAGTGGAACAGATTAAGGTTAATGAGAGTGGGCGCACCTACAGTAGCGCGGGGAAGGGTCACTAGTGGCACTAAAGGCACTAAAGTCACTAACACCAAAGATCTAGACCCTCTGAGAGGTAGAGCAGGAGCTAAAGACAGAAAGAAGCTGAGGCTGAGGCAGAGAGGGAGAGGGAGGAGATAAGAAGCCTCCCCCCCCTCTTCAAGCTGAGCCTATTGTATTCAAAGATAGTACACAAATTGCTGCGTCTCTGGCTTAATAACATAAACACAACAACACTAAAACATGGACAATCACCATCGTCCCTCTACAAGCTCCGACGCCGCCTCCATCCTCTCAGGCTCAACCGTCTTCTCCAAAGAAACCCCAACCCAGCTATCACCGCCAAAGACCGACGCAATCGATGCTGTAAAGCAGCGCAAGAGCATGCGACAGCGCGTTCGCAACGTCGTCGCCGATCTCGGACGTCCGCCGACTGCGAGGGACGATGAGGAGAGTGGAATGGCGACGCAGAGCCGTATTGACGTTGGGCCTGCGCCTGGAACGGTTTTGATGGGTTCTGCGACTGTCTGAGGGCGAGGGCTTGGATATTGAGAGCGTTGATGACTTTCAAAGGGGACGGAGAGTAACGAACTGATATGATCTGAAATGAAATGAACTGAAACGAGACGAGTCGAGATACCTTCAATATTCCGTGGGTCACGGCGTCGAGAATGGAATCGAACGGAATGGAATTGGAATGGACATTAAGCAAGAACTAACCGAATTTTACTATGCACGAACGGAATAACCTTCTGAACTCCCGTGTGATCAAATCATGCCACCATATTTGCCAATTCCATCGACGCCGCCTTGATTTCGTACATCGCATAGTCTATCTCCAGCTCACATCAGCCTAATCACAAGCATGTTCATACGCAATCATGTTCCAGCTTGCGCTCATGAGGCCTTAAACTTGATTTATTGCCTGTTTTGCGTGTCCAAGGACCAACGTCTTGTTTTGTCATGTCTGTGAGAGTTTCCATGATTGGAAGCTATTTTGCTAATGGAGTGGAGACAGATGGCGATCAAATGTTTCCACGGAGTCCGGGCTTACCAATTTCTTGATTTGCAACAACACGGATAGTGTTTTGCTATTGCGCATAGGCTATAGCCATGGGATTGACACCAGAGAATAATAAAGACTGCGTGTATATATAGCTGTGATCAATCGCTAGTGAACCCCATCAATCAGTAGACTAAGCAGACACTAACAACCCCATCACTTACATCTGAATCAACAACCTATCATGTCTTCTATCCCGTCAACTCAACAAGCCATCGTCCTCCCCGGAACACGCAAGCCCTTCACATCTAAAACAGTCCCTGTATATCCTCCCACTCCAGGAGAGGCCCTCGTCCGCGTTGCTTGGACCGCCTCCACTCCGCTCGACCTCCACCGCGCTGATGGCGGTCTTCTCATCCCTGAGTATCCATCTCTGATGGGCGGTGGAGGTGCTTCTGGGAAGGTCGTAGCTGTTGGTGATGGCGGTGACCTCAAGGGCCTAAGTGTTGGAGATAGGGTTGCTACTTTTGCGTTCCGTGGTGGGAAAGAGTCAAACCACCAGGAATACATCACCATCCCTGCATATCTTGCCTCCAAGATCCCCGATAACATCTCTTATCAAGAGGCGGCAACAGTACCAGTGAACTTGGTCACCGTGTTCCACACTGCAGCAGCTGATCTGGAGCTGGAGCTCCCGTGGCCTGTGCCAAAGGACTACACACCTAAGCAGGCTGACGAGCCTATCCTCATCTGGGGCGCCTCGAGTAGTGTGGGCATGTACGCAATCCAAGTCTTTAGACACTGGGGCTTCAAGAATATCGTCGCCGTGGCCAGTGAGAAGCAGCACGAGTATCTCCGCAGTATTGGTGCAACGCAGACCTTCGACTATCACAAGGACGACGTGGTGGACCAGATCCTCGAATTCGTCAACAACAAACCAGAGCCCAAGTTGCCCTACATCATCGACTGCATCGGCTCTCTCGAGGGTACTCTAAAGCCCCTGTCCAAGCTTGCTCAGCGCGGAAGTACTGTGGCCGTTATGCTCCCCTTGATCATCAAGGATGCCACTGCAGAGGAGGAGCCTGAGTATGAAATGGACACCTCCAAGGTCTTGGTTGGACAATGGGCCGATGGTGTCGACGTTCGAGGTGTGCGCACGCATTTCTACCTCTCTGTAAGTTATCCCCATCCACCCACGTTACAAACCTACAAGTCTAACATTGCCCAGAACGAGTTCCTCAAGGAAAAGGCGCAGCCAGAGATTATACCAGCATTGCTCAAAGACGGTATTATCACTCCTAACAGGTACCGCGTCGTGGAGGGCTCAACTGCTGTTGAGAGAGCCCAAAAAGCAGTGGACATTCTGAGGAATAAGGAGGTCAGTGGCGAGAGACTTGTCTGGAGAATTGCGGATGAGGAGGTATGAGGATTGAAGCCATAAAATATGTATTTCATAATCTTAAAGCGGTACCCTTTCATTACTCCATAAGATTGTTCCCGCATAGTCAGCCAGCAACTCTGGACGCAATTTGTGCCTTGAGTCAACCCATACCCATGATATCTATCACAAAGGGTTCTGTTTCTCCAATGTAGATATTCCAAACTTCCCTAACGCTGATCATTATTAAATAAAGACAAAAGACTCTCTCTCGTTCTCTCGATTTTAGAACACCTTGCCAAGCATGAACTGGTCGATGGCTTCGGGGCCCATTTGCCTACTCTACGGTTAGACACTAAAACATGCAGGTCAAGAAACAAGATAATGTTACTCACGCAGTCAGCATTAGCTTTGTAAACTCATCGACATCCTCCGGCTGCGCATGCAACCAGACACCCTTAAAGTCGAGGTTCCGTACAGGGTACTGCGGCTTGGTTTGCCACGCTCTGAAGAAGGCCATCGAGGAGTCTGCTTCCCACAGATATCTCGACGCTGTGAAATGGAAGCTGGAAGCATCCATGATTTCGCAGGGTGCTATAGATAAATTAGATATTGGGAACTGTACATAGCTGTGGATAGCCATGTAAAGGGGGTAGGGGGCAACATACGCTCTAAGGACTTGAGGATGCTTGCCATGCACACGTAGGCAAACGCCATGACGATGGTTCGGCGTATACTCTCAGAAAGCAACCAACTCTGTTCCAGAATTAGTAAATCTCCCACATTAATTTCGTCTCTCGATTAACTTACCTCCCAACTCCGTGGTGGCGGCCCCTTCATTGTAGTAGCAGCCGGATCATCGTCCACCGCAAGCTCGTCCTGAAGCTCCTTGAGCGCAAACATCCACGCCAGAAACTGCGGCAGCTCGCGCTCACTCGTCGCTCTCATCGTCACGTCGCCGTCGAACATGCGGATCGTATCCAGCACCACCATGGCCTGCACCCGCGCGAGCTTCTCCGCCGGCGTCGATGCGCGCTCGCCTTCGCGATGGATATCGCGCGCCATGTCGCCGATGAGCTTGTACACCCAACTTCTGTTCTCTTGCGTGCGGGCCGAGTATGCAGATGCCGCCGAGAAGGCGGCCAGCATCGTCTTGGGCAGGTTGGAGCCGTAGAGACGAGGGTGGATGAAGGGGAGGCGACGGGTTCGTGCAAAGTCGCGGTAGAGGTTGGTGATGACGTCCACTGTGTATCCCACGCGGGTGCGAGTATCGTACACGTCCAAGGGGTTGAAGTCGCCCATGCAGGGCTCTATTATTTCCAAGCAGGATATATCGCGGATGACTAGGGGTCCGACTGGCATGGACGGCACGGGCGGTATGCTCAGTTTGCTATTACTGCCATAGTCGCTCAGGCTCCAGAGCTCGGAACCAACAGAAGTATTGTTAGCCATGAGGTGATCGATGATGGAGAAGTCGAGGGGAGAATCAAGCTCTATCGACGACGGGTTGGCCCTGTCAAGACTCTCGGGCGTGTTGTTACTGACACTAGCACTGGCGCTAGAATCTGTTGCTCCCAGGTTGTTGATATCAAAGCCCATATCAAAGTCGGGAACGTCGTCCAAGGAATCGGTATTGGAGGAACCAAGCCCGGTCACTATATCGTCGTCGTGGAAGCCTGCTCCTGGCGGCAGCCTCTGGTAGACGCAGTCGAGGCCCTTTGCTGCACAGCGAGTGCACCGCGGTGTCTTCTTGTCGCACTTGCGCTTCCCTCTCACGCAGGCGTTGCAGCTCTTCTGTCTGGTAGCAGCTGCGCGGTCCATTTTGCGCGCAGTCAAAGAGCTGAACGAGTCCATGATATATATGTGTATGTGTGAAGATGAGTGGGTGAAGATGTGAGGATCAGGAAAGCCGCAGACTGGCTTCCAGGAATTCCGCCAGGCTGGACAACGTCGGAGAAAGAGTGTAAATGTAAGCTCCCAAATTCAAAGATCTCGATTATGCAGACCAACTTGAAGTGAAATAAATGGTGTCTTCATCTACTGGGCGGACTTTGTTTCGCTTAGTATAAGCAGTAAGCACTTCTTGTATGGACGTCGTTCGTCTCGCAAGCCGAATTGGGGACTTTCTCAGAGCGGGTCGCTGGCAAACTCCGCAACTCCGCAACTCCGCAATTCCGCCCGGACTGCAGTGTCCGTCCCGGCCCCGACTGGAAATTCTGGGGGAGGGGACATGCATATCGTATAATATAATTAATGAGTGGTACTATTTACAGAATGTGGACCGTTACAACGCCTGTTGTTGTGTCGTCATTCTCTATCTAATCAGAACCTACCGCGCAAGTCATGCATGGCAACGTGGGAAATGCGGCACGAAACTGACAGAAAAGGCTGTCCATTTGGGTACAATTATCAACATATAGTACAGTACAATCGAGCGCAGGGACACACGTCAACATGTCCGCGTTGTCGTATTTATTCATCCGCCGTTCCCCCAAAATATCGAGACGCTTACACAGCCAAAAATGAACAGCCCTACAAGGTAAGGCATCTCTCCAAGCTGTTTTGCAGTACAACTCCATCAAGTCCGCTTTCTCTTCTGTTAAATGGGTATATACGCCTTGCAACACCCTCGCGCCATCCTCGTATTTTCCGTGGTCCTTCCAGGCTCAAAATCCGAAAGGATCCCGAGTAATCGACCCTATTGCACCCATACCTAACCTAACCTTGCCTTGCCTTGCCTTGCCCCTTACACTAGCCGTACCCTTACCATACCATGCCTGTACCATTAAGTGGCCTATATATCCCAACCAAAACCAATATGAAATAACTCCGGACAACCGCCTCTAGATGAGGAGGTGTATATAAAACTAGGACCAAAGATCGAGCAGGAGAAAATGACAAAGAGAAAAAGTGACAGTGTACGGTTCGTGTACCGCACTGCTACGCTAAGCAGCAGCCTTGCCGAAAGAAACAAAGAAAACAGAAGTAAGCAAGTATAATGCCTCGACGAGCTCGTAGCTCCGGGTATCGTTGGTATAATAGTAATGAGTGGTAGCACTTTTTTCTTGTTGTAATCTCAAGCGTTTCGTGCTCAAGTGTCGTAACTTTTCGCCGTCATTCATTCGTAAACCGAGTTCCATTGAAATAGAAAAATGATGCGGACCCCAGATACAAAGAGATACCGAGTCATCGATTTCAGTATCGCTCCGGATGGTAACCATTGGTGCGAGGGCTATCGTACTGGACCCCGGTCATTGAATCTGGTCCGTTCGAGATACCGTTGCTGAGTGATCGGATAGGCGGCAGCTCTGGTCTGTTCGAGTTGGCATAATGATCCTGTTGATAGCTCCCAGCCTGAGGTGCTGGCGTGGCAGCTGAAGATGGAGGAGCAGGGTGCGATGAAGAGGAGCCTCCCCGCATCTGTGCGCCTTCCATCCGCAGCCCTTGGATCTCGCGGCGAAGCATTTCGTTTTCTGCTGCGGCAGTGTTGTAGTGGGATTGGAGCAGCCTGATGTGCTCGTGCTGTTTCTGATGCTCGGCAATAGCTGTCCTTTATGTTAGCATAGCAATTCTGTCCTGGTCGCTTCCATGTCACACTTACCCTTAGTCAGGATCTCCCACTTAGAAGCCTTAGAGCCTCGTTCTTGAGGCATAAGGTCTCGAAGCTGATCGAACAGTTCCTTCATCTCCGTTCTCCTTTTGCGCTCAGCAAGTTTATGGCTGACCCTTAGTTCAGGGGTTCTGCTATACGGCTGGTTGCCTGTGGCTCCATTTCCTTCCTCGGCCTGGAGATCGCTCAATTGCTTGTGCTGCATGGAATGATGGTGAACAGGTAGGAACTCTGAGGCATTGGACATGCGGGAGTAGTCGCTATCGTTTAACCTCATCTGACCCGGCGGCAGACGCGACTCGGTCGTGAACTGGCTACTCGCAACCGACTCGGTGATACTACTGCGTCGTGAATCGGTGTACGCAAGCTCGGTGCCGACTCGTTGGATCTCCTCCTCGGGGAAAGCCCAAGCCTGACCCTTGGTAGGTTCCGCTGCCCGGGCAATGTGCCCAGTGGCAGGCCCAGTGATAGCGGGTGCGGTCTTGACCGTCTTGGTCTCGGGATTTCGTTCAGCACTTGGCTGGTAGCTATTTGAGATTCGATGGACCGAGAGATGGTGAGGGTTTCGTTGGCTATGGAGGGTGTTTTGTATCGAAGTAGTCGAGGGATTGTTGGACGTGTAGGGAGAGTTACCAAGGCGCATATCGCTGAAGACCTGGTTCATGCGACTGTCAACACTTTCCCGCCTCAATCCCGCCATACCAGGTGCCAACGTGTCGCCCATTGTAGGTACGGGTCCAGGTACGGGTCCGTTGGACTCAATCGACGTAGGTCGATCGCGGCGTGGATCGAGGCTGCCGGGTGTACTAGGGGATACCATTGCAGCGACGCTCATGTTGGTCGTTGATGGCGACACAAGACCGTGGGGTACCATGTTGGCAGCGATTGGGGACGGAGTCTTGTCTTGCGAGGAAGATTGATAGCCAGAGGGGCTTGGGCTGAGACCGTTTACGTTGAAGGAGGCAGCAGATGTATCTAATATGTTTAGGTCAGTCACGGGCCAAGGCATTGACAGAAGCGATAATGAGCAGCGTACGCTTACTGGAGGCGTCTGCGTTGGAGTAGAAGCCCGAATCTCGCATGTGAGGCGGGCCGTTAGGGATTGGGGCTGGTGCGTGGTCGCTGTTGAGGATGTTGTTCAGTCCCGCCAGCTTAGGAGCGGGTAGGCGTTGCTGGTTATGGCTATCCATAGCTGTTCAATGGTCGAGTACGAATTGAGGATGTCGCATACACACGATTGGGTCGGTTCGGTCGCAATAAGCCTCAATTAAATCTTCTAGATGCAGGTTCGGCCCAGTATGATGACAAAGGGATTCTATTCGATTGTTTGCGCTTAGGACGAGGTCAAGGTGATGGGGGGCAGAAAAGCAGGCGACGGCTGAGATGTCGGCACAACAAGGCCAGACAATGTTGGAATTACAACTTCGGTCGTCAAGCCAGGACAGAACTGAAGTGGACTGTCACTAACTGTCACTATCAGACACAGACGCGACAATGCGAAGGCGAGTTCGAGAAAGGGCGGGCGTGTCAGTGCATGAGCCCTGAGAGAGTGTTGAGGAAAGGGACCGTCGACAGGATGCGATGCGATGGGTTACGTTGCGTTGTGCGGGTAGAAAACAAGTCGTAATAAATTTGCAAGAGAGAGAGAAGTGGAATTGAAGAGGGAAAAGTGCACACGAGGTTGACCCCCGGTGAGAAGGTGACGGACTACAGGCGCTGCAGGGAAGGGGGGGAGGAACAGTATCCGTAAAGCCAAGCCAGCGTAAAGTTGTAGTTAGGTACTTTAGTAGCGGGTGAGGTACTCTACGTTAGTACCTTTACCCCGTGTATACCGTACCTGCACAAGGTGCAATACGGTAAGGTAGCGATGGCAGAACGGAAGGAGACGGGATGGGAGGTTAAGCTGGGGAACGAGAAGAGGGGATGAAAGTGAGAGATTGGGGGTGAGAAAAACGAGGGATCTCTATAATGAACGAAAGATCAAAATGAGACGTAGAAAAGTGAGAGCAGACAAGAACAGTATTGGACTCGAGCAGCAGAGAGAGAGAGAGATGAATCAATCCGACGCCAGGAACAATGAAATGACTTGCGTGCAAGCCTCGTTTGCACTAGCACGAATGGTAGCCTCCATGTCATATCTCGAAACATCTAAAAAAGTATCAATTGTCGGGTGCACTGAAATGATCCACAGCACATGTTTGCACTAACTGGACATTATTAGGCACCATGTAGGCACTCGGCCATTTTAAAACGCCAGTCTCCGCGGCACCAAGGGTCCCCCAGGCCGACTCACAGCTGGACGGCCAGCGGTCGCAGCTGAGGTGAGCCCGGGCAGGTCTGGCCAGCAATGGAGGGATCTACAGATACCACTACAGGGCTACTCAGCGGCTATTCCGTTCTATGGACTTCAGCCCTCCAGCGAGTCCAGTCGGCATTTCAACACCCACTCGGCGGGATGCCACTGCGTACATGCACATGTACACTTGATATCCTGGTATCGACCCGCGGTTCCTGGAGTACTCGTCTCTGCAGTACCTCAAACCCGTGCTGTGTGCCGGAATGGCCATCCCTTTGAGTTGTTCAAGACAGCCTGATTGGCGACGATTCGGTCTGATCCAATTGAATTCGACTTGACTCAACCCGGTTTAACAAGAACATGGCTCATCATGATGTAGCTGGTGACCTTGCTATACCTAAGCAATTGGGTAACATGGATACATATTGTCAGCACCCAGTTGTCCTCTCCTTAGCTACTTCAACCGTGTTCAAGTAAGTTTCGAGCATCTTGCAACACAGCAATAAAGCAGAGCACTTCGCTACCGCCTTTAAGCCGCAACACAAAGTATCGTCTACTTACGACGCTTGTAGCCCCACCACCCCATCGGCCCATGTGCTCAAGTAGAGTACATAGGAGGAGTGTTGCGAATGGAAGCTTGGTAGGGGTGCACCCCACAAGGCTACCTAAAGCGATAGCGCCAGAAAGCCACTCTTCACTCCCTTCTGTCCTTTCTTTCTTTTCTTTCATTCCCTTCTGGACCCCCCGAAAAACTTTGTTTTTTGACGTTGTCCGAAACTCGCAGAGGCTCAAAGAGCTTGGTGCTTTTGGGAACCATAAAGGCGTAGCTGGAATTTGGCGCCATGTGGCCGCGGGCCACCCAGTCTGATTCTTACCAGATCGCCGAGGTCTGAGCATCATTGTGCTCGCAGCGTTTGTGAGATACTAGTCCATTAAACGCTGTAACGACATATAAATTATTATCAGTACCATCATGGTGACACATCAACTTGTGCCTGTGTTTAGCTCCTGGCCAAGATCTTGTCGAAGATGAGATATGGCGCGTTGGGTATCAATACTCTTACATGCTTCGACCTTTCTGCCAGTTCAAACCAATGTTGAATCTGTGGCCTGGAATTTGTACCTATTTACAGTGTAAGCTTGGCTCGAACAACATGTATTGGCACCCTACGTAGTACTCCGTATGTATTTACCGATTACGACGTGGGATGTGATCACTCACATGCCAACTGTTGCTCGTTAATGCCAGATACTCGGAAACTCGGACCCAACTAGAAACTTTTCATCCGTCACTCAATTTGCACTCGAACCCGGGCGAAAATCAATGATTAAAACAAGTTCTAGGCGAGGAGTAGAGGATTCGCCAGTCTGAGAGATGGGCGGGACTGGGAATCTTGTAATATGTGGCTTGCTCCAGGCCGGGGCACCTCGTGCGCCGTCCACTAGTGCGCCTATCACCCCATCAGAAGGCATGGTTCTCGAGGCCCATGCCGTGGCTGCGTGGTGCCCAGGGTGTCTTCAGGGCCCATGTCGCCTAGCTTGAACAAGACTGGCTTTACCCCCATGGATGCCCCCTCTTTTCCCAGGTCGCCTCGCCCCCCAAAGCTTGATCTCCCCGTTGTTTGATGAACAGGGAGTGGAGCGACTAAGGATCCCAGTACCACATGCGCGATCTTCCGTAGCCACGTGAGCGACATCTGTGAGAATCGACTATGCTGCTGACGGATTGGTCCACGAATGGGACCTTGGTCCTTATCGTGAGGAGAACATGACTACAGTGTGTTTTCGACAATCCGTCTTCGGAATGTGGGTTTGACACCCATCTTGATGGGCATATGGAAGTACCTCAAATTCTACGTAATGCCATGTGGCAGTCGAAAGTCCCTGAGAGTGCGCATCGTACCTCGTTAGCCTGTAGATCTGGCCGAGATGGTTCATTGTGTCGTGGTTACTTACCTTTTCTGGGCTAGAATGAAAGTCAAGCCTCAAGGTCCAAGGAACGTTCAGTACGCATACTGGCACAGTGCACTATCACGCTTGGATCCTCCCAATGTTACCAGCTTGAAACAGTCTGGCAGAATTGTGCGAGCTCGAAATCTCGTCAATCTTTGCTATTTGTGTCTAGCAAACGTTTGCAGAGTATCCGCTGTTGGGCGACACGTGCGTGCGTGGAGTGTGGCTAAGGGGGGTGGGGGGGGGGGGGCGTCCAAAGAGCTGGAGATCTAGCCGCTCTGGTGACCAGTACATACATGTACGATTTAGGGGCGTTGATCTTGACGGGCCAACCGACCAATCAATAACGGTATCCGTGAATTCACTGTGAGCATGATACAGTGAAGCAAAAATGAAAATAAAACAAGATACATATCCCATGGTGCGATTGAGAGAAGAGGGATCATGTATGGAGTAGTTAGTCCATGCATGAAATTTCTTGGAGCCTAGTAAAGTTCTAATACTGTAGTATCCGTACCTGATTGTCACTCCAGCCTCCAGCTACTGAAGGCACCTTACAAGGATACAACTGCCTCGCCTGCCTAATAAGTGCAAGTCGAGGTAAGGAGGTTCAGAAGGTCCGACCTTGCACATGGGATGAAGTGGAAGGCATGGATGGCACTTGCAGCTTGTGTTTGTATTGACCAGTAAACTTCCAATCTTTGCTCCGAGCAATGATGTTAATAAGCATTGGAAGGCTGGAAGACTACCTAGGAAGGTACGATAAATTGTGCACATCCATTGCCTTCCTTTGGACTCCACTTCCTTGCACGGATCTTTCAGCTCATGCACCTTGCCGCTTCAGCCTGATCTTCCCGAGTTCATCAATCACAGTCACAGTCGCAATCACGATCACGCAAATTGTATGTTCTATACAATCTACGAGTCACTTCATCTGCCACGCCATCTAACCAGTGGACCAGCAGCACATATTTCAGCCCCAGCTTCCCTTGTTAAACAGCCATATTTGCCATATATGGGATTCTCCAGATTGTGCGACAGACCATTCTAGTAACTCTGGGTTCTTGTCATGCTGGTGTCCCAGATGTGCTTGTTTATGTGTATCAAACCCAGGCACGTCTTGGTGAAACACAGAGGAACACGTGCGGTGTGAGGAAACGCGTAGGCTTCAAGTTCCTATGCCAGGCCGGACTTTATAATACCCATGCTTAGCTGGCTTATCCTTTCGGGGGTTTTCTCATGGGGATTCTTATTATCTTCCCTTTATTTAACTAGGCTCTAGACGACCAAAAACGCCGATCGCTGTTCCGTGTTTGAGCCAACCAGGCCAACAGAACTTATGGCTGTCAGGTTGCAGCTGAATATGTGTTGCTGTACAGTCCCACCGAGACTTCGAGTCGCTCGCTGAATTGGTTATGCTACTTGTGAGTCCCCTTTATATCTATAACCTAGCCTTTCCTTGGTGCTTAATACTACGGATCGTTCGGTGGACAAGCCGGTCTCTCACTGCTTTCTACAATTTCGCCCTGTATCATACTAATGACATACCAATCAAGAAACATTCTAAACCAAGTCTCAACTTCTGTCACCAATAAGTCTATCTCTACCGAAATATCGCTAGACATGATGACTTCCATGCCGTGTCCATTGACTTTCATATACTCAATGTCAGTTCAGGTCCTCCTGCATACGGTACCTTGCAGTTGGGAACTACCCGAGCCTTACACGACTCTCCGAGTTGTGTTATCTGACATCTCACCATGTACGTTGGTTCTTCAATGCCCTTGCCTAGCATACTCAAGTACTTTGTCTCATCTAGGACATTTCTGATCGGCATTGCTACGGCTGATGCTGCTTGATACTCTCAATATTGAGCGACTCCCTTTGCACAGCATGCCACGTTCGATCTGGTACATATGGATGATATCATGTCCGATGCTATGTCCAATACTTGTCAATGTGACGGCTATGGTGAAACTCTTCGAGCTTCTGTTATGCAAGTAACTGGCTTATGATAATATTCTGGCCACGTGGATGTCTCAGCGCGTTTGTTGGCATGCCCGGCTTGGTGATAAAGGTCGCCTCTTAAATTCACCACGTCTAAACAGACGCCTGTTCAGACCAAAAAAAACGTCACCACCAACCCAACATTATCGTGATGGCGGCACTACCGTGCCACCGGCTCCTCCCTACAGATGTATACGGTAAGCAACATGTGTTAGCATAACACGAGAAGTGACAACACGAGAATTGTGGTGGCTGGTGGCTGGTGGCAGCCGTGGTATAGTCATCCAATTCGCTTGTTTCCAGTGACACACTGCGTCTGATCACCCGGGAAGGTGATACTACAACCCCATCTACGACCGTACTCGGCATGTCCCCAAGGTCACAACCCTGTGCATTATCCTGATAGTTCATGTCAGGGGAATCAAAGCCTTGGCATGCTCAGGCTGGGAAAATTCTTTCTAGATAGCTGAGTATGGCTGGCTCTGAACATCTACATACCTTAGGGTAGTTACTATCGTTTCACTGATATCTCTTCGCACTAGAATCTATTGTACATCTGCATCCTCATTCACAGCGGGGAGTCGGCCTTGGACGACCTCAACTTTCTTTTGTTGACGCGATACCCCTGTCGGTTTTCGTTCTCCTCCTATTACTCGCTTTTGGGCTGACAGTTGTCGATAGGACTATTTTGTGTGGTCTTTTGGATCCAACCATTTGGTAAAGGCTAGTGATTAAGCCCCCCCGAATGAAAGTACGGCTGGTCAACAGAGTTGAGACTAATGGATGGCTTGCAGTACCGTACTATGCAATGCAGTATGCATGAAAAGTATCACCTGTTGGTCTTGGCCGTCATTGTGAGATTTGGATCGAGGTCTGATTAAGAACGGGATCTATTTATCAATACTCACCGGCGAGGTCATTGAGAGTCAACAACCAGCACTACCCTGCCTGCCCGAATAACGACCACGGCAAATTGACCATCGATTGGGAAAATAACATTTCTCAACTAGCAAAGTTCACAAAAATCGATGTCGCAGAACAAGGGTGGTACGGTGTACCGTTGCTATAGATCTCACTGAATCACCGTCTTATGTCAATATATTGTCTGCCGGTTGACTATGTTTAATTAAAACAAGGCCCCGAGACATGATGGATAAGCGGTCAGCTGCGACCTGATGGGCTCATACAACTTTCGATTCTGAGTATGAGTGAAATGAAAGGAATTTGACATTGTGTCCCTCGTCGAATAAATCGCCTCCGCCAGCAGCCCTTCTTTGATTGCTCGTTGCACGCCTACAAGATGACACCGGTGGGACAATGCCAGGTTGGATATCTCCTTCAAACGATCAAGAAGCACACTGACTCTGCAGAACCTTTCATTCGGGTCAATTACGCCGTGGTCGGGATATGCATGTGATGAGACACAGCACAGTATACAGCCGTGCCCCGAACTACGCACCACACCAGTTTATCCACCAGACTAGCATCGTCACTTCTGTATCTCGATCAAGCACGTACGCACTTGGATCGAAACACTCGGGCCCCAAAGCCACTAGCTCAACGCCCAATCTCCACTGGTATACCTCGGGTGCAACATGCTTTGCAGTTTGCACCAGCCGCGATGTACCATCAATAATAATTGCTCTGCCGGTTGGGACCTTATGGCGGCTGCGGAGCCTCGACAAGCCCGGATACAACACCCGGACACTAGAACGTCAACCAAATATTTGCTTGTTTGGGCCAATATTAAGCAATTTCGTCTTAACAGTTGCTTCCACTACTATCCTATCCACGCAGTACATACCACACTTAACCTTCTTGTTTGTGGGGAGACGAGGCTGAGTAGCTAAGACAAAGGTAGGGAGAATCAACCGATCAAGATTCTCTGCAGGATCTGACTATTACTATGACACCCTCTAACAGAAGGTCTGGTATCACGATATGGTATGGAGCATGGATGTTTTGACAGGTCGCTAGAAAGCTCTTATCACCACAATAATATGCTTTCGGACACGAACTGGTACTGCATCTCCCATCAACCATTACATTGCCCCTTGCTGGGTCCAATCAAGTAGGCAGAGTGCCTGAGACGAGACTGCCACCAACTCACTGTCTCACTCTCTTTGCTTTTGCCAGCATCCCAGCATCCAGCTACTGCTCCTCCTATCATTCTAAGTTGCCTTTCCCTTGCATCTCCTGGCAGTATATTCTCCACCTCGGAGAGTGGTGGTCGATACTTAGCCTCATGTTGTCGCTCCATTTACCTCAGCTTCCATAACAGCTGCACGGGTTGAGTCTCTTTCTGGCGAGACATGCATCAGCTTTCATGACGGCACGCCTAGGCTAGCGGGGCTAGCTAAAAGAAAACGGCCTATAGCTAATGTACGTTAGGTTCGTTACCAATATCCCGAAGGCACTCGGGTGATCGTTCTGGTGGAAAGATACTCAATCTCATCCTGCCTCGGCAGCTCGGCTTGTGGCAATGAGGCCAAGACGCGTGGAAACGAAGGTTTACTCGAAGTAGGGAGGAACTGATGCAGAGAAATGTCACTGCTGTGCCGGTCAACCTGACCATGGGATAGATCACCACGTCTAACACACAAATCCCTCAAAAGACTGACACAACATGTGTGTGTTTGGAGCAAATTTGTCACATTTTCTTGGGTTCTTGCCTGGGATTTGGAGTCTGAAGTCTGGAGAAAGCGGATAGCTCCTGGAAAACATTATCCTGGAAGACATGGTATTTGAGGACCTAGCCACTCAAGCCTCCTCAATGTGCGAGTCATAGAATACTTCACTAACCAGGCTGGTTGAATCGTCAGTGGGTTTGTTGAGCTGAAGATCTGGAAAGGTTTTCTTTTCTCTAACACTTGTTGGTCACTACTTCAAGACTAGACATATGCTAATGTTGGTCGGGACTATAAAGTTAAATTTCAAGGGTCTGGTCCCTTGCCTTCAGTTGATCCAAACATGGCCCAAGTTCAAGATGTATATCTTATTTAGTTCTCGTATAAGATTAAGATGGAGACCAAGACACCACTGTCCACTCGGAATGAGTCGTTCCCCACCTAGTTAACTTCATCAATTTTAAGTGTTTGGGCAACGACTCGCCTAAACACATCCTGGAATTGATGTTCCCTTTGTGCCTGAGCGCAGCTATAGTAGCCGATGTTTGGTCATGCTGAGGTGTATGGATCCCTGATGTCAATGGATATCAGGATGTAAATGACTGCGGCCAGTTGACTTTGTACATTCACTTGTAGGAACTTCAAGTAGAAGCAAGTGTGCGAAACAGGATGCTGTTGCTTCAGATACTGGACCAATAATGCGTGATATTCTCTCAGGACCATGCATGTTTCTTATATGTAACATCTAAACCAGATGATATTCAAATTCCCATAGCAAATATGCTATTTATGAACACTATCCCAAGTTCACACGATGCAGATCGCTACTATATGAATTATGTCATTCAAAAATAGAAATAGAAAGACTTGTATCTCTAGAACTCAAACTCTGGTCTGAACACATCCGGATCTACGCCCGCAATGGTCTTCTCCGCTAGATCCCGCCGACCCATCTGGGTAAAGACGCGACGAAGGGTGTCGTATAGGGTACTGCTGCGGTTCTGCGCCGACATACGGTCAAGCGTCTCATCGACACCAGCGGCGTTGTCGCCCAGGATCTCGTAAGCTTTGCTCCGGCCGGACTTTTCAATAGCCTTGTGCATCTCCAAGGCGGCCAGGAAGTGGCAGGCAGCCTCGTGGTGGCAGTGGATGTTGATGCAGCTGACGCCCAAGTTGTAACGGGCTCGCACAAAGTTAGGCGCCATAGCGAGGGCCTCTTGGTAGGCCGCGATGGCTTCCTCAGAGCGCCCGCTGTTTGCGAGGGTTGCGCCGAGACGGTTCCATAGAAGATGGAGCTGCTCTTGCTGGTTGGAACTACCGACTTCTGACGAGTGGAGGGCTGACTGGAAGCAATCAACTGCCTTATCATAATCCTCCGCGCCGTAGAAGAGGACTCCAAGACCCACTTGCACATCAGGGTCCATATGCTCACCATCAGGACTCAGCTGTGCTGCCCTGATGAATAGATTTGTCACCTTGTCGTGGAGCTGCTGGCGGTCTGTGAAGCCCATCTCTGCAGGAGGGTGCAAGTCCTTGGGATCAAGGATATTGGGGTACTTAACTGACAGCCAACGTTCAAGGGTTCGATATGCCGTGCTGTCGTAGCCTTCGTTGGTGTATGATACCGCCAGACCCATCAAGGCCGTCAGGTTGTTAGGGTCCTGCTTGAGCGCTTGCTCAAGAGCACGAATTGCTGCCGTCTCCTTTTCGTTCTGCGCCTGAGCTGTTCCTAGGTAAACCCACGCCTCAGTATGATCAGGGTTCTGCTGAACAGCCGATTCGAAAGCCAGGGCGGCTAAGGAAAGGTTACCGCCTTCCTTCATGATGCGTACACCCTCCTCGAAAGCGTTCTTCTCGTCGCGGAAAAAGTTGTCTTGTTCGAAGAGATAGGTTTCGACGGCCGGGTCACCGAGACGACCCCAGTCGCCCATACCCTCGAAGTCGGGCATCATATTGTTGCTCCATTCGGTATCGAATTGGTCAAAATCTTGTCTAGCAGCGGCCGTCTCAGCTTCAATTCCTTTCCAAATAGATTCGAAATCACCCAACTCATTAGTTTCGGACGTTAAGCCCTTGTCCATTTCATTAAGCTCACGCTCTGCGGCGTTTGCCTCTTCTTGTTCCTTAGCCTTGTCACCATCTTGAAGTTCCATGGAGGCGAACTGCTCCTCCCACTTGTGATCGTCGAGCTCGACAAGGCGACCCTTGCCCTTAGCATCCTGCTGTTGTGGTTGGTTTTGCTGCATAGGCTGCTGACTCTGGTACATCGGCTGGAACATGGGGGAGTAGCCCATCGGTCGGTTCATCATACCACCCATGCCACCCATCATAGGTCGTTGTTGGTTCATCTGGTTAGGGACGTTGCTCTGCATCGGACTCGCTCTCGCGGAAGAACCTTGTGTGTTTAGCTGCTGGAAACGGGCAAACTCGTCAGCATTAAAATGCGCCTGCGCAGCTGATGGTGGCTGGAAAGCTGATTCCATCGCTGGCTGGCCGTTAAAGTCGTGCGCCCATGTTGGCGATGCCGAGCTGGCTCGCATATGGGACTGGGCAGGGTTGAGAGGGCCCATTTGACCCGGCTGCATGGGGAAGTCTTGCTGAAGGCTCGGGCCCTGATTCAGGAAACCATTCATCATCTGCATCGTCAATATGTATGTATTAGTAATATGTTGGTAGGGCCTGTTCAAAGACATACCTCATCTTGAGGCGCATTGGCGCTCTGACTTCGAAATCCGTTAAGCTGTCCGCCAGGCCCTCGTCCTACAAGGCGGTCTTGCTGAAGGGTTCTGTCATTCTGTGTATGTTTGTGGAGCTGGCTGAGGGGGTTCCCAGATGTCGAGCATTCGGCGCCTCCCATAAACGACATGATGATTAGCGGTATACCGAGTCTCTTGTGTAATCGGAGGTATCAGACGAGGAGGAGGGATAATGAGGGCTTTAGATTGACGATGGTAACTTCGATTTATTGATTGGGAATAATGGTCATGCAGAGGTGTAGTTTGTAGTTTACAGATGGAGGAGAGAAGATGGTCGAATTCCTACCATGACCTAGCGAACCCCGACAAGACGCCTACTTTTGGCGGGGAAAATACCGAGGCTCCGCTGTAGTCTTCGCCATTATCGGTAGCACTTGCCGATTGCAAAGGTGACAGTAACACACGTGACTGCGGGGTGGTTGGAAATCAAAGGACAGGGATCTCACCGAGTTTAGGAGGTGAAAGGGGCCCACCTTCTCGGTGAGTCGGTGAACGGCGCATGCTTTATCGATAAGAATATTTTTTTCTTGCGCCTGTTCGCTCAACCAACCTCGTTCCTAGAAGTCTTATCACCAATATTACACAAGACATATATCATCACCAAACTTCAAGATGCTTCGACAAGTGTATGTCTTACTTTTCCTCTAACGCAGTGGTACTCTGAAAAGCTAACATCGATAGTAAACCTCGCAATGCGCGTGCAAAGCGAGCGCTCGAGAAGCGCGAGCCAAAGGCCACCGAGAACCCCAAGACATGCCTTTTTCTCCGCGGAACAACATGTTCTCAAATCATTCAGGATGCTCTTAACGACCTTCACCAGATGCGCCAGCCTCTTGCCAAGAAGTTCACCAAGAAGAACCCCATCCACCCCTTTGACGATGCCACTTCGCTCGAATTTTTCTCCGAAAAGAACGACGCCAGTCTGCTCGTCTTTGGCAGCAGCCAGAAGAAGCGCCCCCACACCCTGACCTTTGTCCGTACCTTTGGATACAAGGTCCTCGACATGCTCGAGCTCTACCTCGACCCTGAGAGCTTCCGCACCATCGCCCAGTTCAAGACCAAGAAGTTCGCTATCGGTCTGCGACCCATGCTTCTGTTTGCTGGTACTGCTTTCGAGAGCCCCGTTAGCAACGAGTTCACTCTTGCCAAGAGCATGCTCATGGACTTCTTCAAGGGCGAGCCCAGTGACAAGATTGACGTTGAGGGCCTTCAGTACATCATCTCCATCAGCGCCGAGGACAGCACCGGAGATGGCGATGTCAAGCCCGCCATTCACCTGCGAGTCTACACCATCAGCACTAAGAAGTCCGGCCAGCGTCTTCCCCGAGTCGAGGTTGAAGAGATTGGTCCTCGCATGGACTTCCGGGTTGGGCGTGTCAGAGAACCCGATGAGTCGATGCTCAAGGAAGCCATGAAGAAGCCTCGCGGCCTCGAGGAGCGTCCCAAGAAGAACATCACAACCGACTCTATGGGTGACAAGATTGGTCGCGTGCACTTGGGCAGGCAGGATCTTAGCGAGTTGCAACTCCGCAAGATGAAGGGCTTGAAGCGCAGTCGAAAGGATGCCGACGAGACGGTCGATGTTATTGAAGAGAAGGAGGAGACCAAGAGGATAAAGCAATAGAAGATGTATAGCATTGCAGGCTCGGAGTTGGGCGTCTTGGAAAATGTCTTTTAGGGAGGCCATGTCAATAATTGATTTACTGGGTTGATTCCCTAGATATTGCAGGCACTGTCTTGCATCTAATCCATACCGGTGACGCTATTGAAACTGTTCGATGCTGATTCTCATTGTGACTGCTGTTTATTTTATACGAATCGGGCAGACTGGCCCAGTCACAACAACAAGGTAACTGAGACTCGGCACTTTTGGATCCAAGGATACAGATACGCCCGTTCAATGTCGTTCGAGGGCCCAAAGATAGGTTCATTTGGGCCCTAAACTGCATTGTCTAATGCTAAAATAAAAGGATTATGTACTGATTGACGCCAAAGTAGACGTCCCATCTTCCAACGGCAGATTGGCTGCTTATGATTACCCAAAATAGCCTAATAAATCTTCCAATAAGCTGGAGTAGGAAACGCCTGAGCTTGCTCTGTCTAATTGTTCTGTTTCCCGTGCCTATGCCCAGTTCAACATTTCAACTCATAAGAATCATGATCAGTCGTTGACAGTGTGGAAAGAGAAACGGAGTGTAATAACCAAGTCTCGCCAGTGTGATCAAGAACACCCGACATCAGCTCGTGTTTGACCCGTATTTCTTTGCGCCATTCAAGCAGCCAAGGGTGGGATATGTCGTTTAGCTTGTTACACGGGTTCTAACCAAGAACATTGTACCCAGTAGAACTTGATATGGATCAAGGGTAAGTCTATATAATAACGGAATGGCGATACACCATCGACTAGAAGAATACGGTCGGCAATACTCCTTCGTCGAGAGTTGAATGAATATATATCCATACTGACTGACGGCATGTTGAAGCTATTGACCAACGAGGTTATGAGAGGGCCTTGAGACCAGCTCTAAGCCCGGGGCCCTATCGTCAAAGTTGAGTTGCCAAAGCTCCTTAATCCGGTGAGTCGGGGACAATGAGATCCTCGTCAGCAATAGGAATGGGAGGTTGTGTGTGCTGGTGCAGCATTTCGGCAAATATCTCGATATGCTGAGTCATGGAGCCAACAGTGTTCTGCTGCTCTGGCGCTTGCTCTTCAAGCTCAGTACCCCAGATGTCTTGCGGTATAGAACTGCCGTCTAACAGAGCAATCCTTATTGGCCACTCGAGATGTCGCCACCACTTGGATCCAGGCTCGAATAAGCTGACCAAGCCCATAACCTCTCGGCGAGCAACATCTTGCAGCCACCAGACATTGTCCATTCGCTTCAGTAGAGCAAAGAAACAAGCGAGAATGGCAAGAGCTCGGGGACGTCTCGCATCAACAAGATCAACATACCGCTTGGAGACAGTGGCAGGAAATGTGAGCGCAGCAGCAGCGTGGTAGTTCTTATGCGCCCAGTTGAGAACGCTGACAGCATGTGAGTATGCCTGCGTGGTTGAAGGAACCAAGCGGGGGTCTTCATTCATTAACTCGTCCCTTAGCCCTTCAAGCATATGACCAAAAAACGAGTCAGGCGAGCGTGGGTTAAGATTCAACTGGAAGCCGGGTTGGGAATCAATAACAACTTTAACGATGTCGCTGTGGTGAATCCACTGCCACGAATTCGCAACCACGGTCTTGACGCCTTGAAAGGCGTGGAACCAAGAGAGCGGGGGAACATATCGACTTGTTGAATCGCCAGGCGCAGCATCCCCGTCATCTTTGACGAAGATACGAGAGGCGCTTGCTTGAAAAGCAATCAACGTCGCTGTAAGGAAGAGAGCTTCTGCGTTGTCAGGTGTGATACCTGAGCCAAGCGATGCACCAAAAGCAGAGAGAGAGGAAGCTGAGTAAGCGTGTGACGCGCGCACCAATGCTTTATCATTCGGGGACATGGAGCGCAAATGGAGCGCTGCGACAGACAATATGGCGTCGGCGAGATATGTCTTGCCATTGCCAGAGAAGGCCATCTGCGGGACGGCGCGCTGCCAAATATCCTCGGCGGCCGGCGAGTTGGTTAAAAGAGTCTTTGACGTGACATTGGTGTAATGATGCATCAAGCGCAACTCGAGCATCCGTTCACCATGGTCTGCGCCATGGTCTATAGTGTGGGTGGATGAAGTAATCGAATGTTGAGAGTACACGGAAGTCGGTGGGGAGGGATTTGGTCTTGCTGGTCTTGCTGGACTTGAAGGAGCACGTGGGCGTGTTAACGGAGTCCTTGGGCCGGAATTGAAGTTGACCGTCGGTGCTGGTGAGGGAGTAGGTGCGCCAATGCTTTCGGTGCTGGTATTTGTTGTCACGGCAAGTTCTTCAAGAACATCAGGGTTGCTGAAATCGCACGGGACACCATGTTTGGCACAGTTGCCGCATCGTGGATGGACTTCGTCGCACTGCAAGCAAAGGAGAATACCAAGTCAGTTGAGACATCGACAAAACAGTCTGGGGCGAGCCACGGCATTTGCGAAGAACGAAGTGACTAGACGACAGGCGCGCGACATGATGCGATGCGTTGAAGCATACGCAGAGGACTGGCAAAACCTACTTTTATCTTCCTATTCTTGCACCTCCGGCAACCTGCGCGAGACTTTTTATGAGAGCGGCGAGGAGGCATGATGAGTCGAATATGAAACAGAAGAGAAGAAGACGGAGAAGAAGGAAAATATGGTTTTGTTTTTCACGTGTCGGCTGTCAACAAGCTCCCGGGAAATATATGGAGAGGACCCTGAATCGTGAGCAAGATCGCAGCATGGCCGCAGAGGCAAAGGGGCCTCAGTCTCAGTCCGGTTGGCTTTGAGTTAAAGGAGAAGCAATTGTGGGGAGTTAGGAGAATTAAGAAGATGAGAATTCCATGACGCGTGTTGAAGATTGGAGAGGCGAGAATCGTGGTTGAGCACGGTATTTCTGCAAGAGTTTAAGGTTGTAGTCCGGGCAGGAGGTAGGAGGTGAGCCTGGTGAGGTGGTTGCTTCGGTTCCAAGCAAGTGCGGTGAGGAGGAATCGGGTGCTATTGTGATGTGATGAGATGCAAATGAGGGCAGGAGAGATGCAGGCAGAGCAGCATGAGGTGGAGGGGCGGCCCCGTCGGCAGGACAGCCTACCTCCTACCTACTAAGGTACCTGACAGCCCAGCTGGAGGGCACCTAGGTAAGGTACCTAGTACCTAGTTCTGGCCAGTCCGGCCAGTGGATAGAGTGCTAATGACAGTAAAGCTCCAGGGGACCCCAGGCCTGTCCAGGTAACTAGCCTGCCATGGACGCCTGGGGCTCGCTTGAACGGGTTTTAGCGAATCGAACGTGTGGAATAATGGAAGACTGCACTGCCACAGCATCAAACAGGGATTATGTGCAAGTGCCCGCTCCCCGCCCGCCGCCCTGTCGTGTGCTCCATTGCTGTCCGCTGTTGTTGTGCCTGTCTCAATGGAGATGGAGTCTCAACGCGGGCCGGGCAAGGCAAGGCAAAGTCGGTCGGTGTCATTAGTTTCGGCGCCGGAAGCTTCAACGTGAGTGGAGCCCGAGATTGACGCTTTGTTCGATTTTGTCCTTCGCCTAGGGGACCACGTACACAGGTGGACTGAGGACAATATAAAAAGTACGATACCGGCCCGGGTAGAAGAAGATATTATTTATTCTTCTTTGGTTGTTACGTTCAATGCGACAATCGACAATGAGCTCGAAAGACAGAGACAAAAGAGGACAGAATACCATACTCTAAAATCGAGAGAGACACACACATCTCAGACACACCCTATGTATCCCTACTACGTAGTATGTTGGTGATGTAAGGAAACTTTGATGGCGTATTCAAGCGCATGACAGCTTCAAAGCTACTCCAATTCAGACCCAGCTGTATACGCAGTTCGGACTGAGGCTATGTCAATTGGAGGATGTGAATGGCCCTCGTGACGGCTAGATACCTAGAGTAGACGTAAATTTCGCCCATTCCTGCCCGGTGACATTGTATTCCACTTTGGGGGGCTACCTATGGGGGAGAAACAAAACGCCGGTAGTGTTTAATTGAGTATAATAATAAAATTAAAATATTTTTGTTAAAAATAATATATTATAATTATTACTAAAGCTTCTTCTTAAAGCCTATTATTTTTATATTTTGCGTATAAAATTATTCTAAATATTCTAACTAAAAAGTCTACTATATAGGAAATCTCACGTCTGCTGTTTTATTTCCTCCCGAGGGGGGATCTGTCGGATATTGAGTGGCCTGATCGTATCATGAGATCTACCATATTTTGAGGAAACAAGACGATGGCGTCCAATGAGACTGCGACACCATGTCAGACTGAGAAAACGTTGAGCCGTCGGGACTGTGGTTATTCCGGAAAAGCTTTTAGAATGCGTATTCTTGGTGTCCGCAAATCCGCGGTATAATGAGGGTCAACATTTGATTGAGGGTTGTAAATTTGAATGAACATCAAGAGTCGTGGACGCGGACTCACGATTAGTAGCTTCTAGTCCTCTGATCTAACCTGAGATAGCTACCGACCTAAGATAAGATATGCTGCAAGTTAAATACCTTCCTAGGTAGATAGACCATCTGGGGGCGAAATACCATGTTTTTTTCCACAACTACTGTATGCGCATCTCGGCTAAGGCAGAAAGCGCGAGGGTAAGGTATTCATATCATGAAATTAACCCCATATCTCCGGAGTACATCTGTCGGTACTCAACGCATTTATATGGTGTTTATAAGCCAACCCAAATAAACTTGATAGTTGGCCCAATAGCACAAAGTTTGCATTAGCGCAATGACCTAAGGACTCTGTAAAGACAAAATGGCAAAAAAAAAGGGCAGAGTTAGAATTGTATCATAGAATTGTTTGGTCTTGCACACCTCGACCAACCAACATCAGAGCTGCTGACCTACCCTTACTGGGCGGGCATGACGACACGAACAATCACGACATCATCCCGACCTGCAAGGAACCGCTTATCTTTTTTGGCACCTCTCTCCAGGAGTTTAGGTGCGTGAGATTTTGCGGGGGAAACTGAACAATCACAAATGTGCTTCTGGGTGCCATCAGCCGTGCTCCGAGGTTGTTCACACCACCAAGTTCATCCTTACACGGGACGTCGGTTATGGATGCTATTTGAGGAATTCCAGCTCTGCATGCATTGACTGTTCTGATTCCAAAGCCAGTTTCATTCTGTCAGTGGAAGAGATTGCGGCTATAACGGTTTTGGATATATATAAACCAACAGAAATAGCTTAGACAATGCAATACAGAATACAGTGGACACCGCTAACTCCTCTCTTCTATCACGACATCGGGCACATGGTGCGACAGAGCCTCACCGATCAGAGTAATTGTTGGTTGACTTGACTGACTAATACGTTTGAGGGTTTCCTCTCCGTTTCCTCTCGAATTGATTCTTGCAAGTCGTAGGCCATGAGACATAGAGACACGCCCCCCTCCACTTGTATCGCCGAAGAGCACCGCATCTGCCCGTCGCAAGCCCGAGTACGTACATTGGAAGAGATCGAGTGGTGCATGGTGTATCTCGCGCGCATTGCGCAAGAGAAGACATCGTTGGAGGCATTGGGCTATGTAAGCCATACTAGGGTCGGACATAGGAAGAGGAACCTTTGTTTACTGCTGCAGCGGCGCAGGAAATATCCTGTATGCAGAGGTAGAAAAGACCAGTCCTAGTAGAGTAGGTAGGTGCTAAGGTAGCACAAAATGCTTCGGTAAGCAATCATATTTGTCATGGAGGCCACGCTTTGGTTGAGTCAGTTCGGACACACCGCAACGGCGCAACAAGGCATTTTACCTCTCTACTTGCTGTACTGTGAACGTGAACACGGACATGATAATTCCATGTAGTAAGCATCTTTTGCTGTGTATTTCGACCGTCTTCTTTTTCTGATAGATGACGAAAGGTACAAGGCCCGAAAAACGGTGCCATCCGGGCGGTCGCCCCCAGGCACGAAGTACAATTGAGTACATCAGATGTTCACCTGCTTTGGCGTCAAGTTCGCTGAGGGGTAAAGTATACAAAGTTGCAAGGGTACTCGCTCTCTCTATCTTGTGTAATCATACCTACCTATCCTTCTTCTATCTTTTGGGGCTTGTCTATTGCCTTCGACTTACGAATACAACTGGATGGAATGGAACAAGCCATGGAATAACTCAATCCTAATTAATTCTGCTGAGAAAAGCGCTAGAAACAAATTGTATAAATAAGAAGTCCATTTTTTCCTTCCCTGGACCCTTCCATTAAATCCACTATCTTCACCAACTCACCCCAGATCCGCATCCAAATCCGACGATACCTGATAACTTACAAGATCCATTGTACTCTCTACACCGAGAGCCGATAACCGACCACACGGAACCCAGCTGGAGTAGCATTTTTTTTCTTCCTCACTCCACGAGTCGACACCAATCAGTTATTTTTACGTTTATTTTCTCTCTTTGGACTATTATTAATCTGTTGAGTCAATTTACCGAGAAGTTGCGTTCTCGATTGCCTCTGACTCTAAAGTCCTCATCCCTTGCTGTCAAGGCTGCTGTGACGTGATCGTCAAGGTTTCAGAAGCCACCTCTTTTTTCCCTCTCTTAATCGACGACACGTCTACTTCAGGTCTAAGCGGAAAACGAGACTAAAACCATAATTCCTCTGCCCTTTGTGCATCATCTCAGCCCTTGATCGCGTCAAACCGAGGCTCACTCTTTGAGGGAGAAGCTCCGTGACTTGGCGCAGCGCAAGATTGCATAACAATCGCTTTAGCTTCGATATATAAAGGGTCCCTCTCTCTCTGAATCCCAATCCTCCATCTCCATACCGACTGCATTACACAACAGACCAGGGTACCACAAGAAAATAGAAGGCTTTTTTCCCTCTCTTTTTTTTCTAGCCCCGCCTCGACCTCCACTTGCTTGTCACTAGAGCACCGACTTTATATTTATATCAACAGGTCTTTGACCACATCCATTCCAACCCTTTTCCTCCCTTCATCTCTCTTCAAACCTTCTACATCTTCTGATCGTCTCTCGGTCGAATATACCATCCTCCTCCTCCTTATCATCCTCTCTTAATCCTCAGTAACAATGTCTGCTGCTCCCCTCAACGCCGACCCCGTGTCAACCCCACCTCGTCCTCCGTCCCCCGTCCACAGCTTCGGTACTCTCGCCGTCCACGCCGGCTCCCCACATGACCCCGCCACCGGCGCCGTGATCGAGTCTATCTCTTTGTCCACCACCTTTGCTCAGTCCGCCGTTGGCAAGCCAATTGGCGAGTACGAGTATTCGCGATCTTCCAACCCTAACCGTACCAACTTCGAGACCGCCGTCGCTGCTCTTGAGCACGCCAAGTACGCTCTCGCCTTTTCCTCCGGTTCCGCCACCACCGCCACCATCCTCCAGAGTCTTGCTGCCGGCAGCCATGTCATCTCCGTATCCGACGTCTACGGCGGTACTCACCGTTACTTCACCCAGGTCGCAAAGGCCCACGGTGTCAAAGTCACCTTCACACCAGAGATCGAGGTCGATATCGCCGAGCACATTACCAGCGAGACCCGCCTGATCTGGATCGAGAGTCCCAGCAACCCTACACTACGCCTCGTCGATATCCGAGCTGTCGTTTCTGAGGCCCACAAGCATGGTGTTCTTGTCGTTGTTGACAACACTTTCCTCTCTCCCTACGTCCAGAACCCCCTCGACTTCGGCGCCGATATCGTCGTTCACAGTGTCACCAAGTACATCAACGGTCACAGTGATGTAGTCATGGGCGTTGCTGCCTTCAACAGCGACGAGCTCAAGGCCCGTCTCAGCTTCCTCCAGAACGCCATTGGCGCTGTTCCTTCTGCCTTTGACTCTTGGCTTGCTCACCGTGGTCTCAAGACTCTGCACCTGCGAGCTCGTGAGGCCAGCCGCAACGCCGATGCCGTGGCTCGAGCTCTCGAGGCCTCTCCTCTGGTTATTGCTGTCAACTACCCCGGCCTTGACTCCCACCCTCACCGACACATCGCCAAGAAGCAGCACCGTAACGGCCTCGGCGGCGGTATGCTCTCTTTCCGCATCCAGGGCGGCCACGCCGCTGCTGAGCGCTTCTGCCAGGTGACCAAGATCTTCACACTCGCCGAGAGTCTCGGTGGAGTTGAGAGTTTGGTCGAGGTTCCCAGCAGCATGACTCACGCCGGTATTCCTCGGGATCAGCGTGAGGCTGTTGGTATCTTCGACGACCTTGTCCGCATCAGCTGCGGTGTCGAGGATGCTCAGGATCTTACCAATGATGTCCTCCAGGCCCTCGAGCATGCCACCTCCCCCGCCAAGGCTAACGGTGCCAATGGCACCAATGGCACCAACGGTTCCAACGGACACTAGACGCATATCCTTGATGTCACGATCTTGATTTTCCATGTTTTAGAATATTACCCACGATGACACGTTATGAGAATTGTTTTCCTTTGTTTGAAGATGCTTGAAAGCAAAACAAAAAGAGAGGGTGTGGTTCATTTGAAACCCCCCCTGGGTGGGCATTTATACAGCGGCTTGGGTCAAAAATGGTGCAAATCGCATCTCTTTGGTATTGGAGCTTGATAATGGCAAGCTACCTAGAAAATATTATTCGATTTCTCGAACTTGTCTAAAATTAATCGCTCGTGATATTTCGTTGTGTCAAAGAAGTAGCTCTGTGTCGTCATCAAGCGTGTTCGTCGTCAGAGGCTGGGATACTAAATAGATTCTCTGAGTATTCGGTCGCCATACTATTTTCAGCTGTCCACTCGTTGCGTCTCCGATGTATCTCATTCATGCCCTGGCATGCTGTCTCGGCGATGTAGTGTAGCTCGTCGAGAGTATTAGAATTGCAATTAGGGAAAACGCCGTCGATGCTACGTTGCCATTCTGATGTTGAGTTGTTGACAGCTGTCTGGTATGCGCTGGTGTCGTATTCTACTACGCCCAGAGCACGGTCCCGTGGCCGCAAGTTGTTCACGAGACTGTCGAAGTGGGTGTCTGCAGGTAAATACTCGACAGCATCTTTGGTAAGCGCTGTGGGTTGGCGGATACCCATGACGACTTCAACAAAACGCTGAGAGATACTTCGGCCAAGGCCACAAGGGTCTGCCAGATCAAATTCTGGCTGACTGGGCATATCTTCGAGCATGTAGTGATCATATGCCAAAAAGGATGCTCGACAAATTCTCAAGTGAGGTGTAGCGCATCTTAGCGCCATGGCAATCCAATGGCAATCCTCTCCTGGGCGCTGGTTGGGCAGTCCGACCCAGAGAATCTTCTTAGAGTCCTCGTTCCAATCTCGAGACTGCTCAACCTTGAGGTAGACTTCATTCAAGTAAAGCTCTTCCAGCGTGGGCCCAAAGTTCTCTGCCGTGCGGACAAACACCTCAGGGCACAACTCAATTCGCTTGAGTTCCAAACATGTCAGGTTGGAGTGTATGACATTTGGCGCAGGTAATGATTTGGCGCGCCACTCGTCAGCCGGCATCTGCCAGAATTTTGTCTGCTTCAGCCCTCGAGGGGGACGATCATCGTGGTCCATGCCAATCAAGCAAAGGCTCTTCAAATCCCCCGCGTTCTCAACAAGGTTCCATAGGCAAGATCCAAATAAGCCTACAGTAATAGGTTCGTTTTCGTGTCGTCGTAATGTCAAAACGAGGTGTTCCAGCACCTCCAAGACTTTCATGATATTCATCACATCGATCGGGTTCATCCACAGGTGGCGTATCGCAACGTCGGTTACGTTCTCTATCACGAGAGTATTGAGCTTTGCTGAGTCCTCTTCGGGTCGCCGCGCAAACGCCTTCAGCGTGTTGGCCAGGATCATGGTGGCGGCGGTACAATGACGGCCGACAAGCTGGAAGGGGAGGTTGAGTCGCAGACGGTCAACATCCCGGCAGTAGAACAGCATTTCCTCGACGGTCCGGTAGTAATCTGTCTCGGTAAAGGATGTCTCATTCATGCAGTACTTTTTGTGTAGCGTTTGACAAAAGTCTGTCATGGATGGAACTCGTGCGAAAACGGTATCGAGAAACTCAACTTCCACTGCGTATTTATTCTTATCAGTTGCCCCACCTCAAGCGACGTCGCTTCTCTACTCACTGTCATCCCGTAGAACCATCAGGTCGATATAGAGACTCTTGCAGTGATATCCGATGGTTTGTAGCGCATCCATTTGGGGAGGTGTCTCGCCGCTCGTTTTACTCAGTCGCGAAAACTCAAGGTCCAGAGTGCGACATACGAATGGCTTGAGGATCTGGTCAAAAACACGGCATACAAGTCGAAGTTTGAGAACCGCATTCTTAGGGCCATATATTATACATTGCTGAAGTATCGCGTCGATGAGTTCACGAGGCAGACGATCCATGGTAGAGACGCGGGCATGGGGCGATTCTGAAGGTGGAAAGGGGAGGGATTGGAGGGGTCAGTGACAGTCGGAGGGCATCGAGCGTTTGTGGTAGCTTTGGTTTTGCTACAATGGCTGTATGTGAATATAAAGCCGTGGTTGTCGCGGAATATGTGGTTATAGTCGACAATAAGATGCTAGGTATAGAGGCTGTCGCGGATTGGCGAATACCTTTTCTTTACAGTTGAAGTCGTTTGCTCAGGAGCTATCATATCAACCAATAAGTGTTGGGAGCTGTTGATCGTCATGCAGGGACCGCTAAATCATCACTGACTGTTCTCTAAGCTCTCCACCCCCACTTGTTCCGGTCCAATAGCAGTGAATGAACACAGCGTTCAACAAGCGAAACCAGATTACCCTGTAGCCATTCATATTGTTTCCTCAGTTCAACCTTCAACAGTCGTGGATGCTGTGACCGTAGCGATCCATCAACGCCATCACCAACCGATATATACCTAGGCATGGATCTTGATGTAGACAACAGCCGAACAATAGCCTAAATTAGATGGCTAGTTGTCTGAAAGCTTCCATGGACATGATCATGAACGTAAAAGGCAACGTAATCAACAGCAAAGCCACAGGAAGGGAAGAGAAACAAGCACAATTAAAATTCAACACATCAGAGGCCAGAGACAAGTTGTCAGCTATGTTATGATATTACCATATTTATTTCACCATGACGAACATGCTTGTCTTGATACGAGGGAAAACACATGCATGCACTCGGAAGATCGTGCCGAGCCACTAGGGAATGCACGCAAGATTAGCATCAAAGACTACAATCCATCCATTATTACGGAGTATAGAGTAGGTACACGGAATAAACGGCAGCAGGGCCTTGGATGTCAGTGCCGATGCTCCGTCAAGATACAAGTACAGTACATATTATATTAACATGAGGTTTATGGTATCAATCGCGAAAATACTCTGTGCTCAAAGTTTAACTAAATGTTTTTATGTTTGTCACTAGACGTGCGTGGCTCGACACCCATCAGCTCACATGAAAAAAGGATAAAAAGCAGGCCAGCCAACGTTAGCCTGTCGGCGATGTGGCTGCAGGGAGACTAACAAGGCCTAGAACTTTGCAAATCTGACCAAGCCTCCGCAAGTCCACCAAATACGTCGATAAGAGTAACCCAAAGTATACTCTTTAAAAGAGGCAGGGCAGGGCATATGGTCAATCGCAAATCTGGCGGTAAGGGAGTTTGTCTGGAAAAGGAAACCCACATTATAGTCACAACACTGGCATTGATAGTCGAAGATACGGATAGGACTTCCGCAGTTGCCAGGTCACCAAACCTTTTCCCGTCTCTTATAAACAAAAGGTGGTTGGAAACCAGGAACAAAAGATAGGATCAGGATTGGCAAAACATGCCCAAAATGCCAAAGTGATATCCCTAGGCCATACTACGTATTCTACCTAGATCAACAGATCTTCGTAGCGCCGAGGGTTAAGACCAAAGCGTTACGGAATTGAGCAGTGAGTCTGACGCCGACTTACACCCAGGTGTAAATTGATCCTGCTCATTGGTGAACGCTGGCACAAGCTTGCCAACACTTTTACTCGAAACCAGGTCTGAACGATGGCCTTGGTTTCATCATGATAATTCGAGTATCAAATGAATGGTGGGAGATGATTTGTAGACTAGACCACGCAAGCTACGTAATCTAGATAGCACCATCAGCCACACACGAGCTGCCAGTGACTGCAACGAGGACAACTATTGAGGAGTGGTCCAAAATTGGTATTCAACATTCAGCCAAACAGGGGGCGGGAAATGGGCACATTAGTTCGCGACGAGGGTGATCGAGTGACGCACTTTAGATGCGACGAGACAAGGGAACATGGTACAAGGGCGAAGTGCGTTGCGCTAGCCAAGTCTTTATATCGTCCAGTTATCGTGTTTATGAACTGGGTTCTGTCAGGACAATGCACAATCTCGGTGAAGAGCGAAGGAAACCGATTAAAGTATCGAGCCATAACCAAAACTGCCCAGGAGTTGTCAAGTCGCAGAAGAGTCAGCAGACTTCTAGATACTCGCATGCTGCCCCTTGGAGGAGATGAAACTCTCAAGTATCATGGTTTATTTACGTTGGTTGCGACAGTCTCAAAAGCAAGGACTGTACGGAGTATCCGTAAACAATAACAAAACACACGTCGGAGGAGATAACCTCCACTACCCGACATGGACAAAAGGTCCGGGCGCCTGATGCATCGGTGCTGAGGTGCCGTGGTCCCGTTAGAAGAAAAGAAAGAAAGAAAGAAAGATTAACATCTTGGCAGGCCTGTTCTCCATGAGCAATGAGAATGGAAAAGGAAATTACCATTACCATTACCATTTCCACTTCTACTTCCATAATTCCGTCAGTTCCGGAGCGGCGCCTGGGCAGATCCAGTCTCCAGTCGCGCTACGAGACCAACCTTGCGCCAAGCAATTGTGTTAAACATTAATTACTCGGCCAACCTCCTCATGAGCGTTATATTGCCAAGAGACATTATTCGTAGCAGAAATCTCCTGGATAGTAATTATCCAGAGACCAGTTCAGCCTCTGCTTCCGTTTCTGTTTCTGTTCTGTTTCTCATCATTACGGGCAATGGAATAATGGCGGCGGTATGGTAGGCCGCCAAGATAATCCGTGTCAGATATCAGAGACAATGGTGATGCAAGACAATTGAGATGATTAGCTCGTCTCGGATATGGGCCTGGTTAGATGCCGGACGGAGCGTTCGCTTGCTCGACAGGACTGAGCTCGTGGGCGTTCATACACTGTAAATTCTGCGCTGGGGCCCCCGGGCCGCCCTTGTGTTTGGGCAATTTGGAGCATCACTGGAATCTAGCGCAATATCGAGAATTTGCTGCCCAGCTCAACGTGGTGCCCGTTGACATCCATGCCTACCCCAATCCTGGTCAAATTACGGAGTACCTACTAACTTTGAGCGACAATTGATTCAACTGTCCCGCTTGTTCGGCCCCAGCCGCTTACCTGGGCCTTGCGGCTTTCCTCAACAATAGAGAGGCAGGGTCCCGTGATAAGAACATCCTGTTTGTCGTTGTGGAAGCCGTGGCGCAGGCAGTGCCTACGTAGGGCCTGGCCTTCACGATCATCATGCCTAGCTCCTGCGCATGCGCTTGAGAAATGTGGTGGTTGAGATGGTAGGTAGTCATGACGACTAAGACGGAAATGGCGTTGGCCAAGCGCGACAAGCTAAACAAGGTTGAGATGGTGTGTGACATGAGTGGCCAGGACAAGGAAGGTGTGGGCACGATGCGACCTCTAGCTGACTTGTGCCTGTGAGTCCTTTCCCTTGTTGAGACGGCCTGAACGGGAGAGTTTGCAGCGATTGATGGAGAGAGGCCAATGGCAGATGCGGTCAGGAGGATATTTCATTGGTCGAACAGCCATTGAGTTACCAGAGATGGAGACCTTCATGGGTTACGGATTGTGGGCACCTCAGGCGTGCCGGGGCCGAGTCTGATTTCATAGAGTCTTGAAGCATGATTAGACAGTCTTGTCTGAACAGGTAGGTAGCTAGAGCCAAGAGCCAAGAGGCAAGGTAAGGTAATCAAACCGAGGCCAGTGACTACACCTGCCCACTCACTGCCAAGACCCCGACAGAGCCATCAAGCCAGGCCAAATCCGATCGTTACCTTCCCTCCCAGAAAACTACCTACTCTCCCTCCCGCTCCTCCTCTTCCGCCATTTAAAATCCAACACACCTGCCCTAGAAACTGCGCTCTTGCGATTCTCTTCCTCTCTTCCTTCCGTGTTCGGTTTGCATCAATCCTCAGGATCTACAACATAAAAAGGGTATCCACCTCAATCACCTTACGCAAACAATAACAACAACAACACGTAGAACATCCATTCATCATTTTTCCACTTAACACACCGTCTGAATCCCGAGAATCTCATCGAACTACATACAATTCAAACATCGTTCAAGATGCGTTCTTCTTTTGCCCTCCTCGCCATGGCCATCTCGGCTGTTTCGGCCCAGTCTGTTAAGACCTACAAGAGCTCCCTCGACATGACCATCGACCCCAACGCTGTTGACATTGCCACCAGGTGTACGTGCTAAGAACTGGAAAGCTACGAAACTGTTCGCTGTGCTAACGATTTACAGCTGATTGGTGTGGAGCCCAGATTAACACCTGCGACACCCTTTGCAAAGATGACACCAACAGCAACGATTGCAGTGAGGTATGTAGAACATTTCCCCGGTTCAACCGCTTTGTATTTGCAGGGATGCTAACGCTTTCGTCCAGACTGATCTCAAGTGGGAATGCACCTGCTCCTCCAACAGCTCGGTCCCCGGCATTCAGTACTACACCCAAACCATGCCTACCTTTATCTGCCAGCAGCTCTTCAGCCAGTGCATCACCGAGAACACCTCGAGTCAACAGGGCCAGAGGGACTGCAAATCCAAGATCGAAGCCAAGTGTGCGAAGCAAAACCCTCCTAAGGATGTTGCTAGCAACGACGACGACGATGATAGCACCACCACTGCTAGTAACTCCGCCACCTCATCAGCTACCAAGTCTTCGTCTGATGCTACTGGCACTGCCGAGTCTGTGTCTACGACAACCTCTGACGCTTTTGCTGCCCCTACCATGGCGCCAGCCGGCCGGGGAGCTGCCGCTGCCGTTGCTCTCGGCATGCTGGCTTACCTTATCTGAGTGTCAGGGGGAAAGGCGCGGGGTGTTGCCAACAGCAGTACCACGAAAAAAATCCTGGCAGCCTGCCATGTGCCGTACCTTGGCGCCAGGTTGGAGTTATGCGCAAGCCTGTTTTTGACTCTACTGCACATTTTTCTTACACAATACAACTTTCCGATATGCAACGCGATACCTTTTTGATGAGTAAAGAACAACGATGGAAGCTTTGTTGAAGCTTTGGACGAGGTAATGACACGCTTCGGCGTAACCGGGAGGCGGTTTGGTGAAGGGGAGACATAACCTGCGAGTGGGTGACAATTCTGTGTGGCCTTTCAAAGAGGGAGGAGAGAAAGGCGCACTCGAAGGAGGTGAATATTTGTTTATGCGTTACTATTCAGTTCAATTCAATCATAGCAAGAGGCGAAAGGGAGTAGGGGAACTTGATTATGAACAGACAACAAAGAATCGCTTTGGCTTCAGGGCATTTCTCATTTTGGACCAACTTGTAGTGCATTGAGTTGTTTGATTGTACAAAAGGCTGTTGGGATGTTATCTTGTCGCTGTGTTCGCTGATGGTATTGCTGAACACGGCCGATGATCGGGTCAGAAATTAGGGGGTGATCGTTATGTTGATATGTGAACAAGCTAACGTTGCTGAACAGATGTCGAAATGTCAAGCCATACATATATAGAGATGATGTTGCCTCGTGGTCTGAAGCTCCTCAACAGCAGCTTCGAGCGTCTATCCTGAATCATCTTCATACATCGATATTTCTTTCTTATCAAGCAGCGGAGCAGGCCCTCGTTTGTTGAAGATCACCACCAGAAAACATCATTTCTACTCTACAGTGGATATCAATTCTTCCCCACAGATGGAGATGGATAACAAGAGTCAACCGACTACAGAGGAAAAGGGCAAGATACATGCGAAGGGGCACAGTGAGGCTGAAGCTAACAACACAAAGCAGGATGACAAGTATACGCGGCCTCCGCGCATCAGTTTCGGCGTCGAGTTGGAATTCCTCATGCCGGCCTCGCCAAAGGATGTGGAATCGGACGACAAGATTCCCGGCATCGCTCCAATTACGTATGAGATGTGCGCTTATGAAGTCGTTATCGACCTGTTGCGGGACCATGGCATCTACGCAGAAGGGCGTCACGACCACTCAGTACCAGGGCATCCATGGATCGTCAAGACGGATGGTTCGGTCGATGAGGATGGAGGAAGGACTGAGCCTCCCATGTACTCTTGGGAATCTGTGGAGATTGCGAGTCCGCCCATGTATGCTTGCGATGAGGCATACAGGCTTGTGTCGGCGGTTGTTCGACTACTGACCACCAAACTTCGTGTCCGGGTCAACACATCTTGCGGCCTCCATGTTCATGTTGGCAATGGGCCCCATCCGCTCGACATACGTGCGGCGAGGAACTACGCGGCTCTTCTGTGGGCTTCTGAGCCGGTGTTGTCGACTTTGCAGTGCCCTACACGAAGTTTCGCAGGCTGGTCTAGGTCTATTCGACGCTGGGATGGCATTCGCTTGACTGAGGGCACGACCGCGGATATGGCTCGCAGTATAGTCGCAGAATCAGGATTCGTTGCTCGCCATCTTGCACGAGCGAGGTATCTGGGTGAAAGCCCTGTTGCTTCCAGGGCGCAGCTGCGCCAACGTATACGGAAAGTTATAGAAAGGAACCATGGCGACCATATATACCTGGACCCGATATGCGAAAGTGACGACTCGGATTTTGAGGGCCATAGTAGCGAACCATTTGAGCGTCCAAGAAAGGCCAAAGATGTGCAGCGTCGAGTAAGAATTATTCCATATGAGCAGGAAATGGGCTCGGAAGTCAACGATGCTCGCCTGGATAGCGAGTCTATCCGTTGCGAACTGCCTCCTCGGGTTGGCTTTCGAGTGCACCAGTTGGAGGGTTATAGCCCATCATCTAGTTCAGCACCTTTGTTGGACGAAGGACGCACGAAGAAGAAAGCCGTGTCTCTTGAAGAAGTAAGAGCTATCCCATCAGAGAGATACAACATAACTGAACTCTCCCACGAGCAAAGACCCAATCCCAACACGAAACTGGCCTGGAAAGGGGTTGCTGAGATCATGGCCTGCGACTTTGGAGTCCATCAGATTGCGCACTTGATGACTGAAGCTGGCGGTCATAAAGGGTACAGCAGCAACTGGAAAGGACAGCTCGGAGATACCCTGCTACGTGATCCCCAGAACGCGGCCGCCTCTACCAACCCCACTGTCGAGGCCCGTCTCGGGGGTGGTAGTCTTGATGCCGAATGGATCGTCATCTGGATCAAGATTCAGTGTCGTCTGCTCGAGTGGGCACGAGACGCTGACCCTTCGCATTTGATGCGGGTTATTGGTAAGTTATTTCGCGACGACCATTCCCAGGAGTGCACATACGATGCCCTAGACTTCCTGAGGGACCTCGGCATGTACACAGAACTCAAGTACTGCCGGGAGCGCCTGCGTAGGGGTGAGGAGGCGTGGTTTGAGTGTATGATGATGAAAAAGGAGCCTTGGGGATGCAGGGGATGTGACGGTTTCGTCTTGGTGTCTCATCAGAATCCCTCCAACGAGGATATCATCTTTTTTCCGCAGGAAGGTAACGACGAGTGGAGGGTCGAGGAACCTGCAGCTCCTGAGGATTGGGGTCATCTCATGGCAGAAACTGGTGTCACTAGTCCTCAGGGTTGGTGATTATACGTCTGTAGGCGGGAATCGAGCGATCAGAGTCGTTCTGAGAGTTGTCAAGCAAGGTGTTAGGGCGTAGATGGATATAGGTGGGATACAAAGTGGTTCCCTGGTTGGGGGGTATTGTGTATTAGTCTCTTGAACTATAGCTAGTTGGTTGGTTATACTTTCTGTGGTCTTTTTATGTTCTCTTTCTATACTCCCCTGAATAAATTTCTCTTTGCTGGTGCATTGATATATCTTGTTCATCGATTGAGAACCAACATGAGATAAAATAGCGTCATTAAACTTTCACTATCAACTCATTTTTCTCCACCAAACTGTACGAAGTCCATATGTCTTATAACCCTTTAAATTCTTACCAAAAAGCGTCAAGATAAGTATACTGCCCCCAGAGTATAATTACAATATACAAGCCTGTACAATTGTAGTTGGCTACTATACGATCACCATGAAGTACTAAGCTAATTTGCTACAACTCTCGACCACCTACCCTGTATCATTAAGAACATGAATTTCGAATCGCAAACTCACCGCTTCTTACCCCCTGACGGAGTATCAACCGCCCGAAACACAAGTACAAAGTTTGACGACATGCGTAGGTCACTGCAGTTTCGTGGCTTGAAACTATACGCGGTAATAACACGGACAGAGAAGCTTCAACCGTTATAGTGGCTTGACGAGTCAGTCACGAAGCCTCACACCAGGGTCAAGAAATTAGCCACTGTAACATCCGTGAAAAGTCACCAGTATAAATTGCAATGCTATATGCACACTTGGCCAGAATTGCAACCCTAGACGGTAATGAAGCTACTCACAAGAAGTGATCGGGATGGATGTATCAAGCCGAATATCCAATAAAGATCCTGGGCAACGTTCACCATGTCAGATTTTATCTGACTAGCAACCGATTCAAAGTGATATGCGGATCTAACCGGAAACCGACAAAGTGAAAAAAAAAAAGGTCGTGAAACAACTGGCTCGGCACGAGTGAGAACTAACAAGACGGGTGGCTGTTGATGTAGGAAGCATCATTGGATCCTGAGCAGGCCGTTAGCAATAATAACGGTATGACATAGCATCCTATAATTCGGTTATTAATGGCAAATAGCCCTAACGTAGATGAGGCGAAAAAGCGGCATTTCTCGATAGAAACAGGAACAGAAACATGATTTGGTGGCGAGAAGCAGCAACTCACATGCCACGTTTCATGCGACCATCTTTTGCAACCCTAGGTTGTGTTGCATCCGTAGCTTGTAACCTGTAGTGTGGTTGAGGAACAGGAACAGAAACAGGAACAGGCTCAGATATGGGTATGTGAGCCGACGAGCCAACAGATTCCCTTTGATCAAGATGTGACCAGCTTTTGAGGCCCTCTACTCACTCTGCTAGCCTCAGCCCTAGACGACAACATGTTCGTTGCACAGAGAAGAGACGAAACCTCGACCGTGGCCCTGGGATGAGAAATAATAGGACGGTCTGCAGTGAAGCAATCCGTTGGCACCGCACGCCGCTTGTAAATGGTTCCTGCAACTGCGATTTGCTGACAGATCCCTGCACTATCACAGCAACCCTCGGGTTATTTCCTTGCCTCATGCTGTTCAAGAGCCGCATGTCTATAACCCATAGTCCATTATCCACCCTCCCCAAGAGAGGAGTATGATTGATTAACTAGGATACGGTTTGCAGAGGCTCGGTTAAGTTGGGCTGCAATAGTAATGGCCTTGGCCTTGGCCCCGAAGTCGTAAATCCACAACTGTCAAGTTCACGGTGGATATCGTGTTTTGTGTCTCTGCTGGATTGGACCGGGCCATTTCATAACCAACACCTAAATGCGAGTCAGATTCGAGTGCATTAGCCATCGCGTACGGATAGAGATGGAGTCCAAACTCCAAACTCGCCCCCCCAAAGCTCTTCTAGCGGTAAGAAGAACCGGGTCTGTCCTTACCTATAGTAGAAATGCTTGCTCTCAGGATTGTGGGGGAGATGATCCTTTGAACGCTCTATTCTTGGTGTACTTCCGCTGCCTCTTTGAACGCAGTCTTGGTTCAAGTCCCGATTTGGCCACCGTGAACAAAATATTGGTGGAGTTGTTCTGTAAAATTTCACGCTGATATTGTCTAGCTGACCCAGTTCATGATGCGTAAATCTTGGAAATCCTAAGCTCTTGTGAAATTTCCTTTGCTTCATCGTTCACCGCAAAATCTCTGAAGCATCAAGCCTGGGTAGACCTTGGAAAATCCAAAACACATTCTTTCAGTCGTCGGCTAACGATCGATCAAAGCCAGACAGGGATAATGCTTGTGTAGGACCCTGTCATATTAGTTTAGCTTGCCGCAACCTCAGAAACGACCTAAGATGCCAAGTCCAGCCACAGCATCGAATTGATCTTTTACTGCCCTGAGCAAACGGCATCTGCGGCTCTTCTATTTAGTTAAATGTTAGACGCACGAGTCATGCTTCTCACTACAGACCAAGAAATGTTGGAGAATGATGGGTCTAATGCGAGTAAGACATAACTCAGTTCTTTGTCTCGTTTATTTGACACCGTCTGTTGCTTGACAAATCCGATACTTCCGTGAGAACCAATGGCAGGGTTGTCGGAAGGGAACGTTGTGCCGCGATAATTCGTGGCTTCTCTGTTGAATGATATTGTCCTAGGCCCTTTGTCGACAAACGGCAAGCCGCATGGTCTGTCTGATTGTATGCGACTGTAGGCCACCAATGCATTGCGAGCCAAGCTATCATCACCATTGGAGGAGGGTAAAATGCCAACCTGTTAGCCTGTGCCAGAGTGGAAATCGAAGACCCTCGAAGGATCACTGCACATTAGTGAATGTCAGCCAAAAGCAATTCCTTATCGCGCCCCATCTGTGATACAATGCCAAGGTGGAGATGCTTGACGTTTGAAACGGCGGGGGAGGAGAAACACACATAGAGTGTGGATTCGCAATGACGCTGTCATGCTTTGAAGATTGAACCAACCCGCTGTCCAAAAGAGAGATATGAGTTTGTTGCATGGCGACGCAGCCTGTATGGAGCTTGTAGACTGGATAAAGGTCAATATCATTATCTCAACCGGTATCATGGGGTGGACGGGTAGAGATGTTGCCGAGATATCCCGCCTGCCGTTCCATCCAATGTCTCAAGATCCTGCTTTTGATATTGGTTCTGCCCATCGACCATGACTAGACTCACAGATCTTGCTCATGATCGATCACGGCTACTTTCCTCACTACTGCCATTGGCAACCGGCTGCATATGCCAGACAGACGGTGGCCGACTTGCTTTTCTCGTCTGCTCAGGCCGAGCGCAATTAAACTCACTTGCTCGACCCTGTCACGAGCTCAGCCTTGTGTCGCATGCTAACGTTAGCAGACGATGAGATATCGGAGGGACGATGCCCCGACGGCATCGAGCTAAGGCTGCAAATCATTTGCTGATGGTGCTGTCACGATGTCAGACGCGAGGGGGGAAAAGCCTTGACGAATGAAGAGGCGCAAATGCTACGGAGATTGATCTGGAGAAAGTCTTCAGACCCTGATCTAAGTCGCAACGGGAAGTAGAGGTAAGTCGAGATGCCGAATTGGACCAACCAGCGGCCGACCCTGGACTAAACTTCATCTCCATGCCCATGGCCATCCTACCCCTCACAGATTTCGCCATGATCAGGAGGACGCGTGCCTTGCAGGAGGAGCGCGATCAGATAGGTACTACGCAGCACATGTGCTCTACGGAGTAGTACTCTAAGAAACGGCTACGCGTGGCTGACACTTGAGCCCATTTCAGTCGTGGTGTGCCCTTCTAGCCAACCCAAGGTCATGGTTTCAGCGTCCCACCACCTTTTCAGCCGGTTCTGTAAACCCACTGCTGCAGTTTGGAGAGTGAGGGAGCAGCAGGAACTCCATCAATACCTACCAACTACGTAGTAGCGGTGGCTTTCATCTTTCACGACGTGGAGGCTTGGCAACAGCTGTGAAGTCCATCAACGCTGGCGACGGTCATGGTGATCTTGGCAAACTTCGGTCAGGTCATGATGCATATTCCCATTCCGAATGGTTATTTGGCCGCTGATTGTTACAAAAAGTCGTGTTAAAGTTGAAGTTGAAAGAGACTCGTCTCATTTCATGGCATCTCTTTCTTGAAGAAGCGGTGTATGGTGTGTGAGCCTAAGAAAGATGAAAGGTTCACTAACATCCTTCAACTCTGATCGCTGACCCCTGATTTTCCTTCTCCACAACAGGCAAGGACGAGTGAGCAAGGATCTAAAGATCGTGGTAGTTCATCGCAACCCCTCCAGGCATCTGGTTTGAATATTGGCTACTGGGCAGAGGTTGCGCTCAGCCTCTTCAGCCTTTTAGGCCATGAGGCAATGGGCTCCAAACAGGAGAGCATATTTGATATTGATGATATGAGACATTCATGCGACGTCAACATTCCTCGGCAAAGAGTGGGGAGAAAACTGGACAAGCAAGTTCTCCAAATTGAGTTGCGGGAAAAAACGAAACCGATTAATGAACAACGACCTGGTTAAGTCAGTGGCCAGGCTGGTGATAGCCAGGCTCGCGAAGAACAGCTGCTACGCTAGAATGAAGGAATCACCTTTAAGACCGGCACCAGACAGAAGTGGTCTAGTCTCGTTGAGAGAGAATCGCTCAAAGACCGGGGGAGAGGGAGACTAACAAACAAGATCGGACTGTGTGCCGTCCCGCTGATAGGCTCTTCCCGTCCATTAAACACAGCATGGTTTCGCTTAGCCTTCGGAGACGATGACCTACTTGGGTCAAGTTTACGCTTGGGCTTGACGCTTAACTCTGTCTCTTCCTGTCTGTTCTCTTGATGAGCATCACATTGCGATCGTTATATGGCTCAACTGAGACAGATTGACATTATCGTGGAATTCAATAAGGAGTTGAATCAAGTGCAGGGGCCTTGAATCATATCATGGGGTATCCTTTCGATCGAGAGGAACTAGTTCTTAGTATTGACCCGCTAAGGTTATTGCTGTCCGAAACGATATGGCGGTCTGTAACAGAGAGAATCCTCATGAGTTAGTGTGCATCCACGAGAGACCAGGCTCAAGGTGGAGAGGTCGTGGGTGCTGTTCAGCTGCACCGGTGGCGTGATTCGGCCAGGAACCAGGAACAAGCAAAGACAGGCACAGGAACATATTTGGGAACTGGCAGAATCTGTAAGAGCCTCTTGACGCATAAACACATAGACACCGTTGACTTGTTCCAAACAGCATTCACCCACATGGACAGGCTCTGTTTGTGTCATTTTCTCATCGGCGTAACAAGACAAACGACCAGACTAGTATGGTACAAGCCGAGTGCCATCTTAATTTTTGTTCCAAGACCTGAAGGTGACCCATAACATGGAACAGCACGAGCTTGGTTTTGAAGGCGGTGACGGCTGGAACGTTCAAGTAAAGAGTCTGAGACTCAAAGTCTCAAATAGTTCCATTAGTTTGAATAGGGCGTTGATTAATTTAACTGTTTAAACAGTAGACACTTAGTTCATACATTAAGCCCCTCTCCAGCCCGATATGTGATTAGGGGACGCCTTCAAGCCGGAAAGTTGAACATGCAGGCCAGCTGCCAGGGTGTCGCGGCTGAGGGGTTCGACTTGGCCTGAAAGCTGAAAATTTCCCACGTTGGCACTGAAACAGCCAGGATGATAGGTCCTGTTTATTTGATGTCTGGCAGCCTTTCTGCCCAATTAGGCAAGCTCAGGTCGGAAAGGCTGATATCCGTGCAAGATAGTAGCAATGGGTGAAGTTCTAGGTCAAGCATGCCTAACAGAGCGTTGTCATGCATCTCCATTTGGCGTACTTCATGTAAACTTATTGATCGAGAGGTTGGGAGCAGGAGCAACAGCACACACACAGAGAGAGAGAGCAAGGCGGCCTCGTATCACAGTGTGGCTGAACGTTGTTCGCGATTGTGAAATGGTCAGAGTCGAAGTATGATACATTTTCAAGCAATGATTTGTCTGCACATCGAGAACAAGAGTAAATGCATCATAGAGTCGCAGAACGAGGAAATAAATGCACAGAGATAGACAAGAGACCCATGGCCTTGTAGAGGAGCTCACCACGCATAGCCAAGACGATATCAACTGTCCTTTGAACCAGCCTTGGTCTTTGGCTTGGGGGAGTTGTTGCAAAGACACCTGATATGCCGCGCGACTCGGGCTTTTTGCCAGGCACGGTGGCAGATAGCCGAGCCGGTCCAAAGGTCTCAGTTTACCAGAGGGTGATATGTCAAAACTACGTGCCACAGAGGGGATGGTATAGTATGATGTTGATGGTTCCCATGTTACGATAGTTGATGGCACTCGTCCTCTATCATGGCTAGATTGGAAATAAGGCCATGCGTATTCGTGAAGTTATTCTGCTGAGGGGCAATTTCCCAGCTCCCGTATTGATCGTGGAGCTGTCCATAGAGGGAGAAAGTGGAGAGCAATTGAGCGTGGATAACGTGATTGCCGCGTGTCTCATTCTACATCCTATCGTCACATTGTGAATAGACAAAATGAGACGTGACGGACTGAGACACAAGCTTCACGATGGGAGAGTGAAGACAAAGGGCCAGGAATATCTCATCTCTGAGCATTCCAGGTCTGGCGGTGTTTTCGAGGCCAGCCTTGCAAGTCGCATCTCTGGCCCCCTTGCATTTGATCGCGACTGCTGACCACACTGATTATCACTTGTGGGTGAGTGACATCCTTCGTTTATTTGGTGTCGTGGCCATCCATATTTGGGAACATAGACTAAGAATTAGCCGAGGGGCCCGAGCCGTGCAATGTCTTTGCTTTTTCTGCGCTTTGATGGTATGCGTTTGCAATACGTTCAGATGCAGAATGGAGAGAGCTCTGGAGTGTCCGTACGGAGTGACCGGTTTGTTAAAGTGATAGCCAACTTAGACTAATGCTTCTCCCTTGCCAAGTTGACGCATGGCCATGTCTGCATTCTGCAGCATGCCTGTCTTAGACCCTTAGTAAGGCCAGATTATTCCGTGCTTTTAAACGAGGAAGGAGGCGCAAGTGATGACAATGTGAGAGGGCTTAATCAAGAGGAGGTGAGGCTGTAATGTAAATCTGGGGGATCCTGGCTTTGGATCTCGATTTGCAGAAGAGTTGATGTTGATGGTATTTGGCTGAGTGTGAAGGTGTTTTGGTAAAGATAAAGGGATGAGACAGAAAGCATTGGTGATGGGCATTGGGATTGGAGGTGCCTCTTGCCTGGTTTGTCTGATGCTTGGGTCACTGGCAAGTCGGAATATCATGATAGGAAGGAAGCATTTACAGGAGTGAGTCTGGTAGTTCCTACCTGTCTATCTAATGCAAGGTACAAACTGCCACTTAGGAATGTATGTTACGATAAGTCCTGCCGCATTACATCTGAGAAATAAGGATAGGTAAGTATAGAATTTAGAGGTACCTACCTATGGTACCTAGTATTAGGTATTCTATGTTTATATCCGCGTTTCAACCCGACTTGAGCAACATGTGAATACAGTAAAGGAATCTTAAGATGACAATGCCCTAATCGGTTTTAAAAGTAAAGCTGTCTATCAGACGACGCAGTCTGAGCAATTATTAATTAATTAACATTCATGTCTTCCTTCTTCCACGTCCCTGTGGGTGCCACGTTCATACTAACGTCACTACGTATTAGTAGACTTCGCTAGATTACCTCTACTGTAGTACTGTACGGAATAGGTACGTGGTGATGAAGGTCTAACTCTGAAAGCCCCTGTTCCCCCGTTCTAACACAACCTCCACTGGCCTTCAGCGCCCATGCCTTTCTCCACTTCTAAAGAGATGGTGGCTCTAAAACGTCTTGAACCGTGCTCAGCGCCGTCGGGTCTCACCAGGGTGGCCATTCTCCACTCTCCACTCCATCTCCACTGTAGCGAGAGCGAATGAATTGATGGTTTCTCTCACAATGGGATGGTAAGAAGAAAAAAAAGTGCAACACAACACAAGGCACGAGTCGAGTTGGATTGGCTGTGCGGGAATTTAAACCTCCAAGTTTCAACAGCTTCAGGCACGAGGTCAATATCGATTGGCATTGGCTGTTTTTTTGTTTTGTTTCTCTGTTTCTCTGTTTCTCCTCCCTGCTTTAGTGCTAGCTGGCACATGTCTGCTCTGTGTTGTCTTTGCAGGCTTCCAGGATTCTTTTGACGATGAGTATGCAATGCAATGCAGGGCATTCTTAGACCCTGTACCTGAGCAGAACGAGGAACGCGTACACTAATAATATCTTGTGGAAAAACAGGAGACCCAGTTCTTGGTCGCAATGTCAGTTCAGTTCTTCTTGGTGGGTTTGTTAACCAGGGTTTCATGTATCAGCAGCTCACCTTCACTTTACTTTAGTTCACTAATACCGTATCTACAGAGCCCACACACCCTAACTAGACCCCCAGATACCCCCCTTCTAACACACCCACCCCCAAACTCACTCAACTCCACACCTCCTCTCTCCCGTCTCTTCTGTCTCCTGTCTCTCACCATAGCATCTGATGTTGCACGCTGACCATGACGATCCAAGTACACTTTAGACCCATCGTTCCCGTTCTCACTCATGACGCTACCGTCCCGTAGTACTCCGTATCCGTACCTTTGCATCTGCATCTACGGAGTACATGGTAGTGTTAGTGTTGGCGATGGTCTAACACTGCACACCCATTCCCACTCTTTGAAACCCCCAGTCTCTATATAGCTTCATCCTCCCCCCCATCTTCATCTCTACCTCTCGATCTTTGTCCTGCCTGTGCCACATACAGGGCTTTCGAGTTCCTGGTCGCTACATCCATCGCCTCATCTCAACCTCTGTCTGGCCAAGGTATCGACGATAGTCTATATCATCCTCTTTCTAGGTCGACAGTCGACTTACACCGACGAAGCGAACTGAGTCGGTCATTCCCATTCAATCCGCTCCGAATAGCATCGAAGCTCAATCCCGAGCAGTAGCTTGACTGTTAGTTTGCCTTATTTTAAATGTACTTGTACATATACATGTACATATCCTCTACTCTACTTGAATGATATATAGTGGTCGGCACATCAATCTGCTGTACCCATTACCCGCTTGGTTCAACTACTGACCATTTCAACAGTCCTGCAACCTGGAGAAGTCAATAATCCCTTCAAGCTCAACCAGCATTCCTTCATCTTCTCTTCTCAATTTGCACTTTTCAGCAAAAGTGGAGATATTCCCGGAGCAACATTGTTTTACTCGCTCTCGCACCTCCACTCACAACCACAGAATGGAGATATCACCATGAACTACTCACAACTCCAAGTTCTCATCATTGTCCTCGCGACTGTAGTTCCTTTGACCGCCATCACCGCAGTCGGATGCCTGTTCTACCGTCGCAGCCGCCAACGGCGTTTCTCCTTCAAGAGAGGCGTCACACCTATCAACGATGAGGAGATCGAGTCGTGGAAGAAGGACAGGACCCGCGAGAAGATGCAGATCATCGAGGCCGCAAACAGACAGCACGCTGATGACCTTGAGGCACAACTTGAACATCACCAAAGACAGAAGAGCACATCTTTCAGCTCTATCCGCAAACCCCCGAGTGTCATCGTCTACGATCGCCCTCATCCTCGAGTCTCTGAAGAGCTTTCACCTCGCTCAATTCACCACAAGCGCAGCATCGATGTCCCATCAAGTCCAGTCATTGCCCGCGCTCCCAACTCACGCCCAGGTCTCACCGATGAGGCTGTTCAGGGCGAAGATGCCTTCATCTCACCCTTGAAGCGTCAACCATCAAGATTAGCCAAGCTACCCCCTTCTGCTCGCCATAGCCGAACCCGCAGCAGTCGCAGCAGTACTATGAGTGCAGTGTCACCCCGGGATCCTTGGCATGGTCACTATCCCGATGCCTTCTTCGGCACTCGCAGTTCCAGTGAATATCTGCCCCGGGAGAATCGATCTCTAGATATTCGACATCAGCGAATGCATCCAATGGCAACCATGAACCGGCTATCAATTGATGATGAGGTCTTCATGGGAGGCCTTTCACCGCGGCCCTTCCTCCGACAATCAGAGATTGGCAGGGCTATCGGTTGAACCCCCCAGCTGAGAAGCCTGGTTAAACGATCAGAGAAGGGGAGAAAAACCTGACGATTCAGTTTCTCAACGGAGTTGAACAAGCAAGCCTACCCTGGCATCGTTGATTACCATCCCGAACCGCATCGAGAAACGGTTTCCGTGATAGCTCGTTTCAACCCCCGTCGAACCCCATCAAGACCCCAGTTATGCCAACAAACGGTGGGGCCGAGAATATCGTGACCCATTTCTGGAACGACTATATCCGGTCCAAAGAAACAATCGCCATTGCAAGGCGAACAGACTGTCGGTGATGAAGTCTCGGCATTGACATGAAGATATTACTTCATTTCGTTAATGACAAAGAGAGTCAGTGTTATGACGTCCGACGCAACCTTATCGCAATCTTTTCACCCACATTCATTCTACGGACACCGATGAACCCACTGTTTATCTCTTTCTTATTTTCTTCTTATTCTTCTCTTCTCACTCCTCTGGTAGAGGCAGTAATGAGCTTGGTTGACTCCGCCTCATCTTAACTCCCTTGACCTTGTGTTAACGTTTGTGTTTTCGAGGGAGGTTGATATTGATTTTATGTGCTGGCACTTTGCGCTGGCCGGCCGGAACACGGAGGAATTTGTGCATTTTGATTTGATGATGGATATACCCCAGACTTTCCTTTATTTTCTTTTTTACATCCTCATTTTTATCATGACGCAGCGAGCGAGCGGTATGAATGGATAATAACACGGTCCGTTTATGCGACGCATGACCTTTGATGCACATGCACATGCAAATGCGAAATGCTGTTGACGGCCACCAGAGCCTGGCGATTCGCGAGGCATCTTGTTGGAGACAAGGATAGGACAGTTGTTGAATGTCCATGGCACACTGAGATGGAACCCACAACCTAGCTGTATATTGCTAGATATATAGAGATAGATACATACAATGCTCAACTGAACAAAATTGACAATCATTTTTGCCTTAATCTGTGAACTGTGATATCTCCCTATGCATAGGAGTAAAGTTCAAGTTGTCAATTTCTTCCAGTTCAAACTTAATTGATGTTTCACTCATTCTTGCTTCTCTTCTCTTTTTCCAGAAGCTTGTCCCACAGCAACAGCAAAAAACCACTTAACGCGTTTCTAGCCACTCACAGCGGGGCATCGCGTCAAGCCCATATCCATCTTCGCGCCTTCACTAAACTTGCACTCAACTAATGTGCCTTGAACCTCACTTTGCTCGCTCAGTCAATCTCCAATAAACAGCCAATCATCGCCTGTAACTACAGCACTTGCAGACTTGAAAGACCAACCGGAAACAGTGATATCAGTCAGACGGTATCACAATATTCTCCGACCTTGCCGGATCATTCACTAAATAGGTGGCCGAGAGCTTTCTGGTCGAAAGGGGTAAAAGAAGGGTAACCAAGTGGTTGCTAGATCCGAGACGCCTTTTTTGCCCTGTCTATTATTCTGAACGGGATATAAAATATAAACCTCATCAGTTGGACTATTTGATACAGCACAGCAGGCCAACCAAGTACCTGGGCGGTCAACACCATCAGATCTCTCATACATAACAAAACACCATCACCATCATCACATAATGCCGCCCCGCAAATCCAACTCGCGTAAGAGCGATACCTCTACCGCACGCTTTGTACCAATGGACGATGCCTCCCCCCTCGGACAAAGTCCAGCACCCGCACCCGCACCTACACCAGCTGATGCCTCTGTAACCACGCAAGTACCTGCATCCGCATCGGCACCCGAATCAGCTTCAGTACCTGCGTCCACAGTTGTTGAGAATGCCGGCACCGAGGCTGAAGCTGCAGAGAGATCTTCTCCGGTGCAGACATCTGACAAGAAGGATAAGGATAAGGACAAGGACAAGGAGTCTAAGGAGCCTAAAGAGCACACCACTATTGAAGTAAGCAGGGGAATAAGAAAGCATTTCTGAGATGTTGATATCTGATATCCTCAAACGGGGGAAGCTCAAACTTAAGAAGTGCCTGCTAATATAGGCCACAGGATCTGACCCTTCCCAAATCCATAATAACACGGCTGTCCAAGGGCGTTCTACCCCCAAACACACAAATCCAGGCCAACGCTATTATGGCCCTGAGCCAGAGCACCACAGTGTTTATCAACTACCTAGCCTCACAGTACGTCTTTCCCGGGAGAAGCTCTATCACTTGAGACACCATTGTTGACCTCCAACCCAGTGCCAATGAGAACACCGTGAATGCCGGCAAGAAGACAATCTCCCCCGCAGATGTTTTCAAAGCCCTTGAGGAGACCGAGTTTGCTTTCCTCAAAGAGCCTCTCGAAGCCGAATTTGCCAGTACGTCTATCTCTTTACCTACATTTCTTTCCTGGACGGTTAAGGGATACCACACGTAACAAGACTACTAACACCACACCAAGAGTTCAACGCCATCCAGACCGAGAAACGCACATCATACCGTCAAAAGGTCCGCGCCAAGAAGTCGGACGGTCCGGACACCGATATGCCAGACACTTCCCACGTCGAGACTGATGCAGACGGGGATACGACCATCGCCTCGACAGGCCCCCTCGCCAAGCGTCCCCGTGTCGAGTCTGGAAACGCCGAGGTCGAAGAGGATGCCGTGACGGAGGATGAGGTAGAAATCCCTGAAGATTCTGATGTCGATGTCGAAGCAGACGAGGAGGAAGATGAGGGCGAGGGCGAGGGAGAAGCCAGTGGCGACGACACACAGGATGCCCTCGAGCTTAAGGAAGGGAAAGACGAGAGGGATGAGGCCTTGGATGGAGATGAGAGTGATTAGGGGACACACACACACACACAGCGCAACGCAGCACAGCGCAGCGCACCACATTCGATGTCATTGGAGTAGTTGGATGATTTAAAACGTCAATAACGCCACTGGATCAGTGTTGTTTACATGCCATCGCATAGTACTATTCTTCTCACCAACAGCCCCCGTCCCTTGGCATATAAACTCGATGCTTAGCTGCAACTCTACGCGGTCTTTGCAGCTCCACTCCATAACTACCGATCTACACCCAACTGAGCCCAACCCTAAAGCACAGCTGTCGTACTACGCTACGCGTTCTCAAATGCCCTCTCACAAGACAGACCCAGCCGTGAACACCTGTCCGGACAACAACATCCCGACGGGCGTAACCGCGCTGTCACTGGGAACCCTGTACGTGAAACCTCAACACTGGATGACAATGCCCTACGGGGCCCGATTTGCTGGGTTGGGTCAAAACATGCTGCTGTGGCACGCCTGTACGACACAAGCACGGACAAGACAAGACAACACGTCAAGTTCTTTGCACCGCAGCAAGCAGTTCAACCTGCGAATCATGCTCATAGGCTAGGAGACTTGATATGGTAACTCTCAAAAACCAAAATCCATCTTTGGTACCCAAGAGTGTGGTCTTGTGATAATTACTCCCCGTAGCAAGTTTACTCTCAACATCCAGCAGTAATGAGTGCGTGCATGATTGCAGCCGAGTTGGGCTATAAACACAAGGGATTATGTCATTGATTAAGTCGGGGAATAATGCTTGGTAGATGCATTTCCTCATTCGCACGTAACTGTTCCCGAGTCGGCGACAGTCGCATTTTGCACCAACGGAGTAGGGATAGTTTGCAATATAAATGAAATGTTAAACAAGACGAATGGAAGAGTGACGTGGTATCAAAATGAAAGCCTAATAGATATATGCCTCGCCAGCATAAACGACAACCCTGCGACGCACCAAGCATAGTCGCCCATTGAAACCTCATCCGTGAGAGCACAGAAATGAACAGTACTTTGCCTCTGAAAAAGAAAATCCCAGCCGAATAACAGAAAGTAACATGGTACGTTAAAAAATCCATGTATGTTCCCAAACAGTTCCTCCTAGAACAAAGTTAAAAAGCAAACCCACAAATAAAAACGAAACCGGGCTACAGAAGTAAACAAATCCGTGTTCCTGCCCTGTCCGACTCCTCTATCCAAGCCCGCCCAAATACTATAAGCAGATCTTCAAGCCAAAAAGGCCCCTTAAAATGCGCATAGACCCTCCAACAATGGTATGCTCGGATATCTAGAGGAGCCAAGGCTGAAGATAGCAGACTTCCGGCTGAAGATGTATAAAAGACAAGACAGCTGAAGAAAGTAGCTGAGAATGAGAGAAAAAAGAAAGCAAAAAGCCACACGACCAATTCGAGTCTCAGAATCAAAACAAGAGTCATCGTAGGTCAGATCATTCCGTCATTTCGCATCACCCATCAGTTCTCACATCCACTACTGAGGCTGTTGCCCAGGAGTCCACCATTGCTGGGCTGGCGAATGCTGACCAGACCAACCTTGGGAGACCGACGGCCCTCCAGCACCACCCTGCTGAGGCATATACTGTCGAGGTGTTTGATCTGCAGGATACATGCTCTGGCTTGCGCCATACTGCATACCTGCCATGCCGGGGAATTGCATACTCTGCATCTGGCCCGAGCTGGGCTGGCGGAGATGCGAGGAAGGTGACTGCGACGGGTGAGGTGCTTGGGATTGAGCAGTGTAGCTGCCGTAGCTATGCTGGGGTGCCTGAGGAGTCTGTGGCCACATCTGTCCAGATTGATAGTTGTAGCCAGGTGTTCCCTGCGACAAGGAGCCTGCTGAGCCTGGAAGCGTTGGCCTGATGTTCGACTGTGTTGGTGAGTGAGCCATACCTCTCATGGGTGCCTGACTGAGGCTGCTCTGGGCACTGATGGACTGGGAGTACGGCGCTGTGGTCATCATCATCTGAGGGCTCTGGGTGGATACCAATCCAGGTTGTTGAGACATAGCCGTGGCCGTCGTGTGAGGCGAGTGCGAAGGCCTACTGGTCGCAGCATTGGAATTATCGGCAGGTGCCACAGGCTGCTGGGTAAGATTGGAAGGGGGCTGCTCGTGTGGGCGGCGCCAAAGTCCTTGAAGATAATCGTTCCGCATATCCCGCTGCTGGTTAACAGATCTGTTGAAATCGGCGGCGTGGTGGGCTTGGGCATTCAGCTCCCCGAGGGGCGAGGGGCGAGTCTGGTCTTGGTAAGCAGGGCCGGTGATCTCCTGGCGAGGTCCGCCTTTGAGGATTCCCGAATAATCACGTGGTCGGGAGTCGTTAAGGTCTGATCCTAGTGTCAATCCGGGCATTCTTGTCGTAGTTCCGGGTGGTGGTCCGATCATACCTGGTTGAACAAGATGCGGCTGCGGGGGGCCGGGGAACGGTCCTGGGTTGTTGCTGTACACAATCTCCGGGTGGGGACCAGCCAACAAGACGTTGTTCTGCTGAGCCTCGGCCGCCTCTCTTGCCTTTGTGGCACCTGGGCGTTTCTCACCGGCAAGGTCAGCCTCCGTGAATCCTTGTTTCCGGGCCTTGGTTTCCCAATAGTCATCGCGGACTCTTCGACCGTTGACAATCACACGACTTCCAAACTGTCGGAACATAGACCTAGCAGTAACGATGGCAATCTGTCGGGAGCGATATGAGAACGGGAGGATCTCTTGCTGGACCAAATCATCCTTTTCGGCCTGGCTGGCGATAATCTTGAAAAGAGACCTATTCTTATTGAAAAGGAGGTATGAGTCTCGGTAGCCCAGAACCCTGGCGCACTCAGTAGCAAGCATGAAAAGTTTGTCCCCTCTATTGGGGACCAGGAAGGTCCGGCACTTGTATTCACGTCCTCCATTCAGCGTACCGTTGGGCTGGACTTTCTTCTCTCCAAACTCGTCGATCTCGCGAGGTAAGTATTCGTCTCCACTTGCGTTGAGCTGGTCGGTTGTGTGATCGCGAACGGTCGGCAGGGCTTTGAGAGTTGACTTTGTTGGTGTGGTCTTTGGCGGCATCTGCGTCTGTGCTGGTGTGTAGGCAGGACTGACTTGGGGCAACGCTGAACCTTGAGACTGAGGAGTCTGCGGTGGATGAATCGCTTGAGGATGGGTCGAGGCCACAGCCTGCCCGGGAGCCTCGGAAATGCTCCCTGAAGATCGTTTATTCATCGGTCTGGCTCGTTTTCGAAATGGTTTCGTATCACCTGCAATCACACTGATCAGTACCTTCTGTCGTTCGTGACATCATCTTGTGGGTAAAAGCTGTGACGAAAGAAGACGCAAGTCGGGCAAATGGGGATTCAACCCGCGAGAAATCGCAAATGATCGCATATAATTGCGCTGCCTGGCGCAAAGTAGCGCGGAGCGCAACAAACAAGTAAAGTAGCGGCGAACTACTTGTTCGCCGACATACCATCGTTGCCAGGCTGCGGCGTATCGTAAAGTCCTGGAGAATGGCTGCGCTTCAGTGTACGCTGCGGCTGTTGTGATATACTTATAACTAGTCAAGGCTGGTCAGCAAATTGAATTTCAAGTTAGATTAAGATCCGACGGTGATCACGGGTGGCGCAACTATTCCGCAACTCTATATCCGGTATGAGGTGCCGGAACGGCGGAGTGCGGGGCAAGTGAACTCATCATGGAGTTTTTGTCCAAGCGATATTCACATCGACGGGTGTAGGTGATATGAAGAAATGACGAGGGAAAGTCTGTGGAAGCAATGCGATCACAGAAAGAATATAACAGAGTTGTTCAACTTACCAGGTGAGCTGAGCGCGGCTGGATTGATTGTCGCATCATCAGCGCGGGTTTGCTGAGCGGAGTACATGGCAAAGCTGCCGAGCCAGCAGGGGACGGGAAAAGTTGCGACCACGGAAAGGCGACAGCGACGTGTCCTGAGATGTTTGGATTGGCGAGTTGAAGGGTTGGAGAAAATGCAGAAGGAGGGCAGCGTCAGTCGCACGTGGTTGGTGGCCAGAAGGAGGCGCGTCTCTGAGCGTGAATGGCGAATTGCAGATTATATGGCGAGCTAAAGTGGGAAACCTGCCTGGCCTTGTGATGTGAGATGCGGCCAGCCAGGCCTTGGCTCGGGGATGGCGACTCAAGCGCAGGCCGGGGCATAGACTCAGCCGGGAGTTGATCCAAACCAAGACAAGATCGTAGGAATCCAAACGATGGTCGCGGCAGCGGCGGGACAGGCGTGTAAAGAAGAGCGAAATATGAAACAGGCGAAAGACAAGACACGACACGAAGAATGAGGCGCAAGAAAAAGCAAGCGCAAGAAAAATGGAAGGAACGAGATGAGTTGCTGAATTTACCTTTGTCCGGTGATGGGGGTGATAAGAGATCAGATGTAGACGCGGATCGCGTTGTGCAACGGCTGCGACAACGACGTCAACGAAGCCCAGGAAATGGATCTCAGCGATCAACGTTGGGCGCGCAAGTGAGACGAAGAGCAGCCGCGTAACGGAAACAAACCGACCTCTTTGAAGACTCGAGAATACGCGTTCGAGTGAACTGACAGATGAATAATAGGATGGTTAGACGATGCGATGGAGCGGGTGTGTGCGTGTGTGTGATGGTGGAATGGAAAGCTGATGGTGGATGGATGGTTAATGATGGGCGATGGGAGGGGACAAAGTAGTGGCCGTGGTAGCGGCAGGTGGAGGGGACGGGACTGCGCGCTCTTGAGTGTATAAAATGTGGTGGGGGAGGGAAGGTGCAGTAGTGTAGTGCCGCAGTGCACGCAGCTAATTACTGGGAAATCTGGGAATCAGTCGCACTTGCAGTGGCGATTTGGATTTGAGACCAGGAAGTTGAAGCCTCGAGCTAAAGAGCAAGGAGCTAGGAGCAAGGAGCTAGGCTAGGGGCCTAGGGCAAGAAAAAACGACTCTTGAGGGGGGGTGCAGGAGCATGCCGGGGGGAGGAAAGATCCAATCAACTAGCCCTGAAATGCGAATGAACCGAAGGACTCCACAAAGAAATACCAGGGATCTCAAGAACCTGGGTAAGACCAAAGAGTTGAGAATCAGGATCAAAGCCTAACTAACAGAGTAGAGGCCGGGAAGAGGTGGAGATGAAGGCGCGCTGAGGGCTGGGATTGGGGGTGCCAGCGACGGTGAGTGACTCTTATTAGTGAAGGTCTCGTCTCCAGCAGAATACGGATGATTGCGCGCGAGTGATGCAAGCTTGCACTTGCGCGTAAGCCAAAAGGTACCCCAACCTGGTAGTTAGGTATGAGATGATGCGACAGAAAGAGGCGCGCGTGGATGTGGGGAATAAACGAGGTTGAAGGCGTCCAAAGCGGAGGTCTTCTAGCGCCAAGTAGGCCTGGGATGTACCGTTCGGCCGCTGTTGTAATTATCAAGCGAAGCCCCTTGGGTGGTTCAATGTGATGCGACGCGATGCGATGCGATTTGCGCTGTGTTGCACTGTAATGTGATGCGTGCGCTTTGTAACAGAACGTTGCGTGCCGTAAACTGTTGGAAATGTGATAATAAGGCCGTAATGATTCCACGTTCAGGGATATGGCATATCGTGTGACCGAGGTACTGTAATGGGAGCTTTGGTAATATAAAGTTGATACTGCACAAGATGCGCGTGGGCTATATTCTTTGTGGTTCAAGGTCAAGTCAAGGATGGACCACTGTAACGCAAAGAGGAGACTGCTCTGTTGGTGTTTATGGTTGCCGCCCTAAAGTGGTGATGCTTGATATGAGGAGATGCCGTATACGGCAGAGTAAAACCAGGCAGTTGGTCGTGTAGCGACAAAAGATAATGATGGTGCTGAGGATGTTTAATGCCCGTACTGCCAGTTAGGGACAAGGTGGTTGTTTGATAGATAGATAGATAGATAGATAGATAGATAGATAGATAGATAGATAGATAGATAGGTGGATGGTTTGGCCTGGTTTATTGTAGGTGCGGCTGGTATTCGTCCTTGCCTTGCCTTGGTAGGATGATGATGATGATGATGATGATGGTGGAGGAGGAGGAGGATGAGGAGGGAGTGGGAGTGGGACGAAGATTTAGAGGGCTGCTGGGATATCAAAGAAGATGGAGTGGAGGGGAGAAGGGTTTACCGTTGGAAAGACGGCGCGATTGAGGGAGACGGATGACGAGGAACGGTTGGTTGAGATGGCGCAAGCCTGGGGGAGGAGGTGATGTGAGTGGGGAGCCAAGCCAAGGCATGGACAAGAACAAGGGTAAGAGAGCAGGGGAACGAGAACCCTGGTTGGCTATCAAAGGCATAGGCGTGCGTATATCCGAGTAAGACAGAGTGAGCAAGAGGAAAAGACGAAGTAGGAGCTGAGTTGACCTCTCTTGAGAACGATGATGGTGATATTGCCGCTGAGGGACGATACAGAGAATGCGGTGAAGGCGGCACCAGCGGGAGAAGAATTTTGAAAAGCGATGGTCATCAAGATGAGAAGCTGTTGATCAAGAATTCCCCAACATGAGGAGCAACAAGCGAACAGACGCATGCCTCCGAGCTACTCCGCACCCGCGTCCGCATCATCAGCATCATTAGGTCCTCTTAGTTCAGCTTCGGCTATATCTCAGCTCCTTTCTGGCCAGTCTCTGAAGCAGCGAAATGTCATCGTGCAAGCTTATTGTAGCGTGCCCCAGAAGAAAGCAAAACCCAAACCAGGAATTAGCATAACGGCTGAAGCCTACTGGCCCAGGACATGGTAGGCTAAAGTCAGTGGCTTGGGTGTCATCAATGTCAGCAACTCGTAACATGACAATGTGTCAGTCGCAGTAATTGCTGCTTGATATTGATGGTGTTTTAAGGTCATGATTGTCTCGACTCGCTTTGAGTACCTGCGGTCTCTGTTAGATACCGCTGCTTACACTCACGAGTATGAATCAACTTACTGTGAGTATATCAAAACCAGTAAGCGACCTTTAAGTTGCGGTCCTTTCAGCATATTCGTCTTTGATACCTAATCAACCATGTCAATCCACTAGGTATAGTACAGTGTACCTAGTAGAGATGGATCCGGACCTCGAATAAATCAGGTCTAATCAATATCAACATGCCCGTGCTAGGTACTACCTTTGATCGGGCCTGTTCCGGTGCTAACATTCAAGTTGATAACCTTTCCCTCCTCCACTAAGACAACGCGCGGATGGTTCACCAAGAACCAGTCTTGCCAGTCTGAGGTCTCGATGATATCGACGTCTGAAAGAGATGCTCAGAGCCTCGTCGCCTCTGATCCGCTATACCGGGTCTGCTTGTCGCACCGTGATGTGTGTGACGGGTGTGTGGGAGTGTCGCTTGATGCACGCAAGCGCCCTTTGTCGCTCTGGGCTGTCTGTCTCCTCTCCTGTACGTGCGTCGCGATGCTAACTGCATGCAGATGCCATTGCATTGTTAGCAGCTTTTCTTCAACGACATGAAACGTTGTTGCGTTGCTGTGCCGCAGAGCTTCATCAATAAAGCGCTCGCTTTCTCATGGTACATATCTGCTGCGAGTCGGCGCGCTAGAGTCTAGAGTCTAGACTATTGCTCAACCCTCAAATGTTGCTGATATCAAAGAATTCATGAACCATATCATCACCATTGATTCACCTCGTTCTGCGAGGCTAGACTTAGCCCATATACACCGAGGTGTCTGTGCTGGTAAAGTACAAGAAACCCTTTGAATGTTGTGTTGCGACTCATGTCTCACCTTCTTTGGCCCGTGATACTTTGTCTCATATTGTGCGTTTATCAGTTGTCTGACCCACATCGCTTGTCGCCCGTGAGGTAGTCTCACTTTCGTAGCATCTGAGGAAATATATTAGACCAGCAGTTGACTTCTCTGATATCCTCCAGCCCTTATGCGAAATGCAAGGACGTCATCGAGCCACACTCTTGTCGCATCTCTCACTCATCACTGGGCCCACGACGAAAAGTCGCATTTGAGAAACCTCACCGATATTGCTCTTTGATCTGTTAGTGCCGGATATATCAGATCAAGTCTGACGATTAAGTGACAAAGACTGCCTGATGATTGAGATAGAACTCGTGCGCCGTGGTTTGGTTCTTCTGGCTTGCAACTTCAGGTATGAGAACAAAGAATGGAGTTGGAAGATAAAGCTGAAAAGGGTTCATTATCCAATCAGTCAATGAATGAAGTTGGAAACAAGCATTAATCCACTTACAGGCCCACTTGAACTGTAATCAACGTCGCAAATCTCCATCAGTACTCCAGTGGTTTAGAGAACGCAACCGAGTCGATCAACCGTGACCTAGGATCAGCACGGGCAGGATTCGTTCCACTGTCGTCCACTTAAACCCCTGGTCCCTGTCGGTCTGGTCGATGTAACCTGCCTTGACGGACATTGGGGCGCCCTGCAATGTAATCCGTATAGACATTTTAAGTTCAAGATATCCATTAGCCATCTAATGGCTACGTAGTAAGCGGAACAGTAGGCATTTGGCAGTCAAAGGTAGGTCGTTCAAAACAACCATGGCAAGGAGGGGGGAGGTGCGGGAGCGATCGCCCCAAAACCCCAGACCACACCAATTCATGTCCCAGCCCAGTCCACGATCCTCGCGCACCATCCATCCGTCCCCGCACAAGCACGCACACACACACACACACACACACACGCACATCCCGCTGTGGCTCTCCTCCATTTATGGACTCCTTAGGTACGATCATGGAGAATCGACGTGACCCGGCGAGAGGCTGCGGCTGCATCTCTGCATCTCTGCATGCCAAATAGCGACCCGCTATGCCGACCCTGCGAGTGCTCTAAAGTTGCTTTGGGCCCAGGATCTTCGTGCCCCCATTATCCATGCACACACAGGCCATGCACCATGATCCCAATCTTCACCCCAGAGTTTACTGACTCCGCCGCGGCTTGACTAAGGGTACCAAACGAGATACGCGAGAAGCATGGCCCGTCACCTCCTGGGGCCGGACTGGGACTGGGCACATTGGGAGAGACATCTCTGCCCCGCGCGCTCCCTCGTGATGCCCAGCTTCTATCCTCTTCTGGCTCTAATCCAGCGAGTCACGGACAGTTTCCACAAACTGTCCAAGCTTATTAACAAGCCACAGACTCTCCATTCATGAGCGACTTAACGATCGTAGACCGATCCACTCCCCGCCGTTCTTTGATTTGGCCCGCCGCGGCTTTTATTTCACACTCGCCGTTTTTGGAACCGTTGTCATCTTGTTGAGCCTCCGCCTGCTTGCCATATTCCCACGTCCGTGGCACGGCTTTCTTGCGCAAGCTCATTGGTCTTTTCCTGATTGTTATCGTTCGTCCATCCCTCGACAGTTGGCCAAACGAGATCAGATCCTGGGCGCGCCCTAACAAGAGCCCTTGGCCCAGTACCTGCCTTAAACCGTAACGTAAATATCTCGCTTGTAGATCACCACAAGGACGTTGTCGTATGAGGTTGGTTTACCAGCCGGTTCGCACGTGAAACCTTGCCAGCACCGGATCCCTAGTCCTTTCGCCTCGGCTTAATCTCTTCGGGAAACCACCATCAGCTAATGTTAGATGGCTGGAGCCTGTACATATTATCATACATAGTTCCTCTCGCCAGCATCCTTGTTTCACATCCCAAGGTATAGTTTAACCACGCATTCTGTATGGTTGCGCTTCTTTCACCTCAACTCCTCACTTATTTTAATAACTGAGTCGCCATTGTCTCTTTCGCCCGCTGACAATATCTGAGTCGAATGTCTTCTCCATAAATCCGGGTCCACATTGCATCATGCTGATGCACTTATCCTTGCTAACTTGTCCTCGGCTCGCAGTCTTGTGACGCTGGATACTTCGTCTTTTGGTGGACTTGCGAGTACGAAACCAATCACGTCGATTTGTGAAGTCGATTCTTGGCTATAATAGTACCAACAAGAGGCGTTTGTCTCGACCCTCGTTCCAATAGTCTCACACCCATACCCCTGTTTCTTTCATGATATGCTTGTTGCTTATCCGTACTCTGCCGATGGCTTTGATTTCGAATCTGTTTCGATCCGTTGCAACTGATGCCCGAGTCCATTCAGTGGCACAGGAGCAGTTCTTCTACCAAGGCTCTTTCACTGATATGACGGGGACCAACGATTTTCCTGCCACGAGCTTGTCATTTTTCTGCCACGAACGCTGGCCTGATATGGTATGTGATGCTGTATTAGAGTGACGCGCTTGGCTGAGCCGCCTTTGCGCATCTGGTCTTGTACTTCTGGCAATACTTAGACCATTTCTCCTTCCATATGAATAGACATATTTTCAGGAAGTTCGTACTTTTCCTGTTTTACCAGCCCTTGCTGCACGCTAAACGCGTCCTCGTGAGCTCGTCCTGACGCGCCGCATTCTCAGACTCGAGCAAACTGCCAGGCCTAGTAGTGCCCGGCGTCATGCATTTCCTAATACAGCAGCCTGCTTCTACCCCTTCATCATCACATGGATTAACACGCTCTTCCAAGGGTTCTGCTCACCGGCCGCAGCCACGCCTGCGAGCGATATTACCGGTGCTGACATTGCTAAAACAGAAGCTGTTGTAAAGAAGTTGACTGATGGTTGAATAACTCGGAACAGTCTCGCGCAACATCTGTCAGGCTGCCCAGGTATGACAAGACATTTTAAAATGCACCGATCCAGGGTCCCAAGCCTATTTCTATGGGTTCCTGTCTAGCAGCCTGAAGATGAACGGAGGATGTACCAATCGGTTGTCTTCTATGCCATCACAGCCTTGAATACTATGCAAGCCAATTTCACGCCAAGCTGCTTGTATGTCAGTATTTCTCCGATGTTGGGGGTGAAGTGTCGAAGATGATGGATTCAGCTCATGAAAATAGGCTGCAGGGATCTTGATGACAGCCATGTCGGAACTGCGGTAAGCTGCCAGTGTTCGTTGTTTTTCTGGTTCGCTTCTTTTCTTCACGTTAGCAACACTAGGCTTCGCCACCACTGTAGTATCGCCCCAATCCTTTGCCTAGAGTTTGTGGCATTAGGATACAGACTCCTTCCATTTCAGATTTATCAGCAAGTGAGGTTATGTAGTAGCGATCTCATGGCGGGGTGTATTCTTCTTGGTATCAGTACCAGTCAATCGGCAGCAAAGAAATGCCTACAGCACTGGTATGCTGTTGACGGTCCATATACCGGATTGCGAACGGACCGATACAATCATATCGCTTCCATGCTTGCAAATGTTGTGGCAAGCGCGATGTCCCAAAACAAGGATACTGACCAGGGGATTCTGCTAACGGTTTTTCTTATCCTATGGTATGCTTGCGAGTCTTTGGCCTGAAGAAACGAGGACGTTGTTCTCTTTCCAGATGAACGATTCTCTTGTACATAAGTAACATAACAACGATGGCTGAACGGCTATTGGTGCAGGGTGTTGCACGCATACGCAAGCTGGCCGTAGAGCTTGGTTCGCGTTGCAACGTTCATTTCCCAGTCACACCAGGTAGACGTATCGTTTGCCGCTCTCCGAACAAGCCGATGATTTGTCATTGGAGATTGCTTCAGTATCCGACTGCGAGGTGTAAACCCAAAGTCTGCAGGATATGCAGGAGGAGGTTTGGCCGGAACGTTTCCCTTGTTCAAGGACTTTAACAATCGGAATGAGATTGGCTATGTCATCTGGCATGGTCTTCGCCTCTAAGGAATGCAGGAAGACAGCCTTCTGGCAGCTTAAAACCACGTCCAAATTCTGGTCATCGCGTTCGATAAAGTGCAAAGGTAACAATATCGTCACCGAGAGCTGATTGCACTGTTCTCAGTGTGCACAAATACGTACTGTCTCTTGCCATTATTGGCATAGCACCTGCGGATACATCTCGGGCTCCGGTGCTCGTAAATAATGCGGTGGGTGCTTGTCTTGCCACCATCCCGTATAGGCCGGTCCTGGAGAGTTGTTACACATTTTGTAGCCCCTTTGTGGGCATCTTGAACGCAGCTCGCTATGGCCTTACGTTGTTACTCGCCGCACTGCAGAGGAGCTGTATCCTCTTACACGTATTAGACGCACTCAAACGGTAAAGCCGTGTAGGGCTGGCCCAGAGCGTGAACTGAATGGGAGCGAACGGGACCTGCGTGCTTAGGCCATGGTTTCGAAAGTCTCGAAAGAGCCCGCGGGAAGTACACATCACTGACGTATTTGTGGGCTGGAATATGCGATGGTCATCTCGCACTATAGCTGCTCTCGGATCACATCAAGAGCTAATGGCATGAATGAATCCTACAAAACTTGAAGCTAAACTGCAGCAGTTTTGCCGCCTCATCATTGGACTGTGGTACTCGATCAAGCATTTCTGTACTTCTTTATTATCAAAAGCACGCAAACAGACTCACATATTCTCCGAGCTAGACTTTCTGGCGTACATCGAGCGATCACAATAGCCATGGTGGGAACAAACTGCCGCGGGCATCAAATCGTGTTGTGTCGGGTTGAGAGCGTGTAAGTCGTATCTTGACAAGCGAAGCAAGTTATGGACAATAATGAACTCTCAGAGTTGGGCAGAGTTTTTACAATTAAAATATTTCAAAGATATTGGGGATCGGAATGATTGTTTCCATGTGCAATTATTGACTTTTCAAGGAGTGATACCATTTACAGAAGGGAGACACAAAGGAAGGAGAAGTGAAGTTGTTCGGAAGGAGCACGTGATATGACAGTCATGTGACGATGACACAGTTTGGTGCTGCATTCGACCTTGCTTGTGATTCTCCATGCTATCAATGGCTGGGATCATTAAAAGCAAGATTTCCTCACATTCAATATAAGCCTAGAATCAATTCGAATTCGAATTTGCAACTGTTCCAGGCCAAGATTTGAAATCTTGTCTACATATTGCATGGAGCAAAGCAAGCGCCGTGGCTTATCGATAAGGGCCCCACTATCGCCTACTTGAACGCTTTGCCATCAAGAGTCTTTTCATCATACCTACTCATAAAACTTACTACATTGCTGGAACCAGAGTCTAGCAAAGATGGCGAGCTTAAAAAGATCTACTGATGCCGACCCTTTGGCATCCAATATTTCGAGCAAGGTCTACGTGCGCTCGACTCGAAGCGGCAAAGTGCAGAAAATCGTGAGAGAAGTCTACTTACGTACTGACATTCCCTGCTCTTCGAAGCTCTGCAAGGCGTGTCTCCAGGACGCTCCTAAAAATGCCGCCCAGCAAGGTGAGACTAGTCTTCGCGGCCTGTTTCTACAGTTTGTTAACAAGGATTCCAGTACAGCCATTCATCCTCTCGGATAAGCCAGCAGGCACTAAAGCCTTTCCTCAAGGCCATTACTTAGTCCCTGATACTAACGCGTTGCTCAACGCAATGGACCTTTTTGAGCAAAGCTCAGCATTTTATGACGTTGTCATCTTGCAAACAGTGCTGGAGGAGCTACGAAACCGATCATTACCACTCTACAACCGCTTAGTGGGGCTTACAAAAAGCGAGGATAAGAGATTTTACGTCTTTTTCAACGACTTCAGGCTCGAGACCTTTGTCCACCGGGAGGCGAACGAGACTGTCAATGATCGAAACGACAGGGCTGTGCGTTTGGCTGTCAAGTGGTACGGCGAGCATCTTGCTAGGACAAAGGCGAAGAACCTTCCTGCTGTGGTGATGCTTAGTGATGACCGAGAGAACCTTCGCAAGGCCAAGGAAGATGGACTCCATGCGTCTTCTCTTAGAGACTATGTGGGGAGCCTCGAAGATGGCGAGAGATTACTCGACATGGTTGCAGACGCTCAGAGCATAGGGTCATTTAAAAAGCTGGGCCAGATGCTCTACTCTGAATATTTTACCCTATCAAAGATGATGACCGGAGTCAAGGCTGGTTTGATGCATCAAGGCGTCTTTAACGTATCCCCGTACAACTACCTTGAGGGGTCAATCAAGGTTCCAGCGTTTCCAAAGCCCCTCCTCATTTTAGGTCGCGAGAACATCAACCGAGCCGTTGATGGCGATGTGGTAGTCGTTGAAGTTCTTCCCCAGGACCAATGGAAGGAGCCTTCTACAAAGATTATTGAGGAGGACACCATCACCAAGAACGAGAACGCAGATGCGGAGGAGAGCCAGGATTTCGTTTCCGAAAAGGAGCGAAAGGCTCTGCAAGAGCAGGTCAAGAAGACGCAGAAGAGCGCTTCGGAGAGCAAACCCCAGCCCACAGCCAAGGTAGTGGGTGTCATCAAACGCAACTGGCGACAATATGTCGGCCACATCGATCCTTCGTCAGCGAGCAAGGCCTCCAACCAAGGGCGCAAACAGGATAGTGTTTTCCTTATCCCTATGGATAAGAAGATCCCCAAGATCCGTCTTCGCACACGGCAGGTGGCTGACCTTCTTGGCAAGCGCCTGTTGGTAACCATCGATGGCTGGGAGCGTGACTCAAGGCATCCTGTCGGACATTTCGTGCGATCTTTGGGTGAGCTGGAGACGAAGTCGGCTGAGACGGAAGCTCTACTTCTGGAATGGGACGTCCAATATCGGCCATTCCCAAAGACAGTGCTCGACTGTCTTCCCAAGGAGGGACATGACTGGAGAGTACCTACGAGCATGGAGGATCCTGGCTGGAGACAAAGAGAAGATCTCCGAGGACTTCTCATCTGCAGTATCGATCCCGTCGGATGCCAGGATATTGATGATGCTCTCCACGCGAAACAACTTTCCAACGGAAATTACGAAGTCGGCGTCCACATTGCTGACGTCTCCAACTTTGTCAAGCCTGCCAACGCCATGGACACTGAAGCTAGCATCCGAGGTACCACTGTCTATCTAGTTGATAAGCGTATCGACATGCTTCCCCCTCTTCTTGGTACCGATCTTTGCTCGCTCAAGCCATATGTAGAGCGATTTGCCTTCTCTGTTATTTGGGAGCTGAATGACAACGCCGACATTGTCAGCGCCCGCTTTACAAAGTCTGTCATCAAGTCCCGAGAAGCTTTCAGCTACGAACAGGCCCAGCTGCGAATCGATGATGATTCTCAGCAAGACGATCTTACCAAGGGAATGCGCATGCTTCTCATGCTTTCCAAAAAGCTCAAGAAGAAGCGAATGGATGCCGGTGCCCTGAGTCTTTCTTCGCCGGAAGTCAAGGTGCAGACCGAATCGGAGACGTCTGATCCTATTGATGTCAAGACGAAGCAACTTCTGGACACCAACTCCCTTGTTGAAGAGTTCATGTTGTTCGCCAACATCAGTGTCGCGGCCAAGATCTATGAAGCGTTCCCTCAGACTGCCATTCTTCGTCGCCACGGCGCTCCTCCAAAGACCAACTTTGACGAGCTATCGAATCAGCTCCGCACCAAGCGCGGCATGGAGCTGCGCACCGACTCCAGCAAGGCTCTTGCCGACTCTCTGGATGAATGCACCGACCCCAAGGAACCCTTCTTCAACACTCTTGTGCGTATCATGGCTACTCGCTGCATGATGAGCGCAGAGTACTTCTGCTCAGGAACACAAGCTTATCCCGAATTCCGCCATTACGGTCTCGCTTCCGAGATCTATACCCATTTCACCTCTCCCATTCGTCGTTACGCCGATCTTCTTGCCCATCGTCAGCTGGCTGCCGCTATTGATTACGAAGCTATCCACCCCAATGTTCGCAGCCGAGGACGTCTCGAGGCTGTGTGCAAGAACATCAACGTACGACACCGCAACGCCCAGATGGCCGGTCGTGCCAGTATCGCCTATTATGTCGGCCAGGCTCTCAGGGGCAAGGTTGCTGAGGAAGACGCGTTTGTCATGAAGATCTTCAGCAACGGCTTTGTCGTCCTTGTCCCACGCTTTGGCACAGAGGGTTTGATCCGACTCAGGGATCTTGCGGAACCTGAGCCCGAGGCGGAGTATGATGCCGATACATACACGCTTACTACCAAGGGAAGCGGAGAGATCAAGGTGGAGCTGTTCCAGAAGGTCAGGGTTAGAGTCCGTGACGAGAAGGACGAGATGACAGGCAAGCGAGGTGTCAAGATGGAGTTGATCGAGGCATAGATACGACAAAAAAAAGGAATTTGGATTCCAAGGTACAAGGCATAATGCATAATCTACGAGTCACTTGTTGAACCATGTAGGAGTTTTAGGAAGACATATTGTTTTATGAATGTATATGCACGGGTCTAAACCGTTCGTTCTACCAGCCATCCTTGAAACGCCAAACTTTCCAGTGAAGAACTCATGTAAACCGTCCGTCATTTTGCTGACCAAACCACTAGAAGCCTTTTTCTTTCTCTCTACTGCTCCATAGCATCAAGAGTCTCAGAGCTGCCATCGTCCTCGCCCCAGAGGCCCTCGAGCTTGAACTCGGCAGCCCACTCAGTAACGATTTGCTTCTGGTCGGCAGCGACATCATCCTCGCCAGCGTTCTTGATAGCTGACTTGTTGGCGGAGGGTGTGGACTCGACGGCGAGAACAGGAGGCTCAACCCAGCCCTGGATGCGGCCATCTCGCCAATCAGTGATGACGGCCATGGCAGCAGCAGAAAGGTTAGGAATACCACCACGTCCAAGACGGCCTCGCTTGCGAGCAACTTGGACAAGGAAGTCAGTGGTGAAGTCACCATCAGCGCGGCTGGGGAGAAGAGCGGGAATGTCATAGACATTTGTAAGCTTCTCCATAAGCTCGGGAGAAGCTGACAAACGTCTAAGAAGAAGAGTGACGGCAGGGATGGGGTCGTCAATCTGCTTGGGGGGAACAGCGTTGAGGAGAACAAGATGAGCGTGGGCCTCGGTGGCGTTCTTGAGGGACACAAGGCCAGCGGACTGTGTTGAGGATGACGAAGGGAAGACAACACCAGGAGAGTCGAGAAGAGTAAGCTTGCTGTCGATCTTGACAGAGCGGATGCTCGTGGTGACGCCAGCCTCAGCGCCAGCAGGACAAGCCCTTGAAGAGCTGCCGCCCTTGCCGCTCATCCTCGAGAGGAGAGCGTTGATAACGGAGCTCTTACCGACGTTGGGGTAGCCGATAACACCGACCGAGACGGCGCGCTTGAGCTGTCGGCTGGCAGCAAAGCTCTTGAGGGCCTTGAAGAGCGTGGCAGAAGTGCTCTGGACAGTCAAATCGCGGTGGTTGAAGGTGTGGGCGTTGGGAGCAGCGCCGGAGGCTCGGAGGGGGAGAGTAGGGAAGTAGCGTCGGAGGTAGACAAGCCAGTCTCGCAGAACCTTGGGAGGGATCAGATCGACCTTGTTGATGACCAGGATAAGTCGCTTGCCACCAGAAGCAGCGGCCATGACCTGGCGCTCGACCTCTCGGGAACGAGTACCCTCAGGGTCGCGAGCGTCAAGAACGTAGAGAACAACATCAGCATCCTCGACGACCTGCTTGAAGACTCTGTCGTAGGTCTTTCTCGAGGAAGCTTGGCCAATGGACATCTCAGGGCCATGGTCGTTGTCGGAGTCGTCGCTGTCGTCGTCCATATCATCGTCGTCTTCACCGAGCTGTTTGTCGTAGGTGGCAGCGGCAGCGCGAGCACTTGCGATCAGCGCAGCCATAGGGTTTGACTCGTCGATATCCTCGTCCATGTCGTCATCGTCGTCCATCTCATCTCCAGCTGCGACCTGAACACCAGTCATGCCGGGCCCATCCTGGCTGCCCGTCTTAGCAGCCTTGGCCATCTCTTTTCTTCTTTGCGCCAGCTCAGCCTTCTTTAGACGGTTCTCCTCAATCTCTTGAAGAATTCTCTCCTTGTAAGGGAACAGGTTGGGGATACCAGGATCCTTCTTTAGCTTTGATCGCCATTCTGGGTTCTTCTTTGCGAGCTTGCGCTCCTTCTTTTGCTTTGCGAGAGAGGCCTTTTCGATCTTGTGGCGAAGACGAACGGGAGTTCGCTTGGACTTGGGCTCTGGAAGTGGAGTTAGCACTGGTGATCTATGTATAGTAGTTGTTGCGAAGCGACCTACTGCCGGGTTTGTTGATTCCAGCCATTGTGATGTTTTGGACTTGACTGATTGTCTTGTCTTGACTTTTTTCTCTTCCACTACAAACGGCTTGGACCAAAGTTTGAAAAATTAAGTGGGATTGTCAATTCTGCCGCTTTATTTTTCTGACCGCTTTTGTGTCCCCCAAGGCCCCACCTCGGCAAGGTACGTGCCTCTACTTATACCATGAATATTGTGCCGCAACATTAGTAGGCATGCAAGAGATGATTTATTTCAAATATTCAATTAAATTGGATGTTGTCTGTTTGTAAATTTACTCAGGAGTACTTCCCGTCTTATAGAAGATTTATGGCAGAGGGAAGATCAACAAGTCTATAATTCTCTCACCTGAATAGGATGAACAGGACTGAGGTAGGTGAGTACTAACTTCCTATTCTTTTTACCTTTTGGCAGTTGAAGAAAATAACAAAAGGATTTAATATCCTTGCATGTTTAATAGTGCATTAATACAATGGTGGCTCTATTGAGCTATTGCTGCTCGAGCCGACTTACACGTGAGCCAAACCCGAGACCCGATAACATAAACCCGAAGCTTCTCCAACAAAGGCACCTTCAAACATCGCCATCACTATAACTTGATCCCGAAATGCGAAAGCTGCTACATTTAGAACGTTGATAAACTATAATACCTCAGCTAACATATACAAATTCACTATTCTCTTGTTATTCTAGATTATACCATTCTCATATCCTCAATCATGGAATAAATACCACAAGTTCACAACCATGTCTTCAGAACTCGCCCAAAGAATTCAGACTGAGCTTGACGCAGCTACAGCTCGATACATCACCCGTAGCTCACGTTCTAAAGCTCTTCATGATGAAGCCATCAAGTCAATGCCGGGTGGGAACACCAGAACCGTTCTTCATGCCAGTCCATTCCCAGTTGTGATCAAGTCTGGTAAAGGACATCAACTAACATCTGAAGATGGTCACACGTAAGTTATCACGGCATACAAAGAAACACCAGGTTCTCATACTTCATGCAGCTATACAGACCTCACTGGCGAGTTCACAGCAGCCCTCTATGGGCATTCAAACCCAGTAATTCTCTCCGCCATTCGAGATGTGTTGGACAACGTGGGCATGAATGTCGGGGGCAACACAGCCCAAGAGCAAGTCTTCGCCCGCGAACTCTGCAGCCGCTTCAACCTTGAGTATGTCCGCTTCTGCAACTCGGGTACTGAAGCCAACATCCACGCCCTAGCAGCTGCGAGGGCATTTACCAAGAAGAGAAAGGTTGTCACATTCACCGGGGGATACCACGGCGCCGTGATAGGTTTCAAGGGAGGAAAGCCAGAGGCGAACAACGTGGATCTTGATGACTGGGTAGTGGCCAGATATAACGATCTCGATAGTGCTCGTACTGCCATTGAAAGCGAGGGCGTTGCCGCAGTGTTGGTAGAAGGAATGCAGGGCTCTGGGGGTGGTCTTCCCGGACATCCAGAGTTCCTCCAGGGCATTCAAGATGCTGCATCAAAGGTCAGTTGACTAGTCTTATCATTATACTGCCACATATTAACTAACAGACCGCAGGCTGGCGTCTTGTTCATCATTGACGAAGTTATGACTTCACGTCTCTCTGGGGGAGGCATCTCCGAATTGCGAGGTCTCGAACCAGACCTCAAGACCTTTGGCAAATACCTAGGTGGAGGTCTTGCTTTTGGAGCTTTCGGTGGTAGAGCGGATATCATGTCTGCATTCGATCCACGAGTCCCAGGCGCCCTCTCACATTCGGGCACATTCAACAACAACACATTGGTGACACATGCTGGACACGCCGGTCTTAGCAAGATTTACACGCCCGAGGTTGCAGCCCAGTTCACAAAATCTGGTGATGATCTCAGAGAGCGGCTCAATGCAGCAACAGAGGGTACAAGAGTTGTCTTCACTGGCGTCGGTACAATCATGGGAGTCCACTTCCCCAAGGATGGCACCCGTGTAATTGAAAGATCTGGCGAGGTCGAAGAGATTGATACTTTGAGGGATCTTTTCTGGCTTGATATGATGGAAGAAGGTTTCTGGGTCGTCCGTAGAGGATTCATTGCTTTGGTGCTTGGAACCCCAGCTGCTGAGTTTGATAGGTTCGTTGCTTGTGTTGAGACATGGGTCTCCAAACGTGCAGATCTTGTAAAGCTATAGTTTTGAGCGGTATGGTATATTTATACTTAGCTTATATCTGTGGTCCTGTGTACATTCGATAAACAAGTAATGATTAGATACCTTAGTGTTTTATTGAGGATACAACAGCCCGAGAGCCGCTGTGTAAGTGATGTCAATACTATTGAAACTTTGATTGGTGGTCCACCCCAGCATATTCTCCACATAATTCTTTACTTCATTGTCCCTAGTGCGACTCAATAGGTACCTCTGTACTGACCTAGGTACTCTAACCAAAGTTATCTACAACATACATGCACATTCAATCGCGCTTTCACTTTTCCATCCTCAACCTCAACCTCGCGCCAAACAACATTTAACCCCCCACCCACATCTCAACGCATTTCCCTTTATTCTCACCTAAGCGCAAAACCTCAATCCGATGGATTTCCAAAACCGCGCCGGCTCAAAATTCGGCGGCGGCGGCGTCGCCTCCCAATCCGCCACAAACGCCGACCGTCGCGAACGTCTTCGCAAACTCGCCCTCGAGACGATCGATCTCGACAAGGACCCCTACTTCTTCAAGAACCACGTCGGCTCTTTCGAGTGTCGCCTGTGCTTGACTGTTCACCAGAACGACGGTTCCTACCTTGCTCATACTCAGGGCAAGAAGCATCAGACCAACCTCGCCCGTCGCGCTGCTCGCGAGCAGAAGGAAGGCCGTCAGGGCGCCGTTGACCCAGCTACTGGTCTCCCTATCGGTGTCACAGGTGCTGGTTTTGCGCAGCGACGCAATGTTGTCAAGATCGGTCGTCCGGGATACAAGATCACAAAGATTCGCGACCCCATGTCTCGCCAGCAGGGTCTGCTCTTCCAGCTTCAATACCCCGACGCAACCCCCGAAACATCGCCCAAGTGGCAAGTCATGAACGCATTCACGCAGCATATCGAGGAGCCCGACAAGAACTTCCAGTACCTGCTTGTCGCAGCCGAACCCTACGAGACTGTCGGTTTCAAGATCCCCGCGCGTGAGCTCGACAAGCGCGAGGACAAGCAGTTCGCTTTCTGGGATCCTGATGCCAAAGAGTACTGGATCCAGGTTATGTTCATGACGGAGCGAGAGGAGCGGTTCAACATGGCTCCTGGTTTGACAGGACGGAGATGATGATACATATTTATATACCCTCACCTCAAGTGGCCATTTTGCATGTTGGGAGTAAAGAAAAGGATATCTGGGTCATGGGACGGCGGCGTTACGGTTTTTAAGCCAAATAGGTCTGAAGGCAGACAACTCCTTTGGTACGGTGTAATGTAGAACAAATAAATAGTGTGGTTAAACAATGAGACACTTACTTACTTGTCAGGCCTTCAAAGATAGACTTGTTCTCGAACAGCATGTCACAACGTTTGAGGTTCCTTCATGTCAAGTTAAAGAACTATCGTGGCTGCTATGTATTTCATATTAAAAGCACAGATATCTTCCTCGCATTTGGTTTAGTTGATTATTATTGACTTGTACGGCAATGGCTGGAGATCTCATATTTTGTTACATGCCCCCGCATAATGCAAATCGCAGACAGCAAACATCTCAACTCCCCAGCTTGTATGCCTTTCCATCTAGATTGACCTTGCAATCACAGTATCAAAACATGTATCGAATAGCAAAGAAAGAATCAACGACATAGGGCAGGCCGGAGAGGCATACAAGAATCGCTTTCTCAATTGTGTCACCAACAACTGCTTGAAACCCGCTGCAATAGTGCTCGTCCAGGTTGCTGTCCCTTTCCCCAGTCATAGTCAAGAGAAACCCGTTCACAGAACTGGGATATCTTCATGATGAACCCGTTTCGCCAGCCAAACACCTCAATCCTTTTATCGGAAGTTGTTATCAAACCGTTTGAATGTGTAACCAATGAAAGGCAAGCTCATCTCTGGAGACTCCTCGATTGTTCGGCCTGACTGGAGGGCCTGTGCCTTGAGGACGCTGGCATTATCAGTCTGGTCAATCTCATCGGTAGGGAAGTAGGTGGTGTCAATGTTGGAGGTCAAGCGAGGCTCAAAAGGCGCGCGGATACGGCGGAGACTGTCGAACTCGACACCGCGGAAGAAAGCATGACTCTTGATCTCGTGGGCACCACTGCGGCCCAGACGGTTCTCCGTGTTGCAGACCATGCTATATTCTTGTTAACTTTTCATACTTGATAACCTCACAATAGGTGTCCTACCTTCGGATCAGATGCTCTGCGTCCGTACCAAGTGTTATGTCGTCCGGAAAGTATAGAGTCTGTCTCCAGTTCACGATCTTGCGGTACGTGTCGTGGCTGTCTTCAGCGCAGAAGGGAGGCCAGCCGACTAGACACTCAAACATAATGGTACCTAGCGACCACCAATCGCAGTCAAAGGTGTAACCATGGCCAGTGAAAATTTCAGGGGCAATGTAGTCAGGGGTTCCAACAGTAGAATACGCCATCAGTCTTCGGGATCGTCGCCAATCATTAATCTGGGACCTGTTGCTGACAGTCAGATTAATCTGATCAATGGCAACCGAGTTACGGTCACGCGGTTTGTTGGATCGCCCTTGGAGGAGCTGTTGATAGTAGTTGTTGTCATGCAGTCTGTGAAAGCCTGTTGACAGACCGAAATCGGTGAGCTTGACGTGTCCACCTCGATCAAGAAGAATGTTGTCGGGCTTGATATCACTATTTCAAAGTCAGACGGTTTCAAATGGGACAAAAGCAGGCATTGCGTGGTACATACCGATGGATAAAGCCCAGCTTGTGGACAGCTTCGATAGCAAGAACGATCTCTGCAATGTAAAAACGTGTTATATCTTCCGAAAAGATCTCGTACTTGATAAGCATGGTCATAAGATCTCCACCAGGCAAGAACTCCATTAGCATGTAAAGGAAGTATGAGTCCTGGAAGGTGGTGTAGAGCTTGACGACCCAAGGACTGTCCGACTCGGCGAGAATGTCTCGTTCTGATCGAACGTGTGCGAGCTGATCCTTCTTGAACATTTCTGTCTTGATCAGAGACTTCATGGCATAGACCTTGCCATCTCCCTTCTTCTGCACAAGCTTGACCTCTCCAAAAGCGCCCTTTCCAATAATCTTGACGGTGTTGTAGTTCTCGGGCTTGTCCTTGGTGCGAAGGAAGCGTAAGTATTGGCCTTCCTTTCTGCCAGCGGTTGACCAGAGCTGCTCGCGTCTAGCGGAGCCCTGAGAAGGGTCCTGAAGCTTTTGCTCCAGTTCGCTTTGTCTGTTGGGTAGTCATGGGTCAGCTACTTCGTCCTCAAGAGGTAGGTCTCAGATGTTGTTACATACCTTTGGTTGCGCTCGCGTGCTCGCTTGACACTGTCCTTAAAAAAGTCGGCTGCGAGCTGAGAGCACTTCTTCTGGTTGCTATTGGCATTGGTACCATATCGGTCAGGGTTTCGCTCAGGTGCTCGTTGGAACTCGTCCACTGGGGCGGATCCTTGAGTGGGCATGGGAGGGGCGTTCATATAGTTGTTGTAACCAGGCTGCTGTCCTGAAGAGCCAGCGGTTCTAGGACGCTGGCCTTGCGAGGGTGCTCGAGCATAGCCCTGTCCTCGAGCGGCACCTCCTAGGTTCTGGTGAGAGAACTGATGGGCGAGACCGGTGTTGGGGTCGTTGGTGCCAGGAGTATTAGATCGTGGTTGATACCCAGCGCCCTGAGAATAGTCGCTCGACTGTTGCTGCTGTTGTTGCCCGCCATACTGCTGCTGAGCATATTGGTTCTGGTTAAAGTAACCCTGTGGCGCATAACCACCGGCGTACTGCTGCTGCTGCTGCTGCTGTTGAGGCTGAGGCTGTAATCCGCCAGAAGACTGTTGGCCAGATGCTGAAGGGAACACTGGCTGAGGAAATGTCGAAGGCGTAGTGGGATATGCGGCCCTATCCGAGGCGGTCAAACGGTCGTTGCCATTCCCAAAGTTTAGGTAGAGGCGGTTATTGTTGTTAGGATCCATATTGTCTGGTTGAGGCGTCTCGATCGCCTCCTTTCGTTCTGTGCCGTCTCGACAAGCAGGTAACAACAGGAGATGAAAAGAACCAAGACTGAGGTGGGAGTCGAGATGGCGGACAAGTTTCAGGGGAGGGTCAAGTCCAGGGGCTGTGGAGGGGAGAGAGCGCGAGGGGTGGCGCGCGGGACTAGGTAGAGAGCTAAAGGTACCTTTCCGCTGGCAGTCAAATATGGAGTACGGGCAGTGAGTGCGATGCAGGTATCGTGGTACCAGAGCCACCTCTGGCGGAGTACCAGGAGGGATGGACCAGCGCACGGTTGCCGATAGTCCCGGATTAGATGAGAGGATTAGAAAGATGGGTAAGAGGGAAAGTATTTGCGAATAGAGGAAGATAATCCTCTAGGCCTTGAAATCGACCAAAGGTGCAGGTGTTGAGCGAGTGAGGTACTTGAGGTGAGCTGGGCTCCATGTATGTGTGTACCTACGGTATTGAGGTAGTAGGTAGTACCTACTAGGTACCTCTAGCGTCCTGCGGCCACTGCCCAATATGACAGATGCTGCTGCACTACACCGCACACAATTGCACTGTAAGTAACGTCCATACATACAGCACAGACACAACAACAGAGTCGAAACGCACAGGGATCGGTCGTCAGTCTTTGGGCTTTTTGGCTTTCAGGCAAAGCAAGGCCCAACCAACCAACAGTTGGGTTGGCTGTTGGAACTTGGCACAACATGGGCCGCAAAAGAGAATTGGGGGAAGAGTTCCGAGGGGTCAAGGGTAAACGTTAGGCTGAGGGGTCTAGCAACTGAAGGGCGGCGGGTGGCCTGGGTTAGGTAGTTTCCATTTAGTGGTCTTTAGTGGCCATGAAACAGACGACGAGTGCTGTGGCTGCTATAAAACATCAACTAACTCAGAGTGGAAGTCATGGAATGGATCCATTCCCATATGTTGGACTGGATCCAAACCCATTGCATCCTCAGTCGGTTTATTATTGCATGTGAGGAAGCTGTAGAGACTACCTGATCTACGAAGCAGAAGCCCTTCTAGGTCTTTTTTGCAAGACGTTTGTGAACCATGTTCATTACCAGTGAAAGTTATCATGTCTCTCCATCATGACATATGGCATAGCTCCTCAGTATCGGACCTCAAACAAAGGGAAATTGCCAACTCCTATATCCCCATATCCATCTCAAGCTAATTCAGCACCACCAAGCGGTGCTGCTGGTGAATCAATCGCGAACTGACCGCCGTTGGGCTTGTCACCCTCAAGTGCTAACTTGTGAGCATCTTCTCTCATAATATCCATTGGACTGCAAATTTGATCCCGACACCAGGTTCATCCTTGCTGACCGTCCCTATCCTTCAGGGGCAAGCCCCTGTTCGTGCCCCTGTGTGTGTTGTGTTTCCCCAGATGTTGCTGTCCATGTAATTCTGAGCCTCAGGTGAACCTGTCACCTGCATGAGCAGGGTCCCATTATCCTCTTAAGTGTCTAGACTGGCCATCGAGATATTAACATAGAAGATGTGACGACTACCATTGTCTATTATTCCTCACCATCATGTCCGCTTTTTCATTTATTCGTTAGCTTGCCCGTGCTTCCCACATGGCAATTCGTAGGGATAGATTGAGATACTAAAGTCTATTTCTATCTAGAAGCCATTAATCCACAATCTGCTTCGCTACTGAAGCTATTTAGAGCTGTATTGGAATGCGTATATAGTGTCTTGGATAAGGCCGAGATATTGAATGACATGTATGCCCTACAGAGAATCGACCGTTTTCTAGAACCTCCATGGAAGACTAGGCATGACCCTGTAGATACTGTAGTTTGCTCTGTATTGACAAGCCAAGCCACAGCAAATAAAAACGCAGAAGATCCAGCAATAAATGAAGAGGAGAAGAAGATAAACCTCAGCTTTCAAACAGTTGGTTCAACTAACCATATATACCCGCCGATTTATTGAAATACCTCTATCAACCCCATCGAATATAAACGCCGGAGCGAGGGTATTTCCTTGCCGACCTCCGGGCCTTATCGGAGCTTCTTATCGCCGTTTTTTTTTCTTCCAGCGGCCCGACATCACGGCAAGGCCGATATCAAGACCCTCACTATCCCGTGGTTTATACGGCTCGAACAACTCGGTGATCAAACGACTCGAGCTCGCGATCCTCATAATCGACGCCGCCACAGTTTCTTTTCATAATGGCCGAGTCCAATCCCCCACCGCAGCAACCCGTGGCCGGCACTGGCGCAACATACAAGGCGCCCAGTCCTAAGCCGAAACAGAATCCAGCTCTGAAAATGATGGGCCTGCCGAATCTCCCTCGAAAACTCCCGTCACGCAACTGGCTCATCTTCTGGGCTATCACAGGTTCTATCTCAGCGGCCATTATCTACGACAAGCGCGAGAAGAAGAGGGCCACCGCCAAGTGGAAGCACGTCGTCGCTCCTCTAGCAACCGACATAATCCCCTCAGCCAGTCAACTCCCACGCAAACTGACCGTCTACCTTGAGGCCCCCCCCGGTGACGGTCTTCGAATTGCACAGGATCATTTTATCGAGTATGCGAAGCCCGTCCTCGCCGCCTCTGGTCTTGACTGGGAGTTCGTCCAGGGAAGACAACAGGGAGATGTGAGAGCTGCTGTGGCAGAGAAGATCCGACGGGAGAGGAGGAAGAATGAGCGACCAGGTGAGGAGGATTTACAGACGGACGAGGCCATAACAGACGCCTTACGGAAAAAGAACAACGTGCCAGAGTATGAAGGTGTTAAGGGTGATATTGTCTTTGGCTTACACACATGGAAGGAGTACATGAGAGGACTACATGAGGGCTGGCTCGGTCCTCTTGACCCTCCTGTGAAGCCTGAGACAGAATCAAAACCTGCTGTTATCGAGCTAGCTTCTGAGGTTCCCAGGGTTGGGGGCGACCAGGCCGAAGAGAAGAAGGATGAGGAGAAGAAAGATGAAGAGAAGAAGCCTGAACGACCACCTCAACCACTCCCCTACAACACCACCGCCGACTACTCCTTCGCTAGCCTCCCCACCCAAATCCCCTCCGAGTTCTCTCCCGCAAACCCCATCCCACTTCCCCACCGTCTCGGCTTCCGCCACACCCTCATCCGTTTGAACCGTTTCTTCAACCGTCGTAAGCTCGCAGACGAGGTCGGCCGTGAGGTCGCCGCTGTATGTTTCGCCGCCGCCTCCCGTGAGTGGCGCGAGGCAGATGGTCAATATGAGCAGCAGCTTGTCCTCAAGCATGAGGAGAAGGACTGGGTCAAGTCCGTGTGGAAGACCGAGGAGCCTGCCAAGACAGACGACGACAGCTCAGCGGTTATCCCTGCTGAACCTCCCAAGGAGAAGATCTGGCCCGCGCCTATTGTTGTTGACCCTCGGTTGGCGCAGCGCATGCGACGCTTCGAGATTACTGCTGAAGACGAGGCTCGCGCCGCGCAGATCAAGGTCTCTGAGGCTGAGGTCGAGGGTTGGATCAAGGGAAGCCTTCGCAGCTTGTGGAACTACACCGTTGAGTCGGTTACTGCCAAGCCCATGCGGCCTAATGTTGGCAATGTGGATAGCGACGAATAAAACGAGGCGTTGTATTTGTGAAGATAAAAAGAAGCGTGGTGTCGAGGATCACTGCTGTGTAGATTCGTGTACTATTACAATGACAATTTGGAGGAGCATGTCATGATGAAGGGTCCAACTTTCTGTGTCTATATTATACCAGGGCGATGGGCTGGTGCCTGTTTTGTATATATGATAGAATGAGGGATGGCATTTGCGGTATGATTTACTGTACTATATGATCTCAGGCATTTACTCCCCTTCATTACATGATCTTGACGTTTAATATTATCCCCTGATCCCCTCAATCGTCGTCGTCCGAGTCGCTTCCATAGCCAACCAACGCCAACCCCTTCTTCTCAGGTGGTTTAGCAGCTGGTTGAGTTGCGACCTGAGGCTTATCCTCTTCTACTTTTTGACTTATATCCTCAACTGGCTTTCCATCCTTTTTGTCAGTCTCCTCCACGCTGCCCACTTTGCGTCTGAAGCCTTTGCCATCTTTTTCTTTGTTGCGCTTCCTCTTACGGCCAATTTCCCACGACTCGCCTCCTTCTTGGGCATCAGTCGCTTCGTCTTGAACAGTATCGCCCCTTTGTCGCTCTCGAAACGCTTTAAGACCTTCCTCTGTCTCACGTTTTACGCGTTCCTCTTCTGCGCGCTTGTTGGCGCGTATCTCATCCAGGAACTCTATCTCATCATCGTCTAATGCGCGGAACTGATTGCGTATCTTGCTCTGTTCTTCAAATTCAGCTTGCTTCGCCGCTGCCACGTCTTAATTAGCGCCATCGCATCAAATTCTGAGGGGACCCTCACCTTTGTTTGCTTGCAGAACGTCATAAAGTGTCCTTTCGCCTTCTCCTGTCGCGGCCTTGACGCGCTGTTCTTCCCGTCTCTTCCTCTCTGCTTCTAGCTGCTGCTGAACAGCCTCCCATTCCTTTGATTTCGAAGAACTGTGCAGGGGCTGGCCAGCGCTTGGCTCTGTACTGTTGAGATCCTTAGATATTTCTCCAGATGAGCCAATCTTGCCTGCCGACACAAAGCGGTCAGACATGGTTCGTCTTGATGGTTAGGATCATGCGTTTTTGACGGCAGAAAGATTCAAACGTTCGAGAACGACAGGTAAGCAACAAGCTATTTCGGGATTCATAAATTGCTCAAATAGGTAGTGAGAGGAAAGTTGGTCTTTCTCAAGGTTGAGCATCTCCGTGGTAGCCATTCTGACAACCCGACGATCTGCCGAAACCCAGCACAAACTCATGGACGGAGTTCAAGGTCACAATTCACAATGTCAAAGAAAGTATATATTCAGTGTCAAGATTTGATGAACAATTTATTGTATTTTTAGAGCAAGACCACATCCGTAAGCATCGATTGCGGACATGGAAGAGCGTTGTAGGGAGTATAAATCCCAGAGCTGTGTGTTCATCTGTAGCAAAATGTCTTAAGGATCCATAAGACTAGGCTCATATGACCATGAGCCCTTGAGAGGGGGGCACCACATTCATCCCAGTCAGATGAATCAATCCACTGATGGCAAGAGAAGGATGCTTCCAACACTTTATTTGCGCACTTGGTACACAAAAAGTAACTACCTATAAACAGTTCCAGGTACTGAATGGTATAGCGGGGCCATTGAATCACATTATCAAGATTCAAAGCAGCTTCTGATTGCAGGCTGCATCATGCCCATACCCTCGAATGTTATTCGAATATTCCGTGAGAATCGTCCTAATTCGTGAAGAAGAAAAAAAGATGCAATAGCAAAAACAAATTCAGCGGTATGAATCCATTAAGCCGACGTGACGTGAAGGCAAATGCCACAACATCCTGTTGTTGACAAATGACTAAAGTGTCCAACACCGAAACCTGTGAAAGGCAATAGTCAAGAGTACAATACTCGACTTCCCCAGTGACGGCAAGGCAATCATCGACCTAAAAGTCATGTTGCAAAACCTACTCACTGAGGAATACAAAACAAGAATAAGATATCAAACCCTATGATTGATCAAATGATCAAATCCAAATCCCTTGTGTTTTACCCGCTGAAAGCAATGCATAACCCCCATCATATAAACCCGTTTCCTGTGGTCGAAATCCGTATCTGCCACTTATAATCACAAGACAAAGAAAAGAAAAGGTGAAATATATACCGCCCTCAAGATTCATGACGCATAGCTGAGGAGTGTCTGACTCGTCGTACTTTTGTCGAATCAAATTTCGTTGTCGATCTGCGCCTTAACGAAAGATCAAGAGGATGAAGAAGATGGTCCAAGTGAAGTGACCAAATGTGTACCATCCTGTGTTTACCACAGAATGTTTTGTAAAAGCAGTGCCAGTAAAATGCCATCGCCGAGGCGCCATCTATAGTAGGATGTACTGCACTGAAATCTTTGATCGTGCGTCCAGTCGGCATCGAGCTCCTGTCCAAGCAAGTGCATGCTCGAAATGTATTGCTGGCGATGGTGAAAGTGACGAACCGATGGGGACCGAAGCGCAGGAGCTGTTGGAAACCATAAAAATCGCAAGTCTATCGAACCTGATCCGTGTAGTGTAAATGAGAAAGCCAAACGCCAAGTATGACCATTACAGAGCCTATAACCAATAAAACAATAAGGAAAATGCCACGTTATTGGGGCATGACTTCGAAGTTTTCGCCTTGCTGTCTCATCGCGAGTGTGAGAAGGCTAACCAGGTCATGAAATCCAGTCGTGACTGTGTAAGAAAATCCTGAGAATGATCCGCCGAAACGTCATTTGATGAACAATTTTGTCGTGCCTGGGTATCTGAATGCGAATTTATCGTTCTCGGGGTGCAAGGAAATTTCGTGGCCGTATAAAATGAAACCCTGTAAAAACTTTTTTCTTCTTTCCGAGACCGAACCGCTCTCGATTGGAGAGCCATTATTTTTTAACTTTTGAAAACGTCTTAACCCATTACGGGTTGGCTGTAGCCGTGAGGCATGAAATAAGGAACCTGCTGCTTCATGGGATCCACACAGCCGGTACAGCTGCACTCAGCGACATTGTGCTCCCACATGTTCTGCGGATAGGAGTAATGTCCGCTGTACGAGTTGTGGCGTGAGTTGGGATAGAAGGTGCTATGAGCAGGAGGCTGAGGGTATCGAGTGCTGTACTGAGTAGCAGCCTGGGAAAACCATTCGTTGTAGCGGTCGTTGCTTGATGTAGCAGACATGGTGTAGTCTGGAGTACCATATCCAGAATCGGGAGGTGTAAGAGGAGCACCCCAGGAAGTGTGGCCCCAGCCTGATTCGCGGTTGCGGTAGGTCTGCTGCTGGGCCTTCATAGTCTGGTAACGCTCGTACTCGGCCACCTGTTCCTGAAGGTAGCGCGAGTGAGGAGACTGGCGTTGGCCAGAGTATCGCGCGATATCGGTGTCGATGGCGGGAACAATAGATGCTAGCCTCTCGCGGCTGGCCTGGGCGACCTGTCGCTTCTTCATGTCCTGCCAGTCGCGCCAGTTCTCCAGCCAAGCCTGGTAATCCTTGCTCATGTCAAGGTTGACATACAGGCGCCAGCCCATGGACTCGACCCACTCGAACTCAAGAGAGTTGAGCTCAGAGACAGCAATGCCACTCACCTCTGACCAAGACCGGTTCTGGAAGGTGTTGTCATCGAGAAACTTGCTTCCCAGAAGCAGAGAGACGGTCAAGTAACGCCAGACCTGACCCTCGGAGGCCTTGTAGGGACCCTGTCCCTTCAAGGTGTTGATTCTCTTGGCGAGGTAGTTCATTCCGAGGAGGATGGTGGTGCTGGGCAGTCGTGTCGAAGTAAGGATCTGAGACACAAACTTGCGGAAGGATGATGTTACAGCAGCCTCAGGTGTAACAACGCGAGTGGCCATCTCGGCAACATACTCGGACATCATGTCGACCTCATAGTCGAGGACGGCACACACACCTCCGGGCATGATGAAAGATTGGGGGGAGTGACCGACGAAGATCGAAACGCGACCTTTGTCGGAAATTGAACGATTTGAAGGGCCGTAAAACGAAACTGTAGGTTTATACTACAGTTAAGACGGTCCCGAGGAATTGATCGCGTGTGTGAAATGAGGCTCGGTCGATGATAGATCGACAAGAAATCAGTAGGCGATTTGGGCCATTTACTGATATACTTTCTTTCGCGAGTGGTAGCGATGGAGCACGGATAAAACGTATGGTGAGACGAATCAATTAGAATCGTGTCAAGTTGTGGTGGTGATCAACGATCCGGACCGTAGAATTGCTTTTGTCGTAAACAGGAATAATAAAACAAAGTGGATGGTATGTCGGGAACCCAAGGAGTTTCGGTGGTTCAATCGATCTGAATCAGGAGGTTAGTGAACGGTCTTTCGCGTATCCGTGCAAGTCATCGAAGAAGTGAAAGAATCGTCTGTCGCAAAACTGGGATTGTTGTTGAGATAGTCGGCGTTTCGCGAGTATGTTCAAGTCGACATTCAATGAGAAAGTGATCGAAACGTCGTAATGTTGAAGAAAGGTAAAAGGTTTCGGCTTGATAATGTCTTTCGATTGAACAGGGCAACACAACCACTATCTGTCGATGTACAGATGTGATAGTAATAAAGAGACACTCACCAAAATGAGAAAAATCAGTCGTTTGAAGAGCAATGAAACGTTTTCGGTGGGAGAGAGGAAGCCTGAAGACTGCAGATCCGAAAGTTGATGATGGAAAAACACTCGAGGTAGAGGTTCAAAACCGGTCGGAAATATGCAGCTTAGTCTACAACGGTGGGCCGAGGAGACACGGGCAGGGCAATGAGAGACTCGCGCGAGAGAAAAAGGCCGGAACCCTAACGTCGACAAACCAAATGAAGGCGTGCTGACTGATGATTGTCAAGGAAATCGGAGGATTCGGTTTCTATCGTGGAGGGAGAGAGAGGAAGAGATGAGATGAGGATGAGGAAAGGGAAAAAGAAAGATGGTGAGGGAGGTGGAAGAGGATGAAAGAAGAGAGAAGCCCGGACAGGGACAGGAGAAGAATGAACGAGGTGGGTTGATCCAATTGGGTTGGATGGGGAGATGGGGATGGAAATGGGGATGGGGGATGATGCAGTGCGGGTGCAGTTCTAACAGCGCAGGCCACTGATGGGAGTGCGTGCGTGCGTGCGTGCAGAGAGTGTGAGTGTGAGTGTGAGCGTGCAGTGTGCAGGCAGTGTGAAGTTAGTAGGTGTGGAGGGCGTGGCGGCTTCAGGTCGGGTGTTCCTCCACTGTTGCGTTGCAGTGAGAGATTTGTGAGTGTGAGTTTTAGTGCAAGCTTCAGACTCAAGAGTACGAGTACGCCAATTTTCTTTGGCCTGGCACCAGAAAATGTCGTAGCAGTAACGGCTGCGGTACGTAGTAGCCAAGCCCTGCGTAAACGTACAGTGTAGCAATGCCCGACAGTTCCAGGTTGCCCAGGTCCCCCAGTACCAACCCAGCCAGTTTTTTTTTCCTTGGTGAAGAGACAGACAGGCAGACAGGCAAAAAAAAGACAGGCCAACGAGAGACGACTGTGTGGGCTCTAAAATTGGTGGGTGCATGGGCCCTGGGCTGTTTAGCACCTCCACCCCCTAGCAAGCCTCGGGCGATGCACCTCACCACGCACGGAGCCCACGAGTGATGGCGGCGGACGTGGAGCATTGAGAAAGTAAAAGTGGACTTAAAACGACTCGCTGACGAGTGAGAACTTGTCAAGTCGAATCTTGAATGGCCAATCCATGGGGAAGACCGAGAAACCCTAGCCAGGGCGAGCCAACTCGCTTCAAAGTGTTAGTGGACTGCAGACCACGACTCGTCCAAGTACCTCTCAGCGGATAAACGCTAAAGAGTACATGTCGGCAAAAGTCTCAACTTCCTTTGGGTTGACAGCCGGAGCGAATGACGGTTGGATGTTCAAGGGAGCCCAGTCAAAGGAGACCAAGGTGGCGCTCTTCTGAGATGGCAGGGATGAGCGGGACAAGGACATGGACGTGGGCGGGATGCCTAAGAAACCCAGCAGAACCATCAGTGGAACTTCAATCAGAAATCTGACCAAGCAAACTCGCATCCTTCCAGGTAGCCCTAGGTCATCACCACCACTTCCACCGTGGTCGTGCGTCAACCTGCTTTGCCTTGCCTGCTAAACGTAGCCGCGTGCTGGATGGAGATTGGAGTGCTGCGTCTTTCTTTCTGTGGACGGAGAGTACGGAGTACTTGGCCTGGGCATCGTCTTACCCGCCTTCATCGAGACAGTCATATTCATTCACTCACCAGTGATTGAGTCATCCAGTCTCCAAGTCATCCAAAATTTGTCTGTCTTTGGGAGTTACTCTGTGCCAGCCAGAAGCGTTTATGCGGTCTAACTACAACGCAACAAAGTGATAGCACTTTATGCTTTCTAGCACTCAAGGCACCCAAAGTCATCAGGCACGACAATCAAAAGAAGAATGCAACGTCCTTATTCTTTATTGAGCCCACAGCTCGGACGGAGTCTTCGGTGCAAGAAGGGTTCACTGACAGTCTGACACTCATAACAAGTACGTACCCATCTTAGCCATCCGTCTCAGTGGCTCCACGCTTCCTTGAACTTCGCTGGCCTAGCGCTGCTTCAGTCCAACGATCCCCACAGAGCCTTGCCAACCAATGTCAGCTCGGTGGCTGATCCAGGGTATCATCGACGAGGGCTCGATGGAGAGAATGTGAAGACCAACTTAAGGATCTGGGTGTCCTAATGGGGATGGTATAGTCGCTGCATGATGGCGAGACAGAGAGTAATTACCTGATCCTAACCAGGAGCTTCCTCTCACTCTTCCGAGTATCATAATTAATGCATACCGGTAGGTACGGCTCAGGTACAGTACATGCCGGAAAGTCATAGGATCCAAGGACTCACACTCACACTCACACACACTGCCTACTACGGGCCTATCCCTGACGAGCCTGGCGTTGACCCCGAGGCGGCAGTGGACGCTATTTCTGGCCATGGCGGCTCGCACACTGTAAGCAAACCCTCACCTGATCCGAGCCATCGGGGGCCAGTTCTCGGAGAGAGGCGAAGTCCTCCACAATCGCTGCGACGGCTCAACGGCGACGGGGTCTTTCTTCTTGGACCTTGACATCAGCCAGCCAGCCAGCATAGAAACTCGTGAACACGAAAAGTCCAGCAAGATCTAATGATAGCTGTTGGGATGCCCGCAAACTGACCCGTTTATTTTCTCGGTTTAAATCTTGCCAGCTGTTTTCCACATCATCCATTCGTCAACAACAATCCCAGCCCAGGAGAGTTCTTCCTAGCCTCCTGATTCTCTGGTTATTTCGCCAAAGACAACGGGATCTTGACGGGCCGTTTTATGCACGTTTGTGCATCGAAACTGCTGAACAACTATGCCGAGCCAATCGTGGATGCCGCATTTTGCAACACATTATTACACACCAACTTACTCAGTAAGGATAGAAGTTAGGGGTAGCAAGTGAAGTACAGTAGGTATTAGGTTCCATAGTTCGCATTTCCCACGCTTGGGGTGGTTGGAGACGTCACTAGCCTAGGAAGCCGCTATAACCAGCCTTGTCCTTTTTCACTCTCATGTGCTGTACTCTTGCACAGAGAGAGTAACTTGTTCCTACTCGCTCATGCTCGTGGCTTAAACCGTCGGTGCAGGGGAGGAAGGAGCCAAGGGCTTAGGAGCGCTTGAGAGAAAGAAGCGCCAGAAAATTTCTGCGTGGCCACTGACTGATCATGCATATGCCTTCCCTCATTCGTCCAGATCCAGAGTTTTTTGACACGACGTGTTTTTTCTTTGCTGTGTTTTGTTTGCGCGAGAAAGTCTCCGTCGTCATCGCCAGCTTCATCTATTTTCTCTGGCGCCGATCAACACCCCATTTAGAGTTCTCTGTCTTTGCACGTACTCAGGCGATACATGCAGTAATGGTCGCATTTCACACATCAGTAGCTCACTGCGAGACCCTTACGGGCCGTGTCTTTTTACTCAAATCAAACGACAAGAAGTGAGATCATGTGTGTAATTCTACAGCATATCCATCCTTCAGCGTTAACAACAATAACATCAAAACAAAACCTCAGAGCATGAAACGTCAGGCAGGTCTCGGTGCCTCGGCCACTCCTTGTCGTAATCCTTTGGCATCATTTGGTTGGTCACCTCATCAGGTCTTCCAGCCCAAGGAACACAACACAGCAAGTCGATGGTGGTCCACTCTTCCCGTTGAGGTGTGCTTCCAGAAACCCTTCAATTCTCTTGGAGCTCCAGGTACGAAAATACCGCGACTTGCAGGGATTCTCTTCGTTGTCGATCAGAAGAACTCACCGTCCGTTCTCGAGGCGACTACCAAACATGCAAGACACTAAGTTAGCTGGCACCAGTCCCAAGTCACGCCTGCTCTGCAAAGTGGGCCAGCGTTCCTCGATCTGTTGCCCATCAGCCTTTCGAGTAAAAGGCCTAAGCCGTTACGGAAAGGCTTCTTGATAGTGCAGCATGCAACATTGGCCGTGCTCAAAGAGAACTTGAGCCTTGGTTCAATTTTGCTTCTTTTCTGCTCTAACAGCGTTTGATATATGGACGCATCTGAGAGCATCGCAATTGTCAATGAGCAATTTGCTCCAGGAGGCAAAGAAGTACTTGACGGAATGTGGTAGAACGGCAGGTTCAGCTACAAATTTGCCTCTTGGTATATAATCTCTTTTGACCTGCACTTACCAGCCGCTCTTCACGTCTCCATGATAGCTCACCAGAATATGCACGACCATCGAGCTTTGGACCAAATGGGTTTCTTGACCCAGGAATGCGGAGAGAAATGCCTCAGGTCCACCATCGATGCTGTGTAAATCGAGTGTGGTGCAGGCATCTAGGCCAGTCTCATAAACCCCTCCAACACAGCAGCACCTCATCGATTTGTTCGACGTCTGCACTAGAGTGGGTGCATCGGTGATAGAGACATACGTAACACCACCAAGCTGTTCACCGCTGTTGTCTTCAACCAATGCCACGAGTTAAGCACCCCAAGCCCTGTTCTGGGAGATTTGGATCCACCAGCCAGGGCAGGAACGCTGCAACGCAGGCGAGCCAGTTCGTAGCGCTGTTCCCCCAGGAAATTACTGTAGCTGGTCAGTCATTTCCAACCGTGCTGACCAGGTAGGCCAAGGTTGCCATGTGAGCACCGCAGTGGCTTGAACCTTGGGTTGATGAGACGAAACATGCAGCCAACATGGACGGTCTCTTCCTGGCTTTCTGAAATGCAATTTTCTGCATTTCTGGTTTCATAGCAAGCAAACCTCCATCGTGAATATGGGTCGATAGATCATTGCGCTTGGCCTATTGGAGTCGTATCTCCGTCACGGCCTGCAACTGTACTGTATTATTGTGCCTGTCTAGTACCTTTCCTCTCGCAACAGACTTCTATTTTGGAACGGAACATATGCCCTTCACTTGGACACATCTGCTCTTGGCACGACCGTATCTAATTAACAGTTTCTTATCTGAATGAGGCCGGTCAGTTATTATGGCCCATCTTGAACTGAACTCCATGTCTAAGGAGAGTCCAGATTCTCGTCCAGACATGCCATGCTGTATCGACAAGCGCGGGACGAGGTCGACGGGTCGTCTAGGGTCTTGCCCAATAACCGAGCGTCACTTAGTCGGCTGCTATGACCCAGTCACTAATAATTAACCACTAAATTTGGCGACCCTTCATCTTATGTACGGTCTTTCCCGACTGTGTTTTTGCCCTTGAGATTATCGTGAGACTTTGAAAGTCAAGCACCAACAAGATATCCGAAGTCTTTGTCTAGCATCGATAGCATTTAAGGGCCTTCCGGCTCTTCCTCGCTGCATCAATTACCAACCTCGACATCTGTACGGAGTATGGAAGTTCAACCTCGAATCATACAGTCGGTTGCGTGGAACGAGACATGGTGAGCAAGGACCAACCACTACAGCCGCGTTGATCAACGTGCCTAGCCACCTCGAGCATGAAGCTAATCGTGATGGGGACGGCCCCTGCAAGCCCACCTAAAAACGACCAGTGCCCTAGTACTAATGTGGTATGACATTTCTGATGGTTCGGACAATCTAGGTTTCTCAGGGTCCTTGTACTATCAGTTGAAAGCCCATCAAGTTCACTGCGTATATCCGCGTGGTACGGACGGTTCAATAGCAAACGTGTGCGATTTTACACAGTGCCACGGGACGACTGCGAGGAATAGCTACTTGAACAGCATGTTGCAGAAACATTCAAGCAGAGTGATGCTGCACCTCAAAGTTGCAGCACGATGCTACCAACCCCGACGGGCAATATCGATCACTGGCTTTCCGATTCGTTTCAACGTTGGCGGCTTACTCTCTTTACATTGCTAGTCTCTTGCCTCTAGGGCATGGACCTGTCGCTGACAGTGGGTTGGGTGGCCATTTGGCGCCTTGATGGGCTTGATCAGTTTGACCGCCGCAATAAACGCCTTCTCACTCGCGTGACGGTTGCTGCTGTTCCTTTGCCGCATGCACGACTCGATATGCCCTAAACATGACTTGTCTGATGGGTCGGTCATGATGGGGTCGACCCCTCATTCTCTAAGCGCTCTGCTCTTTGAGCATTGGGCAGTGTTGTGCAGCGTGCAGTTCTCTCGGATTAAGAGCATGGATCATGTATTCAGGTGCATCTTGAATTTGGCGTCCAATTTGAATAAGCGACTAAGTGGATATTGTCTGGACATGCATAAGTGTTAACTCCTGGGCCACTTTGATATTTTCCAACTGATATGGAGTACGGAGTACATATACAGAGACTGCCATTTGGTATGTAGGGGGGCCGTGTACGTCGATATCTGCTGGCCTCAGTTCTGATCATCAAGCAAGAACTGCATCGACGAGGCTGTCAACGCAGTGATCTGACAACCGCTATATCCTTTTCATTGCTCTCGGTAGAGCGGTGTGAACTAACTGCATGTTAATGAAACATCTCTTGAAGGTCAGGTGCTTTGAAGTTAAGTTATTAATGTGCCTGGCTGTTGACTAGCCCGATACCAACAGCGCGGCTCGTCACATTTGTCACAGGGGCTACCCTATACTCAAACTGACACTTACAACTGGAAGATGCCTCGTTTGACTTCATCGGCCTAGGTACAACGCGAGATTGATGTTCACTACGCAGTACATAGTACATTGAAAATCTCGACACCACCGCTTTGAACCGGCATGGCCAGTCCCATTCCCCGGAGTCGGAATCCGTTATGATCGTCGTCCTGTACGCCGTGACTATTTCGAGAATGCGACTGTAGATGTCACTACCTTCTCTTCCCCTGCAAGAGATACTCGTCGTTGCCTTTGCCCTACAGCATTTTATAGACAGCAAGTATTGCAGACAGGATAAATGGTACTATGATGGCACCACATAGGGATGGTGGGCAACAATAAGGCTTGAATACCTACGTCAGTCACCAGACGGGTGCATCATGACAATACAGACAAGCAAAGGATGTCAAGAGTGTTGCAACTGCACTCTATCTCAAACTGTCGTCATAAGTGGGCTGGTTCCTCCATTGATTTGATTCTAATGCTGACACCAACATTCTGGCATGGCTGAGAATGTGTCTTGATCGGCACGGATGGAATCAATTGTTTAGCCGTCAACACGGCTCAAGACAGAACCTGCGTCACAAGTGCTCGCCAACTCAAGTTAGTTAGCGGCGATCGAGACCCTGATCTTTTATTTTCGCTTGATTTTGAATCTGTCATAGCCTGTCTCTGCTTCTGCTTGTTTAGTTCGCCACTCACTGACCAAGACTCTGTTCCATCAACCCTAGCATGCAATTGTCTGTCCATTGACCCGTGTGTAGGGTCCTCTTTACAGGACAACGACGACATGCTCAGTGATGTGATGGATATCCACTTCCTAGCTAAGTTGGTGAATCAAAAGATCGCACCCTATCACGAGCTATGCAAAGCAGAAGAGAAAAAAGGAAGAGGCTAGGCTTGAATATGCAAAACAGGGGTTTGAAGGAAAACGAGGGGGAAAAAAGCAAAGAAAAAAAGTTGAAGAAGACGACGGGGAAGAAAAAAAGCCTCTTGCTCATTAGACCCCGCTGCTCGGGTGCCAAGAAGCATGACCTGCAGGAAAAAGAGGCCGAGACCGGCAGTTTGGCCATTGTGCTCGAACAAGAGGGGACTTTCTAGGTTGAGGGTCGTAAGAGTGAAGTATTTTGTCATCGTATTAGCGACACCATACAGCGCCGTGTCACAAGTAACTAATTCCGAACGACAACAAAAGGGTTCCACTTCACAATATCACAGAGATGTTTGACCGTCCAAGTCGTTAGTCAAGTTAGTTAAAGTCAAGTTAAGATAAGCTACGATGGTGTCCCTACAAATGAGTTCGGCCCTATCGTGCCATTTGAGGAAGCTTTCCCTTTAACATCTCACATTAACTCTCAAGGCTAGACTGATCCATGATTATGCAGCCCCCAAAACATACCGAGTGTTTGTCCCTGACACCCAACGCCCATATTTCTTTCCCCTCTTCAAGTTTGCCCGGTGCTCGCTATAGCACGCATCAAACCCCTTCCCTCTCCTTCAACACGTAAAAGAATGCCCTGGTCGACTCCTATAGCATCGTACTGATGACCACACGACTGGTGTATAAACGCGGAGACGACAGAATTGTCGTTATCTGTTCATATCCTCACCCTGTCATACTGTAAGGCACAATCGCCTTATCGATAACAGGCTGCCGGCGGGACATCTTTTCACTTTCAGGACCCCATTGGGATCGATACGATGTTTCCTTTACAACAGCGTTGTCAAACGCCTCACGACACTCTGGGGGCAGAAGGTCCTTGATATCATCAGACACAGTACTTAACCCTTGAAAGGAGGCAAGAAAATCTGCTGAGCCAGCCGTATCGTCCACTGCGGATGCCGAGATGATACCCGCCGATGATGTTTCAAAGTATGTGTCGGTAACAAAGAAGTTGCGCGCCATCTTAGCTGGGACGGGGAGGGACACGGTGCTGTCTCCGGTGGCTTCTTCGTCCTCTGGGGCGATCTGCTCAATGCGTGCTCGCGTCGGCTGCATTGTCGCTGGATACTGCTTCACGTTGGTGTGAATGTCGTACACGCCGGCATTGTTGATCTTTCTGATGGCATTGATGCTGGCATTGAACGTGCTGTGGGGTCTGCAGTTAGTATCGTGATATGTTCTGATGTTTGTAAAAGGACTCCGAGGAAATGCACATACCTAGCCTCACGAGCGTGCTCCAGCATCCAGTTCATGTCGTTGACATTGACTTTGCGTTTCTTGGACTCGATCTTGCCGTTAGGAATCGGCACTGATGGTACGTTGGTGTGGTACACGGCACTGGCTCCGTGCCATGCAACGTACTGGTTCTTGTTGTACGGCTCGCCCGCAATAAAGTGATCGTTTGGGTCCGCAAGTTGACCCTCGACGACACCGTCGGCACGAGCCTGGGCAACGTTGTAGTCGTCTATGATGCACTTTCCACCGACAACGATGCGCGCACCGAATTCGCGAAAGACTGATCGCGCGGTTACGATTCCAATCGAGCGTCCCTTGTATGAGTGAGGGATGATTTCCCGCTCGATCATGTCCCGCTTCTCGTCATCATCCACAATAATCTTGTAGAGTTTGCGGTGCTTGGTGAAGAAAAGGTAACTGTCTCTGAAACCGACACATCGTGCTGGCTCCGTCGAAAGCATGTAGAGTCTGTCACCGCGACCCGTGACAGTGAATGTTCGACATCTATAATCGCGTCCGCCCTGAAGGTTACCCAGCTTGTCGACCTTTGTCTCGCCCTCTGGATCTTCGGGCAGCACACACTCGTCGTCCACGATTTCGGCAACGGTTCCCTCAGTGTCGATGATCTGTTCAGCCTTTGGCGCAGCAGGACCGCCCTTGCGCCCGCCTCTCCCTCGCCAGCCGCCTCTGCCACGGCGTCGCGGTGTGTTGGCCTCATCGGCAGGAACTGAAATCATGTTGTCCCAGTCCGGAGGTCGGTTCTTGGGTGGCCGACCAAGTCTCTTTCTGCGAACCATGGGCTGGGGAGGTGGCGTCGGTTCTTTAACAGACTCATCGTCCTTGTCAATAGCGTCGGCAGCATCGTCTTCGTCGCCTGACTCCTCTTTTGGCTGATGATCCTCGTCCTTCTCATCGTCGGGGTCTGGGACCTGTTGTCGCTTCGAATCTTGCGCACTGGATTCGGCATCAGGCATGTGCTCGTCTTCGAGGTCGGCAAAGGATTTTGGTGTGCTTTCTGATTTGGCACTTCGCGTCAGCCTCAGGCGGATCTTTCCTCGGGGCGCCATGGTGAGGGAAGGGTTTGCGATTTTGTTTATGCGCGATTGCGCAGCACGACGCAGAAAAGTGAAGGGTGCAAAAGATGGAATGAAACCATGCAATGCGCCAGTAGAAAAGGAAAAGAAAGGAAACAAATAAATAAATAAATAAATAAATGAACAAAACGACAAGTCTGGAAGTGGTTCCGGTGCTGGTTGTGAAAAAGATGTGTTGTGAATTTTGGGTGGTTGTTGAAAGATTGGATGTGACGTGACGAGAGTTCGAACTCACTCACCTAGAGCAGCCGCAGCCCGCTTGGCGGCAGCGCGACCTGAACGTCTACCTGCCATTTTTTAATGAGGGTGGTGCTTGCTCTGTTTCTCTTGCCAGAGCAAGTGGAGGCGTCCACCCGATGGAAATTGCGAGCGAGAGAGGTAGTTTCAGTTACCAAGTGTCACAGAGCAAAAATAAAAGGAATTAGAATAGATAATAGCAACAACAACAAAACAAAAAAAGGGGGTGGATGAGGAGGGGGGAAACGTGATAGACGAGACAAGAGGAGGGGGTTTTACAGAAGAAGAAGAGGAATAAAAAGGAAAGACCGTTGCTACTGCGCTGCTGTTCTCCTTGTCAGTCAGTCAGTTGCTCAGCTCAAGCTCAGTTCAGCCTTATTGACTCCAAAAGAGGCTTGCGTGCAGTTGAGCCACGGTCTACCACGGGCTCAGACGCGCTATCACAAGCATGTGAATGAATGATGTGATTGGCCGAAGCCCCAGCCTTGTTACAGTGGGAGTTTATGCAAACACTGTACGGGTCTACTGTGAGGCTATCTCGTGCAACGGACAAGGTAACCAGTGTAATAAAGAAAGCAGGTCACTAGGTATGATATTCTTTCTGATTTCTAATTGAACAAGGTTGCTTTCTAGTATCATATATAAAGGTTCGATTAAGTGATGCTAAGCACGCAAACAACAATCAATGGAGTATCAGTTAGTAGATTGGCTTCAGGAATGACTAGCTTTTGTACTCATTCTACATCACCAAGTAACACTCACTCACAAGCTCTGTATATGCTGAAAGCATTCCTTCCTGTCTTTGATGCTAAAACTACCTGAGGAGCCCAGGACAAAAACAAAACTGACTTCCTCGTACACCACCTCTTAAACGTTAATCTATGAACCTCTCTCTACACCGTCACTAGTCCTAATTCATAATATAACATCAACTTTCTTTATGCCAATAACCCCTTGCGTTTACTACAAAGTATCCCACCCACCATTGTTAATCTCCGCCTCCAGCTTGCGGCTAATCAAGCTTGGAACCCCGTGGTTGAGCACTGTGCTTCGTATCATAGAATCATATCGTTTCTGGTTCAGGAAGAGCTGTCGCCCGTGACGCAGCTGAGGATCAGTCTCGCCGTATTTATCGATGTATGGTGCAGGTGTGAAAGATCCTGAAAGTCGGAAGAGGTACACGACTGAACACTTGCGCACGTTGAGGAAAACTCCAATATTACGTTGGCACCTACGTCCTATTAGCATCCCTGACATCCCAGCTTCTTATCAATGTTACTTACTTGCGCATGTGTTGCTGTGCACCACCTATCTTGGTGTACTCTGTACGATCCGAAGAGTTGTCTGTCTTCTGGCAGCATGTACCCTGGCTGCATGACAGCTCTCCGCAGAAGAGGCAAATGACAGGATCTGTAAGCTCTTTGCCAGTGGTCGGACATTTCCGCCTGGTGGCTTCCTCTATGAGGGCATCGTAGTTCTTGGGTAGCCCTATCAGCTCAAAGATTCCTGGGTGGCTCATCATGGCCGAGAGAGGGATATCGCTGTAATCGCCCGGCCACATCACCTGATGCTTGACCCAGCCGGAGACCAGTGAGGCAGTCGTCTGAGGCCAGCCACATGCAGACGCATTATCAGTAATGGCAGCACACATTTCATCAAACGTTGGTAGCCGCAGTGCTTCGGTAAGACGCTCCAGCTCATCAGCATCTGGCGTTGGCGAAACATGACTGTTGAAGTCTACCCCGTACTTGACATAAAGAAAGATAACACATTTCCGTAGGAAAGTGAGAGCGTATTTCTTGGAGAACGTGTACCAGCTCTCCAGAGTGTCCACCCCAGGCTGCTGAAAGCCACAGTTCTCGCCAAACTCAACACCCTCAGGAAATTGGGCAGCATGGTACTCGAGACCTGTCTTGGTAACGCCGAGAGCAAAGTCCGCAAAGTTGTTGATGGCTGGATCTTGCGTTTGTCGGTTGGTAAGATTGCCGACCCAACTAGCAACAGGAATATTGCGACCCATGTGATACACCAGCTTGACAAGCTCTGCCAGGTAACACAATCGGAGCACGTGAGAAATCTCGGCTTTCTGAAGTGGAACCAACCCGTATGAGCATTCTACCAGGAACAGGAACGAGTCCATGCTCAGCAGTGGAGGGTAGACGTCCAACGGCCGGCGAGCATAAGGGGTTCCAGTGCCAAAGTATCGAGACATAAATAGCTGACAGTGTTGCCTCTCGCTATCCTTCTTGAACTCGGCTTCGATCTTGTTCTCGGCACCACCGGATTGCGCCCCAACAGTAATATACGACGAAACAGTTTCCGACAAGACTCGGAGATGCGTCAGGATATGCTCGGGAATCTTCTCCAGAAGCGTCATGCCTGGCTGAGCTTCAATACCTCTCTGCTGGACTTCTACGGAAGAGATAGTAAAGCCCACCGACTTGACCAGCGTGTCACTGGCGCATAGATCACCAACGTTGTCACCCTTAGCGTCAATGAGGTGACTGGTACGTAGGCCATTAACCCGAAGTGTGTTGCGCAATCGGCGGTAGGCTGCTAATAGCTCTTTCATCAACTGGCTACTGTCTGTGTTTGTGGTGGCTGGTGGTGGCTGAACCGGCTCAGGGGTAACCGAGTCAGAGAATGCGTAACTCACGGGTGTACCAACGGCTGACGAGTGCGACTCGGCGTCTTCTCTTCCCCACGTACTGTCGCTGGAAGTTTGCGCTGGAAGAAGAGACTCAACGAGACTTCCTGGGAGGCTTGGGGTGAACATGTCAGGCACAGCAGGTTCATCCTCGCGTGCCTTACTTCCACCTATCCAGTAAGCAGAGCCCATCTGTTTCTCGACAAAATCATCAAAGGTACCCTGAGACTGCAGGTAGCCTGGATATGACTCATCTATCCCCTTCCAGACGATAGGAACAAATGCGTTACCTAGAGCCTTGCACAGAGGACAGACGAACTCGTTGCGTCGAGTATCCTCAGGATGGTGCCTGGCAATCTGGTGTGTATGGCGGCGTACAGTCGCGTCGTAATAAACCTCGAAGCAGCGGTAATGCATCATGTGCCCGCAACCGCTTGCTACAGGACCCGACCGACATACATTGGAAGGGAATCCTTTTCCTATGGTCTGTCTCTCCGCGAGGAAGGTCTCGCCCTGAGCGTTGATCTTCTCCACCATCTTACGGTTTTCATGAGCAATACCGAAGGGTCGAACATCCTCAGCCGATCGATCAAGACTGCAAGGGGTTTGCGATGCTTCGCGAACGAAGTCGGGATCTTGGAAATCCGTCTGTCGGAGGATCCGGCTTTCGTTAAAATGGGCGAACGTCCCGTAGAGGTGTCGATCATCCGGCTCTTCCTGGCAAAGGATACATGTTCCCACAGGATACTTCCAGTTGTGTTTCTTATCCTCCGTTTGCTCTTCGTCGCCTTCCTCGTCGACATCTTCATCGACATCACTACCCCAGTCGAAAGAAGCCTGGTTTTCCATGAAGCTCTTTTGCTGTTGCTGGAATTGTGCCATAACCCTGGCTTGACGGCTCAGAGCCGCCTTCTTTCTTCTCTCGCGTTCTTCCTCGACTGATGTATTCGCCGGTGAAGCGGTGTTGATGCGGTCTACAGAAGCTCCCAAGTTCACGTACGCGGTCTCAAAGGTACGCGGGCGTTTCTGGCGCAAACGCTTGAGAACAAGCGCAATCTTAGGATGAACTGCCTTGAACTCGTCCTTAGTCGACATCATGTTCAACAAGGACACAATTGTCCTTGAACTGTGAGCTTCGGGCATGAAGTTACTGCGGCCGAATTTTGTAAGTGCAATGTACACAAACGACTTTGTGGACTCTTCGCTCATATCGTCGTCACTCGATTTATCCTCGAGGATAGCGATGAGCATGAGATGGAGCACAACTTGAAGGAATGTCTCCAGTCGTGTGAATGGAACCGAGGGAGTAAACTTGCCCGCCACTAAAGGATAAAGGAGTGAGTAGTAGATAACCTGAGAAAACATGCCGGTACTAGTGAAAGCACCTAGTTCTTCGAACATGCCCGAGGGAACTTGTCGAGCCTTGGGCTCGTACACAATTTCCTCCACGGTCTTTCCTGTTCGCTTCGCCATCTTCTTCCTGTATGCCAGCTCGGATTCCTCACGTTGGTTTTTGTTATAGTGTGCAATGTAAGGGTCAATATCCTCAATGAACTCTGGTCGAAGTTCAAAAGTACCAACGTCAGAAACACCCTCAGGTGGTTTGAAAGTCGCCATGTCATCCAACACCCGGTGGAAGTCTTCTTGCTCTTGGTATTTCTCAGGTAATTTGTTGCAGATCTCGTTGAAAGATAGGGGCTTGAAACACAGCACGTGGGTGATATCACGACGCATGGCCAACAGCCTGGACATTGCCTCATCTTCCGAGGAGATCAACGAGGTACGATCGCTGAGTAGAACGATGAGGAGATGAATCATGTCTTCAACAACATCAAGGTGTTGAGCATCATCTTGGGCTTCTGACTTGAGTTCAAACAAGCCTTTGACCCAGCTCTCCATTCCGAAGCGGTCAACGATCGAAGCCAACACTCGGCTAGGGTTGCAGACCACCAAAGCGGTTTGGAGAAGAAAGATATCACGGTGATGAGACACATCCCGCTGCCCAACACCCCGGTAGGTACTGGCTTGATGTCGCAGGCTAATTCCGTTGCGAACCCACATGTTGGCTTTGATCTGGGCAAGCCAGGCGCAAACACGGAGAGGGAAGTCAAGTGACGCAATGAGGTAGTCCTCTGCGGTATAGTTTTTACGTGGCACTTGAGGCCTACCCATTAGTCTCGGCTTCGACTTGAGCTCTTGCTGAGTAAAGCTAAGCAAGTTTCGCATGGTGGACACAGGGAGCGACCGTCCACATTCGATGAGCCATGACAAGGTATAGTGTAACGCATGGTGGAAGCTGATAGCGTCTTTCTCAACAACGAACTTGACCACATCATAAGACGAGGATTCACCATCGAATTCAAAGTCGGTCAAAGTCTTGAACTGAACCTCGTCTTTGATTTCACTTTGCTTAAATCGATGGCGTTCGGCACCGATTGAGTTCAAGATGACCGTTTTAGCCGTGAAGCGAATCGCATTTTGAAGGTAATGGAACTCATCGGGCGGGCAGTTGCGGAACGCCTCGGCAAGGTTTCGGGCTTGAAGGTTGATCTGCCTGGTTACCAGAGATGCAGTAATCCAGGAATCGGCTTCGTATTCCACGTGCTCGACCACGGCTCTCACGTTGGGTCCTATACATTGATGAAGCTTGACAAGGTCGAGGAACTGCATGAGGTAGCGAGGTTCACATCTAACACGCTCCTGAACATGGGGAGCACCAAATAGATACTTGAGGTCTTGGTAGAAGTGGTACATGCGCCTGTTGGTGACTGATCCGCTCTCAAAGCCGAGAACTGCATCGGGGGAAACGTCCCAAGGGTGACCAACCTGGCGGGTTGTCAAGAAGGTGTAAAGAATAGCCAATAAGCTGGTCATAAAATTGCCACGTTCGACAACTTCTGCAGTAATTGACGGAGTGGTGAGCATCTGGAGGGAAAGGTTGATGATGGAGTGATCTGGCTCTCGGTCTCCTACCAAGTAGAGCTGGGCTAGAATGGTGTAGAGACTAGCAAACCGAAGAGCAAGTACACGCTTGAACTCTGGAATCGTCACGACTGTGGAAATATACAGTGCACGAAGGTCATTTCTGACCTTCTTCCACATACGGAGATCGAATAGCAAAAGCCAGTCCAGGCGGACACGGCGGAAGACATCCTCGGCCGGTGGTACATTCTCCCGTTGTGTGTAGACAGCAGGCGTCTCGATCCAATAACGCCCAGGTCTAGGAACCAGTTTCTCAGTCTTGCCGGGGGTTTTGGGGATATCTGCATTTGCCTTGGCATAGATCGATGGCGCGATCAGGGGTTCTGCCGTGTCCGAGTCTGAAGGTGTTGCTTCTCTGTCCCTGGCTCTAGCTGGGGCTTCAGGTTGGGCTTGACCTTGAGATTGAGCTTGAGCAGGAGGGGGCGGTGGTGGAGGTGGATACCCGGCCATTGTTGCCTCGTCTTCTTCCAAAGCTTGATCGTTGTCTCTCCAGTTCATCCCAAGGTCACCAACATCTCCAACATCCCCAACGTCTCCGCGGGCATCTACCATCATCACATCGTCGTCCTCGCCTTCGTCTCCTCCTGCCACCGAGCTAGAAGGAGAGTGTTGGCCTTGGTCGTCCATGTCGGCATCGACATCATCTTCATCGTCATCGTCGTCATCGTCGTCGTCAATTTCTATCTGAACACCAGCGCCGGCTCCTGCAGCAGCTTGCAAAGCTAGGATGAACCTGGCATTCATGCCGTCGAAGCGACGTCTGCTGTCGACGATCTGGTCGTCCTCCTCCTCGTCGTCGATCAAGCCTAGTGTATGAGTTGCCTGGCTACCCTGCCGCCAAGGGTTCATGACCTCCTCGCAAACGATACGCCGAAGAATATTGTTGTCATGGCCAACGGAACAACCGGAAATATCACTCAACCACTCCACAAGGGCACCGCACATTTGCTCGCGGAATGTATCTCTTGCAGACCGGATGGTGACCGTAACTCTGATGGCTTCCATCACACCAGCCATTTCCAAGAGTCGAGGAACATCGGGCAGATATGTAAGAATACTACGTCCAATAGCATCCGTCTCCCAGGCATTCTCGACTGCTAGCTTCCGGCTCTTCCTACAAGCACGAGCGACCTGGTCTTGTACCTCCTGAACGGTATGCTTCTCGTCATTCCACAGGATAAGAGCGAATTCGTTGCATTGTTCAGCTTCAGGGCCGTAATATTTCGAGGATAGGCGTGAAGACTTTTCATCTTCGAGAATCGAATCTTCCGTCTTGGTTTGTCGAAGCTGCTCTGGGGAGCATGAGATCACGTCGCAGATATAGTCGAAAACACGGCCAATAGTCATCTGTAGGTTCGTCACAAGATCCTCAGGCAGACCGGCTGCCTCCTTTCCTTTGCCCTTATCGGCACCTCCCTGCACGTTGGAATGGATTGTACAGAACAGAGGTGTTCGCCATGCTTCGTCGTCTCCACAGTCGCAGCAACCGCTATTTCCTACAGATATGTGGATTCGAACCATGTGTCCCGTATGGTCGGTTGAGTCGAAACACCGGGCACATAGGCAACAAGTTTCGTCGGTGCCGCAGGTACGACACATATATGATGCTTCACCAGGTTTGAAGATATGCCCACATCGCTTCCCCCGCGCTGCCTCGGTGTACTCGGCCCCTTCGACTGCACCTTGTGAGTCGCTTAACTTGAGGCTTTCTCCGGGTTTACCATCGGGGAACAGTAATCGCATGTATTCATTGTTGCCGCCAGCAAGAGACCAGAAGAGGCTGGTAAGTAGTTCGCGCGAAGCTTCTTCGGTGAAGCGGTAGTTGAAGCGTGCGGGCAGCTCCGCCAAGAACTGGCAGAGCTGCTGCTCCTGTGTAGACATGGAAGGGGACATGGTCAAGCCAGCCTCATCGTCGCATGGATTTTTTTGTGTAAAAGGAAAAGAAATGCAAAGCAATTTGTTTGCGGTGTCGGCGATGTCGTCAGGTTGATAGGTAGGCAATACCAAGGTGGGGGTCCGCAAATATTGGAGAAAGGCTGGTGGAACAACGTCAGCGACTGAGCATGCACAAGAAAATGGCTTATCCAGATGCCTACGGTTGCCGAATTAGTTTATAGAGGAGAAATTTTTCAAGAATGAATTTTGGAAATTGCGGTTGGTAGAGTCAGATTATGTGACTGTCAAGTCCTTGTTTGAGTGGACTAGAGTTCGATTTGGGATAAAGGAAGCTATCCGCCTTCTTGTATCCTGAGGCTGTGAATCTGACTGGAGGTGATGTGGACTGGCAGGTGCTGCCCCTCGGTGACTGCACCAGTGAATGGCCGAATATTGGTGGCTCTCATCAAATCGGAGCATTTGATTAACACGCAGAACAAGTAAATTCGGTGACGATTGCCACCTGGGAGCACTGGACGATGGAGGCGACTGAGTCAGACAAACGGTTCACGGCCAGTGTTCTTACAAATTGCATAATGCGAATGAACCGCAGGTATTGGCTATTGCCGGCTCCAACAGTTGACGACCAGGATGACATAGGGAAACGATGTGTGTGAAATCCTGCCTCTAATTCTCTTCTAATTTGTACACGGCTAGTGGCACAGAATCAATCCCTCGCCTCGCCCGTTGCTCGATAATCACGTTCCATGTCGATCGGTATCTTTATTCCTCATCCTCATCGCCGCCCTCGAGGAACTTGTGTCGGATATCCTTCCATTGTCGCTGCAAACCCGTTAGTATTCATCCATATCAATCACCACGGTACCGTCAAACGTACGCCTCGGTTGTTGTTGTCCCAGACCTTGTCCATGACGTTGTTGAAACCACTATATCATGATAAGCATCTTGTCCCCGTTGGTCCGAAGTGATGAGCGCCTCTTACATCTCCCAAGCGAAGCCAGCAGAGAAAACGGTGGCGAGCATCAGGTAGTTGGTGGAGAAAAGGCTCCTGTAAAGGAAGTTCGTGTTAGTCTCGGGGTTCGCTGCGATATTCGTCTCGTCGGTGTCGGCGTAACTTGCCTGTAGAGGGTGTTGGCGAGGGCCTGTAAGGGTGCGCGATTAGCCATTGCATTCGGCATGGGAAGTCAAGAGTTTATCGTGGCCTTACCATTTTGATAGATGAGCGCAATTGAGCGGTAATAGTACTACGTGAGGTCGGTGTTGGACGTCTGCGACGGGGCGATTGTGAGGCTTCGGTTGAAGGATGGAGAGGATCTAGAGATTGTCAGGCCAGGAAATTCGCGAAGTTCCGGGGACAGTTTTACCTCGCTTCTGATTGGCTGGTCGAGCCAGTTATCCCGAGTCCCACTTTTCCGTATAAGCAGCAGTTGAACTTGCTCTCAGCCGTCTTGTCTCGTTCACCCATCAGTAAATATTTCGCTAGAAAACAACTTCCTAGAAATTCCGTTTCAAATAAGATGCTTAGTCCTTATTCGGTATTTAAGATATTGTAAATGGTGACATCGAAATGTATGACTTTCAGACGATCTATTGCATCGTCCCTAGGACGGCTCTCATTAGTCACCTACAACCAACACGCCTCCATGTTCCACAGGATTTCATCATCATATGGGGCTATCACCACGAATCTCTAATCCGATTGCTTTCGAAACTAAGGCTCTTTCACTCTCCCTTCGACATGTAGTCAGCCTAAGAGTGGCCCTTGCCAGCAGCACGACCTTGTACAGCTTCCGGCTTTCTATTCTTATCCTTTGTTCCCTCATTCGCCTTGTCCTTTTTTGACTGAATCATTAACAGCACGACCCTTTACGTCGAGTTTCTGCATCGCATCGAAAACATATGCTGCTGGTGGCTTTCGAAGGAGGTCTGACTCCCCAGTAGCCGACGATTCGTCACATTTAACGGCGCTTCCTTGGATAAAAATTCCATGTACAGGTACGATGTCTCCCGTGGCCAGATGCATAACATCGCCTACCATGACATCACTGATGGATATTTCTTGTGACCTTCCAGATCGAATAACATTGACCATGCGATCGCTAGTTTTCTTGGTAAGTCGAGTGCACTACCTCTGCATATGCCAGTCGTTAATCGTACCGACAAGCACAACGATACTGCGCGTATTAGCCTAGCACCCTTCGACTATTGTCAATTCGGAATATCGACTTACACAATGGCAACTATGATCGCCACACCCTCGACCCATTCAACTCTGGGCTCGCCATTTTCATGTTCGCCACCAAAAGTCTGATACAGTCACAGAACCAGTGATACCATTGCAGCAATGGTTAAAAGGATCAGGACCTTATAGTTGTAGGTGGTCCAGGCAATCTCCAGTAAAGATTTGGACTTCTTCTCGGGGAGGCGATTGTCTCTGAATATTTTCCTTCGGTCGCAGAATGGCCCTGTCGGATGAGGCTCATCGGGAGGGGGAATATGAACTGCCGCTTCTGCATTGCTTTCCGGTATAGCATCTCCAGCAGTGCCATGTTTTGATGTTCCTTTCGGTGCAACATCGTGAAAGTCAACCTCTCCATCCAATGTCGACTCGTCCGTACTAAGGCCAGCACTTCGATCAGTCCGCAACCCTTTTTCTATGCCATTGAGTCCTCTGAGAGCATAAAAGATGTTGAGACTTTGGGGGTTGAGTAACATCGAGAGCTGACCTGGACTGAAAGCGAACTTGTTTTGATCCGTTTTGAACATATCCTCAGTGTCTGGATCTGGTGTCAAGGCATCCGACGTGTCCAATAGGGTGGTATTTAGGGCTTCTCAGCCTTGACCCTGGTTTTTCATTATCTTGGCCTCCTCCGGCTCGGGAGCAGTCATCTTGGCGATGGTGAGTGTAAGATAGACGTGGAGTTTTTCGTAAATAAAAGTCGTGTACGGAACAATGCTTCAAATAGTCACGGAAGCCTGTGAATAACGTTTCAAATTAGGAAATCAGAAAGCCTGCCTTCAGGAGCCTCTTCAGGTCGGTTCGAATATTGGAAGGTACAAGTTGTGGAAGCTAGAGGGACAGAGAAAGGAAACAGCAGTAGCAGTGGCAGTGACACTGTCTGTAGTTTGTGTTCTAATACCTAAGGCAGATTGAAAATGTATGGCTAAAACTCCCTTATATCCATGTGCACGAACAGCAGGTACCAAGTGCAATGATACCTAGTACCCAATCCATCATTATCGCATCTAAAGTAGAGACGTTGGGCTTACCATAAACAAGGCGAGGGGACTCAAGTACGCAATGGCGCAAAACCTTCATCTACACAAGTGACTGTGAAAGATGAAATCAAATGAATCGGTCCTCAATACCCGATGAAGTATGTAGATAACCACCAGTCTCGAGATTTCTCTGTGATGTTTGAGATGTGATAATAGGTTGATGATGAACCACTTCACTCTTGGGTATCATTAGGATGTGGGAACATACCTTACTTGACTTGACATATTGAAGGCCAAGACATACAAATGCAGATGGACAACTGAGGCTGAAACTCTTCAATTTGAAACTTCAAGCAAATGAGTGATACAAAGAATGTCCTACACAGGTAAGAGATCAACACAAAGCCTGCTACCTCATTTACTATTCGTATGTTGGCGTAATTAACAACTCTGAAATCGTTGGAGTATATAGTTATGTCGGATTAAACACTCTGCATTTCCTATCACAGACACTGCCGTTTTGTACATGTAAGCTTGATATTAGGCAAAATTATACAGGCACTTAGCTTACCACGACCCATGCATAAGACACCCAGTGACGGATTGCAACGGTGTAAATGGGTAGCAAGATGTAAGAGTTATACTCTTATGTAAGATGCCTTGGCCAGTACCCGTAAAATAACAGAAAGCTACATAACCCTACGTTGTGATAGCCGATCATACCATCCACAATTCCCATTGCACAGAGTGACTTGTTCAGAGACATGCACGGAGTACCGTTAGACTTCAAGTAGGGATATGTTTAGGTTACTATAGCTTCGTCTTCTTCTTCATTAATTCTGATATATCGATGCATCCGGAAGGTAATCGAGAGTCTTGTTGATAGAGAAAAACAGTGCTTACAATATCGATGCTCGAATGCTCGAACTCTCGAACTCTCCAACGAGGGTTGCTACGTGGACGTTGCTTTATGTGAGAATAGGTACTAAGTTGAGACAAGGCGCCCTGCTGGCGCGGGAAGCTAAAACAAACCCACCAATAAGACACCTCCATTTCTCTACTCAAATCCGAATAAGCTCTTTCGCAGGGAGGCTCCCTTGTTATTTAGGCTTGCCACGGAAGTAAAACAGTGGTTTACGAATAGAAACATTGCTGCATTTCGATAAGTGTCCCCTAGAGTGTGTACAACTCAGGAAAGGTGAGCAGGAGTGTGCACCTTAGGTACTAACCTACTATGAAATACAATTTATGGCGCATAAATACCCACTAAGTTACTGTACCTAGGCACTTATAGGCTCTATGTTTCTATGGGCAGTCCTCCACCTGCAACCACATTCAATTCAACAGACCAGTTGTGGCGCTGCTCTCGTTCAGCCACATAATACAGCCCCGCCAATCTAACCCCGCCAATCTTTCGACTCGCCAGCTCTCATCCTGCTTTCGGTAGCTGCCGAACATATTCCAATCCCTGTTCGCCTGTGACAACGTCCAGCGTCGGACTTGGGCTTTTCTTCTATTCCTTATCCCACGTTAATTTTTTCAAAAAGGGATCCTTGGACGATGCCTTCACAACCCTCAAACGCGGGTATCGTCACTGACGAAAACAGCGGCAGCCGTGAGATCCCACAGTCTGTCCGTGCAGATGGCACCACCCGCCGAGCCATCAAGATTCGCCCAGGATACCGCCCTCCTGAGGATGTCGAAGTTTACAAGAACCGTACCGCCGAAGCTTTTCGTGATCGAGGCAAGAGAATTGGCATTCCAGGTGCCACGGGTATGAAGGAGGAGAGCTCCGAGCAAAGCTCGGCCGCCAGCAATAAGAACGCAAAACGCCGCGAGGCTCGAAAGAAGGCAAAGGCCACTGATGGTGATGCCCCGGCTTCACAGGAGGCTAAGGCCGAAGAGGTCGACCCCGAGGTTGAGCGCGAGAAGAAGGCCCGCAATCTTAAGAAGAAGCTAAAGCAGGCCAAGGATCTCAAGGACAAGAAGGAGGGTGGAGAAGCACTACTACCAGAGCAAATCGCCAAGGTCATCAAGATTAACGAACTGATTCGAGAATTGGACGCGCTTGGTTTCGACGCTGAAGGGGAACCCAAAACGGCGCCTACTGAGGACGACAGCGAGAATAAGGATTGAAGCTGCTTATTCGACTTTATTCGGCTTAAACATACATCCCGACTACGTGTAGCATGACCACAGGCGAACCTGAGCCTTCACCCTCAGCTTTACTGTTACACATGATGGTCCGGTATATATGACCTGTTCACGAATACTCGCTGGGTGAAGAAGAGATGTCCGCTACTTCCTCTCTAAACACAACCCCGCGCCCGGGACAATCCAGCTCCTGACTACTCCACTGGGCTGGCCAGTCGACTCTGGCCTTAGTCGTCACACAAGGGTGATAGTATGACCCCTTATTTTGCATTCGGTCGAACCCCTCGACTCCCCAGAAGACAGGACACTTGTGGATGGTTTAGTGATCTAATAACCGGCACAATACGTTGTATGCTCCAGGTTTAAAACTGAGGAAATGTTTCTACAGATCTCTGTTAACAGCAAGTATTTAATAATAGCTGCGGGTTCATGTTTAACGATATGGTCTTTGTATTGATCTAGACTGGTCGGAATTGTTCATTTTGTCGTGATTATGATTCGCATTCGCTGGACAATTGTCTTTTTTGCTTCGTCACTGTCATTGTGGCTACTCCGATGCTATATCAACCAGGTACGAGCAAAAAAAAAGAAGACTAGCTAAAATAAAATAGAAACCCCATTGTCCGAGTACATTGACCACCGAAAGAAGCTGATGCAGTTGTTCTGAAGTGTATTCGATCTCAATGCGACCTATTGATTCATACAACAAACGTTGATGCTATCAATGCAGGGTAGCTAAACGAGGGCCTCACGGTTGATATCTGTACTTTCTGGTCAGAAGGAACAGTGCTGCCAAGTAAAAGAATCAGAGAAACATTGGCTACAGATACTGTTCAATTATGTGGGGTTATAATAGAGAAAACATGCAAATGTGTTGTGAAATTATATCAGAGCGCAAGTAATTGATCCAGCTCTGATATTCTGTATTATTCTAACTATCGGACAGGGAAGCTGATTGACCGAGGTTCTGCCGGTGCAGCTCAAGCCGCTAGCGGAAGGCTCCAGCCGGTGAGGTAAGCTCTCCATTTGCATGAGCAACCACCATCACCATTGGATCTAAACATCTCTTCCCCTACACAACCAAGCTTCCGATACCTAACCCGCGACCGCCAAACCCCCAGATCGATATAGAGAATCATTCATTTACACAAAAAAAGGGGACGAATTAACATTTATCACAATGTCTGCCGAACAAGAGCGCCAGGCCGCCCTTGATTCCTACCGCGGCAAGCTCATCGAGTCGCGAGAATGGGAGGCCAAGCTCAAGAATCTGCGTCTTGAAATTAAGGACATGCAGAGAGAGTTTGATAAGACCGAAGACAACATCAAGGCGCTGCAGAGTGTGGGACAAATCATCGGCGAGGTGCTGAAACAGCTCGATGACGAACGATGTGAGGCGAACACCATCTGGACTCGTACAAGATGGACACATACTAACGATTATACTCGCAGTTATCGTCAAGGCTTCCTCCGGTCCACGATATGTTGTCGGATGCAGATCAAAGGTAGACAAGATCAAGCTCAAGCAAGGCACACGTGTAGCTCTCGATATGACGACACTTACTATTATGCGAATGCTACCTCGCGAAGTCGATCCTTTGGTGTACAACATGTCCCTCGAGGACCCGGGTCAAGTAAGCTTTGCTGGTATCGGTGGATTGAACGATCAGATTCGAGAGTTGCGAGAGGTTATTGAGCTCCCCCTCAAGAACCCCGAACTATTCCTGAGAGTCGGCATCAAGCCCCCCAAGGGTGTCTTGTTGTATGGTCCTCCCGGAACTGGCAAAACTCTATTGGCACGAGCTGTCGCTAGCAGTCTAGAGACGAACTTCTTGAAAGGTATAGTATACACATCATTCTCGACCGTTGGATAAAAATGCTAATGCCAGGTCAGTTGTTTCGTCCGCCATCGTCGACAAGTACATCGGTGAATCGGCAAGACTCATTCGCGAAATGTTCGGTTATGCCAAGGAGCACGAACCTTGTATCATCTTTATGGACGAAATCGATGCCATCGGTGGACGTCGATTCTCAGAGGGTACCAGTGCTGATCGTGAAATTCAACGAACACTTATGGAGTTGCTCAACCAGCTGGACGGTTTCGACTACCTAGGCAAGACCAAGATCATTATGGCCACCAACCGACCCGACACACTGGATCCTGCGCTGCTCCGTGCCGGTCGATTGGATCGAAAGATTGAGATTCCGCTACCCAATGAGGTCGGGCGTCTTGAAATTCTCAAAATCCATTCGCATAGTGTGGTAATTGACGGCGACCTGGATTTTGAGAGCGTAGTAAAGATGAGTGATGGACTGAACGGCGCTGATTTGCGAAACGTGGTCACTGAAGCGTAAGTTTTTCTACACCCCTGGTACAATAGCAACCAAACATGAGCGAAACGGAATGTCTGACATGCACATAGCGGCTTGTTTGCCATCAAGGACTACCGGGAATCGATCAACCAGGACGACTTCAATAAGGCTGTTCGTAAGGTGGCCGAATCAAAGAAGCTGGAGGGTAAGCTCGAATACCAGAAGCTGTAAACGGGGGTAGGCATGACATGTCAGATCAATACGGATAGATGCTAGGACAGATAGGCGTACGGGAACTCCACGGATGATGGATGTTGATGGGCACAGCGTCACTGGGTAATCTGTAAGACTGTACAATATAGTCAGGGAGAGCAGCTTTAGATGCCGAGCCCTAGAAGCAGGAATGTACATGGCGTCCAGGAAATGAAAGGAAAGCCGCCTGGCAGGTCCAGCGAAGGAGCTGATCCTACGCGATACAGTGTTGACGAGCGTGAGATTCATATGCTAAACGTAAGCCGCCAAACTCTCGGTCCTAAGTACAGTAGTCACGACGGTTGTGGCACACATTGGCTTATGCATGCAATTGGTGGGTTACTGAAGATGCCATAAAACCTCCCATTGAACTCCCCACCTGTTGTGAGCTCACAAGGCTGATTCCTTTTCAAGTGAGATGTATCAGGTCCGCCTGCCCGTCAGCTCGCGAGCCAGTCAGACTCGGATATCATGCGAGATGAGGTTCGCTTTACCGCTAGGGATATGGATGCATGTGTCTACGTAGTAGTCTAGTGGTGTGGTGAGCACGCAGCTAGAATGAAAGGCTGCAGTGAATTAGGGGTGCTTATGGCATCTTTAAGTTTAGGGCTGAGGGGAGGGGGATATGTTGAGCTTGGCGCTTTTGGCTACATACGATACTCCCTGTGAACTTCATTTGTTCTATTTTCGATTGTTCTATCTTTTGATTGTTAGTACGCCGGATTTTAGCCCCAGCAAGGACACATCGTACCTGGTAATGAACAGTCTACGTAGTGAGTGGTTCATGAGTGTAGGAACCCCAACAGGTATGGTATAGTAACGGGGCAAAACCGACCAGGGCTGACAAGCACCATCCTCTAATTGATGACAGTGGAAACCAACTCAGCGGGGACGCCCTCGCCAGGGCAACGTGGCTGATGTCAGAGAGCTGGATGGCTGGTCGGTCAGCCGTCCTTGATGGCTCGCTGCTTTGAACCTGTAAGGCTAGGTAGCCAGACTGAGAATGACGACAAGGCTAGAGAGAGTACGGAGTACCTAGTATAGGTAGTAATTGTCAAGCATTGGATACATGGATATGTACTCTCATCTTTGGGGGAGGAATGACGTCGAGAGATGCTATTGTTAGCACCGGGATATTTTACCCAAGTCTAGAACTTAAGTGCTATAGATAGGTAGGTACTCTGTACTAAGTAGCTAAACGGTAAGCCAACCGAAAGGTCAATAGTGACTCAAGGGAGGCCAAGGCCAAGACCAAGACCAAGACCAAAAAAAAACAAGACAGAGAGGAATGCTAGGTCGAAAACAACAACAGGCTAGAATGCATCGAGAAGGAAAAACAAGCCAAGACTCGCGCTTGCGCTTGAGATGGGAAATCAGCGCCGAGCAGAGCGGAACTAACGTATCTCACCACCACTCCGCCCACCCCGCCATACCGCCATAGTTACTTAAATAAGTCTATAATAAAAAGAATATTGAAAACTAATTAACCTATAAGTATATAAAAAAAGATAATATTTTTTATATATATATTTATATAGAATATAAATATATTAAAGTTTTAAAGTTTATATTTATAGTATATAAAAAGTTATAAGCTTTTTAAAGTAAAAGTATAAAGAAATATATTTAAAATATAAATACTTTTAATTAATTAAGTTAAATATATTTTAAAATATAATTTAATTATTTTAAAATCTCTTAAGTATTAAATTAAAATATTATAATAATAATATATATATAAAAGTTCTCCCTAGTTAATAATATTATTAATAATATTACGTATTATATTACGGAGGTAGGTATAGTAAGATTTTAATAAGGGTTATATAATCTAATTTAATTTCTCGGCCTAAAGTTACCTTTAACTTTAAACTATTTTAATTTTAACTTTAACTCTAAATATATATTCCTTTAATATATTTTAACCTTTAATCTTTATTTCTACCCCCCCTTAGCGCCTTATATATAACTTCTCTCTAGCTTTACGGATTATTCTTAAAGACCTTAAGTACCTTTATAACCTACCTCTTTAAGCTATTACGTTAAGTTAAATAGTAAGGCTTTAACTTAAATGCCTTAATAAAATAACTATTAGTCTTAAAGACTAGCCTTTTTATAAGCCTATTTTTTAGGCTTTTTAGGTATTTAAGTTACTTTTTTACCTTTTATATTTAACTTAATATATATTTTTAGGTATAGTTTCCCTTACTAAGCCTTAAACTATAAAGTATTAAAAGTTTATAGCTAAAGGTAATTAATTTAACTAAGCTATAATTATTTTATATATTATAGAAAGGTAATATAAAATAGCTATTAAAATCTTACTTTAAATTAAGTTAAAGATCTTTAGCCTTATCTTTAAGTAAGCTAAGCTTTTATTTATTATAGTAATTATTAATAGCTTTTTAAATAATTTTATAGGTTAAGGTAAGGCTTATATTATAGTAGATATTTATTACTTAAATACTTATTATAATAGTAACTATAAAAGAGGTTAGTAATATAGACCGAAAGGTAAGGGACTAGGGGTTAATTAACTAACTGTATATTACTTAGCTTAAGCTTTATTTCTTAATTCTGACCTCTATTAGGTAGCTATAAGGGTTAATTAACTAGTATGCTTATAGTGTAGATTAAGTTAAGGATATAGGGGAAGCTAGCTTTTATATATATAGCTATATAAGTTATATATATATTTATTTAATTAGAGTTTAGTTACTATATATAACTTTTATTATACTAATTATATTAAGTTTTTAACCTTAAAAGAGGTTATTTTTATTATTAATATTATTAAGAGATTTAAAAAGCCTAGGCTTAATAAAGTTAAAGGTTAAAAAAAAAAAAAAAAATATAAAAGTTCTATATAAAGTTTATAATATTAATATATAAACTTAATATTAAGTTTTATATATATTTATTTACTTTAAAATTATATCTATAAATAATAATAAAATAATTAAACTTTTCCTTTTTAATATATAATTAATTAACTTAAATTTTATTTAATAAAGTAAAAAGAATCTTATTTATATAATAATCTTAGGTTTAATTATTATTTAAAGTATTATTCTTTAAAATCTTTTTTAAAAAATATTTTAATTATTATTATATAATATTTTATTTTTTATTTTTTAATAAATATACTTTTTTTTATCCTTAGTTAATAATATTATTAATAATATTATATATTATATTACGGTATAATAGGATTTTAATAAGGGTTATATAATTTAATTTCCCTAGTTAATAATATTATTAATAATATTATATATTATATTATAAAAGTAAGTATAGTAGGATTTTAATAAGGGTTATATAATCTAATTTAATTCCTTAGCCTAAAGCTACCTTTAACTTTAGGCTGCCTTAACTTTAACTTTAACTCTAAATATATATTCCTCTGATATATTAACCTTTTACCTTTCTACCCCCCCTTAGCGCCTTATATATAACTTCTCTTTATTTTATTCCTCCGCTGGCCTTAATTACCTATTTAACCTGCTTTTTTAAGCGGTTATATTAAATTATATAGTTAAGCTTTAACTTAAATACCTTAATAAAAAACGTTTTAGTCTTAAAGACTAACCCTTTTAAAAGCTTTTTTTCTAGGCTTTTTAGGTTTTTAAGCTAATTTTTTATATACCTTAAACTTAATATTTTTATTTAATAAGATTTCTAACTTAACTATATATAAAAAAGTATTAAAAGCTTATAGTTAAAGGTAATTAACTTAACTAAGTTATAATTATTTTATTTACTATAAAGAGGTATTAACTAGCCTTAGAAATCCTACCTTATTTTAATCTTAAGGTCTCTAGCTATATAGATAAGTTATTTATACTTTTCTTTACTATAGTTATTAATTGCCTTATAGATCTTATTATAGGTTAGGCTAAGACTTATATTATAGTAAGTATTTATTATTTAAATAGTAATATTTATTATAATAGCTATGAAAGAGGTTAGTAATATAGACCGAAAGGGGACTAGGGGTTAATTAACTAACTATAGCTATAAAGGTCGATTAACTAGTATATTTATAATATAAATTAATTTAAGGGGTATAGGGGGGAAGCTAGTTTTTATATATATAGCTATATAATATAAGTATTTATTTAATTAAAGTTTAGTTATTATATATAATATCTATTATCTTAATTATTAAGTTTTAACCTTAAAAGAGGTTATTTTTATTATTAATATTATTAAGAGTTTTAGAAAGCCTAGGCTTAATAAAGTTAAAGGTTGAAAAAGAATTATAAAAAAAAAAGAAAATATAATCTAATTTAATTTCTCAGCCTAAAGGCTGCCTTAACTTTAACTTTAACTCTAACTAATAGAATATATATTCCTTTAATATATTAACCTTTTACCTTTCTACCCCCCCTTAGCGCCTTATATATAACTTCTATTACTGTCCTTAATAGTTATATACTTTTAGTCTTAGGCTAAGACTAGGATATTCTAGCTTTACAGCTTATTCCTAAAGATTATAATTACTTTATTAACTTACTTCTTTAAGCTATTATATTAAATTATATAGTAAGGCTTTAACTTAAATACCTTAATAAAGGAGGTATTAGTTTTTAAGACTAGCCTTTCTATAAGCCTATTTTCTAGGCTTTTTAGGCTTTTAAGTTATTTTTTTATATACTGTAAATTTAGTTTTGTTTTTATATAGAAAATAATATTAAAAGCTTATAGCTAAAGGTAATTAATATAATTAAGTAAAGATTATTTTATTTACTATAAAGAGGTAGTAAAAAGCCTTTTATTTCCTATTTTATATTAATTTCAAGGTTTTTAACTTTATATTTAAGTTATTTATATTTTATACTATAGTAGTTTTTTAATATATTATTAATTTTTTTATATAATAGGTTAAGGTTTTTATTACAGTAGGTTTTTATTATTTTAATAGTAATATTTATTATAGTAGCTATAAAAGAGGTTAGTAATATAGACTGAAGGGGGACTAGAGGTTAATTAACTAACTCTATAAGGGTTAATTAACTAGTATACTTATAGTATAGATTAAGTTAAGAATATAAAAGAAGCTAGCTTTTATATATATAGCTATATAATATATATACTTAAAAACTTAATATTATATTTAAGGCTATAGTTTTATTTATAAAATATATAAAATATTATATATTATTAATAAAAGTATTATAAAATATAACTATATTAATATTTAACCCTAGTTAATAATATTATTAATAATATTATATATTATATTATAGAAATAAATATAATAGGATTTTAATAAGGATTATATAATCTAATTTAATTCCTTAGCCTAAAGCTACTTTTAACTTTAGGCTATCTTAAGTTTAACTTTAACTCTAAATATATATTTCTTTAACCCTAGTTAATAATATTATTAATAATATTATATATTATATTACGGTATAATAGGATTTTAATAAAGGCTATATAATCTAATTTAATTTCTTAGCCTAAAGCTATCTTTAACTTTAAACTACCTTAACTTTAACTTTAACTCTAATTAATAAAATATATATTCCTTTAAGTAATATATTTTAACCTTTTACCTTTTTACCCTCCCTTAATACCTTATATATAATTTCTTTCTAGCTTTATAGATTATTCTTAAAGACCTTAATTACCTTTATAACCTACCTCTTTAAGCTATTATATTAAGTTATATACTTTAACTTAAATACCTTAATAAAAAAGCTATTAGTCTTAAAGACTAGCCTTTTTATAAGCCTATTTTCTAGGCTTTTTAGGTATTTAAGTTATTTCTTTACCTTTTATATTTAACTTAATATATACTTTTAGGTATAATTTTCCTTATTAAGCCTTAAATTATAAAATATTAAAAGTTTATAATTAAAGGTAATTAATTTAATTAAATTATAATTATTTTACTTATTATAAAAAGATAATATAAAATAGCTATTAAAATCTTACTTTAAATTAAACTAAAGATCTCTAGCCTTATCTTTAAATAGGCTAAGTTCTTACTTATTATAATAATTATTAATAGCTTTTTAAATAATTTTATAAATTAAGGTAAGGCTTATATTATAGTAAATATTTATTACTTAAATACTTATTATAATAATAATTATAAAAAAGGTTAGTAATATAGACTAAAGGGGGACTAGAGGTTAATTAACTAACTATAGCTATAAAGGTTAATTAATTAGCTTATAATATAAATTAAGTTAAAGATATAAGGAAAGCTAGCTTTTATATATATAGCTATTATATATATTTATCTAATTAGAGTTTAGTTATTATATATAACTTTTATTATACTAATTATATTAAGTTTTTAACCTTAGAAGAGGTTATTTTTATTATTAATATTATTAAGAGATTTAAAAAGCCTAGGCTTAATAAAATTAAAGGTTAAAATAAAAAAAATTAAAAAAATATTAATATTTAATAAGTATAATCTATATATAATATTAAATTATATTTTTAAAGATATATTTTAAAAAATATATTAAAAGCTTAAATAAGTTAATTATTAAATAGAAAGTTAAATATTATACTAAATATTAATATATAATTATAGGATTTTAATTAGATTTTATATTAAAATATAAAGGCTTAAGTATATATAGTATATATAATATCTTTATTAATTTATAATAAATCTTATATAAAAACAAGCTTACTAAGCTTATTATTACTAATATACTTAAACTTTAAATCAACCTTATATAATATAAATATATTAATTCTATAAGGGTTATATTTATCAATTATGAAATTAAATATATATATATATTTAAGTAAACATGGCGGTGTGGTGGGGTGGGCGGAGTGGTGGTGAGATACGTTAGGCGCTAGGCTAAGGTTGAACGAGTTGCTATTCTTAGGGTGGGAGTCGTTATTTTCTCTCACTTTTCCATCCTTTTGGTTGGAGGGCGATTGAGGCTGTGAAAGTAAAAGTCAAGACAAAGTGAACTGATCTGGCCTGAATTTGGCTCGTAGAACCGGGCACAGACAGGGCATACCTTACCCTTACTGCATACTGTAGCTTATGTTGAGAGACCCACGACCTGGGGACGATCCATCTGGTGCCATGACCATGAGGCTATGAGCACGTCAATGCATGCTAGCAGCTATTAGGTATGAACGATTATGTACAAAATTCCTAGGGATTGGGGGTGAGAGGGCATTGCTGTTGTCAGACTGGGTTTGTTGCTGGTCCTCGTCAATGTTTACTATTGCAAAGAGAGGCCTTACCTATATAGCATGTTTCAGAAGCCCATGATTGGGAAGCACAAGCATTAACTCCATAGCAAACAGTTAACGACTTTTCAGGGGCATGCATAGCTGCATATGTACGGATACCGTACAGTAACAGCAACCTTGGTAGCCAAGGTACAGTATGCACACCTCCACAGGGGATGCAGGGGATCTGGATCTGACTGCCGAATGGGAGCATCCGCGACTGGCACAGAGTAAAAAAATACGAACAAGAATGGCGCATTGAGTGGGGGTGAGAGTCCTCGTATGGAGTGCAGATCTCTTGCTTCACGATAACAATTGGTTTCTAGTTGAGGGCTGTAAGACAAGCTACAAGCTTCTTACTTTCCATGTAGATTTTTGAAATCGAGATGCAGCTGCAGCTGCAGTCCTCTGCTCCGGTATTGACAGCGGCAAGGCTCGGGGACCCCGTGAGGCTGGTGAAGGTGAAGGTGAAGGTGAAGGTGGATGTGGAGGCGTAGGGGCTGATGACGATGTTTAATGGATGCTACTGCAGATATGATAAGTGACAGCTGTTAAGCTCGTAGCATAAGGTAGAAAATACTATGATTCGAGTAGAGAGAGAGACTACTCACTCTGTAAATAAATCCATATAATTATCTAAAACATTGACTTTTCTTACAACTACCTATGAACCATAGGCAATTGAAAGTAACCGTAGTACCCAGATTGATTTGACAGATCAGGAACTTATTCTCCCAAAAGCAACCCCGATTTGTATACGGAGTACATGAGGCTCAGCAAGATAAGGTACCTAGGTTGCTATGACAAAAGGTAGAGGGAACGGAACCTAAGCTTCACGATCTAACTTGAACCGTGGCAGGCATCACCTCCAGTATGACCAGGGGTCCAGGCACCACATACTCAGGCCTAGAACCAACGGGGCAAAGTCTGAGTACGGCATCTGTGGTGTTATTAGCATTTCCATGATATTTGTGATAGATTATGAGTTCGAGTGTAAGCCACTGGAAATGAAGAAGAGAAGGATACAGAAGAGACGGAGAGAAAGTAGAAAGTCGGACGGGTTGAGGCTAAGACAGACCGGTGAGGTCTTGGCACCGTCTTGGACCCTTATTATGCAACCATGAGCCATGGCTGACATCAAATTCAATGGACGTTGGTTTAGCAATGACAATGCAATCAATGCAAAGGACATTCTATCGTGTTCCAGCCTAACCTACGGCCACGCCTACGATAACAGATGCAGTGCAACAGGGTCAATGGACGATCAATCACGCTTTGTTGATTCAGCTGTATCAATCCGGCGACTCAAAGGTCGTCAACTTAAAACGTTGTATGGCGTGGCTGCGTGGGTTGCACATCCCTGAGCTATCTCAAACTTGCTTGAGCCGCCCTGTCAAGAGTTTGTCACTGTGAATGAGTAAGGTACCTAGCAAGTAGTAATCACTCACAAATCGTCTCTGTTGCCATCCGTAACTTTCCTACTTTCAATCAGGTACATTCAAGATTGTAGGCACGGATATCAGACCAGACAGTACCTATTCATTCATCCATTCATACCAACTCGCAAAGACTCTCTTTCTCCCCTCTCATGTCCCCTGGCGGAGTACCCTTGTCTACCACCCCCCCCTCTATTGTCATCCCCAACCCCACTTCGCGCCCACCAAGCTTCCTACGCAAAAGGTGGGAGTGAGTGAGTAGAGAGAGAGAGAGAGAGAGAGAGAGAGAGAGAGAGAGAGAGAGAGAGAGAGAGAGAGAGCATGGATGGATGGATGGATGTTTTTGAGACGATCGTGGACTAGAGGAGGCTGCGCTGCGTTAAAGTCCCGCCAGTTCACCTCAGTGAGAAGAATGGAGCCAGGAGCCTACGCCTCCATAGGCGATTGTTAGTAGTGAAGGCTACCTACCTCTAGGCTCTGAGTCTGAGGTAGGTAGCTTACAACCGCCTGCGGACTGCGGGTCCAGCGACGAAAGACTGCACCCTCCACCTCCACCCACTTACTCCACTCCATCCATAACATGGGAAGCTGGGACCATCCACACCATAACTTTACGGATACCGCTTTGCCCGCCTTAGCCTTTGCCCATTCAAGGTACCTTTTTCCAGTATCCAGCATCTGGTGCCAGCTCGACGACTACATATACAACCATCTCCTCCTCCCTCCCTCACCTTTCTTGTTCTGCTCTTCTCTCCTCTTTCTCCTCTCTCATCTACACCTTATTGCTTCTTGATACCCCCTTCTCAACTCTCCCGCCTGTTTCCTCTATATCCCCCTCCACACATCCGCTCGCTTTCGGCTCTGCTCTCACCGACCGTCTCTTAACGAACCCATTGTCCACGTTTTTCTACCTCAAAGAGCTCAGTCAACATGTGGTAAGGAAGCTTCCCCGTCACCGCCTTTGTTACCGCCTAGCTTCCTCTCTCTTCTCTATTGTTTTCCGCCATCCGCCGAGCTTCCACCGATCCTAGCTTGCGACAGACGCAGGTCAAGAGGGGAATGGATGTAATGGATGATGGTACAATACAGAAAGAACAAAGAAATTGGCGGTCAATTGATCAGGTGGCTCAATATTAATGGAACCGCGATCGCTAACCACACCGCATCAACAGTGGTATTTTCGGATACATCAACTACCTGGTGGAAAAGGACCGCAAGTTTATCCTCGACACTCTTGTCAACGGTTAGTTCCCATGTCCTTGCTCCCCCTCCTCAGCTGCCCCTCACCACCCCTTTTATCAGCCATGCCCCGCCCCGCCATTCACTGGTGAGACGTGGGATCGGCGCTCAGCTTCGTGTTACTCACGCAGCCTTTTGCAATCAGGTTTGTCCCGTCTCGAGTACCGTGGATATGATTCCGCTGGTCTAGCCGTCGACGGTGACAAGAAGAAGGAGGTCTACGCCTTCAAGGAGGTTGGCAAGGTCGCCAAGCTCCGAAAGCTCATTGACGAGTCCGACACCGACCTCGAGAAGATCTTTGATTCACATGCTGGTATCGCCCACACCCGATGGGCTACTCACGGTCCTCCTTCCACCACCAACTGCCACCCTCACCGGTACGTGTTATAATCGAAATGCTTCAACTCAAATTTTCAGGTGCTCATCCTTGTTTGTCCTTGTACGAGACACAAGGATTAGCTCAGAAACCGAGAGTCAATCCAGACACCGTGTGCTAACCACAAACCCCTGAGTGTAGATCTGACCCTAGCTGGGAGTTCAGCATTGTCCACAACGGTATCATTACCAACTACAAGGAGTTGAAGACTCTCCTCCAGACCAAGGGCTTCAAGTTCGAGACCGAGACCGACACTGAGTGCATTGCCAAGCTCACCAAGTACATCCACGACCAGCACCCTTCCATTGGCTTCACCGACCTTGCCAAGGCTGTCATCCAGGAGCTCGAGGGTGCTTACGGTCTTCTCATCAAGTCCGTCCACTACCCCCATGAGGTCATCGCCGCCCGAAAGGGTTCTCCTCTCGTTATCGGTGTCAAGACCGAGCGCCGCATGAAGGTTGATTTCGTCGATGTTGAGTACTCTGACGAGAACGCCGCCCTCCCCGCCGAGGCTGCTGCCCAGAATGTCGCCATCAAGAAGAACGACCTTCTCGCTCCCGACTCTGGCCTTCTCGGTGCCCCCGACAAGTCCCTCCTCCACCGCTCTCAGTCTCGTGCCTTCATGACCGATGATGGCATGCCCATGCCCACTGAGTTCTTCCTCTCCTCCGACCCCTCGGCTATTGTCGAGCACACCAAGAAGGTCATGTACCTTGAGGATGATGACATTGCTCACATCCACGAGGGCTCCCTCAACATCCACCGCCTCAAGAAGGCCGATGGCAGCTCCAACGTCCGAACCATTCAGACCCTTGAGCTTGAGCTCCAGGAGATCATGAAGGGCAAGTTTGACCACTTCATGCAGAAGGAGATTTTCGAGCAGCCCGAGTCCGTCGTCAACACCATGCGTGGCCGTCTCGACATCGCCAACAAGACCGTGACCCTTGGTGGTCTCCGTTCTTACATCTCCACCATTCGTCGATGCCGCCGCATCATATTCATTGCTTGCGGTACATCTTACCACTCTTGCATGGCTGTCCGTGGTATCTTTGAGGAGCTTGCTGAGATCCCTATCGCCGTTGAGCTGGCTTCCGATTTCCTTGATCGACAGGCCCCTGTCTTCCGTGACGACACCTGTGTCTTCGTCTCCCAGTCTGGTGAGACTGCTGACTCCCTCATGGCTCTCCGCTACTGCTTGGAGCGTGGTGCCCTGACCGTCGGTATCGTCAATGTCGTCGGTTCCTCCATCTCTCTCCTCACCCACTGTGGTGTCCACGTTAACGCCGGTCCCGAGATCGGTGTCGCCTCTACCAAGGCTTACACCTCGCAGTTCATTGCCATGGTTATGTTCGCTCTGTCCCTGAGCGAGGACCGTGCCTCAAAGAAGACTCGTCGTGAGGAGATTATGGAGGGTCTTTCCAACGTCTCTGCTCAGATCAAGCATATCCTTGAGCTTGACTCCTCCATCAAGAAGCTCTGCGAGAACTTCAAGAACCAGAAGTCTCTGCTCCTTCTCGGCCGTGGTAGTCAGTTCTCTACTGCTCTCGAGGGTGCCCTCAAGATTAAGGAAATTTCCTACCTTCACTGCGAGGCTGTCATGTCTGGTGAGCTGAAGCACGGTGTCCTGGCCCTGGTCGATGAGAACCTTCCCATCATCATGATCCTCACCCGTGATGACCTCTTCAAGAAGTCCCTCAACGCCTACCAGCAGGTTATTGCTCGTGGTGGTAAGCCCATCGTCATCTGCAACCCCGACGATGAGGAGTTCAAGTCTTCCGAGGCCGAGAAGATCGAGATCCCCAAGACCGTCGACGTTCTTCAGGGTCTCCTCAACGTCATCCCTCTTCAGCTCATTGCCTACTGGCTCGCCGTTCTTGAGGGTCTCAACGTTGATTTCCCTCGTAACTTGGCCAAGTCGGTCACTGTCGAGTAAGCTCGTCACTGGTTTGACTAGTTGTCATGTACAGTATGAGTTTGGCGGCTGCTTGGGCTTCTTCTCCTGCCGAGACGCAGGAGGTTTATGATGACTTTTGGAGTTGGGTTTCGGACAGCACTGGCTTGCAATGAGAGTGTCAGTCAAGTCCTTTGTGTTTTGTCCACCTGAATAGCATGGAACAAATATTTGGCAAAAATGAATGAATAAATGAGAGGCCAGAGACCAGGCTGGTCTGGTCAGTTTTAGATAGTAAACCTCGACATGGGGTTGGATAAGCAAGTTGGCTTATTAACGATACACTAGTTCCAGGCAATGTAATCACGAATATCAAGTCTTGCAAACTAAACCACCAGCAGAAGCATATTTCGGGTGCCGTGATTTGTCTGGTCAAATATTGTTACAATTCCACCAAAACTCGTGACTGTCTCATGGTCTACTGAAGACGAGGAATATTGAAAGATCCTCTAGCCTATGGCACCGCTATTCACTGTCCGTTGGTCAAGTACCATTCGTGACTGTAGCCACCCGAATCTTTTCTTATGTAACAGAAGGCTTAGTCTTTTCGACCTGAATCATGGGATAAACTCCATCGATTAATGTGTGACTGGGCTTGGTCGCACAGTATGTTCTCATTTAACAGCTGTCCTAGTCTTTAGACAGTCTGGGTACCGTAGCCCCGAATTCTCTCTGCAAAGGCCCAGCTCTGGGCCTCGAGCTGCAAGCCTTCGTTGATCTCTACACCCTCCTTTGTGACAATAGCCATCGAGTAAGAATCCAAACTGCGAGCATCACGGTAGTACAGGACCTTCATGCACTCCTTGATAATCTTGACGGCCTCTTCCTTATCCAACTTCTGGGAAGCCTCCTCGTCGGGCACATGGCGACGCATAATGGGCTGAGCCAGCATGGCACCGAAACCGGTGGCCAGACTGGGGGCACTGTAGGTACTACCAAGAAGGTCGGCAGCGGCGAGGAAAGGCTTGTCATCGTCATCAAGACCAGCGACGAGGAGATGGTTCCACAGAGGGTCGAACTTCGAACGACGGCGGTAGAGAAGCTTTGCAAGGTAGGTGTGAAGGTTGGCGGCGTTGAGGCGCGGGGTGTCGGGGGAGGTGTAGGCCTCGTCGAGGGAGAGGTCGATGAGGTGGCGGTCGAGATACTGCATGTCGGAGATGTCGCCGCTGAAGCCAACAACAGAGGTACCGGCGAAAGAGCGGAGTCGCTTGACGTCGGTGAATCGGGCCAAAGAGCCGTATGAAGCTGTGGACATTTAGTTTTTGCTGTAATATTGGTATATAGACTGGACAAACCTAGGTTATCGGCGGCCATGACAACACCATCCTTGTACTTGATGGCGATGACGGAGGTACCGGTGACGATAGGCTGCTGGGTGTTTTGCTTGGGGCCATTGTCGCTCATGAAGGTGGCATCGTAGGCGCCGTAAACATCGTCTCTAGGCTGTTTGAAGAAGGGAAATGTTAGCTTCATTGGAATTGGTGGTGGGTAGCATTCATGTGGGAGGTCATACACGGCCCCAAGCTTGCGGACGGTGATCCATGTTTTATGTAGTTGAAGTGGGAGATAGTCGGAGAGAAGAGCCGAAAAGGTTTCGGGAGACGGTAGTAAAAGAGGGTGAGGATATAGTTTCCGGCTGAGATTTTGGTCGTTATCGTTGCAGTTGATGATGTTGATGATGGGAGTTGAAAGAGAGCTATGCTCTGGGCCAGCCTTGCTTGACCTCACTGTCGCGTCCAACGGCAGCCTGCGACCAGTTGGACCGGTTGATGTTAATGTGGATAGAGTTACATAAGCCGATTTCGAGGCAACGATTGGGCTGCCCCTCCAAGCTGCAAGAGCTGTAGCTCAGCGCTCAGGCTAGCAGGTAGGACCCTCAAGTAAAGAGTACCTGACGTTCCAGCCATAGAAGGCCTTGGCTAAGGGTATCGCTACCGTGGAGCTCTTGCATGAATTTGAGCCCACCTTCCGAGGGCGGGCACTGGAAACTGCCCAGAAAGCGTAAAACATGAGGTAGCAGGTCAACACCACCAACCTCATCTTGAACTAGACCAGTTCCTCACCGTACACAAACCCAGCCTCGTCTCTGACTATCGCTCGCTCTGAAATCACTACTGCGCACAAGCCAATTCTCTCCAATTCAATCCCTTCACATCGCAAAAATGCTCACTTCCGTGGGCAGGGCCTCCGCCCGTCGCGTCCAAACATCCCGCTTTACTACTTCGACGCCCGCTACCACCCAATTGTTTTGTCGCAAGTCGGCCATAACACCCGCGCTTCCTATTCGAAGCTTCACGGCCTCAGCATGGTCGCCTTCTCCTGCGGCAAGCGATAAGAAGCCCGCCAAGAAGACCACCAGCACCACCAGCACCACCAAGATGGCCGCTGCCACCGCAATCAAGCCTAAGTCGAAACCCAAGTCCAGTGCTACTGAGACCAAGACCAAGCCCAAGTCCAAGGCTGCTGTTGAGAAAAAGCCCAAGAAGCCCAAGAAGGAGGTCGACCCTGAGAAGCTCAAAAAACTCGAAATCAGGGACATCAAGAAGTGGACACTCAAAGAGAAGTTGACCACGCTCCCAGCTTCCTCATGGCTCCTGTACACATTCGAGCACAGAGCAAGCCACCTGGGCGCTGGTGGACTCACTCAGCAAGCCACCGCCATGGCTGAGAAATTCCGCCAACTCGACGAATCTGAGGTCCAGGTATGTTGTCGTTCCTCTGTTCCCGGCTATGCTGGATTGGATTAGCTAACAGAAGACTCAGGAACTCACCCGTAGAGCCGCTATCAATCGCGAAAAGAACGTTGAGAACTACAAGGCTTGGGTAGAGACCTACGAGCCGGCGCGCATCTTCTTGGCGAACAAGGCCCGCCGTCGTCTGGCTTTTTTGACTGGCAAGCCGCAAAAGCTGCTCACTGATGACCGCCTGCCCGTCCGCCCTGCAGGCTCGTACGCAATTTTCATGCGTGAGAACTACGCAGCTTTCAGCAACCCTGATGCTCAGGAAAAATTCAAGGATCTTGCTCAAGCGTGGAAGGACATGAGCCCGGCCGAGAAGGACCAGTACGAGGAGCGTGCCGCCGAGCAGTCCATCCAGTACAAAGCCGAGACTGAGAAGCTTGAGGCGCGAGCAAAGGCTATCCAGAATGGTGCTGTTGGTGTCTAAAATAGAGAACTAGACGGGCTATCTCTTGAAGAGTGCAACGTTATGTACGAATAACCGTTTCCCAAATGGCCGTTGTTATGCCAGTATCGGAATCCGGTGGTTTATGATCTATGTATGGCTGTACTGATCGTCAGGGAATGGGTCAGGGGTCTTGGGGTCGGGGAAACTTAGGGTTTGCTTTGTTCTTTGTCTGTTTTTTTGTACTTGATCAAGTATATGGTACTGGAACTTTTGAGAGACAGTGATGCTGAAAACCAGTTGAGCTGGCGGCGGCGGGTATAGTCACTTGAAAAGTCAGAGTACCCAACGTGCGTTTCATGTCTTCGTAAAATCATATAAAATTCGATGAGCAAGTCCTACCGCCCATATTCAGATGCACCTAATACTAAATGCTCGTGGCATAGAATTCTATGGCCCGGAAACCAACGAGCGCCTGGCCTGTTAAACAAGAAAAAGGAAAACATCCCAGTCCTGCTCAATACCCCACTCCGTCATGCCTCATGCTATATAATCCAAATCAGATCTGCTTTTCGTAAGGCGGAATTTTCAAAACTGCTTCCCCATCAGCTCCATACCATTTCGCACCGGTTGCCTTGACGTGTCTTCCACTAGCAAGGTATAGAAGCAAGTATGTATGTTTTGCGACATGACCCCAGCAGTACAGACGGATCCAGTCGTGAGTTTTGTCTCTACGACACCAGGTTCCCCAGCCTGCCAATCCGCTTTTGAGGTAATTGTTAAGGAATACCCAGGTGTCAAACCGGACGGTAGAATTCCAATCTCTGCAGTCAAGCAGCCAATATCCTCGCTCGAAGGGGTCAACATCCCGAGTTAGTGTCGGACGATATCGCGACGACAGGTCACGAGCGAGTTTTGCAAGCTTTTCGGATATCAGATCTGCAGGATCGATATCATCTACTCCAGCAGATGGGGATGGGGGTCGGATCTCCAAGCTGCTGCTGATTTGTTCCACCTGCGAACTCTTCGTTGACAAGGACGGCCCTGTGTCGCTGGAGCTCCGGACAAGGTCGCCATGTTGCAAATACCCGATCTTGGATCTTTTCGCTGGAGGTGGCTCCGATCCTGCGCGAGGTGATCGGGCTGGTGAGCGGCTACTAACCGCAGTGCTTGCTATATGTGTGACATCCGGGCACAAGTGCTCAAAGGCCACAACATCTGTGTCTGCCGTGGCAACGGGAGTATCAGGCCTTTCACCCTCTTGCTGGGTTGTCGGGATGAAATTGACGCGCTCTATTAAACCAGGTGTTTGGGTAAGGAGTGATTCCCTCTGAGTGGTACCAGGTAATAAGGAAGGTATATCTGTTGCATGTCCGAGATTGAGTGTAGGAGCAGGTCTTTTGTGCGCAGTTGGCGACGAGGACAGCATAGAGGCCTGAGATGACTGGGTTCGTCCAACATAGCGTTGTAGTATACGTGATGGTGAGACGTTCAGTAGCCCAGCGTCTGGCATGGGATAGGAGTCGTTGATTTGACTAGGGGGTGCACACCAAGAACTAAAAGATCCAAAGCCCCCGTCATCCGATGAAGGTACTATTTCTTGGACCAGTCCTCCATACGATAGGCGTGGTGAACAACGATTGTCTATAGCGCCTTCAAAGCTCAAATCTTGAGATGTGATCTCAAAGGACCTTCCAAATGAGGTGGCTACCTGGTTCTGACTTGGCGACGGTGCGCCTCGATCCCAAGCTGGTGCAGGACATTCTTCCTTGCTTGTCGGCGGTGACGCCAAAGATATCTGTGTGCGCTTCTGAGGCTCGAAAGCGAGGTAGGCTTTTGCGAGCTGGCGATAGAGGACATCATCTGTTGAGCGACTCGGCGCTGTAATGTGGACGAGTATCTCTGCGTCGCCCGAGCTGTTGCCTGCCATATCTTGAATGCCAGTAAAGCATATCGTCTGATGCTCGTCGAAAGACACTATCTTGTCGAGCGAGTAAGTGATCTAGGGGTTCTAGGCAGGGAATAGATAGTATAATAAAGATCGATATGTTGTTTATATCCAAAGTCGTTCCAAAATATAGGCACAGGTAGCGAAAGAGCACGAGCCAGGTGAGACAAGGGTCAAAGTATACGGAATGGAGTGATGAGCAGGCAACAAGAGATGGGGGTTAGAGCAAAGAGGAGAGGATGTTGTGATGAGGCCAATAACGCAAAGTGTTGGTGTTTGGGGAGGAAAAACAAAGTCTCGTGACGCACGATGTTTGTTCACGCCGTTTAAGTGCAGAAGTTGAAGTCGTTGAAGAAGAAGGTTCAGGGCCTTGAACTACTGATTGGTTCCATTGCTATAGTAGGCATCTTAGAGCCCCCACCACCCCTAAAGAGAGTGCTGCACATCCACTATGTTTTCATTAGGCTAAGGTGGCAACCAGCCACACAGAGAGACCCTTGCTCGGGCTCACCTCCAAATCAACTTAGCCTTAAGTGTACCCCAGTGTACAAGTACTCAGATCACTATCACCAAGAGCCTCTCGTGCATGTTTCTCTCTGGCTTACTCCTCCCACCTCCTCGACTCTGACTGCTACCGATTCTTACGCTATACACGTAGGCATACACACACACACACTCACGAACGCGCGCAAACAATCATACAATGGCTGAGAAGACACAAAGTAGAGGCCCCCTGGGAAGAGTCGTTGTCATTGGCGGCAATGGCTTTCTGGGCCATCACATCGTTAACCAGGCCCTCGAGCAATGGACAACCACCGCCGTCATCGGCGTCGACCTGCGATGCGAGCGCAACCGTAATCCCGCTGCCGAGTACCGAGAGTGCGATATCACCGATTCCGAGCGTCTTCTGTCACTATTTGAAGAGCTTAAGCCCGACGTTGTCATCCACACAGCGTCGCCTGTCGCCGTCAACCCCAAGATCGGCCACGATATATTCAAGAAGGTCAATGTCGACGGCACACAGGCTGTTGTTGACGCCTGCCAGCAGATGGGTGTCAAGGTTCTCGTGTATACAAGCTCCGCTAGTGTTATCAGCGACAACGTGAACGATTTGCTCAACGCCGATGAGCGATGGCCTTTGGTTCGTGGAGAGGCGCAGACTGAGTACTATTCAGAGACCAAGGTATGCTCACGCCACATCAGGCACCCGTTATAGACAGCCCAACTTACAAGTTGCTACCCACAGGCTCAAGCTGAAGAGATCGTCCTCAAGGCCAACCGCCTAGACGACTACAAGCTCCTCACAACCGCCATTCGTCCCGCTGGCATCTTTGGTGAGGGCGACGTCCAGACCCTCGCAGGCATCATGAACGCCTACAAGCGCGGCAAGCACACAATCCAGGTCGGTGCCAACGAGAACCTCTTCGATTTCACCTACGTTGGCAATGTTGCACATGCCCACCTCCTTGCCGCACAGCTCCTCCTCGCCACCGCGGCTTCTCCCACCGTGCCCCTCGACCATGAGCGCGTCGACGGCGAGGCCTTCTTCATCACAAACGACACTCCCGTTTACTTCTGGGACTTCGCCCGCGCCATCTGGCACGCTGCCGGCTGGGATAAGGGCACCGAGGGTAACTGGGGTCTCAACCGCGAGCTCGGCATCACCTTTGGATATATCAGCGAGGTCCTTGCCAGCATCCTTGGCAAGACACCCACCCTCACCCGCAAGTCCATCATTATGAGCTGCATGACCCGCTACTACAACATCAACAAGGCCAAGCGCGCCCTGCGCTACCAGCCCCTCTGGACTCTGAAGGAAGGTATTGACCGCGGTGTGAACTGGTTCCTTGAACAGGATAAGGCTGCTGCTGTCAAGGCGTAATATTCCAGTAACGTGATAAATGGTCAAGAGGAGGGCAACTTCTTTAATGAGATAAAACAGGCAAATGGAGTAAAAAGGCTTCAAATTGACCCTGCATTGTAAACTTGTGGTCTATACTACAACAGGCGAGCCTTTTAATTATAGCTGACGATGCTTTGACTCGTAGCTTTTCTATAATTCGACAATATGATTTTGTTCAATTTGTTTGTGTTTGAGTATAGTTGGTAACTGTACAAATACTTGGGTATACTCACGCGCACTTGTTCTTGTGTCACTCACCTTCATTCAAATCACACGAGAAGCACAAAAAATAGCAAAATATAATCATCAAGTCATGATTAACCAATCGGAACGGAATCTATTGTTCCTATCTCGCCGTCACTTGGATTTGTGACCAAAATCCCATCTGATTCCAGAATGAAGCCAACATGTTTCCACCTTTACATCTGATCCGACATCCCCGCGCCTGTGCACGACGATGGAATGACCCTTTCTTTGCATCCTCGCCTTGTCCCGTCTCCTCACACCAAAGGGAATCAACCTACTCGCATGGTTTACTCCATCCAACTCAGGTATAGAAGAAGATGATAAGAAGAGAAACAAAGAAAAAAAATACGACAAGACCCTCTCTTGAAACCCTTTTTGTTTTCGTAAAAGAAAGGTATAGTCCTCCGAACCTCTCCCCTCGCCATGCCGATAAAAACACTGAACCAAGAAGAGGCAGACAGATTTCTCACATGTCACGTAGGTGATAGGAGGTTGAAGACGGCATAGAGCTGAAGGTTCGAAGAGAAGCATACGTGGGATAGTGATAATCTCTCTCGGGAATGAGGAAACTACCCTGCTTGGCGTATCGTGTAGTAGTGTAGAAAATCGATGAATGTTAGGGGAGTTTTGGTAAAATGCTTTCCCCTGCCTTTTGGAAAGGGGCATGCATGCATAGGATGGCATATACAAGCCCGAGGAAGAAACGAAGAGAAACGCCATCGACTATGCAAACGACTCTCTACTCCCAAGCCATGCCTCCCCTGACCTGCACGCGAAAGGTGAAACGAAGCTTGACGCTGGGCGATGCCTGGCCCAGCTACGATCAAGAAATATCATTTGGAAAAAGAAGTATCATGAATTGCCGGACACACCAAGTCCGCTGCCTTGACGTCCCAGGCCAGAGTTACGCCATTCTCGCCTCTTGCTATGCTCAGCGCTATCGAGTTGACTGTCCGACTGGTTGAACTGATTGACCCCATAAGGCGAAGTGTTTGCCAGATCGTTCCGTCCTCTAAATCGCGCCGGAGGTGTTCCATGCCCATTGTTGGTGTTGGAATAAGGCATTGAAGGATCTTGGATCGTACGAACAGTGGCTTCACCCTGCCATATCGCTGGGTCAGTTTCTACTCGCCGAGCTGGTGGTCGGGTGGAGTTGTCCTGACGATTGTAAACCTCGTTCACGTCTGCAATAGAAATCTGTCCCCGTCGATCTTGGAAACGCTTCAATATGTCTCTTGTTGTGAGGTCTCCACTGTTGCTGAAGATGTAGGGGTCATTCATAAGACCAAGAATCTCGTCAGGAACCTGGGAGGAATGTTAGTTCGGTGTCACTATGTCCGTAGGCAAAGTCGCTGCTCCTTACCTGGCACATTTCTTCGATATGTGTGATCATCATTTCTACAGCATCAATAACATAGATAGCCTCACTGTCCAGGGCCGGTGCCCTATTAGGGTTCGTGAGGATGTTGGGCGCAATAACGGTGGCCAGATTTCTCGTGTCCATCTTGGAACCGAGGTCCTCGTCCAGTTGGTGGAAGGTTCCAGCCCACTTAAGGAAACTGAACAAGATCTCAAGGCAGTCTCGGTGACTCTTTGGCAAAAGACAGCAAGTCAAGTGCAGACATTGCTTCCTCTTGTCAGGGTCTGAAATCTTGGCTGCACTGACCCATAGCCTGTATAGCTTGTGGGTCATTAAGGGATCAGGCAGATCTCGCAGATAACGCTTGAGGAGAGCAGCAAGCTGAACAACAGGCTGCTCCATAAAGTTGACGACGTCGCAGCCTTCCGTGTTGATAGTCTCCACCAAGCCGTGCTGCTTCTTGATGTTGCCGTTCTTTCGGAACACACCCTCGACAGAGAGATCCATCTTGCGCATCGACGTTACGATGTCGTCGACTACTGCCGGAATTCGGAGTGTGCCCGGACCAACCCCGTCTGTCGAATCCGCACCATCCCTCTCGATGATGATTTCCAGAGGTACACCGAACACGCCCTTCTTCTTGACACTCTTGTTCTTGTCGTTTTTGAAGGCTTTCCCGAGGTTCTTCCAGAAAGTCGCCTGCTTGCGCGACTCAATGAAGCTGAGAAGTTCCTCGAGTGTAAACTCCTGCTCAACCATGGGCTGCATGGTAAGAACAGCGAGATGGCGGACGTTGAAGTACTCCAGGCCAGAGAGCTCAGAAAAGAACTTTCGTCCTATTCGCTGTGGCATCATATCCGAACGCTCTCGGTCGGCTGATTGGGTTCGCTCATGTCCCTGACCTCCGGACGACGCATCTAGCGAGCGGTCTGAAAAGGGCTGTGGAGCTCTCTGTTGCTGCTCTCGGGACTGCTCGACAGCTACTATCCTGGGGATATCATCCAGGGTAATTCCATCGTTCTGTCCAAACATGATATCGGTAGAGCCTTGGAGGCCTTGTCCACCTTCACCAGATGAACCTGGGCGTGGTCCCCGGCCATCGGTGTCCATCACCCGAGAACTTCTAGCCTGTCGGGCGCTAGAAGACAGATGTCGATCAAGTCGCGTACTTCGTAGTCTGCGCACATCATTCAGAGTGTTCTCATAAGACGACTCTCGCTTGCTGCCGCCGGGTCCTCGTGACTGATCTCCTCCTCGCGACCTAGGATCGCCTCCTGGGCCATCACCAGCACCATAACCGTTATTATCAGAGTCATCGTTGGATCGTGGGAGGGTGCCATTGGCCTTTAGGATATCCAACAACCGAGCCAAGGCTACCCGAAGTAAGAATACGTATTGTTGGAGTTTTGAGATGTGCTCAAGTGTTGAGCTATTGGCCCCTGCGCAGTTTGTGCAATATATTTTCCGGTCAAGAGAACTGAAACGAGCTTCCTGTAGTGTCCGGCCAACATCCCGCGAACACTTGGAGCACCTGACACAATTAAGATGCCATCTCAGGTCGCCATTCTTGGCACACTCGTCCTCAACGGATCTATGGCAAAGAGCGCAGTGGTCCGAGTCGTTCGCGGAGAGCTTCCCACCACTTGCGGTTACTGCCAACTGGCCGTCGTCGTTCTTGACCGCATCGAGGTCGCTCAAGTCGTCAAGAAACTGGTATAGGCCATTTGAAGCACTGGCTTCGCGCTCCAGGCGTAGCGCACCTTGAAGGCATATTCTAATAAGAAGTTTAAGATAATGAGCGAGACCGGTAACAAGTGACAGAAGCTCCTGCGTGACACCAATCTTGTGTACAGTGCTGTCTTGCGTCTTTGAAAGTAGAGAGAAAAAGGAGACAATCTTTTTGCATAGTAGTTTGGCTTCTCGCCCGTAAGACATGCCTGAGAACAAGTTAGATTTAATGCGACGCCGTTTAAAGCCAATGGGTGTTTACCTTTCTCGTTCAAGCCAACCATAGTCGCATCAAGACGGTCTGCTGATTGGAACAAGATCTCAACATGATAGATGAAGCGCTTGGCTACAAAGACCCCCTCAACATATGAGCCGTTGCTGACATGAAGCAGCATGTCAGAGATGCACGCAGCAGAAGACTCTTCGAAGGTCGATAAGACACTCCATATGCGGAAGACCTTTTCTTCCATGCGCTCTTCCTCCTCACGGATAAGGTCTCTGCCTGCTGCATCATCTGAGCTTTCAAGCGCAGGCATCGAATCCGTGGGCTGGGCCAATCGCACATTCCAGAATTTGTGTATCATGTAGCACTCGGGGTGCCAATGCTGATTTTGTCCATTTCTAAAGATTTCGACAAACTGTTTTAAAATGGCCGTTTGGCAGCCGTTGCACCGTTGCGCAAACTGTGTTGAATAATGATAATGGCAGTAAACGTTTCCGTCGTGTTCGTAGTAGCTATCTTGGGCGCCGAATATCGTTGAACATAATGAGCAGGTAAAATGATCGACATGGTACTTTCGGTCTAGGGCGGTGATGTATGAGCCACGGAGCGCTCCCCCGCATTGATAGCAAAGGAGGCCGAGTCGGCGGAAGTAGTCGGTCTCGCACAGGGGATATTGGCCCCGGCCGTTTTCGTCCTCAGCCGGGAAGAACTTTGAAGCTACTATTTCACCACAGTCCTACAAGTTGAGCAGGTTAGTCTCCGTCTGTCGTAAAAGTGAGATGGGGGACGGCTGGGAATTCGCACCTGACACTTGAAACAGTCAAGATGGAATGTTCCATCAAGAGCTCGCACAAATTGGCCCGTCAAGGGCTCCCCGCAGGCCTGGCATGTCCTCGTCTGCCCGCTGGCAGACCTTCCTCCTCGCCCTCGCGACCTGTTCCGTTCAGCACTTTTGCGGGGCGGCTGGTCCTCGGCCCATCCTGGAGGATTGGGGGTGCCAGGAGCTGAGGCGGGCGGTCGCGGTCTATAATTGTTATTGTCAGGTGTTCGGGCTCTGTAGCTGCCGTTTTGCCAGTTTGAATCAGCATGCGGGGGCATGTCCTGAGCGTGATATTCGTGGGAGTGGTCGCCATGGCTGTGTTCGCCGAGCATGGCGTCGTCGTAGCTCGACGCCATCGTGAGAAGCAATCCAGGTCGTCAAGATTCGCAATACCCCCTCCTCACTCCAGACCAATCAAGCGCGAATAGTGTATCAACACCAAGTTTCCAACAGAGATCGGCGGATGTTTGCAGCGGTCGGCATCAGCACCAGCTGAGGGAGGCGGCGACGGCGGCAGTAGCAGCAGCAGCAGCAGAAGAAGTAGAAGCAGCAATGACTATGTCGAGGTCAATTGGCGTGATTGGGCAAACAATTCAGTAGACGATAAGAAGCGGTATCGGTCGAGGAAGAGATGTGATCGAGTCCGTTTTGGTGTTCGTGTGACTAGAGCCAACATAAGCCCGCCCAGTTCGGACTGGGATAATAGAGGCGGCGGGAGGAGCAGGTCGGTGGCAGTGAAGAAGCAATCCAACACCAGACAGCTAAGACCCGGTAGACTTAGTACCTTGTGTTGAGAGAGGCTGGAGCATGTAGTCTATTGTATAAACGGCGACGCTGCAGCGGAGAAGAAAAACAAGAGACAATGGAAGAAGATGCGATCGGATCGATACAAGGCGCGGCGCAGCGCGTCTACGGCGGCGTAGGATGAAGGAGCGTGGGAGTAAAATCGAGGCCTATCGTGAGAGAATAAAGTGAAGTCGGGCAAGGTAAAGTGAGGTACGGTGTATGTAGGTATGGAGTAGATAGCAGGAGGCGCCTGGTGGTAGGGGAGCTGAAGTGCAGGTCGGGTGGAAACTGGCAGTGGTGGTGGTAGTGGATAACCCAGGGCCCCCGTGGATTGAGGACAAGACCTCCTGGTCAGAGACTGGAGGTAGGTACCTATTCTGCATAGGGGATTAGCAGCCAGGCTGCGGTACCCGTGGGACCTCTAAATACGGCCTACTAGGTGCTGTCTAGGGGCAAAGGGTCGAGGTCGGGTACTGGTGGATGCACCTTGGCGGGGAAGAGTACCTTTGACGAGAGATTCTGTGCTAGATCAGCTGCCTCTACCGTACTAATAAGGGACTGAAGCTAATTAATAAAAGACATCATAGGCTCAGGAAGGACAAGGCGGGCACTATCGGGGCAAGTCTTGAGGTGGGCGATCGGATAGTAGCAGCTGCAGCGAGTAATAGTAGTAGGCAAGCCTTAAACTTGAAAGACTTGAACATAAGACCTAATGTCGTTAAAAAGTTCGGAGTACATGCAGAGTACATTTGACTCAATTTCAATGGCAAATGCTGATGCCAATGAATTTACAAGGTACCGCTGCCTTATGCAAATGATGGGCTTGACCAAGGCTCAACGAACGAGATGTGAGATGCGAGATGCTGGTGGACTCAGATGGGGGGCATAGAGTGGACCCTATTGTATTAGGGGCGTTTGAACACCCGTACATGGAGATAATTTACTGCAATTTCCAGGCCATGAGGATCCACGTCGAACCTACCTGGGTGAAGTCTTGAGGATGCTGAGGGTTCTATTAGTATTAGTTCACGATCCATACGCTATAAAACAAAAATTAACGGTGAATGAATGTTTCGAAACTCGCGCTCATCCTTCCTCAGGTGCAGGTGTAAATGCAGATGCAGATGCAGATGCAGGTCGCCGTCAGCACATCCTTCGAAGGATATTATTAGGCACTCACTCTGTCACTCTGTCACTCTACCATGGTGTACGGATAAGATCCCAGGTCAGATTCATCACTAGTCCAGGCAATCATGATGATGAGCCGTTTGGGATCTTGCCTCTTGAGTAAGTCCTACAGATTTTCTCTCTCTGCTATTGGATAAGGAGAAGGGGGCGAGATTGAGAATTCCTTATTGTCATCAAATATTAGGGTCCATCTCCATGGATTGGATATGGATGTCACTCAAGCAACTGCCTGGGTGCGGGAAGATTAATTACAGTCACATACCTCCTTGACTCGGAGAGAGAATAATGAACCCCAGAGCTTAAGGTACTATCCACTAGACTACTGGACCACTGGACATTGCTGGGAATGTCTCCGCCTGAAGTCAGCCTGAGCCTCTAACCAGGTAGGTAGTAACAAATACGTGCTATCCGTACAGAGTACTCCGTGGCAATATGAGCAATGATCCAACCTTGACCTGGGAACTCCATAGAAGTATAATGTATTATCCTAGGTATCATGGTCAAAGCTGTCGCTAGACAAAAAAAAACATGGCTTACAGTATCAGTCTACCAATACAGTACCACCTTGTTTCTTAGTTCTTACGACGGTGAGTTTATGAGGACATTCCAATCCCCAGATTCCTCCCCCCTTTAAGCCCAGGGGACATGCATCCATTTACTGTGGTGATCGAAACAGGCTAACAAAAACTGCTTAACCACTCGTAGAAGAGAATAAAAAAGACATGTGCCTCAAGAGAAGAGGGTCAAGACTCAAAAGGAAGGAAGCACAGTCAGATTTGTTTTGACTTGCTATTTGCAATGCGCTACTGCAAATAACCTTGGAACCTTGCCGTCTTTGAAATTGCTGCAATGAAGATCTCATCACGTGTGGTCTTGGAGGTGTGGAGGAGTCCAGGAGAGGAAGAGAAGGGGGGGCCACGTCCGAGAATGCCAACACAATCTCATGCACTAGACAGCTGTCCAAGGAAATGTCGGCAATGGGAATAAATGCCATGATCGTCAAAGACTTTATGCTGTACGGTCAACGGGCAATATGGAGATGTTGATTATAGGAGAGGATTGATATATGTAGATGTTCAGCAAGCGGTAGGTAATATATATAAGAATTACAATTAACGTATGCTATGAGTAATTACGGCTACCTGCATAAGAAAACCAGCATAAACAATGCCAACATCGTTTCAAAGTGCGCATCGAAAAAGCCTAGAAACACGCATTGCTAATGCTCATCCACTCGCGTACAAAATCAAAACAATACAATGTGACAATGACAGTGACAGCATACTCCATGTTTCCATGACCCAATCCAGTCGAATCCATAAGATTGCTCCACAATCTTCCCGTCAACCCCCCGTCTTGTCAGCATCAGGCCGGCCCTGGTATCTTGCTAGACGTCTCCAGAGTGTTGATATACACTGCACGTGCAAGCTGAATGTGGTATCTGAAATCTCAGCTCAAGGCATTGATCATCTTTAGATACGCTCAAGCATGCACCAACTCTTTGAGTCTCTTCTCAATCTTCTGTCGGCCTTCAAGGGTATTCCAGACCTCGTGAGGCGCCCCGTCGACAATGTCCCAGCTCTTCAAGTTCTTGGTCAGCTTCGTCAAGTCGCGCTGCTTCTTCTCCCATGTATGGCTATCTTTGATGTGCTTTCCGGAGCTGATGACAACAAGCGGGGTATCCTTGTCCTGGATTTGACGGCTGGTCTGCGCATCTCGTCGGGTGAAGGAGCCGGCCACGAGGCTTTCCTGCAACTTGGCAAAGATGAACTTGCCATTTTGTTGAGCTGATCGTCCGTAAACTCGGTCTCGGCTTGTTCGTCCGCGAAAGACAGCACCAGGCAGTCGGTCCAAGCCGAGTGGAGAAATAACGCCCCAGAGCCAAAGAATGAATCCGCGACCGGGCGATGCGACTTCGTCGAGGAGATCCTCATGAAGGGGATCGACGAGGAGCAGACCTTTGACATGATCTCCATGGCGGGCCGAAAAGACTCTCGAATAGATCGATCCAATGCCAGCACTTGCAAGAATCCAAGGTCCGCTCTCACCAGCGCTGGCAAGAGCCTCGCTGAGTGTGTCGACTACGAAGCCTGCTGATGAAGGTGATGGTGCATTGTCTGACCAGCCGTAGCCAGGACGGTCGGCAAAGCAATATCGTGAGATGGATCCATTCTTGACGGCGTTGTCGGCAAAGTTCCAAAATTCGTATTCGACAGTTCGCTCGCCAGCCTCGAACAGAACGGTAGGCAGCTCGTTACCCTTGGAATCGGTCTTGTTGCCGTGGCAGTAAACGTGAATGCGGTATTTGCCGTTGTCGACCAAGTGCAGCTTTCCTGGGTGTGACACACCTGCGTCGAGGGCTCGGAGGATAATGGTCAATGTGATGAGGAACACAGCTACTGACATGATGGCATAGGCAACAGTTGAGATCATCACCTCGGACCACTCGAAAAGAGTTCTTCGGGTCTCAGCTCGGCCGGTCAATCGCTGCTCTTCCTCGGCCTTGCCCCATTTCACGGTGCGATCAACCAACAGAGTCCAGAGGCTGGTGAGCAGAGCCCAGATGACACTAGTGGCGCCAACCCAGCTCTCCTCATATCGAGTCTTTTGCACAGACAAGATGAGAACCACATCAAGGAGGATAATACCCTACCTGGAGCGTGAGTATGAACGGTAATATTCGGCGGGAATTAATCAAACTTACCGACAGGAAGATGGCCAAAATTCTTACGGACTTTGATGGTACCTCAAAGAACAGAAGAGTAAAGGTGAGGTTCACGAGCGTCCATGTTGCGAAGCCAAAGGCGAACCAGGGACTACCGCGAGTTCCGATACCAGGTGGCGTCACGAAGGTAGACACAAGAAGCAGGATCCACCAGACGAGAGTTATCAATGTAAAGGCAATGGTCAAGTATCGCAGAGCGCGAATGCTCCATAGATTGTAGGGAGAGACTGCGGGATCATCGGGGGCAAGATAACCGGCCTGAGTCGAATCGACGCGATTTGGGAGCAGCCGAGTATGCTCATCTGGAATAGCTCGTTCACCATCTTGGGGATCATAGGCAGCGCCATTTGCGCCGTTCGGTCGCCTTTCGCCGCGCTCTTCACTCAAGTCCCTCTTGGGGGATGAGAAGAGAGGCATGTTGAGACAGGGTTGAGTTTGTGTGTGAGAGAGGGGATAGGGAAAGAGAGTATGAGGTGAATTCTTCAGTCGATGTTACAATCGTGATGATGCTTCGCGTTGTTCGTGAGAGGAACGTATTGTGGTTTATACACCTTTTCGCAACAACAGATCAACAGTCGTACAAGAATTAAGCAACATTCACAGAAAAAGCCCCTTCAGGTCGAATTCTTCAGATCCAAAAACCAAATCAACAAACCTGCCTCCCCAAGGGCTGTATATAAAGCGAGAGCCCAAAGACTAGCTAAACCAACTGCAGAAGCGTCGAGGAATCCATGATGAAGGGGCTAAAAGATAGAGTACGTCATATCGTAGCCATTCCAGCTGGCCAAGTCGCCAATCATCACCTGCTAGCGGTACACAAAGCAGGACAAGGGGATCACTAGCGTAGACACAAGCTTCCGGTAGATGGAGCTTGGAGCTGAAGCTCGGGCTCTTGGCTTTTTGTGTCGATCATAACACACTTTTTGAGGTGAATCAACCGTTGTTTGCGGTCATGGGAGAAAAGGAACGCAAATGTTACATACATCTTGGCTTGCTCAATGGTGTGCATAATACACAGGGGACTGTCCCATACATTAAATAACCCTCTAATCAAGGGCAGAAGAAAAGAGGCCTCATCTGATATCTCCCAATTGATTGCGCAACAATAGATAATATGTAATCACTTTTCTTAGCCTCGCCCGAATTCGCTCGGCATCGGCATCACCCGAGTCTCCCTGATGACAGCCACACAGCATCATGATGAGCGTCCAGCTCTTTCACATGGCCATTTCATGTTGCACAAGAAACAGGAATTACTTGAACCTTTATTCCTGCCAAGGGATATTTCCCCCCATACCCCGTCGCGTCTACAGCGCTTAACAGCTTTGTACTTCACAATCTCGATTGTACTCCGAGCTTAACCATATATAACACTTCGGGTTCCAGGTTCGTTAGACCATGTTTCACTGACGGCAAACACTTGTCACCAATCGTCATTTCACAGAAGAGGCATTCGCTAATAATAGTAATAATCATTTTCACCTCAGTCATTGCAGAGTTGAAACAAGATATCAGCTAAGCTCAGTCGCTGATAATTGATAGGTATTACAACTAAGTAGTCAAACAAAAAGTGGTTAGAGGCCAGTCAAATGTAGGCCAAGTATATCCCAACTCCATAAATCACCATAGGGTATGAACATCCATATCTATCTCTTTTCGTTTTCGACCAGACCCTCGACCAATTCCAGCACGCTCGCTTATGATATAGGAAATAAATCATCCAAAGGTCGTCTCTCCCATGGAGCCATTCGTTGTAACACATTAGGTTCCATCATATATTGCCGACTTCAAGAGTCCCAAGGAGTAACAGGGTTATACTCCTTGGCACTTGGAGCCGTGTTGATGCTGATGCTGCTCGACACCGAATGAGATCCCTGGCTCGATCCCGAATAAGACTGTGCCATTTCTCGCTGTTGCCGTGCACGCTCAAAGGCCTTTTCTGGGCTTGGTCCTCGAGTAGAAGTGATGGCGTTTTCGGGTATTTTTTCGATCGGTAGGTGCAGCTTCACCGCGGCTTGGGGATCCTTCATGTCGATGCCGTGCCGTCTGAACGTGTTCTTCTTCTGCTCCTTCATCGCCTGTGCCGAAGGTTCGCTCACGGACAGCCATTCTTTAACGTGATTCAACCATCTGGATTTCCCTGTCTTGGACTTGTTCGTGCCTGTTGATGACATGGAAGTGCGTGGTTGCTCACTTCCGCCGCTGATAGAAGGGTCGTATTCAAGCGTTGGGGATCGTGGTATGAAGGCCGATGACCGGGGACTGATAAAACTGTCGCTAGGCGATCTGGTAGTAGGAGACATTTTTGCTGCTGTTGTCCTAGTACTGGAAAAGCAGTTGGTTGTGATGTTGGTTGATATTGGAGTAGGCTTTCTTATACCCAAGAGTTGGGTCGACTTGGTAAAACAATACACTTGGGAGGAAGGAAACTGCGTCTTCAAGTACTATTACCAACAATACTATTCGTAACGGGCCTTGATATACGGATGATCGAATGTGTTGAGCGTATCTGAAATAGGCATAGTCTTTCGCGTCAAAGAACCCTCTCGTGATTGCCAAGGGATGGTTTTCGCCTCTCAAGACTTTGATGCCGTAACAGCCGTTACCCTCAAAAGAACAAAAGAACACCCGAATACCGTTTTTGAGGAATGCAGGAACAAATTCAACAGCCGCGGGCGTATGGCCCCAAGCCTTTGGCGTTGGACGTCAACGGCGGTAGTCGTGGATGATGCAAGTGCACGACTCGTGCAACACGTCAAAGGAAACAATGCCGACGGCAACTAGAGGATCGACGGACGGATGGAATGTTTAACTGCACTATTGCTTTTGAGAGAGACGGGAGAAAAAAAGAACGATAGGCAGCGAGGCTATTGACTGGATTCTTTCGAGTTGAGATTGAGGAAAAGGTCGGGAAGATGTCAAGAACAGAAAACAAAGAATAAAGAACCGGTCGCCAATAAAAGACGAGGGGATGGCTCATAAAACAGAGAAAGAAGAGAGTTTGAAGAGGGAATCGGTCACATACCGACTGGCCGCACAAATGTGCAATGTACCATACCGCCCTTGTCAACGGCCATAGTAAAGATAGTGTCACGAAAGCCTGCGGCCGGGCCATCCAAAAGTACATTCAAAAGGTACTATTAGGTTTACTTTTGCATCCATTACCTTACCCACACCCTCGTCTGTTTGTCCCAAGCCTCCGGCGTCACTACCGCATGCGATCTTGGCCAAGACAGAGCTGAAGAGCTGAAAATTGTGCACAAAAGCTGTTGATTGGTTCACGCCGGGCATGAGACCGAGAACCTCCTTGCGGAATGATGCAACGGGCGAGTTCCTCTGGCGGCGTCCACCAACACATTCTAGACAGTCTGGGCAATGTATCCGTAGCGTCTGATGAGATGTGAGTTGGGTATCCCAGCTAGTGGCTTTTAACGGTGGTTTCAACAATGTGTCCCAGAGACTAAAACACGAAAGGCCTGCTTTGGTTTAACACTCAAATGCCGAACTGCCAGGCGCCACAGTATTGGTCTTGATTGTGTGTTTTTTTTTGCCTCGCCGGCTTCTGAGGCCGAGCCTTCAAACTGCTTCGAGGTCTCGACCCGAGAATACGGTTTTTAATAATAAACAGTCAAGAGATGTCAGACGCCTTCTTGCGACGATCTTTGACCAGATCGGACACATTAACGTTGCTTTTGCGGCAAAAAGACGCATTAGTGCTTGTGTGCCCAACAGTCCCTCCATCAGGTGACACGCAGGAAGCAATTGTGCCTGCGCTGATCAGTTACCAAGGTTTGGATAGCCATGAACCTTTCTTTCTTTCTTTCTTTCTTTTCGTAAGACCCATGGCGAGTTAAGCTTCTGCATGTACCAGTTCCCATGCATTTGGTTATAAAACGTACTACCAGCCAAATCAATAAAACACACGCCTCGCACAGCACAACAGAGTTTGCTACACCACCACTAAGCCACCACTACTCCATTAGATGTGGGTATTCGCGGATTGCTCTAGCCTCTACCGTAGCAGAGTTTACCGTCTTCCACTTTTGTCCTGGTGCCCCTGACTACTACCAACGTCTTCACTACGGGGTTACACTTGTTGTCCACTTTTTAGAATTACCAATATCTAAAGACTCAATCTCACCATGGCAAAAGTAAGAATGCCATCCCCTGTGTGCACAAGGCATAAGCAGCCGTGGATATATAGCCCCCTGATGCATGTGGGTGTTCATGTAGAAGGTCTAGATCTGTCTTGGTGATATCAAGCCGGACAAAGGCAGACCAGGTACTCCGTATACCTCGGTCCCTTGCTTGAACACAAAGCATTTTCAAAAACTTGGTAGGAGGAGATCGACACACCTAGGTCAAACATGCAGATTTCGTTGCCCAATGGTAATATAGGCATCCATATAGATACTCGAGCTTTTTCTTAGTATCGAAGCCGCAGGATATCCTCCAGTCCAGAACTACGGGAGGATACCTAGAATACGCATGTCTTTCCACTATATCAATGCTGTGACTGGTCGAAGCCCGACAATAGAGATGTTGTGCCTCCAAAGTCTCGGCTGACAGCCAGCCATCCACTTCTGTCTAACAGGGCGGCTCCATGACATGGTTGCAGACGTTCATGCATGTGTTCATACACAACATATACTCGTCGTTATAACTCTGTGTTTCTCATTTACCCCCATACGGGCGTATTGTAACATTAAAATCACGCTTGTTACCATTTGCCTTTGTGCTTATGTTCACCACCAGAAATGAAATAAAAATCATGTCTGACACGGGTAATTTACGAGATGGTCTGTGCTCAAATGGCATCGAAGCTGCAGAGATCTTGTCCGATCGCTGAAAAGTGGAGAAGGTCTGAGATCCATCTTCGGCCATTTTCAGCAGGGTCCACCCTGACAGTCTCGAGTCTGGACCTCCTTCCCTGTTTACTCTTTACTCCGCTCGCCCAAAACACACGGAAACTGAAACGTTCAGAAGCCTCATACCTAACACCAGCTCAAAGTGTCAAAAATTGGCATGTCCAATACGCTTTGATATACTGCAAATGCTTCTTATCACAATTCACATCAACTCGAGCACTAAATCCTGGCCCAGAGTTTGGCACAGTGCATATATGGCCATCTCTTGATCTTTCTTCACTGTACAGCGTCTAACTCATCACGCGTCTGACTAGCCCGCCAGAAGCTACTGTGGTTGGAGTTCGAGGCGGCATATTATTAGGTACTAATTACAGTGTCACAAAGCTAGGAACCTAGCAGCATACATACCTAGATACCTACCAACGTATCTTGTTGCGACGTCTATACCCTTCACCCTTCGTCTACGAAGCGTCTCGGTCCCGGTCCGTTCCTCTAATTCCTCTGATTTGTCCCGCCCGGCGCTTTTGTTCTACTTGGCCATTGGCTCCACCCCCGTCGCCGCTATCGTCCGACCCAGTCCCGGACCTCTGCCGTGACCTCTCCGTTCTTCGGTGCCTAGCTCCCGCACTTGTTCAAGGTCTCTCAACGTCTCTCGCCGAGTCAACAAAGCAAACATTCACCGCGGCGCAACTCAATCATGCCCGCTCTCACAGTCAACACCGACAACCCCCCTGCCAACCCTCCTTCCCCAACCCGACCGCCTATCTCTCCCATCACTCCTCCGTTACGTCCAACGCAACTTCCCGGGACAGAAGCCGCCAGCGCCGCCAGTCGCTCAAGTCTTGCGCATTCGCAGCCAGACCAGACTGGCATACCCCCACCGGCGCCCCAACCGATAGCCTTCCATTCAAACCCGGACGTTATTGCGCTCAAGTCTGCGATTTCTATCTTGCAGATACAGCGACAGCGCGCCACTGCAGACATTCAAGCTCTTAGTCGCGCAAAGGATGAGGCTGTCCACAATCCTGAGGCCTTTATAAGGGACCTTGCCACCGGCAAAATCAACGCGCCTGCGAACGGCGATAGCGACAGCGACGATGACGACGACAACGATAACGACGATGCGGAGATGGGCGGCCAAAGCGCTGATGCACAGAAAGGCCCCGGTCTAGGTTCCTTCAGCCAGCGCATCACTACCGAACCACCAGCATGGGCGAATATCCCTCAGCCGCAGAATGTTGTTCGTTGCCCACCTATAAACTGGTCACAGTATGCCGTCGTCGGCGATTCCCTCGACAAGCTTCACCATGAGCAAGTCACACGTCCAAACCAAGGCACACCAGCCAGCGTGGGCGCAAATGGCATGTACGAGTTTAGAGGTGAAGGAAAACAAGAGAGATATCAAGGTGTTGCGGCGCCCTATGCCCCAACTCAAGATCGTTTGAACAAGAAGCCCAAGAGCAGAAAGTCGTAGGAGATAATGACACAATTACACGATGATGTTATGAAAGGGTTATTATTACGTGGGGCATCAGTACCATCTTTCAGCGAGTCCTTTCCGTGGTGGATTTATCCCATTCATATCGTGGCGTTAACTTATAAATGGAATGGCGTTTCAGAGGGTATCAGCAATATACCACAATGTTGCAATTTAGTATTTGGTCCGTCTAGGTAAACATCTGGTAGAAAGAAACAAGAAAGGACCTTTGGAAATATGCGAGCGCACACTACCACCGTGAAATGACTATGACCCTCCCTCATTACTCGATGGATAACGGAGGTACCTAGGTGGATGTGTATAAAGAGCAGTGCTGAAATCAAGGTTTCATTTATACGGCAGATTATTAATAATAATTAAACGCCGGCGTATCAGTTGCATCGCAGTTCAGTCCAAGGCGGAAAACAAATACGCCACAGCGAGATCTTTAAGGAGGCTACAGCGGCTTATGTGGCCATATTGTCTGCTGCGTTTACCTAATACCTAGGTAGATCAAGTCGATCATATGAAAAGAAATGGCACAATCCTCAGTTCACGCCGATCCATCGTGTCCGTCTTGTCCGATAGACCTTAACGCCATTTGAATCCGATAATCCCTCGATATTTCCCCATATACGCCTCCCTTGAAATTTGCAAGTCAATCCCTAAACCAAGCACGACAGAGTAGTCGAATTATTCTGGAAAGTCCCTGTGTAACGAGGTTAGTTCACTTTTTCTGTAGTCATGCGGACAGAAAACTTACTCCATACTCTGCTGCACTGATCGACGAAGACGCCGGTTGTACTTTTTCTTGTCATCTGGGCCTCCGCCCCAATACATCTTCGTAGCCTCAGGGTTAACAATCTTGCGAGGGTCGTAGGCGGGTTCATCGTCTTCAAGAATGGCAAACACAGCCTCAATATGCGATCGGACGTCTTCCCTCTTGCTGGGGTTCGGCGCGTAACAGGCTGTGCCATCTGCTGCGATATGGTGGTGGAAGATCTTTGTCTCGAACTTGACTCGAGGCTGCTCCTCGGGAAAGCGAATGCTGAAATTCATCTTGATCCTAAACAAACCTCCGTCCAGGTTGGTCATAGGGCGCCCAAAATAGGTTACCGCCCAAACGAAAGGGTTCTCTTTTTCAAGGAAGACATCATGCGGCATATCACTTCTTTTTAACGCCTCTACAACTTGCTCGAACTGGTGTTGAAGGTTGACAGCAACAGTAGTCTCCCGTATTTTGGCGTTCAGGCCCTCCGCGGCCCAATCCTGAGTTTCCCCATCGATCGCGGCCTTGATAGTGTGCAGGCGCCGCTCCAGCTCAGGATAGTTGAATTTGCCATCCATGGAGTTGTTGCCCGGTGTTTCAAATGGCATCCTCTCGAATGTCTGGTTGGGTTTGGTTTCCGACTTGCCTTTCTCGATGGCTGCCAAGTATGACTCGAAGTACCACAGGAATCGGCGTTTGCACAGGTCTTTGAATGGTTCAAATGGTATAGCAGACTCGTCGATGTCCGCATCCTCCATATCACTCACTGCTGATGCATTTGACTGCTGGGAGCCACTCGCGTTGAGTCCAAGATAGCCTTCCAGGCGTTGGATGACACTGATACGCAATGTCTCGTGACGAATCTAGCAAGTCAGATAGTTGGTTTCCATGGTAGTATGCAGTCACGAACCTTTTGGACGTAATCCTTCTGAGCTTTTTTATCGAATTCCTCATGGGCGTCTTCAAACCCTGGTTCGTTTTCGTAAGGATTGGAAGAAAGAAGACTTTGGATGGACAGCAGGATAGACTCCAGTCCTTGAGCTGAAGACCACTCCTCTCCACGTTCTCCACGCCATGTACTAATATTGGTCAGTTCGTTGTCCAGGTATATGGTGCAGTTTCCAATACCCTAAGATAGATCTAAGAACTTTAGTTTATATCATCAATAGTAGGTGATCCGAGATGACTTACAGGCAGACTTTGCCATTACTGTAAACATTTGGGTTGAAGCGACAACGTCCCCCATTTGTTGTGACACAAACTACACTCGGGGATTTGGATGGATAATCTGTCACCGAGAATAAGACTAAGCTTTGTCGTGGAAGGGGGAGATTCAACCTTTGTGAAACCGAATGGCAAACTATCATCTGAAGTCAGTCGATTGCATCGCCAGAGTAAGCAAACGGGCTCATGCTAACCTCAAAGAACCCAAATTCGTACGGGGTCTCGTGAGGGCCCACGATTAAAGCCTTCACATTACGGACATCGATGTCGCGACATGCGACAGCGAGTGCTATAATATGATATCATAGTGTGTCAGCTGGTGTTCTTCTAGATGGAATCATATGCTAATGTGAGGGTGGCATACACAAATCGCAGTTTTTCTGAATCTCTCCAAGCTCCTTGTTATTGTATTAGTGTCTTATCATGAGGCTGAAATGGTGAACAAAGGGATGGTGGGAGTGCAGGCGGATGCGGGGCAGCCAACCTTGGAGATGCGGATAATGGACTGGTCCATGGCGCCTCGTGCGTTGCAGTTCGGATATTGGTATCTAGAAGTGAGATTTTATTGCCAATAACGACGCACATGGACAGATCGCGATCGAAATCTGAGTTGGGGCTGATGGTGTTAAGTCTTTGATAGAGTGAGGTGAGTGTGGATGTTGTAGTTGCGTGGTGGGATGAGTAGGCACGTAGGTATCGTTTAAGCCGAGCGCGGGAGGAAAGTGGGGAGGCAACAGCTTCTTTGGGGCAGGCAGCTACAACTTCACCACTACATTAGTACCTAATGCCATCATACCTGTCACTATAGATGCATCAGTAGGTACCTACCTTAGTTAGTAGTTATTGCTGGATTATACATATGTATTCATTCCTTTGTCTTATCAACATCGTGGTATTCTCGCTTGTTATTCATCAAGCCTGTAATTCTCTTTAACAATGAGGAACTGGGGATCCTGCATATACAGGATAGGTGCATCAGCTATTCACTACCTACCTACGCAATGAGGACTCAACAAGACACTTAATTGCTTCTCATGAAGCCTTTGTTCCGTTGTTTGTCTAGGTAGACTCTCATTTAGTGTTTTAGCCACGAAATACATCTTAACTCTGAATAACCTTTTCATTTAGCCCTCCCGTATGGATATCTCTTATAGTTCAGTATCAATTAGTGACCTTCGTTGTCAACGCCACGCCCTTTGTTGCTTTTTTTCCCCGTTCGTTCATATTACTACTAATTGGAGATATCTAATTATAAGTGTGAACACATGGGAAAATCCAGGGTATTGTCGTTGATTCAAAGCCGGCGACAAAGGTCCCCCCTCCACCAAACTGATGCGTATATACTTGAATCGTTCTATTCCATTTCGGCAGTATCACACCTGGATATGTACGTTACTAACTAGTTTTATAGATTCCTGGAAAATAACTAATATCAAATTAAAGGCACGAATGGTAAACTAATGACCAGCTGCCCGATAATCCAAGCATAACTCTTCTTTACATGCTTTTGAACCAGACAATTAAGCCTGCCCGCCTACCCGATACTGTGAAGGAGTGGGGCCAGCTAACGGGATCACCGCGGGGTTCAGGTGCTGCAACCTAACGTTAGCGGTTGCCATTAGTGACGCGCTGCGTGTTTCCTTACGCGTAAATTGATTTTCCTGAGCTTGCCATCAATTGATGCAATTTGGTGAATTTGATATCTCCATTCAGCACACCCCGATAACTCCGTTTTGTGATTGAACGCCTATCACGTACGACTTGAATCTCGAGCAAAAACTTAAATCGAGATGGCTAGCTTTTTCGACCTCAAAGCCAGAAAGGCTGCAGCAGCTGCCAATGGCAATGCGGACCAAAAACAGGACAAGCCTGCTAATGCTCGAACCCAACCTTGGGTCGAGAAGTAGTATGTTGATTTCAGGACAGAAGCTGAACCACAAAGCTGACCAGTTGCAGTCGACCAAAGACACTCAGCGATGTTACCGCCCAGGACCACACTGTCGACGTGCTCCAAAGGACACTTCAATCTTCCAACGTGCGATCATCTCGCTCCACCACCGAGACTCCTGAATACTAATTCTCTCTAGCTGCCTCACATGTTGTTCTACGGGCCTCCCGGTACAGGCAAAACCTCGACAGTCCTCGCACTGGCCAAAGAACTTTATGGTCCCGAAATGATCAAATCGAGAGTCCTCGAGCTCAACGCCTCCGACGAGCGTGGTATCTCCATTGTCCGAGAAAAGGTCAAGAACTTTGCGCGAATGCAATTGACCAATGCGGCTCCGGGATACAAGGACAAGTACCCTTGCCCCCCGTTCAAAATCATCATTCTCGACGAGGCCGATTCCATGACACAAGACGCCCAGAGTGCGCTGCGACGAACAATGGAGACATACAGCAAAATCACCCGTTTCTGCCTGATTTGCAACTATGTCACTCGAATTATCGATCCGCTTGCTAGTCGATGCAGCAAATTCCGATTCAAGAGTCTCGACCAGAGCAATGCAAAGAAACGACTGGAGGAAATCGCAGAGAAAGAGGGTGTGCCGCTTGAAGATGGCGCCGTCGATGCACTCATCAAGTGCAGTGAGGGCGATCTTCGAAAGGCTATTACCTACCTGCAAAGTGCCGCCAGGCTTGTTGGCGCCAGCACCGAAAAGGAGACCGACGGCGAAGGGGCAATGGATGTCGACAAGCAGGCGGTTACCGTTAAGATTGTTGAGGACATTGCTGGTGTTATCCCGACCAGTACCATCGATGATCTCGTCAAAGCGATACGTCCAAAGAGCTCGGGATCAACGTTCCAGGGCATTTCTGATGTCATTGAGAAATTGGTTGCAGATGGTTGGAGCGCGGGACAAGTCGTTGGACAGGTAAGTTTGTTGATCGTCTCGAGCCAAGCAACTATTAACATCTTACAGCTTTACCAAGCTTTGACCTACGATGAGACAATTCCCGATGTCCAGAAGAACAAGATTGTCTTGGTCTTTTCAGAGATCGACAAACGGTTAGTCGATGGAGCAGACGAGCACCTGTCTATCCTCGATCTGTCAGTAAGAATATCGGCTATTATGGCGAGAAAATGAGCTCGTGAGCTTGGCATGTATCGCGTTAAATCCAGCACGAAGAACGGAGTTGTGGTCAGATATGGATTGGCGTTTGAACTGGTTCTATACTACCAGACATTTATTGTACTTGACGTTATATAACTCTAATCCTAAACAGTGTCTTCCTGGCCGATTAACCCAAGGTTACCATGTAAACTAGACCATGCATCTTTTGAATGCTCCGCTTCTTTGCTCTTCTCTGTATGTTTTCTCCCCTTGGTTGGCGACTTAGGACCAGCTTCCATCCAGAAATCTTCTGTGGTATCAGCCTGAGCCTCATTTTCATGTGTCACTTCACCCTGTCCCAGAAGCTGGTCGATTTCCTGCAAAGTCTGCATAGAATTCTCCAACGCAAGTTGCCCGCCTTCGACCTGCTCTGCCACATTTTCGAGCGTAGCAATCTTTGCTGAATCTGCAGCTAAAACCCAGGGTTGAACTTTGCCCGTCAATCCTGACCGTTCTTCTGAGCCGAGGAACTCTCCTAGAACCGACCGTCTTCGTGATGACGGTGCCGCAGAGTATGAAGGGAGCAGCTGGCTTTCTTCTTCCAGATGACTAAGTGACTGACAGTTGCTCTTGACTTCCTTGCCGAGGGTCGCGTTAACATGTGACTTTTGTGATATCACGGCCCTTTGTTTTTTGGATAGCGCGAGAAGTGTCTCGATATATGGTGTAAGGAGATATGTGCTGGATGCAGGCTCTGATTCTCCAGCCTGTTGCTTGGTGGCGGATGGCGCCAATACAGGAGCTGCCGAGAAATCGGACCTTTCGCCAACATAGGCAAGAAGAGACCGCCTGGTCGCAAGGTATTTGGCGTACTTCTCTTTTATGTTGTTGAGTTGGGTGTTTATCGTTGCCTGATCCGCCGTTGATTGGTTGTGGCTCTTGGAACCGCTGTCGTCCCCTTCTTCGTCTCCTGAAGCCTTGCTCAGTTCAGTTTCAATCCAGCTAATAAGCTCATTCCGTGTTGTATTTAGAGCATGTAACCTGATGCCGTTGCTAATAACATCGGGGATGCTTTGGGCATTTGTCCTTGTTTCACGGAGCAGTTGTTCTTCTCGCCGTAGGAGAAGTTTTGCTCTTAAGACAGTCTTTTCGAGTTGAGCAACTTGCTCTGTCAAGTCGGTCTTCTGAACGCTCTGCTGTGCTACTAGGCCATTGACCACTTCTTTTGGGACGCTTGGCCGACTCATGGCTTCGTGAAAGACATCCTCGGGATCCAGATATTCAGGTGCAGCGGCAGGTTTCTGCATAAGAGAATCGAGATGACCCTGAACAGCTGATAGTCGGTTCGACTTGGCTTGAAGCTTTAGAAGCGATATCCGTTCTTCCAATAGCTCGTTGCTGGACGATGTATCTTGGGCTGGAGCCGAGGAGGCAATATTTGATTGTGCAATATGTTCATATTTCCGACGCGCATCGACATTGGATTTTAGAGCTTCGATGTATTCTCTGTAGATTCCTTTTGAATTTGGATCTGGAGTTACGTCGCGCGCCGGATCAGCCAGCGACACTGGCTGCTTGATTGGGCCGTCATGAGAACATGTTCCAAGATGTAGTGCTAATACACGCCGAATATAATTGACTTGCTCGCGTGGCTTGATGAATGGATCAAGCGTTTTCTGAAATGCTTCAATGGTCTCAGAAGGATTTGTCATTGTGAATCATTTGTTTGTCGGTGAAAGGGTCTCTAAATTTGGCTGGTTGCTGCGGTCCCAGCGTAAAGTAAATAGACGAGATTCAGCAGCTTCGATTGATTGAGTGTGGCTAGTGTGAGCTTCCATTATCTCGTAACGGCCCAATTGAACACGCAAGAATCATAAGATATACGAGATGCTAATAGATAGAAAGAATTTTACGTATTCAACTACAAAGTCATCTATATCCGTTACAATGATTTCACTTCGGAACGAAAGCACTGCGTGATGATGTATTGCTTGGAGGTTCAGCCACATATGCAACCGCGCCACAAACGCGCTGTAAGCTCCATGCTCCTATCCGAAGCTGGTCTAGCGCATTATCCTGCTAGGCTGAGATCTGAAATTTATGATCGCGACTTGAACTCTCCAACTAAGTGACGATTACAACCAAATTTCAACAACTGCGCATCAATCGCAGAACTTAAAGAGACCTAGGCAGCGGCTAATTACTTCATTTGGTCGCGTTGGTGGCAAACTCATGATTATTTAAAAGCCTAGCGCCCCCAGGCTTTGTCGAGAGCATCGACGTTCTCCTAATAACAACATAATAATCTAGCCACCATGGCCGACGGAAATCGAGATGTGTCGCAGTACAAGTACTCGGCGATGTCGAACCTGGTTCTCCAGGCCGACCGTCGATTTGTCACAAGACGAACTGATGAAGCCACGGGTGATCCAGAGTCGCTCGCCGGGCGCTTGAGTATTCGAGATATGGGTGCTCGAGTCGCACGCGACGACGCGCCGAAACAAAAGAAGCAACCTGGACCTCCTGACATCGAGCGAGGCAGCCTAAGAGAAGGGGAGGATATCCTAGCACGAGAACAGCGCAGACGAAAGGCGGAGGCGCCCCAATCGACCGGTGTTCTCGGCGCCAACGACCTCTTGGTGGAGGGCATCACATACCGACCCCGAACCGCAGCGACGCGAGCGACTTTCGACCTCATTATCACTATAGTAGCCCAAAACCTCGGCGATGTACCACATGAGGTTGTGCGCAGCGCGGCGGATGCTGCTTTGGAGTACCTGAAGGACGACGATTTGAAGGATCTGGATAAGAAGAGAGAAATTGACGACATCTTGGGAGTAACACTAAACCCCAAGCAATTTAATGAGCTTGTGAATCTCGGCAAGAAGATTACAGATTACGACGCCCAGGACGACGACGACGACGTTGCTATGGGAGGTGCCGATGGCGACGATGCTGAAATAGACGAACGCCAAGGTGTCGCAGTTGCTTTCGATGAAGACGATGAGGATGAAGGCGACGGGATTGTTCATGAGGTCCGCGATGAGTCGTCCGAGGATGAAGAGGAGGAGGAAGACAAGGAACAGAGTACCGAAGGCAAGGAGGAAGATGCTGTTGCCGATGTTGGGGATGAGATGATCCTCGACTCAGCGCCTTCAGGAGGTAAACGGGATGAAAAAGAAAAGCACAGCGTACCCGCCCGGGACATCGATGCGTTCTGGCTACAGCGTCAGATTGGAGCTCTATATCCCGATGCTCACGAGCAAACCGACAAAACAAAGGAGGCACTCACAATTCTGTCTGGAGAGCCAGGTGATGATGGTGAGGAGAAGTCTTTGCGTGAAGTTGAGAACGATCTCATGGAGCTTTTTGACTTTGAGCATCACGAACTGGTACAGAAGCTAGTCGAGAACAGGGAGAAGGTCTTCTGGCTTACAAAATTGGCACGAACGGAAACTCCTGAGCAACGCGCTGATGTCGAGCGAGAGATGGGCTCGGAAGGTCTCCATTGGATCCTCAATGAACTCAAGGGCAAGGACACAGCTGATGCCAAGAAGGGAAATATGGACATCAAGATGGACATTGATGTTCCGGCTTCTTTTACTGCCGACGGGCCCAAGACTGAACGTGCCGATGGTCAACTTATTGGTGGACTCCAGCCTCGAAAGCTCATCAACCTCGACAACCTGGTTTTCGATCAAGGAAATCATCTTATGACAAACCCCAAGGTCCGGCTGCCGGAAGGCTCAACAAAGAGAACCTTTAAGGGTTATGAGGAAATCCACATTCCTACACCCAAGAAGCGTAATGAGCCTGGCGATGTTTTGATGCCCATTACCGATATGCCTGAGTGGGCGCGAACCCCTTTCAGTAAGAATCAATCGTTGAACAAGATCCAGTCAAAGTGTTATCCCTCAGCATTTAACGATGATGGAAACATGCTTGTTTGTGCTCCTACTGGTAGTGGAAAGACGAACGTGGGTATGCTCACGATTCTTCGAGAGATTGGAAAGCATCGCAATCCAGAGACTGGCGATATTGATCTCGATGCTTTCAAGATCGTCTGTATCGCTCCCCTCAAGGCTCTTGTCCAGGAACAGGTCGGCAACCTGGGCAACAGACTTGAGCCATATGGTATTCGTGTTGCAGAGTTGACTGGCGATCGTCAGCTTACCAAGCAGCAAATTGCCGAGACACAGATTATCGTCACTACACCTGAGAAGTGGGATGTTATCACCAGAAAGTCCAACGACTTGACTTACACCAATATGGTGCGCCTCATCATTATTGACGAAATCCATTTGCTTCACGATGATCGCGGTCCTGTGCTGGAAAGCATTGTCAGCCGAACTATCCGCAAGACGGAACAGACTGGCGAGCCAGTTCGAATCCTTGGTTTGTCTGCCACACTTCCCAACTACAAAGATGTTGCGAGCTTCTTGCGCGTGAATACGAAGAAGGGCCTCTTCCACTTTGATGGCTCTTACAGACCCTGTCCTTTACGACAGGAGTTTGTTGGTGTCACTGACCGCAAAGCCATCAAGCAGCTAAAGACTATGAACGATGTTTGCTACAACAAGGTTATTGAGCACGTGGGAACAAACCGCAACCAGATGCTTATCTTCGTGCACTCTCGAAAGGAGACCGCCAAGACTGCCCGCTATATTCGGGACAAGGCTGTTGAGTCAGACACGATCCACCAGATCCTTCGTCACGATGCTGGTAGTCGTGAAGTCCTAAGAGAAGCATCTGACATGGCGACTGACCAGGACCTCAAAGACATTCTGCCCTACGGTTTCGGTATTCATCATGCTGGTATGAGCCGAGTTGACAGGACAGATGTCGAGGACCTTTTTGCCCGTGGTGCTATCCAAGTCTTGGTGTGTACGGCTACGCTGGCCTGGGGTGTGAACCTGCCTGCCCATACAGTTATTATCAAGGGTACGCAAGTTTACTCGCCTGAAAAGGGTAGCTGGGTTGAACTCAGTCCTCAGGATGTCCTCCAGATGCTCGGACGTGCCGGTCGACCTCAGTACGACACTTACGGAGAAGGTATCATCATCACAACACAGAGCGAGATGCAGTACTACCTCTCGCTTCTAAATCAGCAGCTGCCAATCGAAAGTCAGTTTGTAAGCAAGCTGGTGGACAACTTGAATGCTGAAGTTGTGCTTGGTAATGTCAGAACCCGTGATGAGGGTGTTGAGTGGCTTGGCTATACATATCTTTTCGTCAGAATGCTCCGCTCCCCTGGTCTTTACCAGGTTGGTGCAGAGTATGAGGACGATGAAGCTCTGGAGCAAAAACGTGTTGACCTGATTCATTCCGCCGCTATGGTTTTGCGGAAGTCAAACCTTATCAAGTACGACGAGAAGACCGGAAAGCTTCAGTCCACAGAGCTTGGTCGAATCGCTTCTCACTACTACATTACATTTGGTTCTATGGAGACTTACAACAACCTTATTCAACCTTCTATCACCACTATTGAGCTCTTCCGCGTCTTTTCTCTGAGTGCCGAATTCAAGTTTATTCCTGTTCGCCAGGATGAAAAGCTTGAGTTGGCTAAGCTACTGGGCCGAGTGCCGATTCCGGTCAAGGAGAGCATTGAGGAGCCTCATGCCAAGATCAACGTGCTTTTGCAAGCGTACATCTCACGCCTCAAGCTCGAGGGCCTGGCTTTGATGGCCGATATGGTATATGTAACACAATCTGCTGGCCGTATCCTGCGTGCTATCTTTGAGATCGCGATGAAGAAGGGCTGGGCTAGTGTCGCCAAGACTGCCTTGGACCTCTGCAAGATGGCTGAGAAGCGCATGTGGCCAACCATGTCTCCTCTGCGCCAGTTTCCCACCTGCCCTAAGAGTGTTGTTCAAAAGGCTGAAAGAATCGATGTGTCTTGGAGTAGCTATTTTGATTTGGATCCTCCTCGTATGGGCGAGCTTCTTGGTCTGCCCCGAGAAGGTCGAACTGTTTGTGGCTTGGTAGCCAAGTTTCCTCGTGTCGAGGTTCAGGCTCAAGTTCAACCCATGACCAGATCGATGTTGCGTGTTGAGCTCAGCATCACTCCTAACTTTGAATGGGATGATTCTATTCATGGTGCTGCAGAAAGCTTCTGGATTCTGGTCGAAGATTGTGATGGAGAAGATATTCTTTTTCACGACACCTTTTTGCTGCGCAAGGAATACGCCCAATCGGAGCAAAACGAGCACATTGTGGACTTTACGGTTCCTATAACAGATCCTATGCCCCCTAATTATTTCGTTTCTGTTGTCTCTGATCGATGGATGCATGCTGAGACCAGACTTCCTGTTCCTTTCCACAAGCTGATCTTGCCTGAGAAGTTCCCTCCTCACACAGAACTTCTCGAGCTTCAACCTCTTCCCGTTTCTGCTCTCAAGGTGTCGAGCTACGTTGACCTCTACCCGTCATGGAAGCAGTTCAATAGGATCCAAACACAAACATTCAACTCGCTCTACAAGACGGATCAGAATGTGTTCATCGGAGCTCCCACAGGCAGCGGCAAGACTGTGTGTGCCGAGTTTGCTATTCTAAGACACTGGACCAAGGGTGAGGCTGGCCGAGCCGTGTATATTGCTCCCTTTCAAGAGCTTGTCGACTCTCGTCTTCAAGATTGGCAGAAGAGGCTCGGCCACCTTAACGGTGGCAAGGAGATTGTAAAGCTCACTGGCGAGACAGCAACTGATCTCAAGCTTCTTGAGAAGGGTGATTTGATATTGGCAACACCAACTCAATGGGATGTGTTGTCTAGACAATGGAAGCGCCGCAAGAACATTCAGACAGTTGAGCTCTTCATTGCCGATGAAGTTCACCTTCTCGGCGGCTCGCAAGGCTACGTGTACGAGACGATCGTCTCTCGCATGCACTACATTCGTACCCAGACCGAGCTGCCCCTGCGAATTGTCGCATTGAGTGTCTCGCTAGCGAATGCCCGGGATATTGGTGAATGGATCGACGCAAAGAAGCATGATACCTACAACTTCAGTCCCCATGTCCGACCAGTGCCCCTGGAGCTTCACCTTCAGTCATTCACCAACACCCATTTCCCATCTCTCATGTTGGCAATGGCCAAACCCACTTATGTGGCCATCACACAAATGTCTCCTGACAAGCCTGCTATGATCTTCGTGCCCAGCCGTAAACAAACTCGAGCAACTGCTCGGGATCTCTTGGCGGCAGCCTTCGCGGATGATGACGAGGACCGTTTCCTTCATGCCGAGGTGGAGCAAATGCAACCTTTGCTTGAGCGTATCAACGAGGAGGCACTTGCTGAAGCTCTCTCGCATGGTGTTGGTTATTACCATGAGGCTCTTAGCCAGAGTGATAAGCGAATTGTTAAGCATCTGTATGATAATGGTGCCATTCAAGTACTTGTTGCCTCTCGGGACGTGTGCTGGGAGCTAAACAGCACTGCTCATTTGGTCATTGTCATGGGCACACAATACTTCGAGGGCCGAGAGCATAGATATGTCGATTACCCTCTTAGCGAGGTGCTGCACATGTTTGGTAAGGCTCTTCGCCCGTCCAAGGATGGTCGTGGCCGTGGTGTTCTCATGCTGCCCCAAGTGAAGCGTGAATACTACAAGAAGTTCCTCAACGAGGCTCTTCCCGTCGAGTCGCATCTGCACAACTACTTGCACGATGTCTTCGTGACGGAGATCAGCACCAAGATGATTGAGTCGGGTGACGATGCGATCAACTGGACCACATTTACCTACTTCTACCGAAGACTACTTGCCAACCCCAGCTATTACAGCTTGACAAGCACAACACATGAGGGTCTAAGCAATTACATGTCTGACTTGGTTGAGACGACTCTGCGTGAGCTCAGCGAATCGAAGATCATTGACTTTGATGAGGAGGATGGATCTGTGGCGCCTCAGAACGCTGCTATGATCGCCGCCTACTACAACATTTCGTACATCACAATGCAGACCTTCTTGCTCTCATTGAGTGTCCGTACAAAGCTTAAGGGTATCATGGAAATTGTCACTTCAGCCACCGAATTTGAGTCGATCCAGATCCGACGTCATGAGGATGGCCTGTTGCGACGCATCTACGACAGAGTCCCTGTCAAGATGTCTGAAGTAGTTTACGAGTCGCCTCACTTCAAATCTTTCGTCCTGCTTCAGGCGCATTTCTCTCGCATGCAGCTGCCAATTGATCTGGCAAAGGATCAGGAGGTCCTGCTATCTAAGGTTCTAAGTCTTCTTAGTGCCATGGTCGACATCCTGTCTTCAGATGGTCATCTCAACGCCATGAGCGCCATGGAGATGTCACAGATGATCGTGCAAGGCATGTGGGATCGAGATAGTCCCCTTAAACAGATTCCTCACTTCTCGACGGAGGTTGTCAAGGCGGCTAATGAGTTTGGGTATGTAACAAGCTATGATTTGGGTGTTGAACCGCGAGCTAACTTTCTTTGCAGAATCAAGGACATTTTCGATTTCATGGAGGCCATGAATCCGGACGAGAATGCCGATTACAACAAACTTGTTAAGCGACTTGGTCTGTCACAAAAGCAACTGGCCGAGGCTGCCAACTTTACAAACGATAAGTACCCCGATCTGGAGCTTGAGCACGAGGTTCTGGGCGAGGACGAGATTAGGGCAGGTGAACCAGCCTACCTGAACATTAAGATTGCTCGCAACTTGGAGGAGGAAGACGGCGAGTATGACTCTACCGTACACGCGCCATTCTACCCCTCCAAGAAGATGGAGAATTGGTGGTTGATTGTCGGTGATGAAAAGACCAAGAGTCTCTTGGCCATCAAGCGAGTGACAATCGGTCGGGAACTCAACGTTCGCCTCGAGTACACTGTACCATCACCGGGTGAGCATGACCTGAAGCTGTTCTTAATGAGTGATAGCTATGTCGGAGTGGACCAAGAGCGGGAGTTTTCGGTTACCGCAGCCGAAGGCATGGACGTGGATGACGATGAAGAGGACGAGGACGAGGACGAAGACGAGGAGTAGAAGCTCGAAGCTCGCTCCAATTACCACCGCGATTGCCAGTGATGGCTTTGTACAATATTACAGACTACGAACGCGAATTTAGGAAGATAATATTCGAACATTACCACTAGGACGATGACATGGGATGTTATATGTGACTGAGATGTGCACTATGAGATGAGTTTCACCAGCTGAAGCTGACTTGTGTGGATGCTCAATGGCGCAACACGAGTAAAAGAGGCGCGAGGGGGTGCGATCAAGTGTTCACAACGCCAAACGCGTCTATCTACGGTTAAACCTACGACGTGACAATTGCCAGTGGGAGGAGGAGTAAGAGGAGGGCCAAGATGCTGAGAAATGAGACTACAGACGCGTCTTACCGTTGATCTCGTATACTAGGGCGTCGAATCAGCGTCGATTACGGAGTACGCGCTGGGCCTTTGATGTTGTTGCGTGTGAGAGGAAGACCCGGGGGTGCCATAGATGGCTGATGACGCCGCTGCCGGCCATTCATTCGCATCACGTGACCCTAATATCTCTTGGTGACGTTTGAAAGTGCTTCCCTTGCTCTTGCTCTTGCTCTTGCTCAGGCCCAGCCCATCAACTCACGCCAGCGTTTTTTTCTCTCGTCACCCCCCAACATCCTAGCACCATTCGAAGAGGCGCATATCAGCATCAATTGCGCATTCAATCTCTAACATAACAACACCATCGCACTACGAATCTTGCGCTCCATCGACGCGCGCAATAAACCACCAGCTACGCGTTCGCCCATCTTTTGCGAGCTGGCATTCCACTTTTGGCTTTTGTGATTTGTGACCAGCGAAATATCATCACCATTGTCGCCATGGCCGACCAGGTCACCGAGAAGCCTGAAGTTAAGGCACCCGCTCCTGATGCGCAGGAAGCACCTGCTGCTGAGAAACCTGCGGAGCAATCGTCGACCGGAGACAACGCCGCCAAGACCGAAGGCGAGGCATCTAAGGAGGATACAAAGGTCGCTCAAGGTAAGTCATGATTAAGATGCATTTTGCGTCTGTTGCGCATTGGGCTGCAGTGTCCTTGAAATCGCGCCCCGATTTCTCGCGTGCTCCATCTCCTCGGCGCGTCCTTCCCTTTGTCAGACCCGTGCTGACCATTTCGCTTCAACAGATACTAAGGAAAGTGGAAACGTAGAGAAACCCACCGAAGACAAAGACGCGACCGAAGCATCAAAGGAGGATTCAAAGCCCGTTGACGATACCGCCGACACCGAAATGAAGGACGCGCCTGAGACCTCGGCTGCTGAGGAGACCAAAGTTGAAAACTCCGCTCCATCTGCCGATGGTGAGACAGCAGCTGAAAACACCGCTGCCGAAACTCCTTCAGCAAAGGGGAAAAATAACCGCCGCAAGTCGACTGGTGGTGCCACCCGCAAGAGTCTGAGCAAGAAGGCCTCCAAGGCGCGTCTCACGCACTTGGATGCCAAGCCTGGAGACCATTTCTTGGTCAAGCTCAAAGGATTCCCTGCCTGGCCCGCCATTATCTGTGACGAGACAATGCTACCTCAAGCGCTGGTCGATAGCCGTCCTGTTGCTGCTGCACGACCTGATGGCTCCTACACCGAGGCATATGCCGATGGTGGCAAACGTGTCAACGACAGAACTTTCCCCGTTATGTACCTTCACACAAACGAATTGTAAGTTGTCGTAAATGATGTTCTTCGGACACTCGCTGACCCGATTACAGCGGCTGGGTGCCTAATACCCTACTTACAGAGCTTCCACCACAGAAGGCTGAGGAGACCATCACTGAGAAGATGCGCAAGGACCTCAAAGAGGCATTCTTACTCGCGGCCGAAAGCAATTCTCTCGAACACTACAAAGACGTGCTTAAGCAATTCCAAGACGAGCTGCTTGCTAAGCAACAGGCTGCCGCGACCCCCAAGAAGTCCAAGAAGGGCAAGGCCAAGGCTGCCGACGAAGATGTTGACATGGAGGATATCGATGATGCTACCGCGGAAAAGCCAAAGGCCAAGAAGCGTAAAGCCGAGGATGACGTGGGCGTGAGCAACCCCACCTTGTGGTTCGTGATTGACAGTATTGACAATTGGAATTTTAGACACCACAGCGACCTGATTCAGTTAAGAAGCCTAAGATCAAGCTTAACACCTCAACCCCCAAAGCAAATGGCACTCCCAAGGCCAAGGAAGAATCTGCAGCCAAAGCTAAGGTCAAGGTTAAGAAGTCTGCCGACAAGAAGACCGAGGGAGCCAAGAAAGCTAAGATGACCCCTGAGGAGCGACGACACCACAAGCAGGTGAGATATACCAGTAATACAATAGTGATGTGCATTGCTGACCCCTTTTATCAGAAAGAAGTCTTGTATCTTCGTCACAAGCTTCAACGGGGGCTTCTCACAAGGGATCAACAACCCCAGGAATCGGAGATGGAGCAAATGTCCGAGTATGTTACTATGCTAGAGAACCTCAAGGACCTCGAGGTGTCCATCATTCGCGCGACAAAGATCAACAAAGTCCTCAAGGCTATCCTGAAGTTGGAGTCAATCCCCCGTGAGGATGAATTTCATTTCAAGAATCGTTCGCAAGTTCTTCTTGACAAGTGGAATGAGCTGCTGGCCACTGAGACCGTAGCCCCTGCTAGCGAGGCCACCAACGGCGTGAATGGCAAGTCGGATGCCAAGGCAGACGACAAGCAGGATGACAGTGGCAAAGAGAACACTGAAGAGCCCAAGTCTGAGACCTCCAAGGCCGACGAGTCCAAGGCTGAGAAAACCGAGGATGGCGAGAAGACTGAGGAAGAGGAGAAGATCCTAGAGACACCACAAGCATCAGCTCCTGAGGAGAAGAAGAACGACGTAAGTACCAATTGTGACGCTCAGGAAGAGTCCAACTAACAAAGATCAAGGCTGTCGCCCCTTCCGAGCCCGTTGAAGCCACGGCTTAGACTTGCTACCTCGTAATGTGGTTCGGCTCATGGTGATTTAGAGCAAATTCTTTCATGGCGTCAGGGTTATGGTTTACCAGTTCTGGTCTTTTCCGTTTCTTTTGCTATTTCTACTGCTATTTTTTTTCTTAAGCAATGGCAAAAGTGACTTCGTCGCGTCTTTCCGGTATCTGTATGAATATCTGCCAAATCAGGTGGCAGAGGTGCGTCACGACTCGCCCGAGTCAGTCATAATGGGCACGTCAGGGACGGAGGCAAGCAATAACTATTTTTCGGGATTGTACAAAGGGCAAAAACAACGATATTGGACCGGGAGACGGTCGTCCAACGTGGGCTTTCCTGGGCCTGAGGGAACAAGGAGATGCCATGCGCATGGACAAACTGGGAGGGGTCATGGAGGTGAAGGTCAAAGAATGAGATGCTTTTCGAGAGGAGGCGTATGAGAAAGTGGATTTGGCCAGCAACAGCATACAGATCATGAACGGGACGAAGAATTAGATGTATTTGAGAGGATGAACTCATGCATTTTCTCGAATAATTGATCGTACACATACTTGCTTCTCCTTGTTCTGTTGTGTCTGTGGTTCATGTCTTGGTGAAGCAGAGACTTAGGTAGGTAGGTAGTGAATGGTGTACTGTAGCTGGTCGTTAGGATACAGTGCGTGATACAGTGCTACTAAACACGTCTACCGTCACAAAACGCGTTGACCTAGAACTTGTATCCGAGCTTCAGGAGCCTCATCTCCAAGACTCTTCTATTTCCTGCACCATAGAGACTTTGAAAATGGCACGTGAAGAGCTCAAACAGGAGACGTACACCCAAGAAGACCACCAGGTAATAGATGACACTGTTCTCATGATTCTGCCCCCTGTTGATTAACGCAGCGAATAGGTCGCCTACATCTTTGACCCTGAAGATGATGGGACACGCCAGAAGCCCGCCAAGCGAAGAAGAGTATCGAAAAAAGCTCAAGATGGCGCGGAATCCATCAAGGACTTGTCATCTTTTGTGCCGCTACTCAATGGTGCCGAGAAACCTGAATTCGTCCAGCTAAGGGAGACGTTATTTCAGGAGAGGTGGGCCAAGATTGATGAACGTATTGAGGTGAGTGAACGAGACCCCTTGGCTCGAATTATTACTGACAAAATTTAGGGAATCCTAAAAACTTCAAATTTGGAAACTCTCCATGAAGTCAGCGAATTCATTAAAGAAGCTGTGACAGATTCGTAAGAACCCAGCCACCCCTGATATATATATGTGTATATATGCTGGACAGCCCCTAATTCTTGTACAGTGGGGATAGAATCCCTTCAGCGTTCATCATCACGGGACCCAACATCGCATCACAGGATCTTCTTTTCCAGCAACTATCAGAGACACTCCAACAAACAACATCGAGCAAGTTTGTTGGTCTACGGTCGTCAGAAGCCACGACACTGAAGGCGACGTTGAAGAAGATTATCCGGGATGTCACGGCCAAGGTTTCCAACGACGAGGACGACGACCTCGAAATGGAAGATGGACGAGAGGTTAGTTTTTCTGAGTCTTTCCATATGATTGTATTGCAATTCTCACACGGTTTAGGGACGAAGGTACCTTGACTACGACCTAGAGGCTTTGCACGCATTTATCAAACCCCAGAATTGCGAGCATGTTTTTGTTGCTTTCCAGGACAGTGAAGGCTTTGATAGCAGTCTGTTGTCAGACCTACTTATTCTCTTCAAGTAAGTCCCCTCTGCCTTCAGATCCAGCCAGCCTGCTAACTGCGTACCTAGCTCCTGGCGTCCACGTATTCCTTTTACACTGCTCTTTGGTATTGCCACATCAGTCGAGCTACTTCAAGCAAGACTTCTCAAGGCTGCGTGCCAGCAAATATATGGAGCTCAGTTCGACGTGATTCAGACTTCAGCCATTCTGGAGACCGTTTTCAAAACAGCTGTGGCAGCATCCGATGCTCCCGTGTTATTGGGACCGTCGCTCCTTCACAGCATGCTAGATCGTCAGCATGATCAAGTCTCCGGTATTCAGACATTTAACATGTCACTAAAGGTGCGCTCTACCCGGCCAAAACGTGGACGAATGATTTCTAACGAGCAACAGTACGCTTATATGTGCCATTTCTACGCAAACCCACTCAGTGTTCTCGAGCATGCTTCAGAACTTCAACCTGAGCACCTCCAAGCTATACGCCATTCAAGCTCGTTCAGAAATCACGTTGAACGAGCAGTCGAAACCGGTAACTTGGACAATGTGGAATACGCGAAACGATTGCTTGAAAACGACGAGTATCTTACTTCACAGGTTCAAGACAGCCTTACGCACCGTCAAGAGCATATCGAGGCATTTTTGCGCGCACTGCTCGTTCTCAGAGAGGCGGAAGGTCAAGATGGTGAGTTCTCGAGAGCCTATGTCGAGGCCATGAATGAGGGTGTTTCGGTCACCGAGAACTCGAGGACCATTGAGAAAGTGCGGCATATGGACATTGGAGAGCTGGTGGCTATGTTGCGTAAAGTAGTCACGATTTTGCGAGATGGAGAGGTTGACCTACTCCTTAGCCCAGGAACGAGGTTACGAGACGTCGAGTTTCGAGATGGGCTAATAAGACAGCTCACCAAGTTGGAGAAGCTACAGTCAAAAGCGCAAGAGCACAACATCATACTGCGAAGCAAGTACAGTGGTCAGATCAAAGTGGCGCGTACCACAGTCATTGCACAGAGGGTCCAATTGAGCCACGACTCTGCTGCGCTTACAGATGAGGACAAGCAACTCACCCAGGCTGTGGACGACATCACGGCGCTGTTGGCCACCCACGTTCAATTTCCCAAGCCTAGCTCTCTTTTGGTGTCGGAAAGCTGGCTGTATGATTCTCGAGCTCCGTCACGGGACGTGTTCGTGCCTCGGCCACGATCTGTTCTAGAACGCAGCCTCGCAAGACCCCACGACTACCTTGCGTGCTCATGCTGCAAGCCAGGCGGCGAAGGTACGCCGGCGACATTGCCAGCCACGGCGCTTTTATATCGCCTCTATACAGAGACTGGAAACCTCATCAACGTGGCAGATCTATGGGCTGCGTTTGCTGCACTGGTGGGCGACGAGGAAACAGACGAACGGAAGTCGCTGGTTATGTTTTACCGTGGACTGGCAGAATTGAGGGCTTTGGGATTCGTCAAAGCGAGCAAGAAGAAAGCGGACCATGTTGCCAAGCTGAAGTGGCTCTAATGAAGGATGCGTTTGCGTTTTGTGTTTGTGTTTGCATCGCATTGGTTGTTAGTTGATGGGGGTTTGGGAGCAAAGAGAGACATGGCGACTAATAAAGACTGGAGAATGAAGACTGCAAGCGCGCGCAATGGGTGAACAAGCGAACGAGATGGGCTCTTTGTAGTTCTGAGAACAGGTTTTTCTTTTGTGTTTTTTTGTTCTCAAGGCCAAGGGATTGGTTAAGCCAATGGCCACAAAGAAAAGTGAAGTGTCGTCAGTGTGAGACAGAGAGAGACAGGTGAGACAGGTGAGACACCAGGTGGCTGGGAGTGGTTGCAGTTACAGACTACAGTTGGTTTAGTACTTTGGTTAATATGGCCAACGCAGCAGAAGAATCCAAGACATGCAGCTAAAAGGTCTTGGGACAGGGGAATTTAGACGCCGGGAGCGGAGGGGAACTGCATGGTACAAAGCATCATGTGAATGGCAAAAGACAACGAATAGTTACGTAGTAGATATGCTAACTACCTAGAGATTGGATGCTATATCGAGATCGAGTATTGGGGTGATTGGCCTGTTAAAGGAGCGAAAGAAGAATTAATGAATGAATTGATCAAAAATGGAAACAAAAGAGAGAAACTCGAGTTCTATTCTATTCAACTTCATTGACCGACTATTGGCCATTGTCTTGATGGGCTCTTTTTGAGTCATGACCACTAAACTTACCTACTAGTCACATTCCACGCCATGCCCATGGTTTGTTTCTGGTGTCTCTCTCTGTCTCTTTGACCCTCTTGTCTCAAACTTCCTTTCTGCTTTCTAGCCTGGGACCAACTAACTTTAGTCCCTTTTTTGGACGGAGCCGGCTTCTTTCTTGTTCAAGCCCCCGCAAGCCCAAGCTTGATCGAGCTCGAGTCTCTGTCTCTCTCTTTACAGACCCCTTTGCCCAGAAACAGCTTTCTCGTCTAGGATAAGTCTAAAAGAAAAAGAGTGAAGGAAGAAGAAAAAAGGGTGTGTGTCAGTAACTTACGTAGTAGTTAGTAGCTTAGTTATGTTCCAAAAATGAGTGAACCGCTTCGGTCACAAAGAAGCCCTCCCCCCTTAAGACTAAGACTGGCTGTTCGCGATCCTAGCTTCTAGTATCGTCCTGTACAAGTAGGGCGGGGGTTCGCTCCAGAAGGTTGTGAAGTCATATTCTGGTTCATGATCTATCAACTGTATCTCTTCTTCTTCGTCTTCGTCTTCGTCTTCGTCTTCGTCTTCATCTCATTCTATTCCTCTTTCTCTTTCTCTTCTTCTTTGCTCTGCCCTGCTCTGCTCTGCTCTGCCGTGCTCATTACTTCTCCTCTCCATCTCCAATCCCGTCTCTTCCCATTCTGGCTAAACCACAAACCTACCAGCCTCTACAGATAAGCCCTTTTACAGCCAAAGTAATCGACTACAAAACTCAAAAGACAAAAGTCTCTGCTGTCATTCACTGCTCGTTCTACGGAGAAGGCCGTTGTTGATAGCTCACCCCGCCAGAGCCAAAGCCAATTCACCATCATCACCACTCATATTCACCGCTGATCACTCTCAAGAGCTTGTGCTGCTGGTCTATACCTAATCAGAAACGTCAATCGTCAGAAAATAAGAGACTGGTTGTTATTGTTGGCTGTTGCCCTACAAAAGCTCGAGTGAGGCTCAACTATCTACTTGCTTCTCAACTCTAATCTTTCTCCTCCTCTACCTCCCACCATTCACTACTACGTTATCACCACCTGCTCGTAACAACTACCGCCATAATGATGCGAGGCGAGATCCCTTCAAGGCACCGCCAGGCTTTCGGTCAGCGACGACTTGCAAAGAACCCAAGTCTCCAGCGCAAGCTCGAGCAGATGGCCCTACCTCTGGCACCTCTCGTCCAGCTCACCACAGGCGCCGTCCATCCGTCATTTCCAACCACCGTCCTCAACTTCTGGCTTCTCACTGACGAGCAGCTCGAGTCGCTGGCTCACTTCTACCACCAAAGGACACCCAACCCTTGGACAAACCAATACCCGTGCCCGGTCAACTGGCGGTCCGATCTGCCTCTCGAGGAGAAGCGTCGCAAGATGGGCAAGTTCATCGGGCTCAGAGGCTGCGAATCACCTATCCTGCTCAAGACTGAGGAAGAGATCTTGGCAGAGGCACGTAAAGCGAGACTTGCTGCCGAAGAGGACCTTTGGAGGCGAAAGCACTTTTCCTGATCAGCACGCATCAAGCCGCCTAGGTTTAAAGGGCGTTCATACTATTAATGGTGGTAGGTAGTCTGCTTCTTGTCGTTTCTTGTTTCTCGTGTCCTGTTGGTGGCGTTTTTTTGTTTCATAGGTGTTTCTGCATATGTCTCCATAGTCGTTTGGTCTGCATCTAGAGGGCTGCATTGCAAAGACATCAGTCTACACGGCCAGCTAGCCAGCGCGCGCATCATTGCATTTTCAGAGGAGTACGAGGAAGGTCAAATATAGCCATATATCAATAGAGAAGAAGCCCATGCTACTGTTTTCAAATCAACCGCAACGCCGCCATATGTTGGTTCCCCCCTCATTCTCCCAATACGCACCAAGAGTGTGCGCCTTACAAATAAGTGATATGTGTTAATACTATACAAGCCAAGACTCAGAGATATAAGCTTCGTAGCCGTGTATATGTAAATACGTCTTTATTCTCACAGCCGCCCCGCATACGGAGATATGCGCCCATCTACACGTTGCCAGCCTTCTGGCCATTTCCAGGAGTGTCGACCATAACACCATCCTCGCTGGTAGTGTTTGCAGAAGAGCTCTGTTCGGAGCCATCAAGCTCCTTCATGAACTCTGTTTGGATCTGTCCGCGGCGCTTCTCCCACCACTGCTTCTCTGACTCGGCCTGGGCGAGAATTTCCTCGATGGAGCCGCGCATAGCAGCATTGGCAGTCATCTCATGGGCAGACTGGAAAATCGACTGGCCCCAGTTAGGTGCAAGGGCATTGGCCTGTTGAGTGTTAGCATACTGTTTCTTCCGCATGTCCAGACGAATGCAATCTTGCGACTGCGCAGAAGGGGCAGTACCTCTGTGACAACATCTCTCAACTCCTCCTCCATCTCCTTCTCGGCGCGCTGGAATCGCTGCCACAAGTCATCACCCACACTACCCCGTGCCAGCAAAGAGCCACATGCTTGCTTGGCAGACTTGATCTGGATCAGACGGCGGATGTCCTCGACGGCGCGGCGCAATAGGGCAGCACGTAGAATGCTGTCAGGAACCTTGGGGCCCTTTTCTGTGTCGTCCTCGAGGTGCAGTAGGGAAAGGTAAACGTTGCGCTGGAGATGAGGGCCGAACCATGGGGCCAGGTTGGCGCTCTCGGCTGTAAGAGAATTGTTAGTATTCTTTCTCAATTTTGTTCTCCTTTAGAGTTCTGGAGGAAATGGTGAGCCATACCGGCCTGTCGCTTTCGGTAGATCGTCGAGAATGTCATGAGTGCGCTGCCGAGTACCAGAACATAGGCAAAGGGGAGGGCAAGGCCCTTCCAATCGATGTCGAGCATGATGAAAAGAGGTTGTGAAAGAAAAAAACACGATTATTTGCGTGCTGTATTAAAAGAGTGTCGAGAAGGAAGTCAAACCAGCCGTGGACTGGGACGTTTGCGAGTTTGTATGAGTCGAACCTTGGTTGTTTGACACTACCTTTAATCGACACGACTACAGATTACAGTACAACTCGCTGGCGGTGTGGCGCAGTAAAACTTTAGGCCAGATAACGCTTCCGCTTCGACATGTGGCACTATAAGTTGTGGCTGGTGTCTTCCTTCCAGGCAAGATGGGCCCTGGATTTTGACTGCCGTGCGACGTCACTCCACCATTAGATAATCATTTGCAGGCACCTTCTTAGATGACGCTGTGCTAATTAAAGGTACGTACCATTCTTTGAGCTACCTTACCTAGGTAGAGGTACCTGACCTGCCTCTACATCTATCTTTCCGTCTTTTGTATTCCATTGAATGCCGTTGATTCATTAATGTCCAGCTGCGATCTCTAGGCCCTTCTTCTCCTTCTACACTCGTCTTTCAACGATTCTTTCTCTCTGACTTTCTCACTTTCATCCTTCAATACCATCAAAGCCGCACAGCTCGTGATCCACGACAAAGAGCACACATATAAACCCCCACCAGAGACAATCACCAGCAACAGCTCTTCGAAACATCGCCCGCCATGTTGCTGCGACTTCGGGGCCCAGATGGCATGGCCCGTCTGACCGTCGAGGCTACAGATACCTTTGGAGATTTAGGGAAGCAGGTTTGTCATGTCTTTTGCTTATGCGCGTTCGCCTTGTCCCCGCTGACGTCGGCCATGTTTAGCTACTCGATCAACTTCCCAAGACCGTCGATCCTAAGACTATAGCCCTGTCCAACGCACCAAACGGAGGCGATTCGAAGCGACTAGGAGACATCATCAACTTCAAAGTTGGTCAGATTGGTCTTAAGTTAGTGCACGCTCATGACACAGCGGTCAACAAGCTAACCTCATAGGCACGGCGACCTCATCTTTCTCACCTACCAGCACATCGACCAAACAAGCGACGATGCTCCCGAAGTTTCGAACACCTCCGCCAGGCTCAACGGAAAGCCTGTCCTACCGACCGAAGTCTTGCCCATAAACCCCAAACCCGAGAGGATCGCCAAACCATGGGAGGTGGTGCGTCAGTCTGCCCTGGACGACCGATTAGACAGACTCGACGGCAAGATTCCTCGGGGCATCAATCGCATGTGTCGTCACGGTCCCAAGGGCATGTGCGACTACTGCCAGCCGCTCGATCCCTTCAACGCTGAACATCTTGCGGAAAAGAAGATCAAATACTTATCCTTCCACTCATATCTACGAAAGATCAACGCCGCAACGAACAGACCCGAGCTTGGGGCTTCATACATCCCTCCTCTGGTCGAGCCCTTTCATAGAGTCAGGCATGACTGCCCTTCCGGTCATCCCCCATGGCCTGAGGGTATCTGCACCAAGTGCCAGCCCAGCGCCATTTCTCTGCAGCCGCAACAATTCCGAATGGTTGATCACGTCGAGTTCTCTTCACCTTCCATCATCGACAGTTTCATCGACACCTGGCGAAAGACAGGATCTCAGCGTCTAGGATATCTTTATGGCAAATATGTTGAGTACACTGAGGTCCCTCTTGGTGTCAAGGCTGTTGTAGAAGCCATATATGAGCCTCCTCAGGTGGACGAGCTTGACGGCATCACAATGAATGCATGGGAGTCGCAGAAGGAGATCGACAAGTTGGCCAAGCAGTGTGGTCTAGAGCCCGTTGGTATAATCTGGACTGATCTGCTCGATTCTGGCAACGGAGATGGCTCAGTGGTTTGCAAGCGTCATGCCGACTCCTACTTCCTGTCTTCTCTCGAGATTTGCTTCTCTTCGAGACTACAGGCTCAATATCCCAAACCCTCCAAGTGGAGCGATACAGGCATATTTGGCTCAAATTTTGTAACATGTATTATCACTGGTAACGAGGATGGCGAAATCTCTATCTCGTCTTATCAGATGTCTAACGAGTCTGTGGAGATGGTTCGCGCGGATATCGTTGAACCTTCAGCTGATCCTAACGTCATGCTTGTACGGAACGAGGAGGAAGATGACGGTTCCGTCAGTCGTACACGATACATCCCCGAAGTCTTCTACCGTAGAGTCAACGAATACGGCGCCAACGTCCAAGAGAACGCCAAACCGTCATTCCCCGTCGAGTATTTGTTTGTTACACTAACCCACGGCTTCCCTGCCGACCCTAAGCCTATGTTTACTCAACAAGGTTTTCCTATCGAAAACAGAGAATACGTCGGAGAGAGCCAAGAGCATTCCGCTCTTGCCAAATTTCTTAAACTATCGCCTGGCCAGAAACCCACTGGACAAGAAGTGTCTAACTTCCATCTTCTCTGCTTCATTCAGCAGATGGGCGTCCTTTCCAAGGTGAGCTTGACGAGCCGCAGCGTACAAAGCGACTTGCTAATATATGTATAGGACGAAGAAGCCCAGCTCTGCCGGGTAGCGAGCCAGCATGATCTTGCTGATACATTCCAGCTCCGTTCTACCGAGGGCTGGCAGACCCTTCAAGCTATTCTTGAATCGACTGGTGAGAGACTCCCCAAGCGTCAACGGGAGGACGGTGGTGTTCCCTCGCCCTCCTCCTCTTCATCCTCTTTTTCACAAAACACTATTCGCGACTCGGGTGAACCCCTTGCTAAGCGATTTGCTGCCTTCAGGCTAAACGAACGTGGGACCAAGTCCGCCCATCCACCGCCGCCCTAGTCGATAAAGAGATGATATTGGTATAAGGAAGAGAAAGCAGGTAGAGTTGGGATGTGACTTGACAGTCGTATAGATGCATCGCGGGAGTGGAAAGTCGCGAGGCTGGAATTTTTTTGCTAGATGTTTAACCTTCCATTATGCGGAGGATGATATTGCATGTGTAGCTGGGGCGGCGTTTGGGACAGGGATCGGAGCATAGTTAGACGATGCATTCGTCAGGTGGCTTCCTCGGCTTAAATACAAAGTGTGCTGTACATGTCTTGATGTGTTATTTGTGAAGAGTCAAATTTGATTTATCCTAGGCGTGGCAGCTTGGGGTGTCAATTCAGCAGTGCCTTGATCCATAGACAAGTCTCGCCAAGCCCTCAACTCAATTGGCACTGCAAACAGCTACATTTCACAATAGTAGTCCACATTGCACTGATGAAACCTGTTTCATTTCCCATACTCCCGTCTATAGGTACAGAGGGCGGCCATATCATAAGCCCAAGCAATCATCACAAACTCCCAAAAACCTGCCCTCTCTTCAAATGAAAGATTTCACCAAAATGCTCCTTCAGCTCGGTTTTGAATCAAAAACCCTCATCTTCCAACATCAATGAAACGCCAAAAATTCCTTCCCCTTTGTCCAGACGCTAAGCTGGCATAGATGTTTTGAAATAGGGATTAATATTTTACAGGGGCTTACCTCCAATGAAGTCGGACCATCGGCGGACTTCACCGGGGATGCCTTCAGAGCGAGGAAGCTTCTCGCTCATGCACTGAGCAAAGAGGATAGCGGTCTGTCGAATGAGTTAGCTTGGTTGTTCGTGGTTGGCAAAACTGATTAAAGGGGGTTCTCACCTGAGGCTCCATGAACAGAGGGACGCCAAAGTCGACGGCATTTCGGCGCATGACATAGTCGACGTCCAGAGTGGTCTTGCCTCGGGCAGTGGCAAGGTTGAAGCATCCGCGGATATCGTACTTCTTGAAGACCTCTCGGAGAGCTCGCTTATCCTCCTTGGGGAACTCAATGACCTCGACCTCGACCTTGGTCTTGGACTTGGCCTCGATGAACTCTTTGACCTCGGGGCTAGCAGCGTACAGCTTGTAGCCGAGAGGGGCAATGTAGTCGACGACCTGGGTGAGCCAGGGCTTGGAGACGTTGCCGCCAAAGAGGAGACCCTCACCAGGCTCGGGCATGCGGAAGTTCATGGTGGACTGGAGAGAGGTCCAGTAAGCCTCAACGAGATTTTTACCGAAGCAAGCAATCTCACCAGTAGAGGCCATCTCGACACCGAGGAAAGGATCAGCGCCAGCAAGACGGGTCCAGGAGAACTGGGGAACCTTGGTGGCAACGTAGTCTCGTTTCTCGGCCATGGGGTCAGACTTCGCAGGAACCTCCTTGCCGACAAGAGCCTTGGTAGCAACATCGATGAAGTTGGTTCCGAGGACCTTGCTGACGAAGGGGAAAGATCGCGAGGCACGGAGGTTGCACTCAATGACCTTGAGTAGGGGCTCGCCACCTTCGGGGTTCTCGGCCTTGATGATCTGCATGTTGAAGGGGCCGGTGATCTTCCAGGCCTCGGCAACCTTCTTAGCGATCTCCTTGACACGCTCCATGGTGGTGCTGTCAAGGTTGGCAGGAGGGAGAACCAGGGTAGCGTCACCAGAGTGAACACCTGCCTGCTCAACGTGCTCGGAAACAGCATGGAGGATGAGCTCTCCCTTGGAAGAGACACCATCGACATCAATCTCCTGGGCTCCCTCAATGAACTTGGTGATGACCACAGGGTGGTCAGGGGAGACGTTGCTGGCAGCCTCAAGCTTGTCCTTGAGATCTTCCTGGCTAGAGATCACAGTCATGGCAGCGCCAGACAGGACATAGGATGGGCGAACCAGAACGGGATAACCGACCTCGTCAGCGAACTCCTCAGCAGCCTTGACGGATGTGAGCTCCTTCCAGGCGGGCTGGTCGACACCAATGCTGTCAAGAATCTCAGAGAACTTCTGACGATCCTCGGCCTTGTCAATATCCCTGGGATCAGTGCCAAGAACGTTGGCGCCACCGGTCTCCTGAAGTCGGAGAGCGATGTTTTGAGGCAGCTGGCCACCGACAGACACAACAACACCCTTGGAGTTCTCGAGTTCGTAGATATCCATGACACGTTCGTAGCTGAGCTCCTCGAAGTAGAGTTTATCAGAAACATCCGAATCGGTGGAGTAGGTCTCAGGGTTGTAGTTGATCATAATGGTCTTCTCACCCATGTTTCGGAGAGCCTGGGTAGTGCTGACAGCACACCAATCGAACTCAACGGAGCTACCAATTCGGTAAACGCCGCTACCAAGGACAATAGTACCCTTGTCATCGAAAGTGACATCGTGGGTAGAACCGTTGTAGGTGGTGTAGAGGTAGTTGGTGTTGGCGGGGAACTCAGCAGCCAGAGTATCGATCTTCTTGACCCAGGGGCGGATTCCGAAGCTGAGACGGTGGGCTCGGACCTCATCCTCGGTACTCTTGACAGCGTTGGCGATCTGTCGGTCAGAGAAACCCATCTTCTTGGCCTTGAGGACCTGATCTTTCTTCAGGTTCTGCAGGCTGCCAACCTCCTCAAGCTCTCGGGTGCAGTCAACAATGTTCTGCAGCTTGTAGAGGAACCACTTGTCGATCTTGGTCAGCTCGTGGACCTTGTCGACAGAGTAGTTCTCGTGGAGCATAGCCTGGCCAACAGCGAGCCATCGGCGGTCGGTAGGGTTCTGGAGCTCAAAGTCGAGGTCGTCGAACTTGTCACCCTGGAATCCGAGGAACCGGGGGTCAACCTGACGGATGGCCTTCTGGAAGGACTCCTCAAAGGTTCGGCCAATGGCCATAACCTCACCGACTGACTTCATGGCACTGCCAATGTCGCGCTTGACGTGCTGGAACTTGGCAAGATCCCATCGGGGAATCTTGGTGACAATGTAGTCAAGAGAAGGCTCGAAGTTGGCAGTGGTGGTCTTGGTGACAGCGTTGGGAAGCTCGGGGAGGGTGTGTCCAAGACCGATCTTGGCAGCGGTATAAGCCAAAGGATATCCGGTGGCCTTGGAGGCCAGAGCAGAAGATCGAGAGAGACGGGCGTTGACCTCAATGACACGGTAGTCGAGACCATCGGGCTGGAGAGCGTACTGGACGTTACACTCGCCAACAACACCAAGATGACGGACGATCTTGATGGCAGCGCTTCGGAGCATGTGGTACTCCTCATCACTCAGGGTCTGACTGGGAGCAACGACAATGGAGTCACCGGTGTGAATGCCGAGAGGATCAAAGTTCTCCATGTTGCACACGGTGATACAGTTGTTGTTGGCGTCACGGACGACCTCGTATTCAACTTCCTTCCAGCCCTTGAGCGACTTCTCGACTAGGATCTGGGGAGAGAGGGTAAGAGATCGAGCGGCCATGTTGCGGAGCTCCTCCTCGTTGTTGGCGAAACCGGAACCCAAACCACCCAGGGCATAGGCAGCTCGGACAATGATGGGGTATCCGATGGTATCAGCGGCCTCGAGAGCCTCCTCAACAGTGCCGACAGCAATCGACTTGGCAATGGGGATGTTAATCTCATCCAAAGCCCTGGCGAAGAGGTCACGATCCTCACTCAGTTCCAGAGTTCGGACGCTGGTACCAAGGACCTTGACGCCGTACTTTTCGAAAAGGCCAAGACGTTCCATCTCAACACCGAGGTTGAGAGCAGTCTGACCACCGAAAGACAGGAAAATGCCATCGGGCTTCTCCTTCTCGATGACATAGGAGACATACTCGGGGGTAACGGGGAGATAGTAGACCTCGTCAGCCAGACTGTGGTTGGTCTGGATGGTAGCGATGTTGGGGTTGATAAGCACAGAAGAAACACCGGCCTCCTTAAGCGCCTTGAGAGCCTGGGCACCTATTATGAATGATGTTAGCTCATGTTTTAGTTTTGATGTTGTTTCGGTTGAGTCGGGAGAGGTGTCGGTGAGATCATTCGGAGTGTCTCACAGGAACGGCACGATTGGGAATGTTGGGACTGTTGGGTATGCTAACCTGAGTAATCGAATTCTCCAGCCTGACCAATGGCAAGACCACCACTTCCAATGACAAGAACCTTCTTGACATCAACAGTCTGGTGAGGCTTAATAACTCCACTGTCAAGGTAGGCCTTGGGGTTGGGTGCGTCCTGGATAGCGGCGGAGCTGTATCCGCGCATAACCTTGAGGGTTCCAATGCGCTTCGAGTTTGCAGGGCGAGTAGCAGCGATTGAGACTCGGGCGGAGGCGGCGAGAGGGCTCACGGAGGAGAATGAGCGATAGGGCAAAGCTCGCGGGACCCTGCGTCCATGACGGAGCAGGGCCGGAGCTCGACCAGCGAGAGTGGTTGCCAGGTTGAAGTTGAGAGGCATTGCAGCGGATAATTTGCACGTATCAATGCGTAAGTTGAACCGTCCCGCTGGCGAGGTTGCCCTGGTGTATCCCTTAAGCGTCTAGGATTGGCGATATATGTGAAGGACACAAGAGACGGTGACTCTGTGGAATTGGGTTTCCAAAGAGGAGTAGGGGAGTTGGGGGGTTGAAGTAGGGCGGCTCGTCTGAAGAAAATGGCGGGACCAGGTACAACTGATAAGATAAGAACCTCCGAAAATTATTCTGTGACTCTACAAAAAAAGAAGGAAAACCTGGTTGTGACGCACCTTTCCTCAGAGTTGCTACTCCTACTACGGAGTACTACCTTAGTACTCACCTAGGTAAGTACCTAGTAGGTACTGCTACTGCCGTAAAGGTATTTCCATACTATAATCCTACTGGTTGGTTACATCTGGTTGCTATCTGAGACCTGCCGTCTGCCCCAACATTTCGGCCGTAGTGAGAAAATTAACCATCTCAAGATTCGATGGAGATCGTCCATGACTAGCGGCTTTCCCAAGGGATCTGAGTAGTACTGTTTGGTGCCTTTCATATTAAGTCCACGAAGATATTACACTTTACTATGCCTTTTCTATGTTCTGTTCAACATATCCATCTCCTTATGTGCTGTATTAACTCTGTTAACCCAAGCTCAACACTTATTCACGGCTGTCTTCTAAGAGAGTAAGTATCCGTATCCGTACATGCAGCTCATATACCGAATATGACCTTGCAGCTTATCATCCTTGTCCAATGTCCCACTGAGCTCCCCAGATCCAGCTAAGCTATGGGTCCGGTTACGGCGACCTTACAGCTTAAAACCCTGACCCAAGAAGAAATCAAACAGGGACGACAGCCCAGACAACACCTGTCAGCAACAAGGAAATGGATTCTACTGGTGCCAGTACTACGGATAGCAGGCGTCTAGAATAATTGACCAAGTTCCTCAGGCCCCATCGAGAAGGGGGGAAAAAGTGAAGCTGGCCAATGTCGTGGAACGTCTGCCAGGCTAAAGTTGTTAATTGCCCGATATCGCCGCCAGTTCCGTCGCATAGGCGGGACCGGCGGAGGCAATACACCGCCGATTCCGCCGCTACGCAGCGCTTTGGGCGGTAACAGAGCCGCTGGTCAAGGTTTTTGAGTCATGCAGGGCTCTAAATACCGAGTATTTTTATTGACTGCCGGTCGTTGGTGATATCATTCAATATATGTTATCGTCGCTATGAATGTTTATTTTCCTAGAGTGCATATCATGCATTCTGAATGTCAATAACTGCTATGCCCGTCTAACACAGTATGGCGCTACGTATTTTGAGCCCCTTGTGCTTTGACGTAACTCAAGCTTTCTCTGGTGGCATTTACCTAGACAGCACATCATGATAAGATACTAAAACTCAACCCACAGATATGATGTTACTAAAGGACAATATAAACCCAAAAGCATACTCGTTGTCTCGACAATATGGACACAGCAAATTGAAACTTTAAAAGCTTACTTGCCAAAGAGGGGCTACCCTATGGCACCCGGTAGTAAGTTATTGGCTCACACGCGATTGGCCAATTAGCTCACATGTACAAACTAAAAACCAACCACCAACCACTACCCGTGGATCCGACGAAAAGAGGCCCCACTCAGAGAGTACGGATAGGCGGCAAAATTATAGAACAAGGGCAAAATCGTAAGATAAGCCTGTAAGGATAAGGGAAGGTGCCCATCCGGCCAAAAGACCAAAAGATCAATCAGTTCAGACATAACATGTCTGAGCTGCCTTCCACATCAGTATATAAGGAGCCTCGGCCACACACACAGGTATGACACAGTAGGTCTTATAGGCCTCGGGCCAATAACCTTACAAAGCCTTTTAGTAAGGAAATTATACTAAAAAGAATTATCTTTTACTTTAACCTGAAATTTCTATATAATATAGCTTTTTAAAAAATAAATATTAAATAGTTTTATATAGCTTAAAAAAAGCTTTTTCTATTTATATAGGTTATACTTTAATACGATTTTTATTTAATTTAATATCTTTAAAATAGTATATTTTCCCTAAGAAAACTTCCTAGTAAAAATCTCTATTTCCTAAGAAAATAAAATCTGTATAAAAATGTAAAATAAATAGCTATAACTATAAGAACTAGTAAGTAGGTTATAAGAGTATTGTTACTTAATAAGCGACTGCGCCAAAAGGGCAGTCTTAGCTCTTCTTAATGTTATAGAGACTAAGCTTATTCTGGTATATAGAGGTAAGCGAGCCGAGGGCTCGCCGACCAATCAGAGGGCAGATCCGAGATCCTTACATAGGTTCTCTAACCTTTATATATTAAGAAACTACTTTCCTTTTTATTATAGCTATTCTACCTAATTTAATAGAGAATTTTAAAGTTATTAAGTTTAGTATGTAATTCCTATGAAATATACCTAAAGGCTTGTCCTACGATTTTACCCTTATCTCATAATTTTACCGCCCACTCTCTGAGTGGGGCCTCTTTTTCGACGGATCCACGGGTAACCTCCAACGACGTGTTACGATGTTGGATGAGAAATCGGAGACATAAAATAAAAGGTTTCCAGTACGTTATAGCGGTACATATGGTAAAACACCATGCGTTACCACACAAGTATACATGTGGTTTTCTTGACATTCAAGTGATGGAGATCTGATTTTTGATGTCATATATCCAAACCACGTCTAATACTTAGAATCGCATCTGGTGACTCGGTAGAAACACCATATGGTACAGTTTCAGTATAGTGTACTGCCAGTAACACACTATCATATCATGTCAGTTGAATACCATAAGTATCTTGAGAGTTGTATATCATCACGTTCTGACACTTGGGTCTTTTGCATCAATTGGCCACGACACCCGCATCTTTTGCTAAACTGATGCATCGGGTTGATAGGGGTAATAAACACCAACAATCCTATTGGATTGATACAGAAACATCCAAGATGAAAGTATCAAGTGGCTTTAATATGTCGCATGTACTTTATTGTTCCCCTCCGAACATGTTAACTCAATTCGGCCCCTGACAACACTTCAGCCTCCTTAGAGCGGCCGGACACACTTACATACTTCATTCACAAAGGGCGAAGATGACGAGGCAACGAGTTAACTTATATTACCAACAACCCCATAACTTTGAACCTCAACTCAAAGTTGTTCTGTTCGTGAAGCCTCAGCCAGTAGCTCTCCTCCTTCCACCCGAGGCGCGACCTCCTCTGTGGAAGTTACGCTACAGCCCCATTCTCTCACCTCCAACAATATGTAGAGAATATGAAGGCAGATTGTTGAGATATCTTATCCTCAGCCACCATGTAAACGCTAATATTTGCGTTTATAAGAACGAACGTTCTGTCTCCTGCTTGACCCTTCCCTACTTTCACCACCAGACGAGTATATACTCGGCCTTCACACCCATTCAACCATATACCTCCTTTCATCATTACAAAATCATATATCTTTCCTTTTCCACGACCACAAGATTATTCATCCAGCTTACGGAAATACCACAAGATGAATCTCATTACAATCCTCCTCGTCCTCTCTCTCCAGCTGGGCATAGTCCTAGCTAGCCCCTTTGAGCCTTCCGACTTTGGCATCCGAAATGTTTCCCAAGAAGGATACGGCAATGAATGCGACATTTTCAAGGAAAGCTATGTGCATGGTGCCCCAAGTCCGTGGCAGTCTCTTTACAAGGGGTTGGTAAGATGGGTTGCGGAAAGAAAAACCGCAAGGACTGTAGATGCCAATACCAAGTCCAAAAGGCCTCTGGAGACTCCGGTGGCCGATTGGGCCGAGATGTGCAAGAAGATCAACCTCCATGATGGCATTCAGAGCGAACATATGAGCATGATCGATCACGCGGAGGCCTGCCATAGACAAGCTCTCGAGATAATCAGCAGTCCCAAGGGTGTATTTACGGAGGAAATGGCTAGCGGCCACACAGATCTTGTTGTGAACCCGAGGGTGATGGCGAAGCTGATTGTCGAAACCATGAACAGCACTCTCAGCACGCTCGAAGACGAATTCGGAGACGATGAAGAGGATGACATGGCATGGCCAGGCCATGGATATCCTAGATACATGTGGTACTTCAAACCAAAAGAGGGAAAACGATATTCTATTCGTTCACCTGAACAAACGATTGAAGAGGTAAGACAATCTCAAGGTTGCCAACGTTCAAAAGTACCAGGAGCTAATATATATGAACACCTCAGATCTTACAGTTGGAAAAAGAAATGGCGGAATTGGAGCAGAGGATTCTGGCCAAGAAGCTGAAGGAAGATGGTGGCCTAGGAGGTCGATATCTGGAATTCACTGCTCAAGAGCAGCTGGCTCAACTCAGCAATATTGATTGAAGCAGTATGGCACCACGGCGGAAGTATCTCCACGTAAAGTTCCAGGCTGGAACCTGCCTCCCTGATAGTGAACTTTGGAGTTTATTACACCTTTTCTCTTTATAAGCTCGATCCTCTTGGATTCTGTTCGATTATCCACATGGCTATCTTTTAGCTTCTGATTCACACTCCTGTTAGCGACTCGAATGCCTTATAAGTTGGTCCATGTAGCGCGGTTATTTTCTATTGGATATTCTCTATACCGAGACCTACTTCAGGAGTAGGCAGCCAGGTTTGATCAACGAGTCTAAGACAGCTGCGAGTTGGTTTATAACTTACAAAGCTAGTCAACCTAACAAGTCCGATATGAAGTTCAACTTTGTTTGTTCAAACTATACTGAGGTCATAAATGTAAGTGTTCTTGATCTTCTGGTGGCGCAAAGCCCTGATTATGCCTTGCGCCCTGAGCTCCTGAATGATCTGTCACTCCCTCATTATGCAACAAATCACAAATTTAAACAAAGAAATTCACCAAAAACACAAACAGAACACAAGTAAATTTCTGCAGTGTTCACTTCCTATAGCACAATGTCCATCCTTGTCCCCCAACAAAGAGATGTGTTCATGTTACAGCTTGCTAAGCTAGGAGACAATATCACAAACCACTTAAAAACTGACATGTTTCCCTCCACATATTAATATCGTTGAAACAACCGTTCATCAAATTGATTAACTGACATCAAATTGTGAGAGATAATAACTCCGATAAAAAACCTTAAACACTAGCACCCAACACTCAACATCAAGCAACAATCAACAAGCAATTACACCATGTGCTACCAGATCGCCAACTTCCAATGTCGCCACATAGGACGCGTTCGAGTTCCCTGCAAGAAGATCAAGGAACGTCGCGAATCATGCTTTCGGCTCCTGCTTGACTGGATATGTCCAGTTCGACCTTGCAAAGACCTGCTGAAAAGCGCACAGCGACCAAACCACACCTGCGAGACATGTAGGTTCAAGCCTGCTGGGGAGCAGCGCCCGCAATCGAGGCAGAAAACCCTACCTCAACCTCCGCCTCGAGCAGTTGTAGATGCCTCTAGACGGGCTTAGGAGACCCCACGAGTACTGAATACCAAAGACCCAACAAATTTTGCCTTCTCTCTTCCGCCAGTAAAGAATGTGCGCCTAGAACGAAAACATCGAACCATGTCGGATCAAGCAACCTTCAGTCCACAGCTGGCTGGTGACTCTGGCTTGTGGGCGCTTCGAAGTCGTCCAAACCAGCGACGCCCTCGCCCCTCAACACAATAGAAGGCGCAGAAGGTTCGAGATCAACTAACTCTACACGGCAAGCCTCCGGTCAAAGACTTGAGCGAGGCCCAAACAAGAACTGAAAACCAAGGTTTGAACAGAGCCAGTATCCAGACCAAACTTCAGAGACCCTTCGTGTTTGGGATTGAAAAAAACGGAAGCGTCGCCGAGAAACTGGCTGACTTTTGCCAGAAACACAAGCTCTCGGGTGTCTACATCCAACAGAATTTGGCACACAAGAAATACATCATTCTCCCTTCTGAGCGCCGCAACTCTTTGTAGGTGCTGCCTTCTCGTATTGATAACGAGGAGTGAAGTTGAAGAATAGACAAGAACTCATTTCTATCCGTGACGAAGCTAGCATTGGCCCGTTCCAACGGACGAGAGATAGCAAAAAAAGGTAAATCGAAAGGCTATCTATTTTTAAGTAGATACCGCATTGATAAATAATATAAATAGACGATGTTGCTACATGCTTGATTGATAAATGCTATTTTAAATGCAATGGACACAACTCCGTACACCACAGGCGATGTTGAGCCGGCCAATATGGCCAATTCATCTTCAGACCCTGCCTCCTCCTTGTTATGCACGCTCATACAATGTGAATCCCAAGACAACCTAACGGCCGTGTAAGCAAATTAAACTGCTCCCAAAAACATTAAGTGCCCAAGTAAATAAAACGGTGAGATCACTGATACCAACTTCTTCCACCGCAGCGAAAAGGACACTGGCGTGGTCCATCCGTTCACTACCCCCACGACCTATGAATAGGCGTGCTCGTTACTGATCAACGGTTGGTGATACCTGAAGTAAACTCCTACACACCACAGAATGGGCTGTCACGATGCTGAAACCAGTCCTATATATCGAGCACTGAGCATCAATCGCCCGGACGATTTCTGACGCTCAAGATTGATGTAATAAGCAAAATTGAGGGGTTTACTCTATTGGGCCTTACCATTCTTGGCCCTGAACTTCTCAATCTCGATCATGACCTTCTTGTTGACACGAGCTCGAAGCTCAGGTCGGTATCCGAACTTGAAGAGGATCTCAAGCCACACAAACATAGGGGCCAGGAAAATGGCCTGGATAAGGTTGTCGAGCAAGGCAGGGGCACGTCCCTCATATTTACCGTGACCAATAAACTGGAAGATCCAGCAGACAATGTGAATGGCCAGGGCAGCCTGAAAGGTTGTGTCGGGGTCCTGCAGGCGGAGGTAGTTGGCGAAAGCTGCGCCGCTCATGCAGAAGATGGCCAGAAGGAAACCCGCGAATGGCTCCAAGAGCAGGTACAATAGAGAGTAAAGACTGGCGCCAATGATGCCAAAGTTAAGCTCCATGTAAGGGGGGGTAATCCAAGATGGTGTTGGGATGAGAGTACCACTGTACGTGGCCTGCAGCGTTGTAAGTTTAATCCAGATGATGAGAGAATAAATAGACTAACCATAGCGAATCCTGAGATGAGGATGAGAGGAATGCACACCATGTGAATGGCAACATTGACCGAGTTATGGTGGTAAGCACCATACTGAAGCATGTTAGCATATACTCAATATATTACTTGGTGAGACGAGAGCGTCGAAGTGGACTTACAAAGGTGAGATGGCTTTCAAGATCCAGAGACATGGCGAGAGGGGCCTTGGCAGAGACGATACAGTGGTAATGGTTGCAGTAAACTCGAGGTGAGCGAGAGAGGTACGAACAAAGGCCTACACGTTGGTCTCAACTAATGTGGACAAGCGACTCGAAATCGAGGTGGTCCGTGAGGTGGACTATGTAGTATTTGACGATTTCTGAGAGCGCCAAGGTGTCAGAAGATGCAGGGCGACTGAGAGCCAGATATTGAGAAGAAGGCTGAGAGAGAGGGCTGATGTAGATGCAGATGTAGACGGTGATTTGCCAAATGGTGCGATGTTGAAATCGACTAAAGGATTAAGGTAGGTACCTAGGTAGTGCCTTCAAGTAGCGCAATGGAAGGTAACACGATCCGAGACAAATGGGGAAGAGGGACAGAAGGAAGGTGAATTGGGAAGCCCCCTTCTGGAAGGACAAGGACAAGAACGGAACCGAGGCTTGAATGCAAGAGCAAGCGCAACCGCGTTTGGTGATGTGCTGCAGAAGATGCAATAAAGAGAGTAAGTGAGTACCCAAGTGGACAAAGGGAGAAGGTATCCGTAAGTAAAGTCAAGTTCGGAGTATGAAGGTATGAATACGACAGAGCGAATGGAATGATCTGCTTGCGAGTGGCTTTGCTGAGCTGTTCATTCATGTGCTTTCCCTTTTTTTCCCTTTCCCCCATTGCCCGGGTTTTACCAGCCTCACTCAACACACTCTCAGCCTGTACCCACTGCAAAAAAAAAGGGCCAATTCCACCATGTTTAGGCCCCCAACCCGGCAAAGACCCGCCCCAATGCACCGCCGCAAGCTCCTTGTGTGGGGCACAGTCCCTAATTTTTGGGAGCCTCCTTTCTTTCATCCCCTGGACCCATGTTCACGGTTCGTTTTTGGTCGTGTGCTCATCTCCTTATTAACTTGGGTGAGTATCGCAAACAATAGTTTAATCCTAGTCAAGAAATATACGAGTCTTGTTGTCGTACTGGTCGAACACTTCTATTCCCCTTGTTGATTTCCCCAGGTTTTACACTGCCGATTCTATCATCTGGGAGGGGGACAGGGTTTTGAGAAACTTCCATTCACTTCTTACAAAATCATACCACATCCAGGGTTCTTCTGGAAGACGCCGAACACTCCCGGTATCCTTCTACTACTGACCACATCGGCTGAAAATATTAAAGATTCAAAGTGCCAGGGACAAAGTTAGAGATGAACCCTAAGACTGTCATGAAACTACTAAAATCTAGTCTTGTTCTAAAAGACTCTAGACTCCAGAGGTATAATATGTAAGAGATACCTTATTTCAGGCTTTTCTCGAGTCGTGAGTGTCGATTGGGAGAGGCCGATACCTCGCTAGTGAACATCCTTCGCATATATATGTAGGGTCTTTCTTCTTATACTGAGTGATAGTCAAAAGCAGTGTGATTGTGCAATGCATATGATTTGTGCCCATCCATTCAATGATTCATTGTGCCTGGGTGACTACCTATGTATTAGTTGTTCAATTGAGATTACACCAAATTTAGCAAACTTATACTTCTCCTTCATTGATCTGCTTTGTTCCAACTCTGTAGAAAGTGTCAATTTGGTAACTCTTATTCACACTTAATTGTTGATTTAATGTTACCCTGCTACCGTATTGTGTCTTTGGTAAGGCCCACCATAGCTCTTAGACGCCACACATGTGGCTGAAGTTCTCAAAGACCTCAATTTCTGATTGGACGTACCCATATAGGCACGCATGGGCCAGCTCAGCCTCGTCGAATCCATATCCAAACTTGCACCTCACTTGGCATTCTTTCATCCAAAGAACAAAGAACCTCCCTTGCGCCCGCGTCAAGAAGGTCAGCAGTCATATTTTGACTCGATACGCCGGGGCCCTTTCTCCTAATACATTCTTTAGCCTTCCTTCCCCTCTGGTGAAGCATAAAACACCATTACGGCGCGTTTCCCTATCCAAAAAACCACGTCGACCCGTCGCTACTCGTAACCTTTCGCACGCGCTCCCGCCCAGTGCATACTTCTCGATCGATCGCATAACTCTATCGCAGCAATACTTATTAGCTTAAGCTCTTGCCTCATCAAATATCCACCTGTTTACGTACTTCTCCTCGACCATCCCATCATATAACCACGTCGCAAACATCTACTCAACACAACATCACCATCCGCTCGTCACCGACATCTTTACTTCCTCTCAAACTCATCTTTCGTCATGTTTTTCCTGTATAATCTGGAGCGCAAGGTCACTTTGCATCCGTCCTTCATGGGACGCAACATGCACGATCTTGTGAGAGGCAAGCTCCTGAAGGACGTTGAAGGCACATGCGCTGGCGTCTACTTCATCATCTCCATCATGGACGCTTTCGACATCTCAGAAGGCCGCATTCTTCCCGGTCTTGGCATGACCGAATTCACAGTGGGATATCGTGCCGTAGTATGGCGGCCCTTCAAGGGCGAGACGGTAAGGCTGCTACTGCTAAGGATTGATGATTCAGGAGTCTGACTGTAGTCAGGTCGATGCTGTTGTGCACTCTATAAACCCGCAAGGTTTCTTCGCCCACGCAGGACCCCTGAAACTGTTTGTATCGGCACATGTGCGTCACCTTCGTAGCAGCTGGGTGATCTCTGCTAATCAATACTACAGCTGATTCCTAGTGATGTTAAGTGGGATCCTAATGCGACTCCACCCCAATTCACGAACAACGAGGATACAGTCATCGAGCCACAGACTCATGTTCGGGTGAAAATTATTGGTCTCAGGACAGAAGTTGGAGAGATGTGGGCCATTGGCAGCATCAAGGAGGATTATTTGGGGTATGTTGATACACTTTGGTCAAGTCCTGGTATTTTGGTTGCTAACGTTACTTGTAGATGCTTGCAAGCTTCCTAGATGATCGAGCGCGGTGTTGAGTAAACACGGAACCGATAATGACCGAAGCTTCTATCTCAGCATCTGGCGTGACCGAATATCTGACAATAGAAGTCAACCACTACTGGCTATGACTAAGAAAACTGCTCGTGCGGGAGATCTATAAACATCATACCAAGCAAGGGCGGTATTGCATGTCGCATCCAGGACGAGAGATTCATCAGCAGATGGGAGGGCTGCTGAAGGCCGAGCAGAAACCGCTCGTAGGCCCACATCTTGTTTCTTTTCTTGGTATAGAGAATATCACGATGGCCGCGGAGTTGAAAATGATTGACACAATTTGCTACAAAAGAAATGGATGTTGTCGCTGTTTTATTTCGGCAGTGAGCAACTAGACAATTACACGCAAGTTTTACAGTTTGCAAATCAAATAATAGAAACACAGATACCCCGATAACGCTTGTTATTCACGCCCTATTTGTGAAGGCCATCCGCCCTACAACACGAGTCTTTCTAACGACCAATTGCAAGCAGCGTAGATAGGCATCGGCTTCCTGAAGCAGTTCAATCTCCCCCACGAAACCCCGCAATCTGTGACTCCCCGCTTGAAAGCCGGGAACCGGGGAGCTCCGGGGAAGTACATGATATTATATGATATATAATACTCGGTGCATGCTTTGCCGAGCATATAGACTTTCTGTATTGTCTATGACCACTACAAGAGTTTGAACACATACAACATGAATAGAGTATGGACGTCAGCAACTCTCCGGCTACGACCGGCTCTTACAACCAACAAGCCACGGCCACTGAGTATAGGCAGGAACATGTCTGCCATGCAGGCATCTAACAAACTGCGGACAGCACTCTTAGAGGGTAAGAAAGTGTTTGGTGCTTGGCAGATGCTGCCTGGAGCAAATGTGTCGCGAGTGTTGGCAAGATCAGGTGTCGACTGGGTTCTGGTGGATTGTGAGCATGGGAATCTGGATGGTAAGAATTCCTTTATGCCTCTATGGATGAATAGAAGGATCCTGACATGTGTCAAGACGGCGCAATGCACGATGCCGTACCAGCAATTGCGGCGCTAGGAGTTTCGCCCATTGTGAGATTGCCTGATATGCAAGGATGGATGGTAAAGCGTAAGATATGTGGACATATCCGTGACTGAGTACGCAAAGCTTATATCTCCTAGGCGCACTTGATAGCGGAGCTCATGGTGTAAGTAAGGACGATCGAGACTCATGCTGCAAGTGACTGACTCTGACAAGATTGTCGTGCCGCTGTTACGAACTCCAGAGGAGGCAAGACAGCTTGTCCAGTCCGCCAAGTTTCCGCCGCTTGGCCGCCGAGGGTTCGGATCCCCGATTGCCACTGAGCGCTTCCATCCTGAGCCAAGTTTCACGCAGTATCTTCAACAGGCGAATGATGCTCTTTTGACGATTGTCCAGATTGAGACCAAGGAGGCACTTGAGTCTATTGACGAGATTGCTGCCGTGGACGGAATCGATGTGTTATTCATTGGTCCATTCGATCTAGGTAAGATATTCAGGCGCTAGCATAACCAAACAGATGATATTAATACACAGCAGGAAACGCCATTGGCCATCCCATCATTGAGGGGGTAATGACCTCAGAACTGAAAGAAGCTATCGCCAAAATCCTGGCTGCTAGTCAAAAAGCAGGCAAGAAAACAGGAGTGTACTGTACAGGGGGGGAGCAGGCAAAGGTATACGCTGACCAGGGGTTTGATATGATGAATGTGGTAACGGATTACACGTCGTTGGGCTTAGTAGCCAAAGAGCAGCTCGCTTTTGCTGATGGGAGTGTCGCACCGGCCAGAGGAAAGGGGTATTGAGTAATTGTGGTCAACCGACGAGGCCTCAGTCTTTCTCTACTTTATCTATTTGAGCTTCGACTTGTTCAACGGTGAACCTGTGCATCAGCTTGATAGCTTTGCCAACCTTGGAGGGGTCTTCCTCAGGTGCTGTGGCTTTGCTGATGTGTATCTGCAGTAGAGTTTAGCGCCAGTTAATGTTCAGTAGAGGCGTATGAGGCTAACCACAGGAACGTCAAAGTCGTAGATGTCTCTCCATTGTTTGGACTCTGGCTTTGGCAGATCGACGTTGACTTCTGTGTAGGCAAATGGCTTCTTATCCCATACATCAGACAAGACATGCTTCGCTTGGTTGCAGAGACCGCATGTTTCGCGAGTAAAGAAGGTTATCCTTGTCGATAGTAGAAGACGGCGAGTAGCAAACATGGTTAGATATTGTAGATATAACTTGCACTTCTTTTCAATGGCTTGTTGAAGAAGTATAGGTACGTAGTATGTAAATTCCATCATTAAAATGGTCTGAGTGTAACAAATCAATTGAAGTTAGCTGCAACCCCGCACCGAAATAGGAAAGCGGTGAGCCCATAAATAGCTTTGTTTCCAGCATCGTCATCGCCTCCACGGTTAGTAGTTAAGAGCTTGAATTCTAGAAGCTCCCACCCCACCAAAGCCTGTGATACCCAGATCTTCTTCTTTCTCCTGTCTCTTCCATATAAACTCCAAATTTTCAATCCTAGTCTGTGGAGCATAAACCCCATCTTCTTTACGAAATGGCTCAAAAGTGTGTCCATCAAGGTTGTGGAAAAGAGTTTACGGACCCTGAAGAGAAGTGCGAGTACCACCCCGGTCCGCCTATTTTCCACGAGGGGCAGAAAGGTAGGATTCATCAAGCAAAAGCAGCCGCTCTTCAGCTTTCCATTGTGTGTATATATATGTGCTAACTCGTTATACAAAGGATGGAAATGCTGTAAGCCTCGAGTTTTGACCTTTGATGAGTTTATGGACATTCCGCCTTGCACGACTGGCACCCATTCCACAACCGACAAGCCGCCCCAGATCGAGGAAAAGCCTAAGCAGGATGATGCTGTACTCGCTCAGAAGATCGATGCGTTGAACGCCACTCCCTCCCGTGCGCCAGTCCCGACCGCTCAGCATGCTGCCACTCCGCCTCCGCCAGCTCCGGAGTCAGAAGATGACGACCCCAGTATCGAAATCGCCAATGGTGTCGGCTGCAAGAGGAGGGCATGTGGCGCAACTTACAAGAAGGGCAGCTCAAGAGATGATGAAGAGTGTGTTCATCATCCCGGTGTGCCAATTTTCCACGAAGGCAGCAAAGGCTACACCTGCTGTAAGCGGAGGGTGTTAGAGTTTGACCAGTTCATGAAGATTGAGGGCTGTAAGACCAAGAACAGACATTTGTTCATCGGCAATGGGAAGAAGGACAGTCCCGATAGCGAGGAGGTCGTTTCTGATGTCAGGTAAGTTGATGAACCACCCCATAGTTACTTGTGCTGACAGTTTCAGACACGACTTCTACCAGACCCCGGTCAACGTTATCGCATCCTTCTTCTTAAAGAAGATCGATAAGAGTGCATCTAATATCGAGTTAAAGCCGAAGCAGTTGAACCTCGATCTCACGACAACCGACTCACCTCCCAAGCGCTACACTGCCGAAATCCCCCTCCATGGATCGATTGACCCCGAGAAGTCATCGTACAGAATTCTTGGTACGAAGCTGGAGTTTGCTCTTTCCAAGTCAGACGGTACCTCGTGGCCAGTATTGCGTGGCGACGAGGCCTTGACAGGCGAGATCCTGCAGATTGGCCGTGCTGGGAGGGCGTGAGAAAGGTAGTTGCATATTACGAAGAGATGAGAGAAAGAGCATGGTATGGAGTTTTACATGATCGATATAGCGTTGAGGAAGACATTATAGGAGAATAAATCTGCCTCGCTGGAGGTGTCACTGATTCAGAGCGAATGAGGTAGCAAAACAGAGGATGAAGATGGAACATTTGCATAGACGGAGAACAACAGTTTGCCAAACCCCACTAGTTTCTAGCGTATCGCCCATAGTTTGTTAAGGAAAACAAAGACTTTGAAACTGATCCAATGGTTCACATTTTGTTTGGGTGACTTCAAACTTCACTCTGTTCATATTCTTTATGTTTGCAAGTCATGAATTGCTTAAAGCTCTTGGGTTTGCAGCATGAACTCCCGTGAGAACAATTCAATTGCTTGTTGAGGGTGAAATATGCATAGTTTTGGTGTTTACTGAAGCAAAATAAGGTAGATCCCTCGTTAACAGCCCTGCACCAGGCAGTTTCATAATGGATCAGCGCTCATTGTCATGGACTATGGAACTGTGGATGTTCATGCTGACTAGGTAGTTTTAAAATTGAGATAACCAACAACCAACAACCAACATGATCTTATTTTTCACTCGATGCTACTTTTATATGTGGTGCGGTCCCAGAGTGTCTATCTTCTGGCCATTGTAGCCAATTTTTGTTAACGATATACTCATTTTATAGCAGAACGATATGTGGCATTCGTTTTTGTTCTGTCTTGTTAGTGCGGCTCAAGCCTCAACGTTGCAACCACGAAATGATGTTTCGCAGATAGCTCGAAACGTTTCCGGTTTCACAGCATATGATGTGTTGAACTACACAGATACAGGTCTCGATAAGGCGCCAAAGTTGGAAGTACCTCTTCGTATTCTCTGTGTCGGAGACTCTATTACAGAGGGATGGGGAAGTGATGCAAATGGTAGTGATGGGAATGGTTATCGACTTTCTCTTGCGGAGCATTTATCACGCAAGGCTTCCCCTCGTCGCGAGATTGTCAATGGAATACTCATATTGACTCATGTTTAGGAGAAGATGTTGTCTTTGCCGGCACTAGGCATGGCGGTTCAATGAAGGACAGTTATCATGTGAGTGAAATGTACCACAGCATCAAGGAATCATTCTCATAACCCGCACAGGCGGCCTGGTCTGGCAAGACGATTCAGTACATCAACAACCATATCAATGAGTCGTTGGAGCAAAGACCCAATGTTGTCCTTCTTCATGCTGGAACGAACGACTTGGACATACGCTCATCCATATCTAAAGAGGGCAGTGACCCAAAGGACGCTGCCCTTCGTTTGGGTCAACTCATTGATAAGATCATGGAATACTGTCCAGACGCAGTAATTCTCGTCGCAGTACCTCTTTCATCCTGTGACGGCTACAAACCCAAGATGCCTGAATTCAGAGCTCTGGTTCCTGGGGTTGTGCGACAGCGCCGACAAGACGGAGAGCATGTGCTTGCGGTCGACTTTAGCATATTTGACCTCAAAGACTTGAGAGACTGCTTGCATCCTACTAACGCTGGGTATAGCATCATGGGCGATTACTGGTATGCCTTTTTGACGCAGGTGCCGGATGGTTGGATCAAGAAGCCCGTCGGCGATGATCCAGAGAGGGGAGAGGAGGAGAATGGGGTTGGTGGAAAAATAGAGACAGGCAGCAAGACTTTTCTTGGTGTCGGTCTATGCTGGATATTATATTGGCGTGTCGTAGAGTTGTTGAGATGATGTTTTGAGAGTGGCATGGCAGTATATTGTGTACATACTTAGGTTATTATATCTGTTCATAGTCAACGCCAAGTTCCTGGTGTCAGCCAGTATCAATGAGAGCTTGTGAATCAATTTCAGGAACTGTCGAGAAAATTAAACACCGCATCGATATATCGAAACGTGCTTTTGTCGCTCGCAGCCAAGGAAATTCACAGTCAAAGACTTGTTTTCATCCAAGGCCAGGTCAAAAAGATCCCACCTTTGTCCAAGAATGTGAATGCATGGTTCCTGATAAGACGGGATTCTTGACCCGTGGCCGTGGAAATGAGATGCATTGGAGGATCGATAAGTTGCTCCCCCACATTAAATTACCAAAGCTCTTCAAATTCGGATACGTAAACAGACTCTAGAGGACGTCTTCTTACTGGCCAAGCCATTTCTACCACCATCACACCCTCTCTGTCACTCCTGTCATCGCACGTGCTTGGCGCCAACCTAGATCTTCAGTGCGCTGTGTCAACCGCGATTAGTGACCGTGGACCTGAGTTTTAGTTGACTCTAGCAGCTTTCTAGGCGCCCTTGGCGGCAGTTGTTGCTAGGTCCCGTCATGCGAACTGATAAGGGAATTCCAATTTGAGTGATACGTAGTGATATCGCCCGAGCAAGCTGATAGATAACAGCCCTGCCATGGTTTTTGATCATGATGCCATACCTGTTCCTTATCAAAGAAGGTCTCAGGCAGGTAACGAACAAACAAAACAAGACAAGCTTAACCTGCCCTGCCCAGCGGCTGAGGTGTGCTGCCCGTCCGCCCGATGCCGGTGACGGGTGACGAGTGACGAGTGCTATAAGTTAGGTTGTCGCCATGCCCAGGAACCTCTCTGACGCCTGAACGGCCGATTTTTCATGTCAGACTTATAACAAACCCAACTACCAATTCGATTTCACAGCATAAACGCCTACGACATACCCACGTCCACTTATCAGTCAATATGTCAACTGAGGTTTCTCACGGCCGCGGCGGCGCGGGCAACTTCAAGCACGATGATACTGAGTACGTCGATGGCGAGGTCGTCCGTACTGGTATTGTAGGAAGCCATGGCGACGGCGCATACAGTTCTGGTCGAGGAGGTAAGTAAATGCTGATATCTTAATTCCTTGCGCAAGGTTGTGCCGTCACAATACCCTACATACACAGACAGACCCTTGGCCTTTAGCCTTTGCGCATTCGCATTCGCCATCCAAGTCTTTGACTCTTCACACGAGAGGCGCAAACTACTAACGAATTCCCAAACATAGGCGCTGGAAACATCGCTGATATAGGCACACCAACCACCGACCGCAAGGATCAGGACATCGTCCCTGAAATTGCTATTCGACCGAGCCAGGACGGCCGAGACTATCACACCGGCCGTGGAGGCGCAGGCAACGCTATGCCCGGGACTCCAGAGCCTAAGCCCGAGGAACAGGAAAACCTCGTGTCCAACAAGGCCCCCGTTGGCCTGGCCGACAAGCTCAAGTCCAAGCTCTTCGGTGGCCACAAGAAGTAGGATCTTTTGGTTCAAGACAGGGGCAGGTTTGGAATGGCGAACTCGAAGAAGAAATTGGGCGCCTTTCTTGGGCTACGTTATTGTTGATGATGTTGGTTCTTCCGGAAATACCCACGATGTCATACTGCTCTTCTGAATAATTGGCACCTTTTTTTTTTATAAATATCGCGCACTTTATTTCGCTCGTATGATTGTACCTGACAGCCGATACCACATGCCCAGTAACATTAAGAAATGGTGAATACCCACCGTCTTTCGTTGGACGATTGTCTGACCTGCAGAGTGTTCCCCAAATAAAGATATGACAGCTGCTGACAAGAAGATTGCTAGAGGTCAAATCAGAGCGTCACTTTCAGGGCAATTTAAGCTGAAATAAGAATATGCATAGTATGCATGTGCCAAAGAGAACTTCACTTTACTTCCCGTTGGGCTGCCATGACGTCTAGAAACTTGAGTCTTATCCTGTATCCACCAAGGATCGTCCCTCTTTGTCTCCCGAGTCTCCACTTCCCCTCATTCTTGTCTTCTCTTCGTTAATTAATTACAAAACGTTGTTGCAGTGAGATTGAGCCTTTATTAATAAAAGAGCGGAGTGCCCCATGTCTCCGCTAACAATTGAAGGTGCTCAAAAGAGAAATACGACATTCTAGGATTGGCTGTGCATTGTGGGCTTTCACCACGAAAGGCTGAAGCTAAACCAATTAGGCATCGAACAAATGCATGTCCGAACCAAGGGAAACTGCAAGTCTGCAAGTCTGCAAGCACCTTGTTACTAGTGCCAGAATCGTCGTTAAAGACCCTGATAAGAGTACAAATAGCTCAAGGATCGTCCCAAGATAACCATGATTATGGCGGCTTGCAGCGATCACGTAGGTAAGAAGACCCAAAATTAGCGAATGGGCGCTGTGACAGGCCCGTTGTGATTATGGCAAGACTCGTCTCGTTAGTCTTCTTTGGCATAAAGAGGGTCTTTTATTGACCCATGACTGGACGTACATCGTCGGATAGACAAGATGGATGTGACTATGTGACTGACTATGATGGTCCCTGGCTCAAGGCAAGGTGCCAGCCATCCAATGTTTAAGAATACGACGATGCGCAATTCCCACAAATAATTATTGCGAGACTTTTCTTTTTCTGCTGCTCCTTGAATGTCATCGTGATTCTCACTCGAGTGACTGCTTCAACGATAGTAAGCTTCATTGACCGCACATCCATCCATCTTCGCTCAACTTCTCCAGCAGAGTACATGGCGTACCTCACACCTTGTAAAGGGCAAAGAACGCTCTATTTCATTTGGAAACCGTCATCAATCTCTTGAGAAGGTTCCCGGCGTTGAATTCACCCGAGAGTCTGACCTCATCCTCACCTCACTCGGCCTTGTGACGACAATCACGTGCACCTGGTGAGATCACGGGTGCGACATACCTCGCTGTAGGTATGGCGCCAAACCTCCAACCTCAACCTCAGCGTCCGCGCCTTCAAGACCACAGACCGTGGTCGGGACTTTCACATATTTCAAAGCGGTCCTTCCGATCTTGCGCAACCTCTGCTTTCGAAGCCGACGACGAGCGATCCTCTAGCGACGGCGACATGAGCCCTCGCGATAGCGAAACCGGCGTGCGACAACCTGTTGTGCCGCGTCACTCTGGTCATGATGCTCGTCCAACCAGTCGAAAAGAGCTCATGGGATGGTACGCATACGCTTTTGCGTCCGAGACATACGTGATTTGTGGAATTGGTAGGTTCACTTATAGATGCGCCACGTCTACAGCTGCTTGGAGATCGACCAGGGCCTGCTGCTAATACCAACCCTCCAGCTTCCTTCATTCCCATCCTACTAGAAACACTCGCCAGGGAGAACGGCGTGCTGCTCTCGGATCGAACAACACCATGCGGTTCAAGTGACAGCAAAGACAAAGACGACGGCCAGTGTATTGTCTTGGTATTTGGGATGGAAATCAACACTGCAAGTTTCGCCATGTACACCTTTTCGGTCAGCGTCTTGATCCAGGCGCTACTCGTCGTCAGTATAAGTTGCGCCGCCGACCATGGAAACTATCGCAAGAAGCTTCTTCTCACCTTCGCATGGATTGGAAGCTTTGCGGTTATGTCCTACATCTTCATTACCAAGGACAACTACATCCTTGGCGCTCTGTTAACAATTGTTTCCAACACATCCTTTGGTGCATCCTTCGTGTTGCTGAACTCGTTTCTCCCCCTACTAGTGCGATACCACCCCGATGTTATTGAGGCTAATGTTTCTGCTACTCCGGATCTCGGCAACTCTGAGTTTGAGTCACGTCCTTTGAATGAGCCAGTGGGTGATCCTGAGGACTCTGGAGTATCAGCAACGTCACCTCTGTTACTCCCAGAGGACGGCGAGCGACTGAAGCCGACAGCAAGCCATGCTGAGATCACATCCAAAGAGTTACAGTTGTCAACGCGTATATCAGCCATTGGTATTGGTACTGGGTATATCGCAGCACTCTTTGTACAATGTATATGTATCGCTGTTCTTATTGCACTGCACAATACTACATGGGGCCAAAGAGTCGTACTGTTCATGGTAGGACTCTGGTGGACTGTTTTCACTGTTCCAGCGGCCCTATGGTTGCGCCCCCGCCCCGGACCTCCACTGGCAGCGAACGGTCGGAAAGGCATCATGGCAGGACTCGCATATATCTTATACGCCTGGAAGAGCCTCTTCAAAACGGTCCAGCAGGCTAGACGACTGCTCGACATAGTCTTGTTCCTTGCTGGGTGGTTTCTCCTATCCGACGCGATCGCAACCACGTCATCAACCGCGATTCTATTCGCCAAGACCCAACTCCACATGAAGCCTTGGGCGCTTGGTATGATTAATGTCATTTCAACAATGGCAGGGGTGTTCGGCGCGTTCGGATGGTCATGGATATCGCGGCTCTTGAACCTCCAGGCTCATCAGACCATCCTCGTCTGTATTGGGTTATTTGAGCTGATACCCTTGTATGGTTTATTGGGATATCTTCCTTTTGTGAAAGAATGGGGTGTCTTCGGACTTCAACAGCCTTGGGAGATGTATCCCTTGGCAGCTGTATATGGGTTTGTTCTGGGAGGATTGAGCGGCTACTGTCGTTCTCTGTATGGGGAACTCATTCCGCCCGGATCTGAAGCAGCCTTCTATGCTTTGTACGCTATTACGGACAAGGGTTCCAGCGTCTTTGGGCCGACAATCGTCGGTGCTATCATTGACAGGACTGGTACAATCCGTCCAGCCTTCTGGTTCCTGGCAGCGTTGGTGGGTCTGCCTGCGCCCTTGATCTGGTTCATCGACGTGGAGCGCGGTAGACGAGAAGGCGTCAAGCTTGCTGAGTCAATGTCAGACCCAACTGTCCATCATGTGGACGATGACATTGATCATGAATCTGAGCGTCATGGCATGTTGGCAGATTATGAGAGAAGACAGGACGAGGGTGTTGTTGATGAAGGCGCAAGACAATAATTTATATGGCTTGTTGTTGAATAGATTAGCATAGCATCGGCGTATAACTAGATGATCTGTTACTTTATGGAGAGGCTGAATGGATATTTGATGGAATAGGTATGACAACAAATCAACCACCATAATTCATAATTGGGAGAAACTGTTGTTCCCGACTGGATGTGAGGTATAATGGACGAAGTGGGATTCATCTATTCTATAAATATTAGATACCTTGTTAAGATATCTATAAGATATATAAGTCTTAGTAAAAAGGTTACTGTCCACTTGTTTTGAGTAATAATTATGATAACAGTCATTTTACTTAGGAAAGAATGTATTTAGATTATTCATGTGATGTTGAAAATGAAATCACGGATATATATCAGATTGGTCGGATGTTCTGGAAGGGCACTTCCCCTGTACGGATCCCAGTTCCGGCACCGAAGCGTGAAATGCAACGCGCCTGGCTTTTACCCTTTCTGCCTTTCCCCTCCCAAGTCCGTCCTTCCCGCTTTGAAACGGCGAAACTGCAGGTTACGTTGACTAAAACTTTGCACTTGCAAGCATCCGCATCGCGTCTCCTCCATCCACTTTCACCTTACCTCACCTTACTTTTAACCTCCAAGTTCCAACCCGCCAAAACAGATCGCGAAGCGCAACCAAAAGACTGCGCCCAGACTCGAACCAAACTTATCCCGACGCGTTGCACAGCTTAGCTCTTAGGTCGGGCTATTACTCCATCCATCAGCTTTGGTGGCCCCAGTGCCAGCTGAGTCACGTGACGGCACTCTTCGTGCTTTTGGTTCTGTTCGTAGTTCTTTCTGCTGATTGCGACGTTGCTCTTCCCGACAAATCGAGCCTCTCGTGCGCACAGGACATCGAAGCAGGCCGCGGCTTGTCGCTCAAAGACAGCTTGGGCTCGGCTCAGCTCACAACGCGACATCGCAAATTTACAACACTTTTTTGACAATCCATCATCTTTTCATCAACTCGTCGTTTTCTATTCCTTTTCTGGCCTCTTGCATCGCGCGACTTGTTTGCCTCTCGAAGCCCCTCCCTCTTCTCTCCACTCTCGACGCGGTCATACCCAACCTCATCAAAACGCCACAATGAGCAATCGAAAGCGATCGCGCTCTGTCGGGGAGGAGAATCGCGCAGAATGCCCCTTCACAATTTCTTACGCGAATAGTCCGTCGCGCGCCGAACAGGAACGTCACAAGAACAAGAAGCGAAAGCGCGACGGTCAAGATGATGATAAACGAGTCCAAATCCAAATCTCCCCCTTCTCCCCTACCGGCAGCTTCAAAACCCACGACACGATGGACCTGTATTACACTGTTGAACCTGGCAAGCGATGGCAAGATATGACGCGATACAATAGTTTTGTTCGTAAGTATTCGATGATGTTTTGTCATCTCTCAAACTTTGGCTGGCTGGTGGCTAACTCTTCGTAGTTAATGGTATAAAGTACTACAGCGAAGGCTTCGTCTTCGTTGCGAACGAGTCAACTGTAGAGCATCAAAAGCTTCAAAACGATGGTAAAGGTGGCTTCAAGAGATCTAACGATGAATGGGTTGCGCGCATCCTCGAGATCCGAGCTTCCGATGAGCACCATGTTTACGCACGTGTTTACTGGATGTACTGGCCCGACGAGCTTCCTCCCGGTACCATCGATGGCAAGAAGACGGTACAAGGCCGTCAACCGTATCACGGCGCTAATGAACTGATCGCCTCCAACCATAGTATGTCCCAGAGCACTCGCTGATATCACATGCAGCACGACTAATAGAATAATCCAGTGGATATCATCAACGTCGTCAGTGTCACACAACCCGCGACAGTGAACCAATGGATAGAATCAGATGACGAGGAAATCCAAGACGCGCTTTACTGGCGTCAAGCGTATGACTGCCGTAACTCACAGCTCTCTGTATGTTATGCGATACTCTATCTCACTTCCTCTGTTGCTAACAGTCGTACAGTCTGTTGACATTATGTGCAAATGCCAAACCCCCGCGAATCCCGACAGAACTCTGATAGGATGCACAAGCTCGGAATGCGGGCAATGGATGCATCGTGAATGTTTGGCTCATGAAGTTCTCATGCAAGTCTACGATCGACTAGGCGCCGATAAGCCTCACCGAACCGAGGGAGCAGTTGTCAAGGAGGAAAAGACAGAGGAGGCAATGCGCCCTCTGTCTCCCACCGACGCTGAGGAGAAGGAGACCCAACCTACGATCGATGTTCACTCTGGGGAGACCCAAGATAACGTGCACGTTAAGAAGGCGATTCGAGAAACACCCCGAGAGACCGAAACACCAACACCTGGACCAACGCCATCGAGATCTATCGCCGCCGCGTCGGCTAAGGGATCAGTTAAGGGATCAGCCAAGAAAGGTCGCAAGAAGAAGAGCGCAGATCATAAGCCATATCTAGGACTCTTTGAGGCCAACCTTAAAATGCAAGACGGTCCTACAGCATGGGAGATACGCGACCTACGCGAAAACGTTACGGGTGGCGAGAAGACGTGGACTGAGAAGGCTTACTGTCTGATATGCAATGCCGCTATTGAATGAGTACTCAATAAGAGGTAGCATAACTCGGCTTTGTCTGCCCAGGTCAGCAGGCTCTTTTGAGTCCTCGAAGACGTAACTCAACATTGCGTAGGATAGCTATCGGGGTTCTCCATACAGCTTACCAGTACTATACACAGACAATATGGCTAGCTTGACCTAGTTGCTTACTCGGTACGGCTTAGATGCCTTACATGGGTTTTCTTTTGTCAAGATTCGAGGTCACTTGGTTGGTGATTCGCCCATTGGTGGGGTTTCCGGGCGCGGCGTTGGAGGCGAAACGGGCTGTATGGCGAGTTTGGAAGATTGACTGGTCTTGGGCTTGTGAGCGGCGAGCGACGAGCGAGATCTGTTCTCTAGTTTGCAAGTCATTCTTGAGGGCGAGGAAAAAGGGAGGACGACGTAAAGAACGAGAGGGATGCAGAGTCAGCGCGTTGTCTTCCAGATGGACAAGTTATGGGAGGTTTTTGGGGAAATGTGAACATATTATTGGCAGGGGTCTTGGAGGTTCAGTATACTGGCTGCTGAACGACTTGCCTCTACTGACTTTGTCGTGTAGCATGGTAGTGTTTGTCTCTCCCGGGTATTATCGAGGGCCATATTTCTTTATGAATGCGTATCTGTTTTTTAACCGATTTCCTTTTCGTTTCGTTTCACTTACTACTAGGACAGTAGTTCAATTTCGAGTATGTAGCCCTGACAAGACTATGCATGACTTTATTGTATATGATCTATAAGACCTCGTGTAGCAGGACTGAGATCATCCGGCGGGCCTGTTTCCATTACATACTTTCCATCAATTCCTTGCCATGGTTGATACCCGTCCTCAATCGGGAATCGAGCTTACATGGATCAGGAAGTCTAATAGTACGTACTCCACAAGGAGCTCCAGGCGACCCCGCTACTCCATAACGTCGCAGAGCTTCCAGGTTCACCTCGACATTCAATAGGTACCTACCGCCCAAACCACCAACTCATAGGTGCTTTCTTCACTTGACAAGAGCATCCTCTCTATCGCTCGATTCTCTAATACAAATAACGCGCGAGTCTTCCAAAATGGCTGTTGACCCTTTCGACTCCGCTCTGTAAGTGCTCTCCAACCTCGCGCGCAATGATGCGTTGCACTCGTAGCTGACCGTCTTCTCCAAAAAGCGACCTTCTCCGTCGTCTCAACCCCAAGCAGACGACCGATCACCTTAATGCCATTATCTCCATCGCCCCGGACCTGACTGAAGATCTCCTCTCGTCCGTCGATCAGCCCCTTACCGTGCGCCGCTGCAAGCAGACCGGCCGAGATTACCTGCTCTGCGACTACAACCGCGATGGCGACAGCTACCGCTCACCGTGGTCCAACCAGTTCGAACCGCCCATCGATGAGTCTAGCTCTGGGGGCATAGGATCTGGCGGAAACGAGGGCGCTGGCGAGGGTGCGATTCCTAGCGAGCGCGTTCGTAAGATGGAAGTCAAGGCCAACGAGGCTTTCGACGTTTATCGCGATTTGTATTACGAAGGCGGTGTGAGCAGTGTTTACTTTTGGAACCTCGACGATGGATTTGCCGGAGTTGTGCTTCTGAAGAAATGTAGGACACTCTTTAAAGACCCGTTGTACAATTGAGTTTGGAGGTGCAAGCGCTAACATGAGATCTACGTACAGCTTCTCCCCAAGGCGGTAGCACTGAAGGTGTTTGGGACTCCATTCATGTATTCGAGGCCATCGAGCGAGGACGAAGCACACACTATAAGCTCACATCAACCGTGATCCTGACGCTGTCCACAGCTGGTGGAAACCTGGGCGAGATGGACCTCAGCGGCAACATGACACGCCAGGTCGAGCAGGATCTCCCTGTTGAGAATGATGATAGCCACATTGCCAACGTTGGACGCTTGGTTGAGGATATGGAACTCAAGATGCGCAATCTGCTGCAAGAGGTTTACTTTGGCAAGGCCAAGGACGTGGTGGGTGATCTGAGGAGCATTGGAAGCTTGAGTGAGGGAGCACGAGACCGTGAGGCACAGCGAGAGCTTATTGGCAGCATGAGGAGATGATTGGGTTGAGAAGACTCCCCCAGATCAGTCTACGTTGATGTTTGCTACGAATAAGAAGTTCGAGAGACCGCGTTTGATATGTATGTACTAGGCCAATGGCGTCCTAGGCCAATGTTGTCCTCTGTACTGTTGCCAGGGTCAGGTTAGATGTGGCCGCTGATTACTGTAAAAATCTCTTTTTAAACATGGCCATTGTCTGGACCTCCGTGGAGTAGATTTCTCATGTTTCTCATTCTGTAATAAGGAATATGGGAAGGACGACGATAACAAACATGAGCGATCTCGATTTTTTTCTGAATGGAGTTAGACTTTCCCCACGATATTGGTTTGTTATATTCGTTCGTACCAAGTCTATACATATATCTACAGTAAGACCGAGTAAGCATATTTGGCGCTTTTGTGCTGCCCACCATCCCGCACTCTTAAACCTTGGACACCAATGGAGATGAAGCAGACGATATGACTCCATAGACGTCGGTTCTGCTGAACACGCTTTCAGGGATGAGCCTGCAGGTTTATTGGTACTAGTTCAACTCTAGACGTCGATCAAATATTGTCGTCAAGGCGGCTAGATAGATCGTAGGATATGCTATCCGTACTTGTAGGTTATCCAAGTCGGTGATGGCCACATACATAAGAGGTAAATGCTATCTGCGTCGGAGACAATCAATGACATGTAAACTTTCAACCGAAAACACCTGTAAATTTGCAATTGTCTACTTCCATTCGACTTCGTGCTGATGTTCGAAGTGCTGTCCAGCACTCTAACTTAACTCATAAGGCTCTGCGGCACGGAAGTTGGTGGCTTGACATGGTCAATCTGTGTACGAGCGCCAGAGCGCTAGGTTGCACTAAAGGGCATTGACTTGCGGCTTTCTGAGTCAGAGAGATCACGCGTTCTGCAGAAATAGATGGACTTGACTGCGGCATTGGTGGTAGGCCGCAGGCTCTGTACTGCAGGCATACTAGACATAGTAATGTGGTATAGTAGAGGGGTGAGGCGCTTTGAAGGATTCTAGTGATGTACGGGGTTCCATCCTCGAAATGGACATGGGCGCGAGCTTCAGGCCGGCTGAGAATGGGGAAGTGGTTGCAAGCTGCAGTAGCTTTTACATGCTCCGTACCGATACTCCGTCAGATGTGACAGAATCAGACGGCATCGTCAGTTAGTAAGGCCTTGGCACTCGGCAGGGGAGTAGCTGAGGAAGACGACCAAGACCAAGGATAATAAACTGGTTCCAGAAATCACAACTTCACAGGTGGTACTCGGTAGTCTATGTGAGGCGAGGCGAGGCGAGGACAAAGACAGACAGGACATCGAATGCTCCAAAGCCATGTCCAACGGTGATGTGAGAGCGACAAGGATCACATTCTCTTCGATAAGCTCGATCGCTTTCCCTTCCTCTCCTTGCCTTGCCTTGCTTCGCTTGCCGTCTGCCGCTTCATAATGCGCCCCCCATAGCCGCAGTGAGGTCTGTGTCGTGCATTTGCCATGCAGACAAGAGTTGCGGATCTTGGGGCTCTAACTTAGTTGTGATCTTTCTGCTCTGCAAACTCAATGGTCTGAAGAACGTGCTTCAAAGTGCCGCGTGCACTTAAAGCAATGAGCATACTATTAGACGCTTGGACTGAGTTGCTGGTGATGGTGGTGGCATTTGTCTTTTTTTTCTTCCTTTTTTTTTTTTAACTCACTAGCCGCTGGTATTGACGATGCGGGGCGACTTAGATAGAATGCTGTAATATGAATTTGAGAATTTGAGGTGGAATAATCAGCCATCAGTGCTTGCTAAGTAAGTACTATGTAACTGGTTTCTTAGAAGGCAGGTGGACAGGGCCCTTTTGTTTTACCTGCCCCCCGAGGTCAGGTACCTACCAGTACCTATGTGGCGGGAGGTACTCCATAAGGTAGTAGGTAGGTCGTACCTGACTTGGCCAAACACAGGATAACTATTGCGAAACTGCTTCATCAAGGCAGGCATTGATTACGTCTGGCAACATTCTATCAACTGCCACAGCAATTTCCCCTCCATTCTTCATTTCCTCGACGACTCCCAGTGCTCACTCTAGTCTCTCTCCCTCGTCATTGGTACGCTCGGCGCGCAAATGGAAGACTTCTAGAAAAGTCCCCGCATCGTGCGGTCTCTGTTCCTGCCGCTTGCCACATGCTACCTGGCAGAAGCGTGCCGTGCCCCTGAATCTGATCATTTCTCTCCTCGACGTACCATGTACAGGGCAAATTGCAGCGGAATGCGTTGAATATCGTACGTCGAAGTTTAGAGTTAGACGACTAGCAAGCTCAGCTACATAGAGTAAGTGCAGCATTTATTCAGTCATACCCAGTTCTGGAAGAATCAAGTTAGATAGATACCCAGGTAACCATATTGCGGCCTGGACATGACCTCGGGTCTACATGCATACCACCATCCAGCGCTAAAGCCAAGCTCGAGTGCTGAGCTTACCAGGTACACTATGCTACAGGAGCTGATGGTTTTATTTCAGGCGGTTGCTGGTAGGTAGAGCTTATGTGTCCGCAGATCATCCAGAATCCTCAGCAGGTACGCCAAAGCTGGCGCAATATATAAAGAGTCTGCGAATCTTCAAATAAAAATAAACACGCACCAGGCCTATTTACATACGAAGAAGCTCACAATTCGAAACAGTTCTACGCCATATAGCTTCGAGAATGTTAAGCGCCGTCACCAGCCGTAAGTGTTTCCCCTTGATTACACAAGCCGTCTTGGATTTTCCTTTTCAAACACGCCAACATTACGGGTAATAAAACACGTTACAAGAACAACGCACAAAAATAGGAAGACGGCTGACATGCTTTCCCTTTGTCCCAGGCGAGTTCCTGAGTTGAATGGTCATTTGCACTTTGCCAATGGAAAGTAAAGTCCTGATAGAGGTCGTCTCAGACTCTCAGGCATTGACGGCGGGTGTCATGCTCCAATACCCTTGTCCCCTGTCGGTGTCGGCATACCCCTGTCGTAAAGACAATGACGAACATGGAGGCCCACAGCAAGCTCGGTAGCTAAGTGCTAGCCTGGCGATATGATGAACAGGACACCCTGCAAGCCCGTCCTGCAGGTCGCTCGTTGATGGTCCAGCCCGCCAATTCGCATCTCCGCCTAGCTACCGCATGGGACGGCTAACCCCCACCGACCCAATACAGTTTGGGTATCTACATTTTGCAGCATTCTTCGGTCCTGACTCGCACCTGAAAATGAAAATGTACTTGTCAGCTCCTTCCCTATCAAAAGACTGACAGAAACGGTCAAAAGCAACCGATCATGATAAACATAACAGCAAGCAGCCAAGAAAATTGCTGCACGTCTTAAGGAGTCCTGGGATCACCTAACAGGTACCAATAGACTAATTACAGAGTGATCGAAACGGGTGGTCTTGACGGTACACCCATGTACAGGTACGCACACATGTACCTAATTACATAGAAATCAGAAAGACCCCTCCATAGCCCGCCCACATATGCAGTCTTAACTCATCTTTCAGGCCATTGTTCCCTTCAGGGTACTGTGCCCGTTTTATACATACATACATGGCAACCATCGATTCTGCCCGTCACTCAAGTACAGAATATTGGGATAACCTATAGTAGTTATATCCCAGGAGTCCAATGTCGCCCAATGCGAGTTGTGAAACAAGAGTCTCAGTTGCTTCTGAGACTGAAGGAATAAGATGAGCGTAACATCTTGGTGCCTGCCAGTCAGTAGGGCACAATTGATCAGAATGTCAACCTTTTGACAGGGCGTCTCGCGGCCGGCCATAAACCCACAGCACGCCCCTCATTAAACTAAAGAGCGACCAGCGTCAAATTTTGGGCCCCTTCGCTGAAAAAGGAGTCCACATGGCATGCCACTCGCTCTTTACTACTAGTCTACACTCTTACACTGATCGATTCTCCCCTCGTTTTTGCCAGCAGGATATCCACTATTATACTGCTTCAGTGCTTTCCAGTCAGCCGGTCTATCAAACCTTCGACACGGTTTCAAAGAACCCGAGGTCTTGCTTGGTGTTTCTCCCCTGGTTTTGGTTTTGGTCCTGGCTCTGGCCGGTCTGGTGGTCCCGTTGAAGAACAAGAAGAGCCTGGGAGGAGCTGGGTCTCGGATCTCTCTGATATTAGTTTAGACCCCTTGTCACCCATCCATCGTTCGTCCTAGAAAGCGGTTGGTGCGCCGCCTTGTGCCCTCGCAAAGTTGAAATTACTACATCTGTTGATCGTGTTTTCCTCCACTCCCACTTCTCATCCCGCCCATCTGGTTCCGTCTTCCGTCCGTCCTCCCGTTGCCCTTCCCGCCTTGGATCAATCTTGTTCCCCTTTGCTCCCGCACATCGCTTCTACGCCGTCGCTGCACCAGCATTTTCAGGGTTCGATATAGTACCTACAACAGGTAGCAAGTACTAAACTTGCACTATTGTATGTATGCCCTAGCACCTGCTCCTTAATATCCCAGTATATACTTACGTGCGTGACCTAATATCAGATTGCGGCCCTTCTCTCTCTCGATCAAACTACTGAGCTAGGTCATTGCCCAGCCCGCACTCTCCCACGAGAGCCCCAAATCACCTCGCTTCGACCAACGCTAAATCACACCGATCCTCGCATAACTATCCATCCACCTCCCTCTGGCACCCCGTGGAACTTCTTGGCTGGCGTACCGTTTACTCAGCTACGACCCTCTATATACCCCCCTGAAGCCGAACAAATTCGTTCTAGTACCCAGACTCCGGACTCGATATTTCTCTCACAGCAACCTCTGGTCTGCTTCGCGAGTATACAAGAGCTACTGTCGAAGCACACCACTCAACCTACGGAGTTCAAGTTTATTTTGCCTACCTGTCTTCACCTCTACATATATCACCTTTGCGCCGCCGACGTCGAGGCATCTGTACCCTCGTCTTGACCCCACGTTCGCGTACGATAGATTCCGAATCGACCACCACAAAACTCACGATCATGGCCGAGAAGCCTTCGGTCTTGATCATCGGGGGGCTTGGCTATATCGGCCGCTTCCTTGCCCTCTATATCCACCAAAACGAGCTTGCTTCCGATGTGAGGCTCGTTGACAAAGTTTTGCCCCAATTGGCATGGCTGGCCCCTGAGTTCTCTGAGGCTTGCTCGCAGGATAAGTTTATGCAGGCTGATGCCAGCAGACCTGGTGAGTTGTTTTGTGCCGCTTACTCTGTCGTTGGGTACCCCGCTTGTTTGTGCCAGCGGGCTCCCAACTGTGTCTAATTAGCTGCTAACGGGGTGGTTTCACTATTCACAGAAGGATTAGCAAGGATCTTCGACCGGGCCGACGGGAAACAATGGGATTATGTTTTCAACTGCGGTGGCGAGACGAGATATTCGCAGGAGGACGAAGTTTACAAGTTGAGGTCTTTGAACCTCTCTATTGCGGTCGGAAAAGAGGCAGCTAAGAGAGGCGTCAAGGCCTTTGTCGAACTGAGCACAGGCATGGTCTACAAGTCGGATTCATCGCCAAGCAAAGAAGGGGACAAGCTGAAACCGTGGAACCGGATTGCTGTGTTCAAGTTGCAGGCTGAGGAGGAACTTTCTAAGATTGAAGGGTATGTTGCGACACAAACTTTTGACACCGCATACACTGACATGCTGTACAGGTTGAACCTTATCATTGTACGCCTACCACACGTGTACGGGCCTTATGCTTCACAGTGGGTTGCAACAGCATTGTGCATGGCCCGCACCTACCAACACCTGGAAGACGAGATGAAGTGGCTTTGGACTAAAGACCTTCGAACCAACACAGCACACATCGACGACGTGACGCGTGCGTTGTGGGATATCGCGGTGTGGTTTGACGCTGGCAAGTCAAAGTGGGACGAGGCTAGCATGGGCAAGATTCCCATCTTCAACATTGTGGATGAGGGCGCGACGAGCCAAGGGACCATAGCAACCATCATCGGCGACATTTTCAAGATCGAGACCGGTTTCCAGGGCCAGCTTATCAGTACATTTGCTCGACTTAACCTCGATAGTGTCGTGGATGACGTGAACGATGAGCTTCTGGGACCTTGGGCGGACCTCCTTTCCGACGCGGGCATCACGCGGCCGGGACCACTGACTCCGTTTATGGAGAAGGAACTGCTTAAGGATACGGACCTCAGTATGGACGGCACACGACTCAAGACACTATTGGGTTTTGAGTATAAGAAGCCGGCTCTCAACAAAGAGTTGATCGAAGAGGTGATTGAGAGCTACAAGAAGATGAACTGGTGGCCTTGAGAGCAAGTTGAAGAAAGCGACGAAGATGACAGACGCGACACGACATAACATGATGTAGCATGTATTGGATGATATCTGCGTGGAATTCGACTTGTTTCTTGCATGAACTCGACTTAGCGAAGACTCCGCCTGTTGCTGGAAGAGACGATACCCAGGACGATGAGCCAAATGTACGAAGAGCAGCGGTGAGGATACTCGATAGAGCTGAGCTGCAACTGATTTGATGTCAGAGGAGGGTTGACGTAGACCGCAGATGATTGCGATGCCTGGGGGATGGGGGATGGGGGTTTAGATGGAAGATGTTATACACACCCACACACGACCTACCTCGATGAGTTTTAAAGGTGAGGCGGGTCGTGGAAGATGAGTGAAGTCGAACTAAACGGTCGGCTACTAATGTAGGCAAATATATACTAACTACTGCATGTTAAATACGAGATTCGTTATGATTGTTGCGTTGCGTTACATTGCATTACATTATGTTGGATTGTGCCATGGCTCTATGTATGGTCTTTCCGTTCCTGAGAATGCTTTATAACAGAGGATTATAGATAGTCAAGGCCCTAGGAAAGAATTTGAGCCGAGGTTTATGAACGATATGGATAATATTAGAGACATGTGGGAGTGAAGTGGTGAAGTTGAGTTGTGAAGGTGGAGATTGAGAATTGGCATTGTGGGGAGGGGGACCCTGTAATTAATTTGGTCGACGTCGTGAACTTGAACTTGGGGCCTTTTGTTTGAATTGGATATTAATGATGATGTTGATGTTCAACAACACGGATACAAACCACCCACCTACTAAAATGGGACATAGGCCGATACTACTAGGTATTCTGTCATAAGAGGTGCACAATAAGAACCCTTATTAATCAACACCAGTCATCGTAATTGTAATTGTGCAACATGCTCATTCTGGAATTATATAGGGTAGGTAGTACCTGGACATAGGGGTCTCGGGCTCAAATACAAGTCCGATGCTTGGCAACTTGGAAAGCGATGGTAATCTACGGCCCTGGTTTCCTTGTTCGAACCATCCTCGGCCTTTCAAGCTTCGAATTGACTTCGCCCTGTTCTCGTTGTGCATTGCCTGTCTCTCAGCACCGTTGAACCCCGCACTGGGGCTTCTTATACGTACGCCTATCATATGTTGTCCACGCTTGTGAAGATTGAACACCTACTACTTTGGTATAGTTACTAAGGAATCGAAGCTCGATATGTAAAGTGTCGTCTTCAGGAGAGAAACAAACGTGATTGTATTATTGGTCAGTTGAATTGACCTCGGCGACATGCCTGCGTCATTGCTCGGCCTTGCTTGTGATTGACACGCTCAGCCTCACCCTTGGAAAACTACCTATCGAAATATCAGGTATAAAAGAGATGTGATTGGCAGTCTCTGTTAAGTTAAACATCAAACACTTCGTCATATATAATTTCCGAGTTTGGTAACCTTAGGTGACTTGTGGTGTATATATCTGAAGGAAAGAGCATCTGCACTTCGCATCCTTGGTAGCGTCATTTCGATCCACCAACAAACAGCACAGCCCAGCCTTATCAACGCCTCAATAGCCCATCGTCTCAGCTTACCTTTCCCAACTACAATATTCTTCTCCTCAGATCTACTTACACAGAGACGCAAAGTACCTCATATCAATACTCAATTCACCATAACAATGGCTGCTCCTGCTGAAAAGACCATCACCGACCTCAGCGGTAAATGGGTTCTCGTATGTTTCACAACCCCCACCTCACCATAAAGCGAGTATCGAGACTGACATTATCTCACAAATAGAACAAGACTCTGTCCGATAGCTCAGAGCCTATCCTCTCCCTCCAGGGCATTGGATACCTCACTCGCAAGGGAATTGGCATGGCTACAATCACCATCGATGTTAACCAATACAGTGCCCCTCCCAAGGCACCCAACACTTCCACCGACGTCGTCACCCATATCGACATCACCCAGTCTGCCTCTGGCTTGACAAGCACACAAGAGAACCGCTGTCTGGACTTCAACGACCGCGAGCACTCTGATTGGCTGTTCGGCAACGTCAAGGGCCGCTCCCGCTTCGTCACTCTTGACGAGGTCGAGGACGACTTTCTTAAGCAGGGCTGGCTCGTCGAGGACGAGGGTAAGCTCGTCCAGAGCATCGCCGAAAGTCTCGACAATGGCTGGGTCGCTACTCAGATCTGGGGCTTCGAGGATGTCAAGGGTGAGAGGAGGTACGTGAGGCATGTGCTTGTGACTAAGGGCGATAAGAGAGTCACTGCCAAACTCATCTACGACTACCAAGGCTAGAGATGGGGGTTCTCTGCTACTTAACCTATATGGATGAATGACTGATGACATGGGTCTGTATGTCTGCCTGATGCCCTTAACAATAGTTTGCTCATGAAACAAATATAATTGATTGACCGGGATGCGATCATCCCCAAAATCGAGTGCTCATACGCAGCAGTTGAGCTACGCCAGTTATGTCCATCGGGGTATATCATCCCCCGAATATTGCGCTATGTTGAAAGGAGCTTTCTAACTTTAACAAGTCCACTATGATCTTTATGATGCGCAGTCCATTATTACCCTAACGCCCATCAATGATGCTTATTTCCCTTTTATCTTTCTCCCTTGCACTCCAAACGTAGACTCGCGAATTGTCTTCTTCGACGTGGTATGCTGGGCCCTGCCGTAATATAACAGCACGCTGTCAATAATTCCCGCATCAGAAGATGCCACCATCTACTCGGGTCTTCGCTTCACAAACTCCTCAAGGTCCTGCACCGTCGCAACGCCCAAGACAAACCTCCTCTTCTCATCAGTAATGACAGCAAACTCCTGCTTCCAGGGCCCGTCAGGAACTCCGCCGCGGAAGAAACTTTCGAGCTCCTCGAGGGTGGTCTCCATCGTAATGACCTGATAGGTGCGGCCCTTACGTTGGAATCGTGTCATGGCGGCCGAGAGCTGGTCGTCAGGCTTGACCTTGCCTGAGTCGAGCAGAGACTGCAGATGTGGGATAGAGAGATAACCCAGAAGAGCGCGGGTTTCGGAGTCGGCAATCGTCAGGTGCGTGTATTCACGCTCGAAGGCATGTAGGAGAGCGAGGGAGATAGAATCGGACGGGTTGAGGGAGAGTGCGGCGGGAGGGTCGAGGTCCTCAACGGTGGCCTAGAGTGTGTTGGTCAGTATCAGATAATTATTACCAACTCAAAGGTATATAAGGTTCCGATAGAATATACGCATGTAGATCGAAGAGAAAGGTGGTGTCATGAGCAATTCAAGACAAAAATAGACATACCCCACGATATCGAGAAGACCATTTCGTGACCACGGGCTGTGTCGTAGCCGATTTTGTAGTAGTAGCAGTAGCCATAATGTATGCGATGTGTGTTTGGGAGAAGGTGGTTTCGTTTAATCAAAGAGTTGAGAGCTGAGCGGTGTCCAAGTTCGGTATGTTCAAAATGACAGGGAGTCAGAAGTGATGGCGGGGCAGGCCTCTGCAGTAAGGTACTGATTAATTAACTGGAGTCAAGCAAAAGGCTCTTAGATGGTGGGGCAGAGAGAGAAAAAAAATAGTATTTAGCTCTTCTTACTAGCATCATGACACATACTAAGAATCGATGTCAACAGACACTTTACATTGCGATTTTTCATTAAAGTAGATATGATGTTGTCAACCTCATAGAAATGTATCAGCGATTTTCTCAATTTGGTGTATCATCGCGTAGGTACAACTCGAGACGCTCGACAGACAGACAGAAGTGGACGTTCAGGATAACTGGGGTTACTTATTCTATCACCCCACGCATGTTGCAGCATGATGTCGAAATAAACCGCACACCGGATTTAGCAGTAACGAAACCATAGCTGTCCCCACTGCGCAATGGAGATGACTGGATCGTCCCGCTAGGGGACTTTTTAATTAGTGCCAAGGGGAAGATCGATCTAAGCGGATATGCTCATGTATTTCTTGTGGAAGTGTATCCGTAGGTAATAGTTCAAGCTGTACTCTATACATGCCTAGATAAGTACTTAGGTACCTAAGTAGGTAGGTAATGAAAGACAAGGCGTCGCTTTATCGCAAATAAGCCAAGAGTCCAACTTAAGAACCGAATCCAGACAGCAAGAATGATGGGCGTGCCATAAGTGTGATGTCACCCATCGGATCAACAGACTATGCATGCCACGGAATTGGCATACGCCCACCTACCTATCTTCCTGTTAACTCCGTGAGATAAGGTAGGACCATATACGCTACACCTGATCCTGATCTGACCTGCCTTCTCTCGATAAACCCTGATTTCTCCCCTCCCTCAAACGAATCCTGCGATATTTAGTTCTTTACTCTTCTCACGGCACAATAACTTACTTGCCTGTATCAAATCCCTCCTAGAGTTGGAGCTGCAACACAGCAGGTAAGCAATGTTCAAACAAAGCAATCCGTTCCTCCCGTATCACATTACATCGACAGGTAGCCGGCTCAATCGGGCACAGCACCTCCCCTCGTGTTCGCACATCTTGCAGTGTTTCTCTCAGACCTACCCATTCCTCTGCCGCTCTCATCTCAACTCTACGAAGCACTTCACTTCAGTGAAAGTGGCCAATTGATTGGCCCCACTCCCGACTTATACGCACACTCACTAACAAGCCAGCAGAACAATAACCTGTCCAGGATAACTACGATGTCCCCGTTGCACCCATCCAAAGATGCTCTCCAGGGGAACTTCTACAGTCCTCTTCTGGTAAAGACCCGCACGCCCTATCAAGCTCGCACTGAGCTATTTCCTGCCCATTCCTCGGTTGTCGAAGATGCAAAGGGCAAGGCTAAGCAGCTGAGCGCTGAGGCGACTGCCGAATTCGAAAAGGCGAGCGCAAAAGCCCAGGCCAAAGCTGGACATATTGAGCTGTACTCGGGCAAATACTACGCTGCCTGTACTTTTGGTGGTTTGATGGCTTGTGTAAGTACTCAGTTGTGAGTTCGGATGAAGGAGAATTCTATGGCCCAGAACTAGCAGTCAATCGCGAAATTCTACTAACCTCATTCAGGGCCTCACTCACGCTGCTGTGACTCCTCTGGATCTCGTAAAGACTCGCCGTCAAGTAGACTCTAAACTCTACACCAGCAATTTCCAGGCTTGGGGCAAGATCTACCGGGGAGAGGGCATCCGTGGCATCTTTACTGGATGGAGTCCTACCCTGTTTGGCTACTCTGCCCAGGGAGCCTTCAAGTACGGTTGGTATGAATATTTCAAAAAAACCTACTCCGATATGGCCGGCCCCGAAGCCGCGTACAAGTACAAGACCGGTTTATATCTTGCCGCATCTGCATCAGCTGAGTTTCTTGCCGACCTCGCGCTCTGTCCATTCGAAGCCGTCAAGGTCCGCATGCAAGGCTCCATCCCCAACCCCTACACCGGGACATTCCATGGCATTAGCACAATTACAGGAAAGGAGGGCGTTGCGGGTTTGTACAAAGGTTTGTATCCGCTCTGGGGTCGCCAAATCCCTTACACCATGATGAAATTTGCCTCATTCGAAACCATTGTCGAAATGATCTACGATCGTTTGCCCGGCCAAAAGAGCGATTACAGCAAGGCTGCTCAGACTGGAGTGTCCTTCACTGGTGGTTACATGGCTGGTATCCTTTGTGCTATCGTCTCTCACCCTGCCGATGTCATGGTCAGCAAGTTGAATTCGAACCGCCAACCCGGGGAAGCTTTTGGTAGCGCCATGGGCAGAATATACAAGGACATTGGATTCGGTGGTCTTTGGAACGGTCTTCCTGTACGGATCGTCATGATCGGTACCCTCACAGGACTCCAGTGGATGATCTATGTAAGTATTTGGGCATGATCTCCTTAATGACAATACCCCTTCTGCGATACTATTTACTAATGCTGTTAATAGGACTACTTCAAGATTTTCATGGGACTCCCAACCACTGGCGGCGGTCCACCACCGGCCAAGAAGCAGGAGTAGACCATGTCAGAATAGCCTGATGAAATTGCGTTGCTTTGTGCTCTGCGTAAATCACGCTTTGGTTTATCCAGAAATGTTTCGGGTTTGACTCAAGGGGCCGTCTGTCTTTGACAAAGGAGACGAAGTTAGTACTGTCAGATGAATGAAGCAAACCATTTCCTATTGACACACTCGGGTCCCGAACATGATCCCAAGTATTTCCAGAATAGCATAACGGCGGGACAGTCGGGTATATGCAGAGCAGGTTATTTCATCGCGTGGGACGGACGTCGAGGTTTATTACCCTGAACCTGACTCTGATGGTCGTGTCTACACAGTCGTGTCACCGAAGGAAGTTCAAGTAAGTCCCACCGATCTTGTGAGGTTGATGACTAGAGCTTAGTATTTACCATCTTGCTCGTTCCTCATATGGGTTATATGACAAGAACCCGGGAACCCGCTGCCAGTAGTCCAGGAAGAGAAGGGCAATTGGGGGTGGCCACGACTTGTAGTTCCCATGCTGCCAGTAATAGATATGGTGATCTGGTTATGTCACGAGCTGGATGCATGGGACAGCCCGGCAGGGTTGTGCTGACAACAGGGAGTGAAATAACATGGTGACAGGAGATGCTATAATGAGGGATGCTGATATTATCTTCTGTACCTAGCTTTCTATGGTAGAAGTATTAGTGGATATCAAAATACGACTTCCATATTCGACTCTAATCAAGAATCCACCTTATCTCATAGCTATATCGCTGATTTATAATGCCAGCATGTATAGTCATGGTTGCACAGTATGTCAAGCATACATAGTTGTGCTGTGTTGGCTCTGAAAATACGCTGCACAAAAGTGGTCGCACCCAACCAAGCCAATGTCGTCATCGCACATGACCTAGGTTGGGTGGGCACCGCGGGGAACACGGCAAGGACTTTACGTGCGTCGATGCGCGCTGTGATAAGTTACGCAGCCAGTTGCGAACCTACAGAGCGCTAGGACAACTGACATGTGTTCTGGAACACTGCTACATTGGGCCAGCATGGGATTTTTTAGGTAGCATCGCCAACGGCAGCCAGCTTGGCCAACATCTCTTCTCAGTTCGAACTTGGCTGTAGCCATGTCGCTACAGCTGACACGAGCTGTAGAAGAATATGCGCCACCTTTTACCGTATCGAGAATTGGTATATATGGAAGACCTCGAGGTTGATGTCTGGTTCTCAAGTCATACAAGTAACGTGCCATACAGGCCTGAAAGCCGGCTATCAAAATATATGTAGTCAACGCACGTGAGGAGTTTGATATCCATATTAGCTAGATTTTCCAGTGAGCAACGTGACGGATATGCAAGCGAAGCTGTAATAGGCGCCTGAATAAGACGGATGAGGTCGAAAGACTGCCCGTAAACATTATTCAGGTCTACAATGCATGGGTAGACATGAAAACATTAACGGACCGACTGGTTGACGATCAAGATGGGAGGAAAATGAAACTGATAGGATACCGTCACCACGGTTGGGAGCGGAGGGTCGAGTCATTGGTGACAGTGCAGTCGCGAAGTGGGCCGAGTGATGCGCCGCATGGCAACCCCACACTCTAAACCTCGAATGAGGGGTTGGTTGAGCTGATTCCTTTTGTGAGCCTCAGGTTGAACTGTGTGCAACGAGGAAGGGCATACGTATAAAGCGACAACACCTACTTCCTGGCAGCAAGTTCGTTACGGTCATCTCACAGATGATTTGTGTTGAAGCCCCTGAGGCGAGTGAGTATGCGTAGTGTTGTCGAAGTTCAGAGTCTGTATTTGTCAGTCAGCTTCCATATCCGTTTTTCTAACAATGCCAAGGAACAGGGGTTAAGGCAGGGGAATGATTCCACTGCAACAGTCCCTCACTTTTTAGTAAGATGACAGGGTGATAAATACCTGTCGTCAGGAATCCGAATAAAGAGCACGTTACCTTACAGCAGGCAACGTCTCTCAGGCTGCAGAACAGTAATTACCCGTTCCCCCCGACAGGACAGCCATGCCAACAGCCTAGACAGGATGTGTAGAACTGTAGATGCGGGATTGTGGTCTAGTTAGTCCAGCCCACCTCAGGAACCAGACAGACATGGCGTCTAACTTGGAGGGCGGCCGTTGGCCATTTCAGTGGGATGAAATGATGCATGTTGCTTTGGTCAGCACCATTGCGCAGTGTACAATATGCGCCCGACTTGGCGGTGGCTGGTCCGTCTCGGCGTCCACTTGCTGCAGAGATCTCGTAGTAGGTAGGGGACTTATTGCTCGGCTAAAAGAGATATCCAAGGAGAGGCAACAACCTCTCACCGCACATGTGCCCTTGATCTTGACTCTGAAGTCGATTTGAGCCAGGGGTTGGTGATGGATGAGTTGTGGCGCCTCTAATCTACTGTAGTAACAAGTGGAATTAGCCATTGACGATGTCATGGCGACTAGCGAATTGACAAGTCTCGCTTCTAGACTGCGGTTTACACAGTAAATGTATAATTGTTCGCCGATTCGCGGTTAGTAGCTGGGTTGTTCCGGAGCATCTCGAACCTCAGAACCGTTGGGGGGATGTTAGCGCAGGGTGTGTGCACAATTGCTGTAAGCGCATGAGGGACTTTTCCCCTAACTATCACGCGTGGATCCTCAGTGTTAAATGACAAGTTGAATGACGACGAATAGGTAGGTAGGTTAGTAGTTTTCTCTCGCAATTTTATGGTGGGAGGAGGTTACTTTCTGTTATTTGCTACAAGACTGATGTAGTTACCTCACTTTATCTTTGTATCGGACTTGCCGTCAACGTTTTCAAAGGTCACAATGCATGTATGAGCCAAGGTAGGCGTTCCTCTAATGAAACCTTCCCCGCCAGTAAATTCTGGACGCAAATCCACGATCTGATCTTGATCCTTCCTCTACATGCATCGAACTTGACCCGGTCAACTAGTACCGAAGCTTTTTTGAATAGGTACCTTAGCAGGTAGCCCGTAAATATACTCCGCCGGTCAGTGATTTAGACAGTTTATATGTCTCTAATATGACGAACACAAGTGTTCGGTCGCTTCAAAGTGGTCAAGCCAATGCCTGTTCCAAACCCCATGTCGAGATGTACACTTTAGCCCTGGTTGTGTTTGGCTCTACATAGTACGGATACTAGGTATGTATTGCACCAGCCAATGGAGCCTAGACATGGGACCACCGTCTGGCATCTATCAAGCAACAACCTTCCACACCACGTTCAGCTACGTCTCTGGCTGCATCTATGTGTGTATCGCATCCTAGGCCTCTTCTTAGCTATGATGTCGGCAATAGAAATGTGGCATATGTGATGAAGGGCTTCTAATAGAGAACAAAGATAGCGCACCGCTGCAAAATCCAGCTGTCAACCGCATGTCATGATGGGAAGTAACTCGCTAGGTACTTACTTGCCTCATGATCTCACAGAGCGCAAGGACTCGAGTTACCGCGTGTGCCCCTAGCCTAGCGACCTTTCATGGTTCTGATTCTGGCTATGGCTCTGGGGTGTTAGCCTCTCAGGGATCCACCAGGTGCACCATCATGAGAGCCTAGCAAGTTGAGGGGGCCATTTGGGGGCTTCGAGGGTCTGGGCAAACCGGGGTCGCGCGAGCCTTTTTTCGTAGCTCGATGCAGGAGGGGAACGGCAGCATTTCCGGTTGTCGGACGGGATATTGATTGGAGACGACAACCGTCGGCTTGTCACATAACGTTGTTGAAGCAACTGCTGCGTTATCCATAAATTTATTAACAAATGTATTATCGAGAGTAGGTAGTCACCGAACCATGGAATCCCATAGTATGTGTTGTATTCTTTTCGTCATCCAGTCCAGGGCTCTCGTCCCCATGGTAGAAATCCTACGGGACCTAACCTTACAGCACTGAGCACCTACCATGTTGGGGCCCGGTACGGTTCCATCCAACCACGAGGCCACCGATCCATCCTTCTCGTCCGTCTCGAGCTTGCCTAGGTTGGGTCATTTCTCCTCCACTATTACACTATCTCCCCCAGACTCTCACTCAACCTCCCCGTCCCGTACAGGTAGGTAATCCCTCCCGCCACCAACCACTCTCAACTCTAGTCTCTACCTAAGTACCTAGGTAACTTAGTACCTCGTTTTGGACGGAGTACCTGCGGCCCTGTGTTCTTTCTACAGGCTCTAGCTGTTTTGTTTGCTCCTTCTGCTTCTGCAATTCTAGTGAACTGGCACTTCTTTTATACATTCGTTCTCAAGCTGTCCTTGGAATCACCATTCCATCACTAAACCGTCTGCTCTTCCTTCTAGCTCATGCCTACAGGCAACGACTGCTTCCCGTCGCTTCGTCCCCGGTTCGGCGTTTAGATCAGTACAGTAGCTCCGTCCGGCGCTATCGTGTCCACGCCACACATCCGCGCCTCGCTTTCCCCAGGGCAGCGCCAAGTTCCAACGCCGACAAGCGTCTGCGACTGCGCCGGCATCAGCGCCATTCTTTGCTTGCTCACAACTCGGCCACTTTAAGATCGACTTGGCCTACGATATACTCACAGTCTACGCATTGCGCGGTTGTTTAGTTGTCGTCTAGCAATACAAAGCCATCCGCGCATGGTTCTTCGACCCAATTGCGACTGCATTCGCTGAGGTGCTGCTGCCGCGCAGCTGTTGCAGGTCGGCCGTTGACAACGTCCTCGATCGGCTCACAAACTCCGCGGCCTTTCTACCGAACCGCCACTACTGACAACATCACAACTTCGCCATGGCCGGCTTCTTCAACAAGATAAAGGGTTCTGGCACTGTATGTCTTGGACTTGTTCTCCGCCCATTCTTACACCAGATTGCCCCAGCTGCATCAGCTCTTCCGCTTCAAAGTTGCGCTTAGATTGGATTACATGACTGACAAAATGCCTCTCGCTTTCTGCTTCTAGGCCACGACTACCACGCCCAATAAACAAGATGCCATAGCAAAGAAGAAAGAGGAGCCTGTGCTCGACCTCACCCCGCTTGAGAAGATGCTCCAGAATGCAGGTCCACTCCGAGACGACGGTGCCGATCGCTTCTTCGGTCTTGAGAATGTACGTCGAACCCTATTCACATCTGCCACACATCCTCCCACCTATATTTGAATGCCAATACGATATTACTGCGGAGAACTCAACTAACTCGATAATAGTTTGGAAATACATGGTACGGATCTTGCCAGGTTACCTAGCCAAGCTATTATACTTATTGACCATTTGCGTAGTTACTGCAATTCGATTGTCCAGGCTCTGTTTTACTCCGAGTCGTTTCGCAACAATGTTGTCAACTACCCTTCGATCTTGTCGTCAGAGACGAATGGCAGCCGACCAAAAGTTCCTATCACCATCAGACCCCCGCCTACCGACCCCGTAGAGACCTTACCCAAGCAAAAGGGCCTCAGCACATCTCAAGTTATCAAGCAACGACAAAACATGAACCACCAATTACCTGGTCAGGTAGGGATCCGACCCGAGGACAAACCTGATACACCCGAATATAAGAAGAAACAAGCCATGATCAAGGGACCTATTCTGGAGTTGGCACGAGAAAACGCGATTTCTCATGGTATGGATGAATGCACGTTCACCGGACTCAAGGACATCTTTCTGGCTTTGCTCGAAAGCAACACACACACAGGAGTGCTAAGCCCCCAACGATTTCTCGAGATTTTTAAGCGCGACAACGAGATGTTTCGAAATTCAATGCACCAGGACGCTCATGAATTCTACGGCTTGGTTTTGAATGATGTCATAAATAGTGTTGAAAGCGCAGCTCGCCAGATGCAGTTGCAAGCACCTGCTGACGGTCTGGACGGTCTGGCAACATCAGTAGGACACGCTCTCGGATCGGCCATGGCGAATCATGCGGCCGGAGTAAATTCCCCAGCAACAGGATGGGTCCATGACATCTTTGAAGGTGTCCTCACATCGGAAACGAAGTGTCTGACTTGCGAAACCGCCTCTCAGCGCGACGAGACATTTCTTGACTTGTCTATCGATCTGGAGGAGCACTCATCCGTGACATCTTGTCTACGCAAGTTCTCGGCCGAGGAGATGCTTTGTGAGAGAAACAAATTCCACTGCGACCACTGTGGCGGCCTTCAAGAGGCTGAGAAAAGAATGAAGGTGAAGCGATTACCCAAAATTCTAACACTTCACTTGAAGCGATTCAAGTACACCGAGGACTACAGCCGCTTGCAAAAGCTCTTCCACAGGGTTGTATATCCCTACCACCTGCGAATGTTTAACACAACCGATAATGCTGAAGATCCGGATCGATTGTATGAGTTGTATGCGGTTGTGGTCCACATTGGTGGTAATGCCTACCATGGTCACTACGTATCCATCATCAAAGTCCCCGGTCGAGGATGGATTCTGTTCGATGACGAGATGGTCGAACCGGTAGACAAGAACTTTGTCCGCAACTTCTTTGGTGATAAGCCAGGAATGGCTACCGCATATGTGCTATTTTATCAGGAAACGACGTTTGAAAAGGTGCGCGAGGAACAGGAGAAGGAAGGCATGGAGGAGGTGAAGCTTGCCAGCGAAGCAGCCAACTTGGCACAGGAGAACGGAGACAAGATCGACACATCACCACTCAGACGACAAGCAACACAGCCCATGTCACCTCTCTCACCCCTCTCACACCAGGAATCCATGGCGAATCTTGCGCACGCGAGAACCGCCCCCGTTATGCCTTCGGCTCCTCAGCCGGATGCTTCGCCCCCGGCGGCAGCCATGGCAAATGGATTGAATCGCGTCAGCACACAGAAGGAAGAAGTTAAATCGAAAGAAGACAAGAAACGAGAGAAGAAAGAACGCGAAGCTGCTGAAAAGGCAGAGAAGCTTGCAGAAAAGGAGCGCGAGAAACAAGTTAAACTTGACGAGAAGAAACGACGAGAAGACCAGTTCAAAGCGATACAGACACGTCGAAACGAAAACGATGAGCTTGCCAAGGTCCTCGAAGCCAGCAAGAAGTCGGCGGCACAAGAAGAGGAAGGGAGAAAGAAGGAGAATGGAACACCCCAGGGCAACGGAATTCTCGATCGGACCAAGCGAGGCAGCAAGTCGATGTCGAGGAAGAGTTTCTCGCTTTTCCATAAAGACAAGACGGCTGGGCAAGCTCTGGACACTCCCAATAGCGACTCGAGCGACAAGCACGAGAAGCTCAAAGATCGCCTTAGCTTCAGTCTGGGCCGCAAGAAGAGTACAAACCTGCTCTCATAATCTTAACTCGCATACTTATAACATTCACCTATTTGCAAGGAGAGAGGGGTGTTTTTGAAACTATTTCTTTTTTGTCATTGTGGTCTTTGGGGTTTTGACGGACAGCAGGATACCCATGCACCCTGAACGAAGCTGTCATTACCTGAAACAAAAGCACAAGAACGAGATAAAACAGCTCTTGAGGTGAGCAGTTACTATTGGCATACATATCTTGGGGTGGTGTCCTGCCTCATTCGGTCTCATGGAGTCGAAGTCAGTCGTAGCATTGTGTCAGGAACAAGAACACCTAATTACAAAGCACGAAGCATAAGATGGAATATTGGGGCAAAGTGCGAGCTCGGTAATCATTGCTGGAGTGAACCTGCTTATTCAGGTCTGGACAGACTTCGTGGAGCACGATCTGCGACGTGGCAGTTGTATTATACATTGGTATTTGGAGGCCCAAGTTGGCTTAGACGGGTGTGATATCCCGGCCTTTGAGTAGACGTTGAACAAGATGAGACGCCTAAGAGCGAATCTAACGTGTCGAAATAGTCCGGCCCCCCATCAACATTATCTTCGGTATCATGGAGAGGCTACCTCCCTTGCAAGCATCATAGTGTTCTCCACCGTATTCACATCAAAGTAATAGAACTCCCGCGCACGGTTTGCCATGTCATATCATCAACTAAAGCGCCAGCTCCAAGATTACCGGTCCATTGATACCGAGAAAAGGTTACCGTGTCCTCTTTTATAACCGCGCCGCGTGTGTGTGTATGTATGTGCGAGTATGGCACCCCTCGATCAACCAAGTATCAACTCGTACAGGATGATGACAGAATTGACAAAAATAAGTGGCACTGCGGAATATGTTAGTGACCCTCGACGCATTACAACGACAGTCTTCGATCCGGATCGCACTGCCTGGATGGTGCCGTTTGACGTACTCCTCATGATAGTTCGAACGCTTGCGATGAGATTAATGACCTTGGCCTTGACGCTGGCATCAGGGCCTGCGCCGAACGCGGGGTCGTATGAAGCAGGAGAGAGGTTGACTGGAGGTTCAACAGTTAGGTATAAAGTGCGCATATTTAGACTCGAAAATTGGAGGGGGTTTTCGTACTGCGCGCGAGGAAACGATCTTCGGAAAGGACAGCGACGGCGTTAATTAGGAGGATACAAACTAGGAGCGAATTAGTTAACTATATCCATGAGAATGAATAGGAGGAGGATATACTTACCATAAAGAAAACTTCCAAAGAACCACATTTTTGGCGACGGCGGTGGAGGTTGGAAAAGCAATCAATGGAGAAGGAGGAGGCTTGGCTGTAGAGAGTTGGCGATGATGTGTAACTATTTTAAGGGCCTACAGAGTAAGGTACTAATAGAGGTAGGTACCTTAGGTGATCCCCGGTTCAGGTACGTACCTCAGCGTTCTTTCCACAGGCAGCTGCCATGCCCAATGGCTTTAAACGGGGCGTGAGAAGGAGCATGGGCAAGGGGAAGGAACACTGCGGGGGATTTGTTAGGCCGATCCGAAGACCCCTAAAGAGGTAATAAGCTCTAGACAATTCATGTTACAAGAATAGAATCTGGCATAAATGATAATTATTGATTGAGAGATGTTGAATTGGAGATAGGGAGTACCAGGTAATGCCATTTACTCGTACCTTTTTATATTGTCAATATTTCCGATACTTTGGCACTGCAACGAAGATTATCGACCTACACCAAGCTTGAAGCTATAACAAGTAGTAGCTCTCACATTGAGAGCTCTCAATATCAGCCAAGATGAAGACTTCAGGTACATCATACTATTCTTCACTATGCTCATTCAAGTAACAAGAAATATCCATCTAACTACTCTCAGACATCCTCTTAACTTGTCTTCTCATCACCATCCCACTCACTCACCTCCTCGTCTCGCCTTACACCAAAGTCGAGGAATCCTTCAACATCCAGGCTGTCCACGACATTCTCATATACGGAACGCCAACCTCGGACATTCATGAGCGTCTCTCTCACACCTACGATCATTTCACCTTCCCTGGAGTAGTACCCCGAACATTCGTTGGTGCTGTACTCCTCGCAGGGCTGGGCCAGCCCATCATCGCTCTAGCTGGCTTCCAGCATGCGCAGCTCGTCGTGCGAGGCCTGCTTGGTGCAGCCAATGTCGCTGCGCTTCTAACATTCAGGTACTCTCTAAAGAGAGCTTATGGTACGGGTGTGTCGGCTTGGTGGGTAGTATTTATGGCAAGTCAGTTCCATATCAACTACTATCTCTCACGGACATTGCCAAATATGTACGCCTTTGGCCTGAGTAAGTCATACAACCATGGACGAGAACTTGAAATTGCGTCTACTGATAACTGCAGCGACCCTCGCTTCGGCCTTTCTCCTCCCACAGCCGTCACCTCAGCTCTCATTCGTCCGCCAGAAACAGGCAATTGCTCTCTTGGTTATCGCAGCAGCTGTGTTCCGTTCCGAAGTCGCTGTTCTGCTCAGCACCACAGGGCTCTATCTGCTTTTCACCGGACGTATCGCTCTGCGCCCCTTGATTCTCACCTTCCTCGGCTCTTTCACCGCTTCACTTCTCCTTTCGGTACCGATTGACTCGTACTTTTGGCAGAAGCCGCTCTGGCCCGAGCTGTGGGGTTTTTACTTCAATGCTGTCCTCGGGTCTTCGTCAGAATGGGGCGTCTCCCCATGGCATTACTACTTCACCTCGGTGCTTCCCAAGCTGTTGCTCAACCCTATCGTGCCCATATTGAGTGTCTTTGCACTGACACGACCTGGCACTTCTCGAGCTGCGCAAGCCCTGCTGATCCCGAACCTACTCTATGTCGCCATTTACTCAGCTCAACCTCATAAGGAGGCACGATTCGTCTTTTATGTTGTTCCATCTCTTACTGCTGCTGCAGCGCTTGGTGCCAATTTCCTGTCCTCGCGCGCACCAAAATCTGTTATTTACCGCTGTGTCTCTGCTATCATCGCCCTCTCCGTCCTCGTCAGCTTCGCAGGCAGCACTGTCATGCTTTTGTTCTCTTCTCTAAACTACCCAGGTGGGGATGCCCTTCAGCAGCTCTACTACATAGCTCGTGACGATCCAAGTCCTGTCGTCGACGTCCACGCTGATGTCTTGACTTGCATGACTGGACTTACGCTGTTTGGGCAGAATCCATCGGCTTATCCCATTGCCTATGCTATAACCCCCGAGCCTGATTCTACAGCCCCTACTCTGGTCTTCGACAAGACGGAGAAGGGAGATCAACTGTACTGGTCCCGTTTCTGGGAACGCTTCGACTATGCTCTAGCTGAGGACCCACGCAAAGTATTGGGTGGGTGGCAAATTGTGGGGGTAGTCACAGGCTATGATGGTCTTGAGATCCTCAAGCCAGGTTCGTCGGCTCTAAGTGACGGAACCGAAGAGGGAACAATTGGGGGTGAAAAGGTTCTTGGACTGGGCGCCCACGTCGCCGCTGTGAGGAACTTGGTTAGGGGTTACACGGGTGGTTGGTGGGCAGGCCCTCGAATGTCGCCCCGAATTCGAATATTGAGACGCGTTAGTTAAACAGGCACAACAAGACACCACCATATTCAACCACGTTTCCATAACCGGGTATTTACAAGGAAGTGGCTTATAATAACTATATAAGCTAGTTTTCGAAGGCTTATCATGTCATACAAAACAATGGATGCGTGCGTGCGTAGACTCCTCGAGGCCGTCCATTGCCTTCGAACAAAGAACCCATCATCCCAGAAAGAAAGAACTCCCGGCAGACAAAGCCGCCAGTTATCACCATTTCCTTAACCCCCCCCAAAAGTCAACGCCATGTACTTTATCTTCGACCTATTGTCTTTTCCTAGCCCAAACATAAGCCCGAGCACACCACATACACCTCCCATCAGAGTGTTTAGTGAATAGAGAGCAAACCTGTACCACATAAAATTACCATGAAAGAGTCCCAACACGTTCTCCCATCGTTTGTGCTCAATAGAAAAAAGCGTTCTGTTCAACCTCCCCAGGTCGTATTCCTCATATCACGTGGATGATTATAACATATATAAGTGCTCCGTTTCGGTTCCAATGGCCCCAGTCATGTGAATCACAACTCCTGCTCTGTATCACTACCCTCTTCGGTGTCAGGGTCGTCTTCGTCTTCGTCTTCTTCTTCACTGCTTCCAGGGCTAGAGCTGGGCAGCTCGCCATATCTTCTCTTGTACCGTGCCAACTCGTTGGTCTGGGCCATGAACTGGTCCAGAATGTCAGACATTGGACCTTTTAGATCTTCAAGTTCCTTGATAGTGCCACTGCCGATCGCAAGGTGTCGCATCGCCAGGGTTGAGATGCATGTCTAATATGGTTAGCAAAGTTGCATCCAGAACACTGATCCTTCCAATTTCAACTCACCTCTATCCTGCTCACTTGATGCTCCAGGAAGTTCAGTAAGAATCGATCTGTGACTTCGCCTCCGCGTTGTTTGATCCTTTCAAGCAGCTCGGTCTCTGGTGGCTGCAGACTTGGAACCTCGTTTCCTTCCAAAGAACTGCAAAGCATCTCGAGACGCAAACTCAGACGCCAAAGATTCCAGATGGCGTCAGGGTCGATACTGAGTTCGCCTCCAGGTGCAAGGACAGCTGGCTTGTCGCCTGTCTCATCCTTCCTCTCGTGGATTTCAATGCGGCCAGCTAAAGCATGAGGGTAGAGAGAGTACACAACTTCAGGGTTTTCTAGACCTTTTAGCTTCTTTTCACCCATCTCCTTGACCTCAAAGCCCTGGGAGGTCAAGGATCTCAAATCTTTCCGGATGGCGCTGGCGTAGGTCTCATCGTCGAATGTATCCTCAGAGCCAGAGGCATTACCCCGATCTGTGTCTTGGTAACTCTCTAGGCATCGCTGGATCTCAGAGATGAAGTCGGTCGAGACAGTGATTTGTCCACCATCTGCCACGGCGGAGATTCGGGCGGCTTTGTTAACCATGGGTCCAAAATAGTCCATACGTCGCGTAACTGGATCCGTCTCGCTCACACAGTCGCCAAAGTGTATACCCATTCGCACCGACAGTCCCTTAAAGATCAAGGTCTTGTCCTTGTCTTCCACGGGCTTGCACGATGGTGATTTCAATACTTCTTGAGGCCAATTAACGTCAAGAAGAGACATCTGAACGGCAAACGTCCACAAAAGTGCAGACGTGGCGGTGGGGAACGATACCATAAAAGCATCCCCTTCAGTCTTGACTTCGTAGCCACCAATGCGCCGCAGTTGCCGGCGCATTACCTCGTTGTGGAGTTTGATAGCTGATCTCATGGCACTGGGATACATCTCCCAGAGATTGGTAGAGTTCTTGATATCGGTGAAGACGATCGATACGTTGCCCGTAGGTGCTGGGATCTCTGCTTCGAGCCTGTTAAGCGACGAGTCAAGAACAGGCATGTCTTTGGCTCTTCGGCCCCTTCTAATATTGAGGACCTGAGCATCGTCGGGGACACCACTTGGATACAGCGACATACTAGCACCGCGATGAAGCCTGCTTCGTTCCACTCGTCTCTTAAGGTCGGCAACGCTAATCATCATGACCATAATCTTGCCGGACGCGCCGTATGCAATAGCCAGATCGCGAAGCTTCTGCGCGGCACGCATAAGATCCTGCCGCTCGGCTCTTGCAATATCTGTTACCAAACCAGGCGACAGGTACTCCCAGAGCTCGCCAGTGGCGATCATGATTATATCGTCTCCCTCTCGAATAGTCATGTTACTGATGTAAGGGGCCGCTTGTACAGCTGGCATCAATTCGACATATCCGAACGCGCGTGATACCTGCAGCAGATCGTTCAGCCTTCCGTTGCGAGAGACCCATCCACCAGCTTCACGAATGCGTGATCGTTCGCTGGGCTCCGCAGGATCGTGCTTGCGAGTAAGCATTTTGTGACTACCATCAGTTTGAATAACCATCGCCTGTGCATCTCCAACGTTCGCAACATATAGCTCTGTGCTCTGAAGGTACACCACGGTTGCTACACCACCAGAATTGAGATCTTCCTTGGTGAGTATCACAGGCTGACCGGAGCCCCTATGCGTCTTAAGCGGCCGTTCTTCCGAGTGCTGGATGGCGATAGTAACCAAGTCCTTGTTGAGCGCCAAGAACGAGCGCCGCAGTGCATCGACTGGTGTCTCGTTCGAGCGTGTTTTCAATGCCTTCAGCTCGATGGTGAAGATGTGGCCGAAGTTCTCGTGGAGATACTTGGCGATCTTTGATCCACCACTAGACAAAGCCTGGCCATCAAATAGACCCAATAGCATCTCCGTTTCTGATGAATTAAATCGTGGCACCACTAGATCAACCGTTGACAAATGCTCATGCTTGCCCAAGGTATCGGCCATACCATAAGGCAGATGGTTAGCAAGTGACCCGGACGTGCGAACACGTCTGTCCTCGCTTTGGTCCGGGATGCTTGGCTGAGTGAGAGTTACATCCATCAGACCCAGAATGCGCAAGTTGAGCAGACGACTGAAATCTGTATACTCCTCACGATTGACAGCGCCGGGCCCAAGCGGACCTGAAGCTGTCTGTTTGATTTCCAGACGCTTGTTGCCAGACAAATTCAGATATCTCAGGTTGGGGTTCAGATTCCAGTTCCAGTCGTAGGGCACGTTGGAGATATTGTACTTCAAATAATTACTGCCACAGTCGAGAACAGCGAGGTTCCTGGCTCGGGAGATATCCGCTGGTAAGTTGGTAAACCTGTTGCCGTTGATGTAGAGGGCCTGAAGCAGACTGGACTCCTCCAAATCATCAGCAGGCAGTGATGTGAGTGCGTTTCCAGACAGATAGAGCTCGACAAGTTGGGGCCAGCTCTTGATCGATCTCTGGGGCATATCGCTAATCTCCTCGTTGTAAGACAGATTAAGCACTCGAAGCTCTGTAAGTAATGTGATCTCATCAAATACGTCATCATCAAGACGATTGTCAGCAAGATGAAGGTTTCGAAGTGATCCAGCGAATGTGTTATTAAGTCTGGATGACATTCCAGAGTCTTTTCTCGCGTTCACAGATTGTGTAGGGGCAGACGGCGTAGCGGATCTTGACACAACTGATGTCTTGCGACCGCCCTTTCCATAAACAGACACGACGGAACTCTTACGATCTCCAAGATTCAGAGGAGAGGGTCCAACACTAAGGAGCGTGCTCGAGTTTTGGCTGGGTCTTCGATCGTCAGCTAGCTCTTCCGAACTTGCAGTTGCCGACAACGTTCCGAGAGGAGCAGCTCTGCCGTTGACCGGAGGAGGTGCTTGCTGAGACTCCTCTCCCGGTACTCGTGGTGCTCTCGAAGCCGGCTTCGGGAAGTGCTCCAAGACGTTCGAAGAGGCGTTGAAGGTCTCGAGTCGGTTTGCCCACCACAGCTCCATAGGTAGTTTGGATATGTTGTTTCCTCGAACGTTAAGCACTCTCAATTCGGTAAGGCAGCCAATTTGAGCTGGCAACTCTCCAACTGAATTATTAGCGATGCTGAAGTGTTCGAGCCTGCTCAAAGTGCCGATCTCCTGAGGCAAGGAAACGAAATAGTTCTTGTCTAGAATCAAATGCTCAAGATTTACCATGTTGGCGAATGACGAGTCGATGCTGGCCAGTTGAGCGTTGGAAAGATTAAGGGTCTTCAGTGTAGGCACTGGGGCCACGATCTCAAATTTGTTAAGGGGATTCGAGTTCAGTTTAAGTTGTCGGAGGGACTCAAACTGTCCAACAAAAGCAGAAACGCAATTGTGGTCGGCGGAGAGAATTTCAAGTCTCGGGAGTTCCGAGATGGCATCGATACTTGAGATACCGTTGTACTTGATGTCAAGTTCACGAAGACTGACAAGCTGTCCAAACGACGACGGGACAGCGTGGGTCAGTCTGTTGTTTGTTATCAGTAACTTTTCTAGGTTCTTCAAAGCGCCGATCTCTTGAGGGATCGTTGCAATAGCGTTGAAGCTCAGATCGAGATCGACCAGACTGGGCAGGCTGCATAAGAATGTTGGAAACTTGTCGAGGAAGTTGGATGAAATGTTAAGCGAGCGAAGCGAGTGATATGCGCCAAAGTAAGAGGGCAAGTGCTTGAGCCGGTTGTTTGCTAGGTTCATCTTAAGCATACCCGTAAGAGCGTTGAGTTCAGCATGTTCCAACTGCTCAAGCCTGTTGTTGGCAACATCCAAGAACGTCAGTTTGTTTGCTCGGCTCAAGCTGGGTGGCAGCTTCCTGGCTTCGTTATTGTTGAACTTGATATCTCGAAGATGCTTGCAAGACTGTATAAAATCCCGGGGTACGTCAAGCGATAAGTTTCGCGAGAGATTGAGAGAGATAATCTCCATGGCCTTCGAGTATAGGGATATAGGTATTGTGACGAGGTTGCGACCGGAGAGGTCTACATAATTAAGCTTCTGAGCCCGGGCCAAGCCCATGTCGGTGGTTTTGGCGTGGAAATCACTTTCTCTTGCTGACAGAAACATGAATCGACACAGGTAGCTGTTGTCTTCACGTCCGAGGTCCTCGATTCTGTCCTTTTCCTCATAACCGACTTGTTGCAGCAGTCGCTTCTGCATAAGCAAGGGTCGTTCCGGGGGTGTCAAAACCCGGATAAGATCATGCTTCTTAAGGATGATATGGTAGTTTTCTAGCCCGTCAACCACATACGTCTTCTTAATGACTTGCGAGATGACGTCGGTAACACTCGACTCTAGGGGCATCGAATGGGTGGAAAATGTGCCATCTGAACGAAAAATGCGAATACAATATGGTGAGCCCTTCTCCTCTGGTCGAGGTGGGCTGCCAATCTCGTCGAGCTCAGGGCCATTATAAGAATTATCTTCAGTATTGCGCCTTACTGCCCAACTGTCCGGAGCATCCCAGCGACCTTTTGGTGCTGTAGAAATAATGGAGTCGTGGCGTTCAGGCTCGATGTTGTTGACAAAACTAGTGTCCATAGGGGTGAGCGGAGGAGGTTTTGTCAAAATACCCTCCATGTCGTTTAAATTGGTGTCGAGATGGTACATGCCATTAGGATCGCTACGATCACGATCAGTCGGTCCAATTGCTTCCTCAACATAATCATGAGGCCGGTGAGGCCGTCCCTTCTTGGCAAACGGAAACTTATTGTTAAAAGTGGCTCCGCGTTGCGCCGTGGCTGGTCGTGTATCAGGGACATCACTTGTTTCGCCAGGCCCAAAAGTCCCGGAGAGAGGTAACGTAGAAGTTGATACATCACTAGGGCGATGAAGGTCGGGCTTAGAGGTCTTTGGCTGCAGAGATCTTGTCGATGGGGGAAGATCGCGAAGTCGGGCAGAATCATCCTTGTCTTTGTGGTGGTGCCTTCTAAGTCGTCCAAAAATTCCACGCTTGCCGTGATGGTGACCTGGTGAGGTTTGTCCGTCCATCTGTGAAGACTTCGTGCTCCAAGCCATCCCTGCACTTCTAGTGCTGGGCGTCGGACTCTGTCCTCTAGATTTCGTTGAGTACATAGCGGTGGTGGTGCTACTACCCCCACGGTCGCGCGAGGACTGCGTGCCAATGGCTGTGTCATCTCTGCTCATTGTCGGCCGCAATGTCCTAGGGTCATCGTTGCTCTTATGGTGTCGATGGTGGCCAGGCATATGAACAATAGAATGACCAGACCTTGACGATGAGGATGTCTTGGGAGGGATCTGTGAGGAGTTGTCGGCCGCATATCGCTCTCGATCAGGCCCGGTCATGATGTCTCGCACGGGAGCTTCGCCATATCGTGCGATGTCCTGTGGCAGTGGAGTTAGTGGGCCAGCGACGCTGGCGAGAATGCTCTAAATGACAGTTGATAAATGAACTCGGCACTAGGAAAATAGATCAAGGGAGAAATTCGGAGAGGAATGTATGGATCGCGGACCAGACTGGCGGGGCATGGGGTAGTCTGGACAATGAGACAGATGAGTGGTATATACTTACACTGTTATCTTGGTACAGAAAAGGCACCACCTCTGGCGCAGGAACGGGTGTTCTTGGTCTTGAAGACGATGGCGAAGCATCGCGGGTGTAATCCGTGGCATTGGAATAGTTGCGATCCCTATGTGTGGGGCGGCTGTGACTGTAAGAGCGCCCACGCTGGTCCTTGCCGGCGAGCGAAGTGGGTAGGCTACCCTCGGAGCTATCGCGCCCAGGAAATTCCTCGCCAAAGAAGCCCTGAAGCTTGCGAAAACCACCACGGGTCATACTAGTCTTGCTGCCCTGACTGCTCGCAGTAAGGATACTGGCAGCCGATGGCCGTCTGCCGTCAAAGTACGATCCGTCAGGAGCATCGTGCTGTGAGGGGTGTGGGGGGTATTGATATTGTTGCTGCTGTGGCTGCTGCTGTTGTTGTTGGCGATTATGAGTCTGATGACCAGGAGAAAGCTGAGAGGCGAGAGATAGGTTGTCGGTCGAGTCATTGAAAAAGGTGGTCTGCATGTTGGAAGAGTTCGAATGGGAACCAGTCTGGTTCATCCAAGGTGCTATTTGAGGGCTCGCACCACCGGTGGGCGGAATTTGTTGGATTTGAGGGACTCGGGAGGTCTCGAGAACGGAGAGTTCACGTCGATAATTGGCAAGGTCGCTCATGCGACGGTCTTTAGATTGAGCATTGGCACCGGCGCGGGAGGCAAAGGTAGTTGTGGTAGCAGTTGGTGAGACCTGAGGCTCATCCTTGAAGGGAGACCTGTAAGATGCGGGAAAGCGTTTAGTTGGATGGCGAAAGGTAAGATGAACGGCGACAGGGCGGGAGACGGCAGCGGGGGAACAGGAGGCGGGAGACGGCATGCTATCATAACTCACCACTGGTTGCTCAATGAAGCATTGCCATCGGTACCGAGAGCAGGAGGATGGTATCGACGAGGCGTTGAGGAGACAGTCGAGGGATTGGTATTAGAGGTGGCAGCGAGGGAAGCTGTCGCAGCAGGAATGGGAACAGCGGCAGTGGATGATGGAGTAGGCGTTAGAGCATCTCGTGCCGGATTGGGAGTAGGCGAGTGAGCGGGAATGGGAGTGGAGATGGTTGAATCGGAAGCGGGAGCGGGAGTAGTGGAGGCAGTCAAGAAGAATGGCGATTGCGACTGCGATTGCGACTGAGACTGAGACTGCGACTGTGACTGCGAGCGAGACTGCGATGGCGACGGCGAGGGGGACGATGATGGCGATGAGGGTTTCACGGTAACGGCGGAGTATATGTTCTCAGTGCTCGCTGATTTGACAGTACCAGGGCTGTTGCTAGAGCTCGCGAGAGAGCTGATGTGACTGACGGGCTCATTCCTGGTCATTGTCGCCGAGGCGTGGATGGCGTTAATAGCAGGGCCCTAGCCTCTAGGCCATGGAGAATATGGATAGGGTCCGGATGAGGACAGGGCAGGCACGGGGCAGCTGAGCTGGAGCATACACGGTGGGGAGAGAGAGAGGCTGATAGAATCGGAGCGCGAGCCAGAACAAGACCAAGAACCCGGTCAATCAAGGTCAATCAACGACGGACGGGCTTCAGGGTGCAAATGGTGAGCGGCGGGGGGGTGAAGGTCCAGGCTACGTAAGTAAGCAGGGAGTATAAGTTCTGTGTAGTGGAAAGAGTAGTTCGTAGCTATTAGACACGATGGTAACAAAGTAAAATGATAATGGATGTACGTATATAGGAAAGGTGGATAGGTAAAGACGACAGTGGAGAGCGGGAGTAGATACTACCTACTAACGTAAGTACCTAGGTAATCCTGGGTACTAGTAGGTAACTAAGTAGGTAAGGAAGGTATTAGGTAGGTAGGTAGTGTTTGCCTTCACGTCATGTCTGAGAATGTCTAGAAACAGAAGGCGTACGAGGAGGCTGAGCTGCAGTTCCAGTTCCTGGCGATACCCGTGGAGAGAGAGATGTGGTCAAGGGGATATAGTAGATAGAGGTAGTGTTGCTGAATTGAAGTATAATCCAAAAGAGAAGAGGCTGAGTGGTCGAATCAAGAAGATGGGATGAGACGAGATGAGATGAGGTCGTATCCTTAGGACTAAAGCGATCTCAAAATACAGTGCAATAATCCATCCCACTTGGTAGGTACCTATCCGTAGGTAGGCAGGAGGAATCAATGAATGGTTGGCGGTGCTGGACTGCCCGCTTTGGTCATTGGCGCTTGGACTGGACCGAGGGTTTATTAATGTGACCAGGGTCTATCAATTGGAGAGGCTGGTTCTTGGTGCAAAGTAATTCGTGATTGGCTGTTAAGTTAATCAGTCGGCCCTCCACTGGGGGTAATCCCAGGTCCTCCACAAGCTCCATCAATGAACGGCCCGCCTAAAGTCGATGACTCCAGCGCCTTTAGCTCTGAAGAAGCATAAGGTATTACATCCAATGGAAGCTAAGCGTCCCGCAGCAGCAAGGTAAGGTACCTACTGCCTGGTTACACCCGACCCGATCCAAGATTCAGGTGTACCTGAGTCCCATGGTTGAAACTTGACTGGGATGCCCTGGGGGCGTGCGTTAGGTAGTCGGGGGATAGGTACTAAGATAGATAGGCATTGGATGGTTGTTGTTATTGTCGTTCAGTTGTAGGTTAATATCTGCAGAGAACGGTTTTTCCGGTAGCATACTTTATTTTATTGTACCTCTGTATTCAACGTTAAATTCTTGTTTAGACAACTGCTCACCTGGAGCTAACACCTGAGGTACTTGTGTGCGGAGTCATTGCATGCTGTGCCTCCGGTTGGTTTGTCCACTATTCACATGGATCTGCAGTAAAAAGAAAAACATTGGGTGCTTTCCTATAATTGATTGTGCATGTTGCCATGGGCAATTCAATTGACATCGAGTTCAGGGCTACACGTAGTGTACCCCCTCCGGTATTCGTATCTCTTCCTACTACCTTAGTAGGTAGGTACGCTCACTTGATCCGTATTAGACGTACAATCAACTAAGGAACAAAACATGTTGTTCTTTGTGCATATTCGTAGCAAATGATTGAACGAAAGGTCCCCGGGGCTAAGAGATGACAGTCATGTGCAAACAGAAGCTCATGTTCCGATCCCGTTCAGGTCTTTTCTTTGCTGGTAGATATTTGTTTCTGCTTTGGGGGATCCTTTGTTAGTAGACCTCGGTGGTGAGGGCTGAACCGGGGTTTGTGAGACAGCCTCTTTCAGCAGTCAGTTCTTTATTTGTCCTCCTGGACCCTTCTCACGCAGCTAATGACTCATTTGTAACGTTGAGTGCTGTGTGACTTGGGGTGCTATATTCCATGACCGGTGTATGTCAGTGATGTTTACAGACACTGTCTAGCATCATAGGCTGTGGAATGGATAGCTATTGTGCCTTGTGCCTTGTGCCTTGTGGCTGTGCAATGGAATGTATTTGTACGCCTGACCCCTGGAGGTAAGCAGCAATAGCTCAAGTTACAAAAGTAACGCAGTAGAAGATGCGCCATGGCTCAGACAAGCTTCACCATGTTGTGGAAACGATCATCGATTGGCTTTAGAGAGCTTTGGTATAAATTTAGTAGCAACATGAAACCCCTCATGTAGGATCTGTAACATTGACAGAACACAATGTTTTCTTTGTCAAACTCAATGATCTCTTGGTTCACTCGGCACATGTCATCGGCTTCCATTTTATTTGTTTTCGTCCAAGTACGGATATGTTCATTTATACTATATGCCATGGTAGCACTTAACATTTGTTCAAATGATTTATACGTTAACTTATCATATATCTTATTGCCGGTTAGTTATTGGCAGATGCTTGCTGTGAGGTCCGCTGCATGGATGCCGTGGTAAAGTAAAAGTCCTGCATGTTTCCCGCTGCGATATATACAAATATAATCAAACTTTATTAGGCTTTGAACGTCTGCGTCTGTCAAACCTTTTACAACGGTGCTACCGGTTTGCATAACGGGTTTGTCAATTTGGACGGAGCACAACAGGACCAGTTTGTATCATCATTATTCAGTCCGTTTTATTTATACCACCTTTACTATCCCCATGATAAAGTCAGTTATATTCGTATTCTGTAATGTTCTAATATAATTAAGCGCTTCTATGTAGTCCGTATTGGTAGTTAAAGGTATAAAAACCACTTGTTTTTGCAATGTCGATGCGTGGAGGGTATGGTTGGTGTTCTCAAAGCTCTGTTCCGTTGACGCGTTGTTCGTCTTTGTGAGGTATTCACAATCGGCTGCCAAAGTTCATGATATCTTAACTTTGTTAGCCTCCACCGCTCTATACTACAACTAGGCCAGCCTGATAAGAACAAATCAAATAACAAATCAGGCTTTGAAACGTGGTATTGCAGATCTCATGCCATGCTTTAAATATCTCACACTACTCTCTCTATCCAGCGAACAATTTACCCTGGAGAGGGGCACCAGTTTCTCGATCCGCAGAATCTCTCCGGGAATTACTCCGTGATGTATATTAAAAAGCATGAAAATGACCGCTATGGCTCTTCTCGCCGTTCCACGGCTACTCGTCTCACGGAAGATCTGGGCAATACGTCGTGTAACAATCGTTGGAAGCTCCCCCGCATCTTAACGTCAGCTGTTGTGTCAGAGCCTCAACATTGACCTCACGTCTAAGACAATAATCTAAACGCCACGTCCCTGCTTCAATACTACAACGGATATAAGCAGGAATATCCGAAGAGCGCACGGTACTTTTGACCAAAAGCGACTCCATTGGTCGATCGTGAGTATCTGTCTGATCACGAGCAGCCATTCTCACGTGCAGATGGTGTTGGGAGATGTATATAAGTGACTAACTACCTGCAGACGAGACTACGACAAGCGCCATCCGTACCAAGAACCAGAACAACTGACAGTAATCATGGGTAGTACAGAACATAACCTGAGGGCCTGGTGGAAAGAGAGCTCGGTATACCAAGTATACCCTGCGTCCTACCAAGATTCTACAGGTTCTGGTGTTGGTGACCTTAAGGGTATCATTTCTCGAGTCGACTATCTCAAAGACCTGGGCGTCGATATCGTGTGGCTTTCACCCATCTTTAAGAGCCCTCAGATTGATATGGTCTGTAACCCTTCTGAAGTCGGAAACGCAGTATTGCGATGATGTACTAAACATAACTTCAGGGGTATGATATCAGTGACTATTACACTATCGACCCGCCATATGGTGATGTCTCAGATGTTGACGTCCTTAAGGATAAGCTCCACGAGAGAGGCATGAAACTGGTGCTTGACCTAGTAATGAATCATACCAGTGACCAACATGAGTGGTTCAAGGAGTCTCGCAAGTCCAAGGACAACCCTTACCGTGACTGGTACATTTGGAAGCCTGCAAAATACGATGCGGAGGGGGAAAGACATCCTCCCAACAATTGGGATGCTCATTTCCAAGGCAAGCAAACTCTTACCCCCCTAACCCCAGTACTTAGGCTCATCCCAATGTAGGAAGTGCCTGGGAGTACGACGAAACCACAGATGAATACTACCTCTGTCTCTTCTGCAAACAACAACCAGATCTGAACTGGGAGAACCCAGCTGTTAGGAAGCAGGTCCACGAGGTCATGCGTTTCTGGCTCGACCGAGGCGCCGATGGTTTCCGCATGGATGTCATCAACTTTGTTAGCAAGGACCAAGCATTCCCTGACTCAGACAAGACTGTGCTCCGTGGTCACGAGTACTACGCCTGCGGCCCCAGATGCCACGAGTTTCTCAAAGAGATTGGAACTATCCTCCAAGAGTATGATGCTTTCAGCGTTGGCGAGATGCCTTGTGTTCACGATGAGCGTGAGTTGATCAAGGCGGTCCGCGGTGATCGTGGGGAACTCAGTATGATTTTCCACTTCGAGCTGTAAGTTGGGCTATCCCCACCCGTCTTTGTCATTGGTGAACTGAGTATGACTTAGCATGGATCTCGATCATGGTATCAAGGGAAAATTCACACCTAGAACCTGGGACCTGTCTGAGCTAAAAGCCACTACCCTCAAGTGGCAGAAGTTCATGTACGACAACGAGGGATGGAACGCACTATACCTAGAAAACCACGACCAGCCACGAGCAATCAGTCGTTTCGCCTTCGATGACCCTGAGCACCGCGTTGCCAGCGGAAAGACGATTGCCATCTTCCTCGGATTCCAGTCAGGCACACCATTCATCTACCAAGGTCAAGAAATTGGCATGACCAATGTCCCCAAAGACTGGGATCTGGAAGAGTACAAGGACCTTGACTGTCTTCGTCACTGGGAGTAAGTCGGAGAGTGGCCCGATGACCAAAACCGTACACTAACAGCTCCTGCAGTCTCCATAAGGATGACGATATCACAGCTCGTGAATCTTACAAGGTTGAGTATCAGAAAAAGTCCCGCGACAACGCTCGCACTCCCATGCAGTGGGACGCAAGCCCCAACGCAGGCTTCACCACAGCGGATGCCAAACCCTGGATGCGTGTTAACGACAACTACAAAGAGGTCAATGCAGCATCGCAGACTTCAGATCCCAATTCCGTGTACAGCTGCTATCGCAAAGTGTTGCAGAAGCGCAAGGAACATGTGGACGTCTTTGTATATGGCAGCTTCCATCTTGTAGATGACTCTCACGAGAAGATCTTTGCTTACTCCCGACGAGCTGACAATGGGGATACTGCTCTCGTCGTATGCAACTTCACTACTGACGCAGTTGCATGGACCCTGCCCAGCAAGGCTCGAGAGGTACTGATCAGCTCAGAGGGAAGAACACTGGAGGATGTGAACAGCGCCGAAATCAAGTTGGCTCCCTGTGAGGCCTTTGCGGTCCTTCTCAAGTAAGACGAATTACCTAAACAAAGGCAGTCTAATTTCCGCCATACGGAACAGAGAGACACTGCAATAGATTAGCTACCGAATAAAACCAACCAACATTCAAACATGATAACGGGTCGGATCTTGGGTACATGCAAACTTGTAAGCAAGACGAGGAAGTGCAATCTCATTACCCAGCATGTGATGTCAGCTGAGTATCTATTCATACAAGATACATAAACCACTGCTTGTCCTGCTCTATTCTTGTAGATTTTTCCACAACCAACGCTCTAATCTTGTCGCCCCTTTAGTAATCGCTTGGTAACCTTGTCCTTCTCAATAATGTAAACATGAGCGCCCCAGCCGGAAAGGGCATCGCGGTCGACAGCGTTAAGCAAAGACTGGGAGATGGTCTCAAAGAGGGCATCAGGCTCCTGGAAACATTTGTTAGCGCATGTCTTTTCCTAACAGCCAATGCTCAATAGGCATAACTGTCAGTCTAGTCATAATAATACGCACCAGATCAGGCTCCCAAAGACCCTCACACATGCCAAAGAGCTGCTCTGAAGCAGTACCAGAGACAATAAAGTCCTTGGCAAAGTCAATGCAGCCAATGCTGTCAAAACCGCAGATAAAAGGCTGACCAGTCTTGGGGTCGAGACCAGCAACAACTGGAGACACAAAGTAAGGTCCGAAACGCTTCTCGTAGAGAGATGAGGAGACGAGGTTGGCAAAGGTGCGAGGGGCAATATCGCGCTCCTCACGAAGGCGATACATGTTGACCTTGTAGCGGAAGAGATCGCTCACAGTGTTGACGTCGGTGGCCAGGCCGGTCAGGCCCAGATACACGTCGCCGTACTGGAAGACCTTGGGGAAGTTGTTGGAGACTGTAAGGGCCTGGAGACCAAGACGAAGATCACATGCGATGGCAACACAGTCCTTTCCGACCATAGCGACACAGGCGCCGCCGTCTACGAGGGAGGGAGGTTAGCTTTGTATGAACATCGAGATGACGGTGGGCGGATGAGACGAACTTATCGAGAAGGGAGACGACTGTTTGAAGCATGGCTGTTAGTTCTCCAAATCAAAAGCGGTTGGCTGGCGCTGACGTACCATGATGACTTCTTAAAGATGGATAAGTAGTTGCAAGGTCGGGCAATCGACGTCAACCAGCAACCGTCTTATCGAGAACGCCGAAGACGACTTAATTAGATGGCCCGTTATATTAAGCCACAAGTTTGGCTGGTGCTAATTCGAATCGTATCGTCGCGTCGTGGGGGTTGTTGAAGAGTAGTTGACGTGGAGCAGATGGAGTGCAAGATGGATGGTTGAAGCTCCCGTCACTGAGGCTGGAGCTACAGATGGTCCAGTGCAATGAGGTTGCTGCTAAGGTCCGTGGTACGTACAGGCGGGCTACAAGGCAAACACGGTCTGGCGCGGCCGGGAAGAGAGGTAAGGTAAGGTCCACGTCGACTGGGGCAGCCTTGAGCGCTGTGGCGTTTGAGGCTCAGTAGCTTGCATTACCTAATCTTGCAAGTTACCATTTCATGAAGAAATGTTACAACAGTCCATTAGCCATTCATTGTTGGTACAATTACAGAATGTTGCCTAGTGGTTACTTAGATACCACCATCCATTGAATCTTTGCTAACTTTAAAAAATGACGAATCCTACCTCAGAACCTCTTACCACGTCGTATAAGATTCTGATAGAAGAGTTCTGTTCTGTTCGATCCTAGCTTATATAGTACCATGCACCCCAATGAAGCATTATCTTAAATAGGCGGAACCTTCTAGCATCTTTTAGAGCCACCAGTAAAGGGGCATGTGGTTAATAGCTAAATACTGGAGGAAGAGATTCATAACTCGTGGCTGCCTGCCCGCCTAGCTGCCCGTTCTATCCCACCAAAAGATCAAGCTCAGGCCAGGTCCCTCAGCTACGTAACCCCGCTGTTGGCCGCTCACTGTTAGGTATTCGATTCGCTTACATCACCGCCGGCCAAGCTCAACTCCCCGCGATCGTTATTAACGGAGTTGCTCCTACAACGGTTTCGGTTCTAAACATCCGCTTCTATTTGACCTTCTACCTCGATATACTTTTCGATAATGGCGACCAACGTCGTGGTCATAGCTACCGACTTACGGCGAGCTACTATAAAAGTTCAGCCGGGAACCTACTTGACTGACGTCTTGGAGGAAGCGTGCCGCAGACTCAATCTTTCAAGTGACAAATATATCGTCAAGTAAGCCTATCCTATGACAACACTCTTGGCTGTTCGACACTGACCAAATACTTCTAGGCATCGACAAAGAACAGTCGATTTATCTGTCCCCTTCCGTACATCTGGTCTCACCCCCGGCGCAAAGCTCGAGCTTGTACAAAAGTCGAAATCACCCTCTGCTATCCAAGTCGCCCTCCAGGTCCCACTCCCAGAAGGTCACGAAATACCTGGTGGACGGTTGATTCAAAAGTTCCCAAGCGATCTCACTATATGGAAGGTTCTTCGCCAGTTTGAGAGCGGCCAAGCCAGCAATGGAAAGAACATCAATATCACAGCCCGTGGGGTTGCGCATATGAGCAATGATTCTGGAAGCGGGAGCGGACAACTATACTATGAAACTCCTGTTCTAAACATCATGGGAAGAGAACTGTCGTCCTTCACCGACTTTCAGAAGACATTGTCACAGCTCGGCTACAACTCTGGAAGTGTGCTGATCAGGTTGTCCTACCGACAGACAGACAAGACCCTATACGATGCAATGACAGATATTAGCCAGTTCTTCAAAGAGACAGAAGATGAAAACCAGAACGGGGGAGAACCAGTACCCAAGGTCGAGCCTGTACCAACGGAGGAGACAGAGAAACCCGAGGAACAAGCACCCCAAGAGACGGCAGGCTTGCAAGCCACTGATGCTCAGTCAGAACAAGCCCGGGAACAAGGACCAGATCAACCGGAGGAGGAACCCCAGACTGTGGCCGAAGACAAGATGGATATCGATCCTTCAGAATCCAGTGATCCACTAGCACCTGTTAATGTGTTCCTTGCTCCTTCGGGGTCAACGCCCGCAGCGGCCTTGACTCCTGCCAATGAGGCTGATTTTGCTCCTTCAATCGCCCATGCACAGCTTCACCAAGCTCGGTTACTGGAGGATTCAAGGAATAAACGACTACTATCGGATCGGGAACTGGAAGATAAGGCTGCGGCAGAAAATGCCAGAATCAATGCCATCAAGTCTGTCCTTATCAAAGTCCGTTTCCCAGACAATACAAGCAGCGACTGGGAAGTGAGCCCAGACCATACTGGCCGATTTCTTTACGATGCTGTTCGATATGTTATGGCCCATAACAGTCAACCCTTCCATCTTGTCCTTCCTGGAACTAAGATCATGATCAAAGATGATCATAGCCCAAGCAACGGACTGATCAAGGCCTACAAACTGTCCGGACGTACTCTTGTCAACTTGGTTTGGGACGATGCCGTACCATCAACCGTACGGAAGGAACCTTTTCTGAAAGTCAATTTTGCTCAGAAGGGCCAGGAAGTCAAGGTACCTGAGCCCATTGTTTCGAATGAGAAGGAGGAGGAGGTATCTGTTGCTCGACCAGCACAAGCAGAGAGGGGTGAGGGATCGGGGGATAAAAGTGGGAAGAAGATACCCAAATGGTTGAAGCTGGGCAAGAAATAGACAATAACTACGTGGTTGACTGTCTAGGCATAAATGCTCATTGGCGGCGTTGGTTAAGGAGTTTTGCATTTATCTAATCAGCCCATGAAAGCGAGGTTCACAATAGACATGGCATTTTAAAGACTAGGATAACACATCACTGAAAGACAAACACACCGTCACGAGAAGGTGATAAGAACATGGCTTGGTCATTACGCCATAACATTGCTTGAAAGTGTTGGTATTCCGGTGAGCCGCAGCTTAATCCCTGCCGCAAAGCATCAAAGCCGTTAATTTTTTAATCGATCAAATCGTGACCACGCCAATCCATGCGAACCCCATTCGGTGCCAGATTCCCAAAAATCAGATCAAGACGATTTAGTGACCAGTGCGGCGAGACTCAGCGATAACGCGCTGGAGCTCGTCGACCTTGGCCTTGGCACGGCCGAAGGTACCGAGCTGTGAGATGAGTTAGTATGTATATCGTGGAGGTTTCGGTGTTTCGTTCGACGTACTCTCTTCTTGGCGAGCTTACGGGCACGCTTGTCCTTGGAGTTGCGGAGCAACTCAATAACTCGGCGCTCGTAGGGGGCAAGACTGTGAGAGATAGTTGTTAGCAAAAGTTTGACCCTAGTTTCAGAACGGTTCCTCTATGACCAGCAGAATCAAGCATGAGCACCGAGATTATGCAGCACCTTGAATCAAGGCCACAGCACAAATCATTCTCGCCCATCCTTGCCCAACCCGGCTTCCAGATTTCCCCAGAGAATAATGTTGACTTACCCAGCAACCTCCTTGACGACCTCACGGACGAAAGCGGTGCGCTTGCTCAGGTGGCCCTTGGTGCGGGAGACACGGGGCTTGACGACACGGCGGGTGGTTTTCTGTAATATCGGCGACAAATGTCAGCGTCCATCGTCTGCTATAATTGGATGATTTGTCGAAAGCCCTCATCCGTCGCGAAGGCGAAGCAGAGATCCTCCACGAGGTGAGACTGCGACAGGGAGACCAAGACGTACGTGTCCCTTGTTGAGGCCAACGGCCAGACCGGACTTCGCGGGGGTTTCAGCGGCCATTGTTGCTGGATTGGTTAGTCGGATGGGTTGACAAGAGGAATTCCAACTCGAAAATCGAAACAAGAAAAAAGAAGAGGGGATCTTGAAAGTTTTGCGTACTTTGCCAAAAAGCTGTGGGTCACGTGCTGGAGGGTCAAGCGATTTTTTTGTGCGAAGCTAAAGGTTTGCCTGAGGCCATCTGACAGCAACTTATTGAGTCTCTGCATGAGTGGGTCTGAGTGTGAGGCTCAACCGCTTCAAGATAAATGATATGAGTCTTTCAACATGAGAATCGTACAAACATTCGCCAATCTTTGACATAATCATTTGTGTTGTTGTTGTTGTTGAAGGCGGAATGTTACTCGCCGTTTGCTCAAGATTTATTAAACACCGCATCCTTGATGGATTGCGATCAACAACGATGGCTCTATCTGACATCTGAAGCCTTACAGCTCAAAGTCTATAACACCAAGAATTAACTATAATAATGATTTACTGAATCCGAACTCACAATATTAAACCATTTGCATCTGGGTGGTGTGAGAACGGAAGGTCAATTCTTCAACGCATAATATGGAGAGCAAATAATGGTTACAATAAGATCCTTTGCGCATTACGATCGACAACCGAGCCCTTGACAGAGCATCCTACAATCTTGCGTGTGTCAAAACGAAACTTGCAAATGCGCATCGTCATAATTCGATAGGTACCTAGGCCATCGCTTCTCAGCCCAACCGTTTTCTCACGATGAGGTCACGTTTCTATTGTTGTATCACTCGACGAGAAACAGCCTCGCCCGTCTTTCCGCTTTGTTACCAAGAATAACACAACACGCCTGAGCCTTTGAGCCTCCTGTGCAGTAAAAGTAAACATGAGCTGTCCTTGAATCCACAATAATAAACCTCCGACCCAGCAAACATGAAACAAGACCGACGGCCAATCAACTGCACCGCCTAGTTGTCAGATCTTCGCGTCCGATCCTTCAACTCCAATGGTCTCCTCGCAGGTGCAGAATGATCGGCGGGCGGAATAGCATTGCACGACGGGGTTGGACTTGTTCAACAGGCCCGGTTTAATGGGTTATTAGGCCGCGTGTTCGGGAAGACAAGGAGAGAGGTCAGTCATGGTAAAATACTAACTCCTTACTCTGACGTCGTCTTCTCCATATGGCTTGCTTGGTACACTTATAAACTAGTCATGTCTCGATTTGAAAATCTGCTGTTCTGCAACAACGCTCACTACTTCATGAACTGATCCTATCATAAACGCCTATAACCTCCATAACTTTATACCGAATTCCTTATAACATCTCACTTGAATATCACATCTTCACAATGCATCTCGGACTTGTCATTCTATCCGCCCTGCCTACCACCTGGGCCGCCCACGCCTACGCAGTCCCTCAAAGTTTGTCTCTCATGGAGGCCAGCGCCGAAGACAATGGTTGCACACTCCCCGATACCTATCATATTCGCGGCTTCAAGGCAGAGTCCAAGGACAGCGGCAAGACGCTCAGCGGATTCGACTACACTTTCTTCGACGAGGACACCAAGTTGACGACTGCTTGCCACAAGAATGCCTCCTCAAAACCCATTGTGGGATGGGGCACGGATCGTTTTGCGTGTGACAATAACAATGTTGAGTTTATCTGGGACGATGAAACTCACAAGCTCTGGATGATGGAGAAAGTCTGCAGCACGAAGGATGGGTAAGTTCTTGTTATTTCCATGCTATTCGTAACGATATATACTAACCATGACCCAATAGAGCTCCCGCATATGAGGCCAGCGGTAGCGTTCTGCTCCCACTCATGTGTGCTAGAACTGGCAGTTGCTCCAGCAACTCGACAGACCATCGTGCGACTTTCACCAGCCTTCAGCCGCCTAGACAGGCTCCTCCTTCTTAGGGGGGTTCGTCTATGAGATTGGAAGATCTTGTGATGGTGGGTGTTGCACAGGATCGCTAATGATACTCGGTCAGATGTGCTACCTCGTCACTTGTACAAGAGGGAAAGGATTTTAGGCATCGGTTTAGAATTGAAATAGAAGAATAAGTAGGTACCAAAGAGTACCCACCTAATGAATAAATTCTTCCTAGATTCTCCCAAAGGCCCTGTATTGATTTGTTTATTAGTGAATTAAAGTCAATCATTCAGAATGGAAGCCAACCCTCCTGTTACGTACCTACCGTCTGTATGTAGTGGAGGTTAATGTGGCGGGGATCTGCAGAATCCGGGGTAGTACAGGTTCAACAGCCACTCACAGCCCAAAGCTCAGACGACCGCTACTTCTACAGTGGTCATTTGACGGATCAATCAGGTACCACTTGTCATTGTTGCAGTCCCAGCCGCAGTCGCAGTCACAGTATGACCTCAACATTTTACTGCCATCTCCTCACGAGACCTGTCAACCCTGATCTTCACGCCTTCATTTAGTCCTCTAAAGATCCCACCATCATTGCATCCCTCGGAATTGAATCTGCTAAATTCTCAACAAAAAACAACACATCTATATCATGCATAGCTGTCCCTCTTCTTCCACGCGCTACCTCAATCCGGCATACCTCTGAGTCGTGATGAGAAGTTGATCTATACGGCATAAGGCTGAAGACTAAAATCCTTACCCGATAACTCCAGGTACTCCTCTCCACGATTGGCATTGTGTACGAGCCCAATTCGATTCTACGTTTCATGGCTATCAGTATGGCAAAACTCTTAACCCTTCAACTTATTCTCATCACTTCGTGTCTCGCTCTCAACAATTCTCTCTCGCTACTGAAGCACAACAGCCCCGACCCAAGCATACCTACATCAAATGGCGTATCACTATCCTTCTTCGCAACCCTTGAACGTCTGTCACGGCTTGTCGACATTGCCTACTGCATCGGCACCACAGGCGTGAGGAAACCATTCGAGTGTGTATCCCGCTGTAACGACTTCCCCAGTCTGGAACTCATCAACTCATGGAATACGGGTCCTCTCCTCAGTGACAGCTGCGGGTATATCGCTGTGGATCATGGTGTGAGTCAGCGAGGTGGTGGCGACACTTTCAATGCTGTTGAGCCTGCCATTGTGGTCACCTTCCGCGGAACTTACAGCGTCGCCAATACGATTGTCGACTTGAGCACCATCCCACAAGAGTATGTGCCATATCCATCTCCCGACCATGGAGGAGGAGAGCCCTCCGAAGAACCTGAGCATAAATGCACGAACTGCACGGTGCATATGGGCTTTCTCGCATCGTGGAAGATCGCTCGTCACCTCGTTCTCCCACAACTGAGGCAGCTAAGACTACAATATCCTTCCTACCCAGTCCAGCTTGTTGGACACAGCCTTGGAGGCTCAGTTGCATGCCTGGCTGCATTAGAACTCAAAGTTTCTCTAGGGTGGCAGGATGTTATAGTCACCACGTTCGGTGAGCCACGTGTTGGTAATGAAGGGCTCGCCCGCTTCGTAGATGAAGTCTTTCATCTAGATGGGCAAGATAACCTCGAAAAGCGCGAATACAGACGGGTGACCCATAAAGAGGACCCTGTGCCGCTCCTCCCTCTAGGTGAATGGGGCTATAAGTCACACTCAGGCGAAGTGTATATCGCCAAGCAGGAGCTCGCTCCCTCAGAGTCAGATATCTACTTGTGTATCGGCAACAACGATCCAAAATGTATATCTGGGGCAGATGACACATTATGGATGACCATACGCCGTTTGTTCCATGCCAAGGGCTCTTTGACAGCCTCAGACAAGTTGGCAGAGCCGAACGGATTTCCTTCAAGATTCAAGCTCTGGCAACTACTATTCGCGCACCGGGACTATTTTTGGAGACTAGGTCTTTGTGTTCCAGGAGGAGATCCTGCCGATTGGGGCAGAGGGCCATATCAAGGCCCAGAGACCGATGAATTATGAACGCGGTATTAGCTTTTGGGGTAGACTAGAGTTGACTACGGTTCTGATATTACCCAAGATCACGTCCTGAACACATTGTTGTCATTAAGTTTTTGAATTTAGCAGGCAACGGCGTATATAAGCAGCAATATTGAACTTATGCTTAAACTTGAGTTATAATCGATGAAAAAGGGTGGAAAAGCGTGACAACGGCATATTTAAAGCTAGTAAAGTGCATTAGGTGTAATAAACAAAAGCCAACATGTTTTCAAATCATTTGCTGCGTCTTGATGGATGAATCGAATGATATGCTTGTCAAGATTTACAATCATTTCGCAATCATATTACTCGCTGTCAACGGAATACTGAGACAACAAAGAGGCAACTACGGATATAATCATTCCATACTCTTCTTTATTAACCACGAGCGAGGGTTAGATGCCAACTCACATCCCCCCGGCCACTCCCGCAGCGACCATGGGCTAGACCGAACGGAAAGCTCCACCAAATCAAGCTGTACCAGGATCATTCCAAGACCTTGTCAAATGATCACGAAGGGTATTAAGCTAAGTGAGGACCCTGAAGAGGGGATGAATGAACGAATAAATGGTGAGAACCGAAACAGTTGAATCAAGTTACATCATGTGCTTGTGTGGAAAGCAATGATTACTCTAAACTCGGATACGGCTACGAGCGAAGACGAGCAAACCAAGAAAAAACATTTGTCTATCCGTAGCATATACATATAATGGTCATATGAGCCAAAACCGGCTTCCACGGCTCTGGTGGAACCTGGGCTTCGGATGATTGCAGGTTGGGCCGTGGGGTGAAAAAGAGAGAATCGTTGTGTTAGTTGGCAGGGGTTTGAACGAGAGACAAGACACAGCCCAGATTAAAGAATGAAGGGTCCATTTGAAGACAATCTGCTCTGTACGGAGTAGCACCTCGGTTGTCAAGTCAGTTGTGCAGGTTGACAGTTGGAGAGCTTGTTCTCCAAGATTCAAAGTTCTTTGAAACAAGCCAGGATACATCGTCGAACTGGACCTAGACAGTTCCTGCATCCAGGTCCGTGGATTTCTAGTCTAGGATAAAGCGTGGACATGGGAGGGGTTGTAACTTGTAACGTTAAGTGGCATTGTGAGAATCTCCAGTGTCAATCAGAATCAGTCAGTCACCACGCAGGGATTGTCCTGTCGAAAGCGAGATGGGCAGATCTAGAAATTTGATGTATGGTAGTGATGATCTTGACGAGAACAAAGTATGTACGTACAATCAAGACGATATATTGTACGGAGTATGTCTTGTATGAGTCAGCTTGCTTCAAGTTTCAGTGAGAGGGTTGACTCTTGGTTTGACACAGACATCGCAACAGCTGTCTCAGAGTCAGGATCAGGTTTACAAAAACCCAGACTGCTGTGCTGGCTAACAGACAGGCTCATTGGGTTTCAAGACCTCTGTAGGCGCTGGAGACTGGAGTGGGCGGCTAATATAAACAAGACAACCGCAGGAAATGAGTTCATCTCGTCCCAAATCTCTTGTGACTTTTGCCATGTGTCGCGTGCGGATGAGCTTAGCGAATCTCTACGGTAGATTGCCATCAAGTATCAAATGCCTCCCGTATCTCAGACATGATTTTACCTATGGTGAGATGCGCCATGCCGTCTATGACAGGCAAAAATAAATAGCCAGGATAAGAAAAGGGGACCTGCTCAGCCCCAACGAGGCTGACTTGAAAAGCATCCAACCAGTCTAATATAGTGTATTGAATGCTGATGATGCAGAGACAACAAGCATTGTGTGAATTCTGACGAGGGGAAAGCCAACAACGGGCTCTCTGCCTCACTTCTTGTGTTCATATTTCATATTTCATATTTCATGCGTACATAGGCAACAGACATGTGCCTATTACCGCTCCCCCCTGTGAATTAAGTAAAGGGGTCCGTCGTAAACGAACTGGAGGGATTGGCGAGCCAAGGCCAAGGGCCACCTCGACTCTCAAGCAACCAAAGGCTGGGCTGTTTCGTTTGGTGGAAGAGGGGTGAACAGGATGGAAGGCCCTTTGCGGGTGGCTCATCTCTGTCGTCACCTTTTTTGCTTTCTTTCCTTCTTTTTTTTCTTTGTTTAAAAAAAAAAAAAAAACGCTCACGTAGGTTCATTTGCGGCATAGGCCTAGCAACAAATCCAGGCGGGCAGGTTCCCATCAGTTTCTAACACCTAGTGGTTAGAGGCGCACCACCATCAAATTTGATGCCTCACCAAAATCGACTTTGCTGAGTGTGCTGTAATTTAGACGCGGGGGGCAGTTACAGTGCCCATGTTTCCATCTGGACTTTTCAATGGGGGCGTGTTCCGCTTAACGGGGGAAATCTACTGTCTCCCCTTTTTCGCCTCTACTCGCAAGTTAATATCAAGTATCGGTTGTGTTGCGAAGTGGAAGATGTGAGAGCGGTGACTGGGCTTGTGAAGAACTAAATGCAGGCTAACAATTGTCCCTGGGTCTCTCAGCGGGTGTCAATAAGACTAAAGCCCGCCCGGGCCTGGATTGGGTGGCCCTTTAGGCGATACAGCACCCAAAAATCAGGCGAGCATGGCCCCTCCACCCGCTCTCGCTCTCCGGGCTCTCGCTCTGACACTCAAGCCGCCAGCCCCAGGTCCCAGGCCCCAGAGCACATTCAAATTCTACCTACTAGACCTATGCAGTGGATGGATTAGATAGTATGATAGGTACGGAGTAGGTTACCTACGGTTAGTACCTAGTAGGTAAGGTACGTACCCGCCTTATCCGTGAGGCGTCAAATGAGTCCCAGTGATGGCCTGTGCTGGCCAGTGCTCGTTCCAGGCCCCCACCTCCACAGCTCCCTCTCTTTCGACCTTACCTGAGGTTACTGCTGCCTTTCACTCGCCATCCTATCCTCTCTCTCTACTTATCCACCCCCCCAAATCTCAACCTCTAAACATTCTCTTCTCCCTCTATTTTCTCTGTTACGACCGCTTCCTCTTCTCTATCAAAACCAATACCCAAAATCTTCCACAATGGCTACCGAGGTAAGTTTATTTCTCCCTGCTGTGTTTAAATGTTTTCGCATCTTCGAGAGGCGTCATGCGATGCCCTTTTCTCTCTCTCGGTCTTGTCTCCCGCACATGTCCGCACAACCCCTCAGTCGAAGCCCAACATAGACGGCATCAACACCACAAAATTCCTCGTTGATAATTCACGATACATGACCTTCAGGCACTCGTTGATGCACTTCACGATTATCGACGAGTTCTCTCTTTTGCCATACATTCGGTGCTGGTCGCTTCCACTCCCCTGCTCATATCCCCCTCATCCCTATCTCCCCAATCAAGATGGTCTCGATGCTGACTCTTATGGTGTGATAGCGTGAAAGGTTTGTCCTGATGGCTCCCTCCCGCCTCTTTCTCGACGCTATCGGCGCTCAGCCGCTACCTTGGCTTGTCGAGGATCCAAACCCCCATCGGAGGACGCCGTATCGCTGACTTCGTACGTGTTACCTGAATATAGCAAGACCTTCCTGGCCCGCCTCTGCGAGCAGGCCGAGCGCTACGATGAGATGGTCACCTACATGAAGGAGGTGGCTAAGCTGGGCGGAGAGCTCACCGTTGATGAGCGTAACCTCCTCAGCGTTGCCTACAAGAACGTTGTCGGTACCCGACGTGCCTCGTGGCGCATCATCTCCTCGATCGAGCAGAAGGAGGAATCTAAGGGATCCGACAAGCATGTCTCTACCATCAAGGACTACCGCAACAAGATTGAGACCGAGCTCGAGAAGGTCTGCCAGGATGTCCTCGACGTTTTGGACGACTTCCTTATCCCCAACGCCGCCACTGGCGAGTCCAAGGTCTTCTACCACAAGATGTGCGTTTTTATCTTCCCCGCCTCTAGCCTGAGGCCCCTCGGCTCCCACTCTTTTGTGCTCATGCAGCACTACACCCATTTCGCCTCATGCGTGCTTTTTCCTACGGGGGGGAAATCGCAACGCACTTGATTTTTTTTGCATCGAGAAGCTGACCGAGTTTGTCTCAATCCACAGGAAGGGTGATTACCACCGTTACCTCGCCGAGTTTGCCTCAGGTGAGAAGCGCAAGGGTGCTGCTACCGCTGCCCACGATGCTTACAAGGTAAGGCTTGATTGAAGCAAATTCCCCCCACCACAGTCACATGCCGCAAGATCCGGGCCTCTGGTGCCCCTCGCTGACAGTTGTACCCAACCACAGAGCGCCACCGATGTCGCCCAGACTGAGCTTACTCCCACTCACCCCATCCGTCTGGGTCTTGCTCTCAACTTCTCCGTCTTCTACTACGAGATCTTGAACTCCCCCGACCGTGCTTGCCACCTCGCGAAGCAGGCCTTCGACGATGCTATTGCCGAGCTCGACTCCCTCTCTGAGGAGTCTTACCGTGACAGCACCCTCATCATGCAGCTTCTCCGCGACAACCTTACCCTCTGGACCTCTTCCGACAGCGCTGAGGGCGAGGCTGCCGGCTCCGCTGATGCTCCCAAGAAGGAGGAGGGCGAGGCCGCTAAGCCCGCTGAGCCTGCCGCCGAGGCCGCTGAGGAGCCTGCGCCTGCTGCTGCTTCCTAAATGCATCCATAATCCCCCTCGATACCACGTACGTCTCGGCATATAGGAACCGAGATGTATTCTTGCCCCGGTTACACTTGTCTGCCCCCGGACACACGGATAGCTGGGCCTGTCTTGGGCGGGCTGGATGATAGTACGAGGCTTGTTCTTTTTGCGCAGTGCGTTGCTTTTTTCATGGCGATGGAGAGGGAGGAATCATAAGGGTCTGGTTCTGGCAAAGGGATAGTGTACGGTGCGGAATCCTTTCATCTCGTTCGTCCGTCGGACTGAGAAAGAAAATTGACCGCCAACCTCTCATGTTGACGGTTCTTGTTGTTTTCTTTTCTTTTCTACCTGGCAGATAAATCGCAAAGTTTCCCCCCCCCTTTTCACATTGTCCTTGGCTTGTCTTCCATGTCCAACACCTGTGTATCTCTCTCACCCCCCTGTTTTTGTTGGTCATTAAGAAAGTGGATGGAGTATAGCCCGTCTTGATGGATCGCCACGAAGAAGGCTTTCTCATGTTAAACGCTTTCCCCCTTGTCTTACCTTACGTCTTGATGTTTTTTTCTGTTCATGTCTATTGGTTTCGTTTCCAAGCGCACCCTGATGAGAGGCAATGGAGATATGAATTGTTTCCCGTTGTTTCTAAAGACTTCCTCCTCAAAAAAATAACCCCTTTTACATTTATACTTAGAGGTACTGAGAAAAGAGGTGGTTTAAGCTGCCTCCCCCGGGTTTTCCGGCCTGACGCCTCATGCAGGACCTGTCCTGGTGCTGTTTGTTCTCGAATGGCATTTGCCCAATGTCTTACCTGTTGTGTTACCAAATCTTCAGGTCTCGTCTTCTCCTGATGAAGCTCGCGTATTGCAGGATGAACAACGTTCATGGAGTTGGTAAGGTGAAACAGGCATCACATGTCAGTCTCGTACCCAAGATTAGAAAGACCGGTTGCACGTGCGCATATGCTCGCCTGCAGCTGTCTGTCAAAGGACATTGAATTAATGAAGAATAAATGCTATATCATGACACATGTCGACATGACTCCGGGCTGCCTATTAAGAAGTATGGCCAGCCTCGGGCCTTTCGTGAACAAAAGAAAGACACTTTTTATCGTGATGGTTGTTGATGCGTAGATCAACTAGACGGTCACAAATCCCCGTTGCGACGGTTGAGTAACCTTGCTGCTCGAGCCAACCTTTCCTGCTTTTCTCTCAGCCCATTTCCTTCCTCGCTATCCCTCTCCAATATGCCGCCCTCTGCCTCCATTGTGTCGTCAGCTCTGGCCGTCCTGTTCTCGAGCCCACGGTACATAGCCGTACGACCATCAGGGGGTAGTTCAGCAGCGGCGGCAGCCATGTTGGCCGCAGTACGTCTCTTGGGTCCAAATCGCCAACTAAGACGCTTCCACAAGCTTCGTGGTCTGGAGCCTGCCGGTGACGGGGGCGTGGCAAAAGAAGCATCTGGGTCAAAATCTGGGGTCGCTGCGGATGAGGACGAGACAGATGATGAAAGGGATGGGGCCGTTGGGAGGTGCAAGGCAGATGCGACTTCGGTGCGCCAAATATGGATACGTTCTTGCTTTGCCGGCGGCATAAGCGGGTTGTTCCTGATTCGAGGCTCTGTTGTACTGGCCATGGTTGATTATGTTTTTGTTAAAGCATAGAATGCACTGTTGGTATCGCTATTTAACGGAGCAGATTTCTTTGTCGCTCTTTTAAAGAATAAACGATTGGCAATATGAGATTGAATTATCAGTCTGTAAGCCGTATGTATTGTGCTGGTCCAAGTCCAAGTCCAGTCGGAGTCGTGGTTACCGCATTCAATGGTTTGTCGGGGGTGGATATGAGGAATTGCCGAATGAAATCTAAATCTCAATTGCTCACGGGTAGTCTTTGCTTTTGTTGTCAAGTGTGTTCATCCGTTGCTGCCAATGACTCGCGTGGCTCGCAGGATTAAAAGGCTTGTGCGTATTGTTGCTGAAGGTATCTCGATCTCGAGGCAAGACCGGCATGGACTGTTGCAGCGAATCCGCAGCAGGGTATCCAAAAACCAACACAGCAAAAGCAAAAGGGAGTAAATATTCCTGTGGAGAGAAAGAAGAAGGGTGAAAAAAAGGGAGAAATTAGATTCAATGTTAAAAGAGGCAAGGTAAGGTAGGTTCGGCTCGAAAGTGGAAGTGGTTGGAGCTAATGGAACCGCGGACCGGGGACGATCTCTCTAGGCTATGATTTTGGGGGGGGGGGGCGGGTTTTGAGCGCGGGCCAGAGCCAATGGGTCCCAATAAGTAGTACGAAGTAGATGTTGGCTCTATAGTTAACGAACGAGTAATTATAGAGGCTGGCTCTGTTGTCGAGTATTAGGTCAGTATTTGAGGATATTCCGATATGTATAGGAGAGAGTATGTGGTAAATGGATGGCGCCGAGATGGGACAAAAGAAGGAGAGAAGGGGTAGGTAGGCAGGATGGATGGAAAGAGGATGTGACATGCTTGATAAAGTGATCGACGCTGGGCAATGGTTGGTCTAGATCGATCAAAGGCGGGCAGGTCTCGTGCTCACGACAGGGAGCGCGGGAGGTACAGTACAGTAGGTAGGCAGGGCTGGCAGGTAGCCTGAGGTAGGTGCAGCGCAGTATGAACTACCTACTTACCTACTACCTATGAACGGTACTTTCCTTCCCAATGGGTGCATGGATAGCATCCTCTGGATTGGATTGGATGGATGCGATGCAATGCACCTTCCCTACCGACAATGCGCTGCTGATCCAGGTCACTTTCCTCAACTGAAGAGTGGATATCGTTAACTGATATGAACGCCCTGGACCCCCCATTGTAGGTATCTACTGCCCTGTACGGATACCCAGTGGGCGGTAACTAATGCTCTTGTGGGATGGTTAAAGCCGTGTTGGACAAGGCTTATCCCGAAGAAGTAAATATCAAACGACATTGCAAGAGTCAGCAGAGCAAGCAATTCTCAACCCTTATATCCAAATCAGCAGATACAAACCAAGACAATCACCAAAACTCATCACATCACATCACCCTGGAGATCGCATTCGTACACCGGTTGTCAGCCTGTAACTTATGTCTGCATCTGCGGGGATGCCGGTCATGCGACCTGGTGCACAAAATCCCTCGCTTTTACCGTCGCCTCTACAGGGTACCTGAGCAACATGCGGTCTAAATAAATAACACCCCGACTTTTTAAATCGTGGCGGCACCCCAAAATGCAATGCATCACCCGACATCCAACCATCTAAAGATAATAGGGTTAGTTATGTGTCTTGGCGATGGCGATAGCGATCAAATGCTGTCCACCTTGACCTAAGATGCCGCTATCTCCATACCCAAGGCTGGTCGTGACCGACTCGTGGCTACAGAATTTAGTAACGCATGATTCAGTTGCTGGTTCACCTGTCGTGTAACATCTGCTCAGTATATAAACACCACGAGCGAAGTCAGAAACCACCACAGTGTTAATTGGTCAACCTTCAAAGATAATAGCTAAACTGTACTTGTACTTTTAATCCACACCCAGAGCCACAGTAAAGACTCCTAGAGACATACACCAAGTAAGTCATTCAGACTCATCAAAACGCTCCGATAAACCAGGACCCAAACGCCTACGCATCCAAGCATTATGTCTTCCAAGCCACCCAATCATCCTCCCTAAGCTCTTGTGCTCGGCTTCAAAGTATCCCATCCTCCTACATCTTGACCATCACCCAACGAGCCCAGTAGATCTACGGATCCCTGCCGTTGATGCTGATTCTGCGCTTGCTGAGGATGCTGCAATTGCGGCTTCGGCTGCACGGGGGGCGCTGGGCGCCGTGACGGCACTCCACCAGTCATACCGGGCAGCCCGACCGCTCCGGCTGCCCCGTTCTTCCCAGGGTTCGGCGGGCCCACAGGCTTCCGTGTGGCGGCCCCAAGACCTTGTGCGTGAGGACTTCCCGATAGACATCCGGTATTAGCTCTTGACGGTAACGGGGGTCTAAAGTCATCATCAAGGGTTCCCTGGCTCAGTGCTGGGCTCGAATGAGGCGATGTTGTAGCTAAATGTGCTGGTTTCTTTGCGACTGGCGGCGCTGGTTTACCGGCCTTGCCATTTTGTGAGAACTGTGACGTATATGAAGTATATGAAGCTGCTGATGTCGGCCTCAGGGGTGGCGGCAGCGGATGTGTCTGGACTCTGCTAATACTGAAACCGTTGCCTGGTGTCGCCTGTCCCTTTGGCCCAACAGTTGAAGTTCCTCGACGCGGAGGGGGAGGGGGAGGTGGAGTTTCCGCCTGACCCATAGGAGTGTGGTCATCCATAAGATTCATATGCCCGACCTTTGATAGCAATGCGGATGGATCGTAAGGGGGAGGTAGCTTTCGAGGCGGGACACTCGACGTCGATGCCGACGCCGACGCCATGACGTTGGGTAAGTTGACCTTTTCAAACGGTGAACTTGACATGCTGGACAACGATGCCTTTGACGATGATCTTGGGATAGAGATCCAGTCTGGCTCTTCCGTGATACCGAAAGGGTTCGAAGGACGATTCGGGTTGAGTCCAATAGTCTGCCCATTCCTGGGCTTAGGCACAGGTACAGCCGCACGAGCGGGCTGCTTGTTATCGAGCCACCATTTCTGGCGATCAGAGCTCGCAGGAGGCAGCCCGGGCTCGATAGAATCATACCCAATCAGATCTTCATCATCGCTGTCCTCGCCAGTACCAAGATGAGCTGTTGCATCTCCTACGTCGACCTTTCGGCGCTGATACAACTCCTTGCTGATCGATTCCCGCAGTTGCTCATCGACAACACTCACCCGGCACTCAAAGGCTGCGTGAACTGGCCGATGATCAGAAAATCTGAGAGGTGCCGAGTTGTACAACAGTTGCCGGAGGTTAGAACCTTTCCGGAGAATGCGATCGGTCCACGCAGGAATGCGAGCTTTCTCACTGTAAAACAGTTAGCATACTCGATCGTATCTTCGGTATAGAATAGCACGTACGATGTGTCATAGTTGTCAGTTCCAAGGTCAAACTTGTACGTAGGCGGGAATGTGATGCGAGCTTCGGAGTAGAATGGGAACGACAGGCCAGCCACCATCTGGAGATTAAGCTGATCGTTCTCATACAGCGTCTCGAAATCATGCCTCTTTATGAGCGCGCGTGCAGTCTCCGAGTTAAGGCCGATACGGTAGTTGAAATCACCCAGCCAGATAATAGCGTCTACTCATATCAGTATGTGGCCATGAGGGAACAGCAAATTCGGAGTAACTTACCATGGTCATCGATTCCACGATTCCTTTGGAAGCGCAAACCGTGATGGATTGTAGCATAGTCACGGTTACGCTCGTCATAGTTTGAAAAACCGGCAGCCAAATGTGCCGTGACAAAGCATATGTGAGTGTTGGCATAGTCGAAGCGGATCGCAACTGCGCCCTTGTTTCCAGCCATGCCAGACATGCCCGTCTTTTTCACGCTGCCTTCGACGTTCTTAATGTTGGCCAGACTAGGTGTCTTCACAAAGATACATAGTGCTGCACCAACGAGTTGGCCACTTCGAAGCAACACATACCTCTCACCACCCAGTCGCTTCTGTCGTTCGTTGAGGTTGCGCTTCACAGCTTGTTCCCACAGATTCTTTCGCGACGGATCGCTGTTCATGATCTGCTGTGGACTTAGCTCCACGATCTCCTGGAACCCGACCACGTAAATATCTGGCTGAGCTTTGCCCAGAGTTTCTGGAAACAACCAAGGACCGAGATCGTCGTCAGCACCCTCAGTACGGCCGTTGAGATTGAATGTCCCAACCCATATGGTGATGCTATTAAAGGAGGTAAATTCACCACTTCTCTTGGCTAATTCAGTTGACACAAAATCGCTGATAGGGTCAAATAACAGGACTGGTGCCTGCCCGACAAGACGACCTAGAAGCATGTCGATAGTTATTTGGCGAGAGGGGTCGAGAAAGTTGTTGTGGTAGATACGTTGCACAGACTTGCGCACATCGGCAACAGCACCAGCAAGAGACATCTTGCCATGGCGTGTGAAGGACGACTTGAGTGCCCCCGTACCGGCATATGTCTTGGATAACGAATCACCGTTGTCTGCCCAGAGACTGGAATGTCTCATCCAGAAATCAGAGGCAGCAAATTCACCCCTGTGTCCTAGAAAAGCCTCAACCGCCATCTGTGAGATCATCGTCTGGATGAGGTTGGTTCGATCCAGACAATCCAGACAATTGGTTCGGAATACACCCTCTTGCTGAAGCACAACCACCATACGGGCATGTCCGGATCCATCTTGGCCATAAATCGGCTCATTCGACTCCTCTGCTAGAAAGTATGCAAAACCATCGGTAGAGTTCTCGATATAACGGCGAATATCTCGAGCAGCCTCATATCCCGCAGGCCCCTTTGTTTCTGCGTGAAAGTCGTAATTTGTCTCCCGCAAGAGGGCATGGTCCGAAGATCCATTCTGTCCTGCGCGACTTAAAGGGCAGTGTTGGATACCGTTATGGTAAAGTGTGCTAAGCTCGACCTCACCAGGCTTGGTCTCACTAAGAAGGTTGATGACATGGACGGCTCCATACGATTGCTCGAGGTCCTCAAAATGCTTGTTGAAGGCGGGCTGTGTTCCGTCGGGAGACCTGGTAACCGTGATTTTCTGTCGACCTGGAATAAGGTCGGCTGCCTGCTCCCAGAACACAGGTACCGACCCGCGCACTTGAGCGTATGAGAACATTGTTCCTGCTGGGCTCCAGAAAGTTGTTTCCGTCTCGACAAAATTAGCAACATGCCCGTCATCGTCAATACCTCGTGAATTGAAACGAGTTCCAGCCCTGCGACAAGACAGGCGCGATATGAGGGTCATAAACGAGGGCATGCCGGACTTGACATTCTTCAGGGGTGAAGAGCTCAGCGGAATGGTCATTGTCTTACAAAAGCCCCGAATCGCTGAGGTAAGTATCCGTGAAGAATCAAGGGCTGTTCTTTCATGGGGCAAAAGCCGAGAGCGAAACTGGACGAGAGGACTGATCATGAAAGAGTTCCAGAGGAATCCATCGTCAAAATTATCAATCTCGAACGAGTTGGAGTTAATTGGTCTGTAGTTTGTCAGCCCAGTCCAGTTAAGACTCGCATAGCAACACACCTGTCCTGAAGTCGATTCGTAAGATCAAAATCGGTGCTGTAGTAAAATGTTCCATTGCTGAGCAGGTTGCGCAGCTCATGGCACGGGTGCTCAACGGCCACCTCTCTTCGTCCAAGACCCTGTCCATAAGGGGCAGACTGCACTGATGCACTGTCCGAAAACTCCGGATCAAGCGATTCAAGAGGAACGACGTCGTCGTAGTCCGCACTGCTCAAGCAGTAAAAAGCCACTCCACCTATGCGCTCGACAGTCTCCCCAGGCCGCAAGGTGGCAGCTCGTGTTGCATGTGTAATGACAGATAAGAAGACCTCGCTGTTGACTGTGATCAAGCCCAATGTCCCATAGATTGGTCGATGGGTCAGACGACGATAGTCTTGTAGTAGGTGCTTCGACACGGGCGCGAACTCGACCATGCATTTCGATATCAAGGCTTCGCCGGTGTTCCCGCGAGGTCTCGTTGGCGCGGCAAGAGATGTAAGCGACCCGTTCGCGATGGCTTCGCTGGTGGAGGTGGTATATCGGAGAATCAGAGTATGGGAGGATGACACGATGGCAATGGATCGATGAGGATAGTCGCGTATGTAGAGTTCGCATGATTTTTCGGGGGAGGGAGCTTGGGAAGACCAGGTCGCTGAAGAATATTCCATCGTGTAGAGGAGGATAACATGCGCTGGGATAGGACAATTTCAGGGTTCAACGTGTCCGGCGCAACGATGCGATTGTAGAATAATTTAGTGTTTCACTAGACTCATGATCGATTGGCAACACGGAGAAATAGTTGTAAAGACGAGATACTTTCGGGCAGAAGACGTTGGGCTCTGTAGGGTTCAGCTAATGTTTGGAAGAAGCGTCGAGGTTTGGGCATTAGACAAATGTCAGAAGCACTCCATGGATTGGATTGGACGTTATGCAAATGACGTTTCTCAGCTGGGGGTACTACGACGGGATGGAACCCCTGGCTGCTAATAGCAGTGGACGTAGTGGACGAAGCCCCACAAGTAGCGTCCAGCCAGACGCTAATAGTCGAGATTTGAGCCCGGAGCATTTGAGACTCCATAGACAAGTAATTATGAAGGATGGTAGGGAGTAAGAAACTAAGCAGGCAATACGGCATTTATATCTGCTGCCGTGATGTATGTTTTACGAGCCTCTTGCCGAGTTTTGGCAGAGCTTAGATACGGCGGAAAGCATCGTTGCTTCTTTACCACATGTAAGTCTAACATGCGCCCAACGCTACAATCATCTTGTTTTCTATATAAGGGCGAGTTTGCATCGAGAAATAAGGCACAGCCGTGACAAGTAGCCGGGGCTTGAGTGTGCCCAGATTAAACATCGTTCTAATGCGACGCATGTGATTTCTCCATGATCATATCTAAAGATAATAATCATGGGACCGAGTTTGCCGATATTCTGCCTATAATGACTAAAAACAAGGCATAGTGAATCAAGGATCGATAGCCGTTAATTCAGGACAAAAGCTTGAGGCACATCCAGCTAATCGAAGCCCAAGAGTTTCGTCATCAATGACCGAGACTCCGAGCGGATGATATGTATTGTCGAAGAAACAAGTACTTTGGAGTCGCGTAAAAAACAAATAAAGGTTAACAGAGCTTCAGATTCGAATTTGAGATCATGCTCTCTAAAAGAGAGCGTTCATTCTCTTCCTATCATATGATTATGTGAGAATCATCATAAGCCCATTTTAGGATACAGAAAAAAAGAAAGATTCTTTCATCTGCACCCGCTTTGTAGGAAATATCTGCAAGCTCAAACCAGCTGAGTCATCAGACACCGGCAAATTGTTGGACCGGAGCCATAGGTACCTACTACACCTCAAGGCCCATATCAGCTGCGGAGACTTGGCACCCAAGTACAGACCTGCTTGCAGCAAGGCCCTGGTAGCACTAACCCAGGACTATTTCGCGCGTCTTTCCCTAGGCACGTGCAGCAGGAGCTCTTTAGTAACCAGTCCATAAAGTACCTACCGCAGAAAAAAGAGCTTGTCTGCAGCGCGAGCTACCAGCCCCTGCCTTTCGCGACAGACGTGAGCATCAAGCGTCATCTCATCTCCTATCAACAAACTTCTCAGTTTCATAAACACCCGGCAAAATCGAACGACAATAACCTTTCCGCTTGCATATCAATTGAACTTCGCGACACAGGAGAAAAGAAAGACAGGTTATTTCAGCATCATGAGCGACTTCGGCCAGTTTGGCTCCGAGGAGGAGTACGCGACTGTGCGCAAGCACAATGCTGAGGTGGTACGTTTTGCCTTGGTTTAGCTCCTCTTTACACTTGGATGTAGTCACTAACATGTTCGCGAACTAACAGGAGTCCGATCCCGATAACTTCGAGCACTGGGAGAACCTCATCAAGGCTTGTGAGACATTGGAGGGTGGCTTGAATCGTAACTCGAGCCCCCAAGCTCTTGCGACCTTCCGCGATGCCTACGATAGATTCCTCATCAAGTTTCCTCTTCTCTTCGGATACTGGAAGAAATATGCCGACATGGAGTTCAATATCGCCGGCCCCGAGTCTGCCGAGATGGTGAGTTGACCTGCAAAGTCACCTGCGACATGGCTGATACCATATATAGGTCTATGAAAGAGGATGCGCAAGCATCACCAATTCTGTCGACTTGTGGACGGACTACTGCTCCTTCAAGATGGAGACGACCCATGACCCACACCTCGTCAGAGAGTAAGTTCCATTTGGATGGTTTCCTTCCCCTTCCCTTAACATGCTTTTCGGCGCAGTATCCCGCTTGACCTGAGTGGTCTCGGTCGACGTATCCGCGAAGGCTCTACACTTCACTATCAAGGTGTCTGATGGTGAGATATGCCTGCGATAGCCCCTTAATCCGGGATGCTCTCTCACGCTCGCTGCCAGGCTCTGTTGCTATTCCATCCGTGCTTGTTCTCAACTCCAAAGCCGTCCCTGCGTTACACACGTCACCCGCTCGGTAGAACATGGTCTCGGTTTTGCTACTCACTCGCACAACCATCTTCCCCTGTGTATTAATCCTCTCCGCCCCCTTCCCTGAGTTATCCCTTCCACAGTGAGTACTCTTACTAACATTTTCCTCTAGACTCTTTGAGCGAGGATCAACCTTTGTCGGTCTTGATTTCCTAGCCCATCCTTTCTGGGACAAGTACATAGAGTACGAAGAACGCCAGGAGGCACAGGACAAGATCTACGCTATCCATGCACGTATCATTCGCATACCGATGCACCAGTATGCACGATACTATGAGAGATTCCGATCGCTATCACATAACCAACCCATTACCGAGGTGGTGCCTGCCGAGGACCTTGCGCGTTTCCGAGCTGAGGTCGAGGCCGAAAACATAGCATACGGCGGCGCTCCCAAACCTGAGCTGGAGATTGAACGCGATGTTCGCGCCAAGATTGACGCCATGTACTACGAAATCTTCACAGCCACACAAACTGAGGTATCGAAACGATGGACATACGAGTCAGAGATTAAGCGTCCCTACTTTCACGTCACCGCTTTAGAGCACAAGGACCTAGTCAACTGGCGCAAGTATCTGGATTTTGAGGAATCCGAAGGAGACTTTGCACGAATCGTTGCGTTGTATGAACGATGTGTTGTCACGTGCGCTTACTACGATGATGTCTGGTTCCGATACGCTCGATGGATGTCTGGTCAGGAGGGAAAGGAGGAAGAAGTTCGCAACATTTACATGCGCGCGGCGACGATGTTTGTGCCCGTCAGTCGACCAGGCATTAGACTGCAGTGGGCCTATTTTGAGGAGAGCACTGGGCGGGTGGACGTTACCCTTGCCATTCACGAGGCAATTCTTCTGAGACTGCCTGACTGCATTGAGGTCATCGTGTCGTGGGCCAACGTTCAGCGACGACAGAACGGAATCGACGCTGCGATCCAGGTATACAAGGATCAAATTGATGGCCCCACAGCAGATGTTTACACTAAAGCTGCTTTGGTCGCAGAGTGGGCTATCTTGCTATGGAAGGTCAAGGGTTCTGTTGATGAGGCGCGCGAGGTGTTCACCGAACATGTTCAGTGGTATGCCGACAGCAGATTGTTTTGGGATCGATGGTTTCAGTTTGAGCTGGAGCAGCCTACAAGCGCCGAGTCCGAGGCTCAACACGGTGAGCGAATGAAGAATGTGTTCGACGAGCTTCGAGAACGAAGTCGACTATCTGCATCGGCCAAGAAAGATCTGGTTCAGGTATATCTCAACTACCTGGTTCAGAGAGGTGACAAGGACGCCATGAAGGTGTTCTTGCAAGTCGACAGAGAAGTCTTTGGGTAAGATACCATGTTCCGTTGTGCCAACCACTGTTAACTCTTCATAGGCCATCATCGGTAGCAAAACTGTCCACGGGGCTTGGTGCCAAAGAGAATGGGGCTGCAAGAGGAGAATTGGACGAGGCCAACAAGCAACGGGCCGAAGCTCAGTACCTTCATTTTTACGAGATCCACGGGGAGCCAGACCCCGACGCGCAAGGCAACGCAGATTTTAACTAGATGTACCGAACAGGGGTTCGAAGCGAAAAGTGTGGAAGGCGCCGAAACTGAGGAGGATTTAATCACGTATGGGTGGGTTCGAGGTGTACTATAAACGAGACAGTGCCCCTGCATATAGCAGATGTGGCTTGGATGGTATCTGAGGATTCGGCAGCATATTTGCTGAATTTCAAATGATTGGACGTGGCTTCTGATAGGCAGAGAACAAGCATTGGCAGACGATGAAAGGCAGTAGATGAAATATATATTCAAGATTAAGCACAAAACAGTCGACAAGTGGGATATCTTGGATCCCTTGGAGTGCACCAAAAAGCACCTACATTAATCTGAAGGAAGCAGTCGACATTGCTGTCTTAGCTCAACTAACAAAATGCCCCCATCGGGGCATTGTCGGAATGTCTTTTACGGAGCTCGGCACGTTCAAGTCGGATCGAATCTGGTGAAAATCTGGGGAAGAACATGCCACATGGATTCTCTTCGCTTGGGATCGAAGAACCAAGAGCAAAGCGAGCATGTCAAAGAATCCATAATTCAATGGTGTTACGATGCCTTATTCTAATGCATATGTTACACAATTCGAACTGGGGTATAATTTGCTGATATGACGACAGATCACATCACATGCGACGAAGTACGTAGTACGCGATTTGGAATCTTTGGGCAAGACAAAGTCCAAGTGCAGACCCCTGTTGTCGAGAAAAGATTCCATGTATACCCACCCGGACTGTGTTCCCCAGGCACTGGACTGGGAGGACTTCTTATTCTGAATAGAAGCTAGGTTTTCATCAACAAGCGAGTCAAGTTTGAGGAATAAAGTTTTTCTTCAATTCTGGAGGATGGTAAATCTGTCCAAAAATTGTACAATGAACGGATGACTTTGATGGAAAACACCTGTCGGTTCGGTTGACATGCCGTGCCCTCCCGCTTCGGAGGGATGACTGATGATGGATGGCTGTAGAGGGTTACCTTCAGGGTCCTGGTGCATCAGAATTTTCTCCAATTGCGACTAGTTGAACTCCCAGAGTTATGGTTGGTCGCCTCGTGGTTCGCAGCCGAAAGTGTCTCCCTTTTGGGTCTGACACATGGCAACCGTTTTGACGACTCTTCTTGAGCCTCTTGCTAGTGATGCTAATCACAAGCGGGCATAATCTTAGCGATGCTTCAACCAACGACCCCTGCTCTTCCTCTCAAAGGCCTCAATATCGACGGCCTCTCAGAGGCAAGCAAATCTTCATTACCAAGAATCCCCACCGACTCCACCCGATCCATTAGGGCGTCATCCCCCGCCGGGCTTTCGATAATACTGGGGCTGAGATATAACATTGGCCAATCGTTATGGTTCAATTTCGAGACATCGCGCCGGTTCATGAAGCCGGTTCAGCTCCGAGGCCGCTGTGCCTGGACGTGGGGAAGCGATGTTTGGAATCACTAACAGTAGGAAGTCAAGGGTCCATAGATGAGTTCGTTATCGTGGTCAGTGAGTATCTAGGAACTATGTTGCGAAACGTACGAAAGGGTTGACAGTTGAAGGTTAATAATCTTATGATGGATATAGAAGATATTTGGACTGACAGGCGATCAATGGAAGCTGCTTTCCCTGTTCTGTTGCCTTCCATGAATCGCGTTTCGGCGAGAATTAATCAGTCGGAGTTGGGCAAGCACTGACAAGCATTGACTGACACGGCAGGTCCCCCGTCTTGCTCTCGGCTTCCCGCCACTTGAACCGACGCTCTCCAGGTACTTATTAGGTGAGTGTACCTTCTCGTCTCAAACCGTCTTCCTCCTTTCTTTCTTTCCCTTCATATCATTTGTTTTCTTTCTGCAAAGTTATACATCGAAACCTCTCAGTGTCTCGCACTCTTTCACACACAAGGTACGTTCAATATCACCTCCTCCCGAAACAAGCTCCCTGCCACCCAACATCTAGACGACAAACAGCCCCGTGCTTTTCGCATCTGTCTTTCCACCCCGTCAATCTTCTCACTAAGCATTGTGTATTGATATTTGCGCCTCACAGATGGCTTCCGCTACCCGACAGTTTGCCCGTGTGGCTACTCGTGCTACTCGCAATAGCTTTGCTATTGCTCCTCGACAAATTGCCCGCCAGCAAGGTCGTCGCTACTACTCCTCCGAACCCGCCCAGAAGTCTTCTTCCACCTGGGTCTGGTTGACCGGTGCTGCAGTTGCTGGTGGTGCTGGCTACTACTTCTACGCCAATGGTGCCTCTGTCACCCCCAAGGTCTTCAACCCCACCAAGGAGGATTACCAGAAGGTTTACAACGAGATCGCTGCCCGCTTGGAGGAAAAGGATGACTACGACGACGGCAGCTATGGCCCCGTTCTCCTCCGACTTGCCTGGCACGCCAGCGGTACATACGATAAGGAGACTGGCACTGGTGGCAGCAACGGCGCTACTATGCGATTTGCTCCCGAGGCTGACCACGGCGCCAACGCCGGCTTGGCTGCGGCTCGTAAGTTCCTTGACCCTGTGAAGGAGAAGTACCCTTGGATTACCTACTCTGATCTCTGGATCCTCGGCGGTGTTTGCGCTATCCAGGAGATGCTGGGTCCTGTTATTCCTTACCGGCCTGGCCGCTCCGACCGCGATGTTTCTGGCTGCACACCCGATGGCCGTCTTCCCGACGCCTCCAAGCGATCTGACCATCTCCGAGGCATCTTCGGTCGCATGGGTTTCAACGATCAGGAAATTGTTGCCCTATCCGGTGCCCATGCCCTCGGCCGCTGCCACACCGATCGATCCGGCTTCGACGGCCCCTGGACCTTCTCTCCTACCGTCCTGACCAACGACTACTTCCGTCTTCTCATCGAAGAGAAGTGGCAGTGGAAGAAGTGGAACGGCCCTGCCCAGTACGAGGACAAGTCTACCAAGTCCCTCATGATGCTCCCAAGTGACATTGCTCTCATCGAGGACAAGAAGTTGAAGCCCTGGGTTGAGAAGTATGCCAAGGATAACGACGCCTTCTTTAAGGACTTCTCCAACGTTGTCCTCCGACTATTCGAGCTCGGTGTTCCCTTCCCTCAAGGTACCGAGAACCAGCGATGGACCTTCAAGCCCACAAACGCGGAATAAGTAACCAGAAGCAGGGGAATGACCGGAGATGTGCGTTGTGGAATTTTTACGGGAACTGAATTTGGTCGTCATATCAGTTGATGACTTGAAGAGCGATATCCGGAGTTTTTTGGTTGTGATCATGAAGTGCTGGCTTAGATTGCAGCCTGGCTATAGACCATGTGATGGAATTTGACAGCATAGATTAAGCATGTTGATAGATTAGATGTCTGCCTAGTATATGGGAAAGACGAATAGAAAATTTATCAACGTTGAAGTCGTGTCATTGTGATAGACTGAAGCCTTGTGTGATTCAGAGCCACGGCACGGCCCGCGGGCTGTGGCCATGACGGTTCATGACAGCAGCTCACGTAAGTGTCTGAAGATGATTGGGTTTGTTCCTGCATCTGCCACACCAAACCTTTGACTTTGTCTAAGCTGCAAGTACTAAAACCACTATATTTGTATTTGTTTGTATGAAATATGTGTACCTAACATATATGTCATGCCAACTTTAAAACTTACTAATCGTCCATCTCGGTTCTGAGAGGAAAATGTCCCAATAGCGATTCGTTGGCTGGTATCATGAGTGAGTCTTGTTGTCCTGATAAGGAACACCGGGCAAGGTTTTCTGAGTGACTATTGGCTGAGACAAAGATGGTTGCATCTTAACAGTATGACATGAGGCTTTTAGGCGTACAGCAAATGAATGGGTTGACTAAGATAAAATATGTCGACTACTGGTAACAGAATTGGGCATGCTTAGATATCAAGTCGAACCAAATTGGAGTTGATTCTGCAACTAGCAGCTTGTTTGCCTCCGAACGTACAGGCCTGTATGACTACTAAGGTACTCAGGTTTACACAACACCACCATAACGTTATGGACACCAGCATTCAAGAGGGGGCACGGCGTGGCAGCGTTGGATTATTCAGCTTTATGTACACATCGGAGAGCAGAACCCGAGCAGGAAACACGGCGGGGCACTAGAAGCGAATGTTCGAATTAATAATAAGCATTCGTGCAATAGTGGCCATTCGGAGAAGTGGTAGTATTCGCACATCATTTTTTGCTTCGTTTAGCAATTTAGATCCCGAATCTAAGTCTGCAATGATTCAAGATCAAATCAAAGATCGCTCTTGGCACTCGGTGTAGTTTGTATAAATATATCCCTCGCCTTTGTCCCCAAAACTCGTGCAATATACTCAAACTTAAGACCTTTTCTTTTCTGCAACTATTCCCACCTCGCGAATACGGCTAGCCTAGTTGAACTGCATACCCGAATTGCAAGGAACATACTCTGTACATACGTTTCTATTCCGATTTTAGTATAAATACTTGCAGTTCACACACCTTGTTCAACCATCGCAACACATAAAAATATCTCAAGATCGTCAGAAAGAAATCATGGGTATCGATATCGAGAACAAGGCCGCCTCCGGCGTTCCTTACTTCACGCCGGCTCAAGAGCCTCCGGCCGGAACCCCGCTCAAGGCCGAGTCGGCGCCAACTCTCTTCAAGCCCCTCCGCACTCGTGGTGTTGAGCTCCAGAACCGCTTTGTTGTTTCTCCTATGTGTACATACTCTGCCAAAGATGGTCACTTGACAGATTTCCATCTTGTTCACCTCGGCCAGTTTGCCCTTCAGGGTGCTGGTCTTGTCTTTGTTGAGGCGACGGCCGTCGAGCCCCGTGGCCGTATCAGTCCAGAGGACTCCGGGCTCTGGGAGGACAGCCAGATTGTGCCTCTGAAGCGCATCACGGATTTCATTCATAGCCAAAACACCAAAGCTGCCATACAGCTTGCACATGTATGATCACCTTCACCAACAAAAACGAGTTATGATATTGGCAAACTAATAAATAATACAGGCTGGCAGAAAAGCGAGCACAGTTGCGCCTTGGATTGGTGGTTCCGTTAACAAGGCACTCGCCACTAAGGAAGTCGGAGGCTGGCCTGATGATATTGTTGCGCCCAGTGCCATCCCTTTTGCTGACGACTTTGGAACACCACATGAGTTGACCACTGAAGAGATCAAGAGCCTTGTGCAGAAATGGCAGGATTCTGCCGTACGAGCTGTGAAGGCTGGATTCGATGTGATAGAGATCCATGCTGCTCATGGCTACCTTCTGCACCAGTTCCTTTCACCTCTCAGCAATGTAAGCGGTCCCAGAATACTGAATCGAGACTTGAATGACTGATATGCTTTACAGAAACGAATAGACCAATATGGAGGCAGTTTCGAGAACCGCACTCGCCTTCTTTTTGAAATCACTGAAGCCATTCGTGCTGTTGTTCCCAATGAGTTACCTATCTGGGTACGAGTCTCTGCTACTGAATGGATGGAGTGGAACAACGAGCCTTCCTGGGACCTCGAAAGCAGTATTCGTCTCGCCAAGCAACTCCCCGCAGCAGGAGTTGACGTTCTCGACATCAGCAGCGGTGGTAACCTGAAGGCACAGAAGATCACGATTCATCAGACTGTTCAGACTGACTTGGCAGGCAAAATCCGCGAGGCTGTGCGTGAGGATGGCCAGGAGCTTCGGATTGCAACAGTGGGATACATCACGGATGGCAATTTTGCTCGGTCCCTTGTGCAGGAGAATGAAGATCCCAAGGCTGATATTGTGCTTGCCGCGAGACAGTTCCTCAGGGAGCCAGACTTTGTACTCAGCGCGGCATACCAGCTGGACGTTGATGTGAAGTGGCCCATTCAGTATCATCGAGCACCACCAAAGCTCCGAACACCCCATAACAAATGAGTGGATGTTTGAAACCAAGATAAACTAGGGTGTTGTGAAGTATAGATGGCAGTTGAAACAGACATGATTACGACCAACCCTTCCTATATCGTAGTTGGCTATTCCCCCCCTGAGAATGAGTCTTCTAGCAGCCAAGCTGTTGTAATACGTAGAAACATCCTCCTGCAAGCCTATATAGACACGTCGTTGAGTGAGAGTGAGAGTTGAAAAGTGGGAGGTGGGGCCGTGAAATGAATACGTGGGGCCGATGAGCTGAGTAAAGCGGGATGGTTTCGCCTCATTTCTCAGAAGCGAAAATGATTATGTATGTATCGATTGATCAAAGAGTATTGCCAATAAATATTGCCCTGCAGAAAGAGGCGCGGATATGCAATTAAATCATCAATATCATCAATATCATCAATTCGACTGCTATAGAACTGTAATAGTAGTGTCATGGTTCCAGAGGCAATGGCATGAAGTGTCAAGCCCAAATATAGAACTCTAGAGCCTCATGACTGGCATTAGCCGGAAGCCGGAAGCAGGAAGAAACCCATAGCTTTTGTCACACGCGATACAGAGGACAAAACTAGGATTAATAATTCAAAATCATATCAATAAGCAGGACAGCGGCAAGACAGGTAAACTAGTGGTTCCTCCCTTATGTTAGTTTGTTTAACCTTGACGAGGCTGGGCTGTGCAGTACACTCAGGGCATGCACAGTACCTCTAGGTTAGTACCTAAGCAGTGGCAGCTTGTCAAAGAGACGTGGCCTTTCTGGCCTGAGACTGGCGTATTGCCACATCAACCTTGAACCTCCAAATGACAATCCATGGGAACTTTACGATATGAAAAACGCCTCACGTCTTTCGGAGCATCGAACCCCGTCTTTGGTGAGGCTCAATTGGGCAAGTATTCTTGCACTTCCCTAATTCGTCATTATCATGGTTTCAAGGGAATGTGAGGAGTTAAGAGCCAAACATTATAATCAAAGAACAAGAGGTATTGGCCCCAGTCATAAAATGATTAGAGGATCTTACCGCCAAATCCTCAATGTCATCAATTTACGTTTCGCATGATCCTTTGATTTACAAGACTTGTATGGAGTATCACCTTCTTAATCAACATGCCTCGGACTACTCTCTTCGCTTTGGCAGAGCCCGCTGACGATCGAGGGCCCCAAGGTCCCTACAGCGGGCTGAGGGGCTCTGGCGCATCCTGTAGGGCAGCGTCGTCCAATGAGAAGCAGCCCCAGACCATCCCTCTGCCCTAAAGAAGCTTAGAGCCCGGTAGGGAAGCCCGCTAGTCTGTCCGCTGCTTTGGAGGGGCCGGCCCTGCCACTGCTCTGGGCTGCAGGAGAGTGCGTGAATGTCGTTGGTCCAGTGCAGGCGGCGGTATGGACAGGCTCTTGATCAACACTCACAAAAAAAAAAAGCCCGTCCAAGAACTGCCACCAAACAAAAGGGACACTTGTTCAATTGAAAGATGGACCCCCCGGACAGTCCCTCCACCTTAGCCCGCAATCCACTGCGGAAGTAGTCTCCGAGTGGGGGTGCGCCAGCCTCTCTCTCTCACTGAGACCAACGTACAATACCGCACCGCCGCACCGTATTGCGCGGGCTGTTGCACCACAGTACTGTACATGTGGATTGGATGTTACCTGTCCTTAAGCTCCAACTACAAAACTCACGTCCATCGTCCCTCCACTCCAAACCTCCATTCTTCATCTTCCTCCTCTTATCTTGTCCTAGCGAAGCCCTCTCTTTGTGTTTTCAGGATACCCCCCCAAATTCAACAGATAGCCCATCATGCAGCACAAGAAGATCGCTTCCAGCTTCATGGCTGCTCTGGCTGCCTATGCCTCTGCTGCCGACTCAGATGTTACCCAGCTGACCAAGGACACCTTTGACCAGTTCGTCAAGGACAACAACCTCGTCCTTGCTGAGTGTAAGTCTTGATTGACACTCTGCCCAGCTCCCATCCCCGCCAGTTGCTAACGAATCCCTTCTACAGTCTTCGCTCCCTGGTGCGGCCACTGCAAGGCTCTGGCTCCCGAGTACGAGGAGGCTGCTACTACCCTCAAGGAGAAGAACATCAGACTCGCCAAGATCGACTGTACTGAGGAGGCCGACCTCTGCAAGGACCATGGCGTTGAGGGTTACCCCACCCTCAAGGTCTTCCGTGGCCTAGAGAACGTCACTCCATACTCCGGCCAGCGCAAGGCTGCTGGGTAAGTCGACACTTGTCATGATCGGCCAAGATAACAGCTAAATCAACCCTCTAGTATCACATCCTACATGGTTAAGCAGTCCCTCCCCGCTGTTTCCATCCTCACAAAGGACACCCTCGAGGAGTTCAAGACCGCCGACAAGGTTGTCGTCGTTGCCTACCTCAACGCCGACGACAAGAGCTCTAACGAGACCTTCTCCAAGCTTGCTGAGGGTCTTCGTGACACATACCTCTTCGGTGGCGTCAACGACGCTGCTGTTGCCGAGGCTGAGGGCGTTAAGGCCCCTGCCCTGGTTGTCTACAAGACCTTCGATGAGGGCAAGAACACCTTCACCGAGAAGTTCGAGGAGGAGGCCATTTCCTCTTTCATTACCACCGCCGCCACCCCTCTCATTGGCGAGGTCGGTCCTGAGACCTACGCCGGCTACATGTCCGCTGGTATCCCTCTCGCCTACATATTCGCCGAGACCCCCGAGGAGCGCAAGGAGCTTGGTGATGCCCTCAAGCCCATCGCTGAGAAGTTCAAGGGCAAGATCAACTTCGCCACCATTGACGCCAAGTCTTTCGGTGCCCACGCTGGTAACCTGAACCTCAAGACCGACAAGTTCCCCTCTTTCGCCATCCAGGAGGTTGTCAAGAACCAGAAGTTCCCCTTCGACCAAGAGAAGGAGATCACCCACGACAGCATCGCCAAGTTCGTTGAGGAGTTCAGCGCTGGCAAGATCGAGCCCAGCATCAAGTCTGAGCCCATCCCCGAGACCCAGGAGGGCCCCGTCACTGTCGTCGTCGCCAAGAACTACAACGATGTCGTCCTCGATGACACCAAGGATGTTCTGGTTGAGTTCTACGCTCCTTGGTGCGGTCACTGCAAGGCTCTTGCCCCCAAGTACGACGACCTCGCTTCTCAGTACGCTGCCTCCGAGTTCAAGGATAAGGTTGTCATCGCCAAGGTTGATGCCACTCAGAACGACGTCCCCGACGAGATCCAGGGTTTCCCTACCATCAAGCTCTTCCCTGCTGGCGGAAAGGATGCCCCCATCACTTACCAGGGTTCTCGCACCGTCGAGGACCTTGCCAACTTCATCAAGGAGAACGGCAAGTACCAGGCTGAGATCTCCATCAAGGAGGAGGGCACTGAGGAGGCCGCCCCTGCTGCTAGCGAGGAGAAGCGAGAGGAGGCCAAGGAGGCTAAGGAGGCCAAGGAGGAGGACGTCCACGATGAGTTGTAAAGATTTGATGTCATATTAGTTAACAAAACGGGGTATATCTGATTTTACGGGCGCGGGTATTGATGGTGCTCAAATTTGAATGCACCTCTTAGGTTTTCTAGTTTCCTAGGTAATGGAAATTTCACGACTTGATTACTTACTATTCTGAAGTCTTCACATGAGCCAAGCCGTGATTCGATAAGTCCCTTCGTATGCCGACTGCAGTGATATTTGTAACATGGCTGTAGGTGGGCTCGTAACATAGTCCATGATGATACGAATCTCCCCAATCGCTTCAGATGAAATTCCATAGCCCATATACTGATAGGAAACGTAATGAGAGATATCTTGATTCCACCATTTCCGTCTGGCAAGCTATGATAGCCCCATTCTGCTTTGCAATTCGAACTATTTTACACGCTTTTCCCAACTCTTGTCATCTATTTCTTGCCCTGACTTCTGGACTCGAGAGCCTGGACGTGGTTGCTGAGGCGGGTGATGGAGGCCTGGAGAGTCTACAACATAGCTGTTAGCATTTGAAAAAGCTCAAGAACGGGAGATTAATCAAGCAAGCAAGGCCTTTGCTTATCAATTCACTCATCATTTTGGCTACGTACGTAGATGTCCTCGGTCAACAGGTCGTTGGCAGTCTTGTACTCCTTGAGGAGATAGCTGTAGGCGGCGCTACCGGAGAGGAAGCTGCCGAGAAGGAAGCCGAAGAGTCTGGTCGCAAGGTTAGAAAATGCGAGTATCCCCTGAATTTGTACCTGAGCCATCACTCACCCTCCACGGAAAGCTCCCAAGGGTTTTCGGGCAGGAAGAGGCGTGGCATCGGCCATTCGTCGAGCAGAGGTGCTAAAGGTTCGTGTAGCGAGCGCGCGGCTGCTGGCGGAGAGGATTCTTGAGGCCGGAGACATTGCTGCGATTATGGGTTCGGAGGCGCACGTGAGTGGGAGTTGTGCGAGTGCGGTGTTTGGATACTGGACGTGATGGCGACAGCGATAGCGATGAGCGTCAGAGGCACGGCAGAGCTACGGTAGGTCCAGTCCTTTCGGAGCCGGGTGGTCGGAATATTCTGAGCTGGGCAAGGTTGCTGCTGTACTGAGCTTTTCTGGCTCGTGATTGGCTACGTCATGTCACCAACGGCTCTGTGGTGGATCTTGGCGATCTTAACGAACCAAGGCCCACTCGCTCTTTGTCATGTCCTCTCTCTTCTACTATTCCTCATGATAGCTAATCATACGCGAAAATGAACAACTTCGGGGTCATCGAGCTCGCCAGCGCAAAGACAACCTCAGCGCCAGGCTGGGCTTACGTCCCCGACAACACCATCAGTCGCTCGACAGCTCCAGCCAACAGGAAGCGCGCCAGAAATGTCCCAGGTCTTACGTACAGCGACCTGACAGCTCGACAAGACAACAAGATTCGAAAGGAAGTTGAGGCTTTGGACAAGGATGGCGGAAAGGATAACACGATACCATTGCCCGTTAAGAGTGGAAGAGGTATGTACAGAGAAACAATCTGTTCGTGTGGTTCAAGACTAACTTCTGGTAGCGCAAGGGAAACATGCACCCAATGTTCGCAAGATTTTACAATCGCAGAAGACATTTGCAAATCATCTAGACGATTTCCTCGCGATGCAAGCACTTGCAGAGTCCAACCCTGCGCTCTCCCGATCCAACACATCCGGCGCAAATAACAAACGGTCGTCCAACAATCGAAAAGACACCCCCTCGAACTCCAAACCACCTCAAGACGAAGACACAGCGATGGCAGACGTCGACCTTCCGCCAGTTTTGCCCGAATCATCCGGACCTTCACAACCCAGTCGTCCTGGTGATGACGACCTCTTGCTCGTGTCCCGCATCCCCGAAATACCGTCCGATCAGGAGCTGCGCAAGCTTCTTGCGCATCCTCCTCTCAGCTACGGCGATGCCACAGGCAATTGGGATACCAAGTATCCCGTCAGATCGTTCTGCGAGGTCTGTGGGTACTGGGGCCGTGTGAGATGTATGAAGTGCGGAACTCGGGTCTGCGCACTAGATTGCCTGGAGGCACATAAAGAAGAATGTGTCACGCGCTATGGGCTGTAAGAGCCTGTAGTTCCCATGTTGTGGTATGCATTGATAGTACGGTACGGCAAGGCGTTATGGATTGATGGGCTGGAAAATGACCTGATACCCCTGATTTTACCTAGGACAATACTTTTTTTTATGAGTCAAACTCTCGATATCGGAGCAAGGATGTATTTTGTTTGCTTGTGACCATGTATTGAGTTATGTGATGTATGACTTGCTGGGCCTCATTCAAAAGGCTTATGCATTGTTGAAGTATCCAACCGGGGACAACCCGCAGACAAGAGTGGAACTCTCCCAGGCATGGCACAAACAAGACTACAATTGAGAGTGAGGCAATTCAGAATCATTTATACGAATATAACGGTCAGAACATATCTCACCTACGGTGTTGAGTCAAAACTGTAATGCTCAACTTACACTTAATGTAGGTACTAAGGTATCCGTAAGGCGGACTTGCCGGGTCCCCTGCCAAAAATCGTTCAGTGACTCAAGTTTAACCCCACCTTCGTGTGTTTAATGCCCCTTGTGCCCCGCCATCAAGACCACTTTGACGACCGCACCTCAACTTCTTCCACTAAATCTTCAACACCAGCGCGAGAGTTCTCAATATGTCGTCCGATCAAGCTGATGCCGCCAAGGCGGTCGAGGGCGCCGCTGAGAAGAGCCTGCCTTCTCGCCCTGCCAAGCAACCTAAGGAGAAGCAACCCAAGGATAAGTCTGCCAAGGGTGGAAAGTCTGCTGGACTCGAGGTTTGTGCCCCTCCCTTGATCGCGATACCACCAGTTCATTGTACGGCATCATGAAACGGTTCCGAAAGTACTAACCCGAAGTTATAGCTACCTGACACACCCGAATTCATCCAGCACCGACTCGATCTCTTCGACAAGATCAAGGCCCGACAGGATGCCGAGATCGCTGGTGCGTGATGCTGCCCCGCGCTTGACTCCCTCGACACGTCCCGACTCGACTAACAAGACAAACAGCGAAACCCCGCGAGGAAATCACCATTTCGCTCCCCAATGGCAAGGAGGAGAAGGGTACTTCATGGGAGACCACCCCCGGCGCTATCGCCAAGGGCATTTCCAAGTCCCTTTTCGAGCGTACCGTCATCTCCAGAGTCGATGGCGAGTTGTGGGATCTGACCCGACCTCTCGAAAAGAGCTGCAAGCTCGAGCTCCTCGACTTCGACCACACCGAAGGAAAGAAGGTTTTCTGGCACTCGTCTGCCCATATTCTCGGCGAGGCCGCTGAGCGACGCTTTGGATGCTATCTCTGCAACGGTCCCCCTACCGAGGACCCCCCTGGTTTTTACTACGATATGGCCAACATGGGAGAGTGCGTAACATATACCTGCCGGGTCGCCGTGTCTGCATGCTAATGAATCTGCAGGCAAGTTATTGCTGACGAGGACAAGAAGGCTCTTGAGCAGCTCTCTAATGGCATTATCAAGCAGAAGCAGCCTTTCGAGCGTTTGGAGATGACCAAGGATGAGCTCCTCGAGATGTTCAAGTACAGCAAGTACAAGGAGTATTTCATTCAACAGCGAGTCCCTGATGGCACCAAGAGTACTGTTTACCGATGCGGCCCCCTTATCGATTTGTGCCGAGGACCTCACGTCCCTACCACCGGTAACATCAAGGCCTTTTCCGTCCTCAGAGTATGTAACTAGAGATATGCGGTCGTCTGGACCTTGCAAATTTGGTCGGTACTAATATGATCTAGAATTCGGCCGCCTACTGGCTAGGTGACAGCAACAACGAGTCAGTCCAGCGTATCGCCGGTATCTCATTCCCCGACAAGAAGGCCCTTGAGGAATACAAGCACTTCCTCGCCGAGGCTGCCAAGCGCAACCACCGAAAAATTGGTCAAGACCAGAAGCTCTTCTTCTTCGACGAGGCTTCTCCCGGATCCGCCTTTTTCCTGCCTCACGGTGTGCGCATTTACAATGCCTTGATGGAGCTTATCAAGGGCGAGTACCAAAAACGTGACTTCGACGAGGTCATGTCCCCCAACATGTACAAGGCGGATCTATGGAAGACCTCCGGTCACTGGGGACACTACGAGGAGAACATGTTCACCTTTGAGGTTGAGAAGGAGAAATTTGGCCTGAAGCCGATGAACTGCCCTGGACACTGCAAGATCTTTGCCCACTCCGACGTTACCTACAAGGACCTCCCATGGAGGATGGCCGATTTTGGTGTTCTGCACCGTAACGAGTTCTCTGGTGCCCTGTCGGGTCTTACTCGAGTCCGTCGTTTCCAGCAGGACGATGCTCACATTTTCTGTACCGTTGACCAGGTATGAATAGCTTGTCACTAATTGTCTATATTCCCTGCTGACGTCGTGTTACAGATCCGAGAGGAAATCGAGTCTGCCTTCGACTTCTTGAGCAGCGTGTACGGCATCTTCGGCTTCACTTTCAAGCTCAAGCTTTCTACCCGACCTGAGAAGTATGTCGGTGACATTGCCACCTGGGATGCTGCGGAGAAGAAGCTCGAGGAGGCTCTTGAGTCATTCGCGGAGAAGACCGGCGCCAAGTGGGAGTTCAACCCTGGTGATGGTGCTTTCTACGGTCCCAAGATCGATATTGCTCTGTACGATGCCCTGAAGCGAGAACACCAATGCGGTACCATGCAGCTCGACTTCAACTTGCCCCGACGATTCAAGCTTCGATATGTTGCCAACAAGGGCGAGACCGGAGTCAGCGATGGCAGCAACCCCGAGGAGGAGCTCCCTGCCGGATACGCACGCCCCGTCATGATTCATCGAGCCGTGCTGGGCAGCTTCGAGCGAATGTTTGGTATTCTCACAGAGCACTTTGCCGGCAAGTGGCCTTTCTGGCTCAGCCCTCGACAAGTCTTGGTCGTCCCTGTCATGCCTGCCGCCAACGACTACGCCAAGGAGGTCCAGCAGATCTTCCGGGCAAAGGGATTGTACAGTGACGTGGACCTGAGCAGCAACACCTTCCAGAAGAAGATCCGCACCGGTCAACTGGAGCAGTATAACTTCATATTTGGTAAGTTCGGAATGGAGGTATCTTGTAGTGGATCATTGGCTAATGTTTTGACACAGTTGTTGGCGCCGAGGAGGCCAGTTCCCGCACCCTCAACATTCGTAACCGAGACGACCAGGCCACCCAAGCCAAGGGTGAGCTGGTCCCTATTGACGAGGCTCTTGAGAAGCTGGTACAGCTCAAGGTTTCGCGAGGGCTCACCAACAAGCTGTAAAGAGATATGATAGGTTTGGGATAACACAGGGATGGCGCGTAGGGCGGTCGAGGACAAAGGCGGAGGGTATATGATTCAAAATGAAATGAGACATGTTAGATGATGAACGCGCACGGGAACTCGCATGGCTGTATAGAGTCTAGAGAGAATCAAGTAGCGGTCAATGGCGAAAAGAGAGAATCTTGTAAAAAGCGACTAAATTGATTGGTGTGTTTTCGACGAGATCAAGTCAAACTAGAGAAGGGGGCTTGATGTGACAAGCCAGATATGAGGCATCACGTGCGGCAACATGCACCGAGCCGCTCCGGCAAAGGATTGATCCAGTGAATAGGATCACGGGCAATAAGAGGGAGAAAGGCTATTCAACTCTATCGTGGACCGGGTTAGTTAACTGGTCGCCATCAGAGACAATGCAGGTATTCATCATAGGCTGTGCAAGGCAAGCAAAAGATCCATCACGAAAGGCCTTCTAATGAGGTCGTGAAGAGTAAAGAAGGCCACAAGACATGAGACATACATACCTAGGCAAGCCGTGTTTCGAGTCGAGAATTTGTTTGTTACGCTGTGTAACACAACAGCCAGCTGATATCGGATGAACGACAATTGGATGTTAGACCCCTAAGCCATATCTCGGTATGAAGATGTTCATCAGCATGGTCAGTGTTAGTCAGAGCTCCAGTGACCGGGGAAAATTTACCCTGGAAAAATCCGAACGCCTGTATTTTGAGTTGAAATATCGGAGAAGCATAAAAAGAGGTTATTGATGGCTGTGTCTTGCAAGGGTTTTATTGTGTTAGTTCAACATTTCTTTTCTCAATCCTGGCGACGCATTGAACAGTCATCCGATACTCAGCAGCACCTCTCATAATTACCAAAGAGTTTATTTTCCATGTTCAAGTCCCTTTGCCCTTGCGGCTCTGCAGATGACTAGTATGATATTCCCGATGGTATTGTCACTGTACCACCCGACTATAAAGAGGACTCAGTCAAGAATTGAGAAGAGAAAGACAGGAGCTAAATGATAGACGATAGACATGATGGCTTAGATTCATACGAGAAGCAATGCTCGTGAATATGTTCATCGAAGCACTGCCAGCTATGTTCCAGGTCAGTTCATATGTCTACAGCCTGGTCACCGTGTATCAACATGGCGCTTCTGAAATATAGTTACTCGCCTACAGAGATTACCACAGCACTTCTAGACTGTTACTACTAAGCTTTTAGTAATACTTCACTATAATACAAAATATCCTAAGATCCTTAGACTAGGTAGCTAACCTAATGTAGAACTTTTATTAGAATATCTCATAGGTTTAGAAATACTTGACTGAGTTTTAAGTACATTCTTTACTTTGATAGTAACGATAAAGCTTTTATTTATCGTAAGACCCGATTGATTAACTACTTAACTCCAAACTCCTGGGATACTAACATAAATGGGAGGATGGAGAGGAGGACTGAGACGAAGGACACTGAGCCTGATATCTGCTTCAGTTCTTGTATGACCTTAATCCGATATCTGACCAAGAAGGGCAAGCCACCTGAGTCATGAGAATACCATGTATCTATTATTCTACAATACCAGGTGACAGTTGACACATGCCCCCAGTGCTACCTGCCGTGCCTACTGTGTATTCCGAATGTGTGAAGTGAAAGGCCTGGAATATGTGCGAAAGTGTTTCGACTGGAGGAGACCAGACATGGGTTTATTCGCCGGTGAGAAATGGCGTCCACCGCAAACGCGACTCAAGGATAAAAAGAAAAGTTGATGTATCATTTTTGATCAAGAAAAAAGAAGAAAACAGGGACTCACGAAGCCGGTGAGTTTTAAGAGGAGAAACCGGGGGCAAGCCTAGTAAGGAAAGGGAGAAGAAGCGGTGCGTCGAGGAAGAGTCACGGGATGGATTGTGATGTATCAATTTTACTTCCTGGTCAGTGACGGTAAAGAAGGAAGATGGGAGATGCGATGATCGGACGATGTAGAAATATGGGACGAAAGACTATGATAGGATAGGAAGAGAGAATAGGGCAGTCATTGTGGTTACAGGCAGCAGATGGGACTTGAAGCTTATGGAATATACACAAGATGGCCTCAGATATGTGATGACAGGTCAAATGGAGCTGGGGAAGAGACAGAAAGGTTTATGCCTTGCTGGAAATAGAATGGCTGGGTTGGTATTAGGTAGGTAGTATCAGTTGCACGAGTTATTATCCTAATTTGTAATATTTAGTACAAGTCAGTTCTTCAGTCACTATTTGTCAATATTCTTTGTCGTCTTCGGGTCGGGCTTTTGGAGTTTAGAAAAATGTGACCAAGATATCACCAAAAGACACTTGAGCTGCATCTGGAACCACGAGTGGTAAAGGCTACATGAGTCTACCCACCCACGCACAGCTCCGTCTTGGCAAGGAGCTGCCTTTTTTTGCATGTTTTCTTGGTTAGATCCACCTGATGATATCTTGTTTGACAAGCAGAAACAAGAAGAAACAAGGAGGAGGAGGAGGAGTAAACAAAAGAAGAATGTCACTTTTAGCTGGGCCACTTGAGACTGACACTTACACTGACTGACTGACTGTCTTGTCTCTCTGACCGACACCTAGTTACGTCAAGCATTTGGTTTGCTGTGTTCCAGGTTCGTGGGATTGTGTGGTGCATCCCACGCCGCGTGATAGAAGGGGGGGGGGGGGGGTTGCATTGGAATTAGAACTGGAACTGGAACTGGAACTGGAATTGGGGGTTCTTTTTTTTTCTTCTTTCTTTTTTTGGTGGGTAGTACAAAGGAGATGAGACAAACCGGATACCAATGAAATGAGTCTGGTCTGTGGGATAATGAGGCTGTTGATGTGGATGGAGTGAGAAGTGAGTACTAAGTGAGCTGTCCTCGTCCTATAGTGTAAGACGGCGTAGTATTTTGCTGCCAACAGTTCAGAATATTGCATGTTGCGTCCAGTGTGGTCTAGTGACAGCACCGCTAATTTACAACGGCTAAACTAATTACTGTAGTCTATCTAATACCTTAGTTAGTGTAGTAACTAACGTTAGTCCAAGGTTGAGGGACGTAAAGTGGCGAGTGAAATGCGAAGGAGGCTCCGAAGTGCAAGAAAAGTCAGCTTTGTTTTGCGTTTTGAGACAATCTCGGCCAGGTGAGGAAAGGTGAGGTATGCAGCAGAAGGCCTCATATTATTCTATCACAACTGACTAATTAATATAGGTGGTCTACGGCATCTGACCGGGTAGTTCAGACCGGTCAAGCACTCTGGGGCAATACACATTTATCGGTAGCCAGCCCACTACGGACGCGAACATGGAGGGTTCCCTAATATAGATGTCCTTTCTTTCGTACAGGTACAGTGAGAAAGAAGGAACCTATGTACTCGGGAATGTAAGGAGTGTGTGATGTGGCTTGAGGCGTACCTCGTGGCATTTAAGGGTCCCTGAAATATGAAATGTTTGCCTGCCCGCCTGATGCTATATCGGCCCCTCGATGATCGGTGTTGGTTCTGAAGGTGACACAAGACATCGTATTGCCTGCCTATGGCCTCTATTTGATCTCTCTCTTTCTCGCTCACCGTCTCACAAGGGCTGTGCGGTAGGACAAGCGGATCTCAAATTAAACTAAGCTTGCGAAAGCCATCCCGGGCATTTCAATGGTCAGGCTGGGGTAGCACAAGAAGCAGGCTATACGGGGTATATCTGTACTATAACTGGAGTTGCGGTCTGTTATTACCGGGTACGGAGTACGGAGTATTGCAGAGTACCTTACCTACCACTGGAGCGATATGTGTAAGCGGGAGTCTCCTAATATGGATATTGGGGCATTTTGGGGAGTTTGGGGTGGATCTGCAGGTCGCTCAGTGTGGACGATGAACAGATGTGTTGTCGTACGGTTCAATACAGATATTATAGGTACCTACTCTGTATTTATGGATGTATCAAGTGTACGAGATCTGTCTCTCGGCATGTCGACGCATACATGCACACACCCGTGACCCAGTAATTAGAGTCAAGCTGAGAATTACATAGGATTTCACAGTGAGTACTAGGTAATTAGTAAACCGAGATTGATAACCACTTTTCAGTTCATGGTAGAGATCGGGTTGCATATCCCCCTTCCTCAGCCCCTCAGCCCCCCTGCTATTGCTGTTCAAGGTCCCCAGACCCATGCCAGGTCTGCCATTTCTGCATACATCTCAATCGGGAATCTCATTGCTGAGTGATGGGGGCTGTTCAGGGATTGCAGCGAGCGGAGCCGAGCGGATATCGATGAGGCAGAGAGGCATGCGGCATGATACAGAAGAGAAAGAGTTTGGTTTGTGGATGTGGATGTGGATGCGAGTGAGTTGATAGGTGATGATACGCATATGTACTCCAGACGGGCAAGGGGTTCGGAGTTGAGAGGGCTGAATGATGGTATCAGCATCGACACTAACACTATGGAGTATGGAGCATCATGCTCTAGGTATTCTACAGATACAGATGGTACGTAACATGAGGTACATTTACCTACCTACCCTCTGATCTATAGAGATTGACGGGGCTGCCGCGCGCCAACCCGCCAACCCGCCCACCCGCTCAGATCGTCCGTCGCTAGCGCCCGAAGAGTGAGTGAGGGTTGGGATTGTGATGGATAGGTAGGTATAGATTCACCTTGTTCTTGTAGGTCGAGGGGAGACCTGGTAGCTTCCTAGGCCGCGAGATGCAACAACATGTCGAGTCTCGAGTCACTTACCATGTCCCATCATTATCAAAATGAGAAATGAGAGATAGAAGCAAAAAAAGCAATGAGATTATATCTAGTTATTCCAATTCTTGGTTCCCAAAACTAACCCCAAACCCCAACAAACCCCGACCCATCCTGCCATCCCCATCTCATTACCACACCCATATCCATACCTATCCATATCCATGTCCATGTCCATGGGTCCGTCCCTCCCTGTCATCATCATCACCATTTCCCTCCTCCATCTCAGCTCATCCTAGCCACACTGTACTGTATCTCGTAGACTCGTCCTCGGCGCTGTGCAGAGTGTCTTCTTCCATGGCGCTCGTGGCTCGGGCATGGCGTATACTGAAACAGCGAATTCGTCCATTGCCGGAATCTACTCTTCCGTAGCTGTACACAGTAATTACCTACATGAATACTTGAATGCGTAAATGCGGGCAGCCTTTTTGGGTAAAACTTGTCTTGCAGCGCACGTACCCCCATTGTCGAGTTTCATCATCTATCATGTCAAACTCGAGTCTCTCATATTCGACGAGACAGACAATGTTATTGCATTCCCTACGGATAAACAATCACGAATCGTCCCATCCCATCTTGCTTCTCTCTTTGCACACTCATCGTCACGACTCTTCCTCTTCCCATTCCCGCCCTCTAAAACCTAATTAATCCTTGCTTGACAGCTTGTGCCTTCTTTTACCTGCCTTGATAATCGGTTATTCTTACCGTTGACCTTGTGCATGGGGGGTGTTTAGATCCATACGTTCGTTAGCATTACACCTAGATGCATAGGTAGGTAGTTACGGATGCATACTCGACATCCATTAGTCTATCATATTAGTAGGTACTTACCTACACAGGAGATCGCCGTCAATACCAAGACCAACATAATACTCGACGCACACATTTGTACATACAAACATGGATACATAATTCATCCGCAATAGTCCACCTACATACAACAAGATTCTATCCCGTACATCCACCTATATAGATCTCAACAACAGGTACGGTAGCTGGAGGACACACCAATTGGATGAATGGACAATGGTATTGAGTATACCACCCACTGACACCAACTGCCATATCCCCTAGGTACCTACAGCCTAGGAGGTACCTACACTAATAAAAATAACGTATCGCGCCTAGGAAGAACAAAACTCACGATCTGCGCACTATCACAACCCACTTCTACTGTCCTAGCTCCTCCTTCCTTGTCCCCTCGTCGCCTCTCTAGCCTCTACAAGCTACCTCAACTATAAGCGCGCCCACCCCCCTTCCCCCCCTTCCCCCCTCCCCCCTCCCCCCTCCACAATCAATCGTCCATCATCAAGTGTCCTAAAATCAGAGACAATTCCGCCTCTTGTCTTGTCCTTTACCCAAACAAAGCATCGAGCGAGAGAGAAAAAAGCAACAACCGCCAAAAACTTTGCTAGACCGACAGCGCGCCTCTAGCACACGAGCGAAACCCCAAACCTGTCTCTCTCTCTCTCTCTCTCTGTGGCCTCTTCAGCCCCCCTCCTACCCTTTGGAGCTTGCCCGTATGCAGAAGATCTCTCGTTCTGCCAGTCCGAGAGGTACCTTCTGCTGCACGGATACTCCTGGCTGGATACTGTAGAAAAACAACGGGTTTCCCACTTCGCTCCCTCGTGGAGCTGGGCTTTGGTTCACGATGCGCCGCGCCGCCCTTAGCAAGTCTAAGAGACGCCGACGAGACAGCCCCACGCCTGCTGCAAACGCAAATACAACTACAAATGCCAGTGCCAATGCAAACTCTAATGCTAATACAACCGCGAATACCACTCAACAAATTGCTGATTCATCCTTGAATGTTGTCGAGTCTCCATCACGGAATGAGTATCTCCAGACTGCTCACCACCACCACCATCAACATCACCAACTTGTCGATTCCGCCACAGTCATCGTCGACGACACCGCTTACAGCGTAAAGGGCTATTCACAACTTCAGTACGACTCGACTCTCCTACCTAGTGCTGGGCAGTCCTGTATCGTTCCCGAAGCCGCGATCGACTCGCCCATGACAGATGCGTTCCTCGCCAGCATCGACGCCGTCTCCACTTCCACTTCTCCCTCTGCTTCCGCTACCAATGCAACTCCTCTTGCTCCGTTGACTACCGATTCTACAAATCCGGTCCTCGCTGGGCATTCATATCAGGACAACTACGACCAATTTACATCCAGTACACATCGCTACACTCATACTCACGACTCTGAATCAGAATCAGAATCCTACGACTCAGGCTTGGAAGCCGAATCCGAATCCGACAGTGACTTGGATCAAGACGAAGAAGACGGCATCGGCCTTGACTCGGAAGCCCCCGTCCGCGTACCTCATTCAGACGAGTTCTGGGCTCCTTCCACAAATCTTGACTTAGACCCCGACTACATCCCATTCTACCACGACGTGGATCATGACCTTGAGATGAGCGATAGCGAAGGCGGCGCCCCTCTTGACGAAGACATCTACGACGAACTTCAAACTCAAACATATCAACAATTTACCCAATCCGAGGACAATGATGGGCCAGCCCCCACCATGGGATCAGTCAACTACCTCTCGCAGCCTCTCTTGCAGATATCCGCCATAGTTGATACCGATCTGATCATGGATGCTACTCCACCTCCAGCGCCATGGGATGTTATCCCTGACGCTGATAGCATACCATCGTCGCCGCAAACTCCGACCCCTATGCCCTTGGAGCCTCTTGGTCCCTCGTTTATCGAAAATCCCAACCCTAACATGTTTGGGTCGATTAACTTGGGCTTGTTTGATTTCTTAACCCACTGGGCATACCAAGCCCGGTTTTCTTCCAATTCATCCGTCCCACGGGCAAACGCACCCTGTCCAGAAGACATTCGACGTCAAGCGGATACTCAGGTACATGATGTCCGTTATGACGACTTGTATGGTGATTGTTTCGACATGCAAGGTCTAAACTGGGAGTCTATGAACACAACTCGGCAACACGCACGCAGAGAACGGTGTAAGACATTCAGAAATTATGTCAACAAGGAGGGTTCAGACCAGTGGAGCGTAAGTGCCGCATATCCCAGTTGTGTTGATTCTATATACTGACCCCGAGATCAGCCGCACATGGCCGACGTAGATATCCCCTCCTCCAAGAGCTTCATGAGATTCAAGCGATTCCTTGTTCGTCCGGATGTTCACCTAGCTCACTTCCAACTACGGAGCGTTCTTGCATGTCCTGCTATCTCTCAGGTTTACTACCCCGGTGGGAAAGGAATCAACTGCATCAATCCCATCTCGGGAAAGACAGAACTCAAGCTCAACAACAGTCATATACATGGTCTGGGGAGTCTTATTTCTACCCTTGACGTAAATTACGGTGTCATGTTTGCAGGAACTTTCAACGGGGAGTATTATCTCAAGAGGCTCGACTCTGAAGACAAGAAGGACTATTCGGAAGGACATATCACTTCAAGCATGGGAGGTATCACCAACCACGTCCAGATCTACCAGCCTCGACAATCATCTGCTCCTGTTGCCGCCATCTCCAGTAACGACGAAGGATTCCGCGTTCTTGACCTCACTACGGAACAGTTCTTAACACAGAGCAGATATGGGTTCCCTCTCAACTGCTCGCGCATCTCACCCGATGGTCGCTTGAGAGTCATGGTTGGAGATGACTTCAAGGTTTTAATTACGAATGCCGATTCTGGCGAGATCCAGCAGGAACTATCGGGACACCGTGACTATGGCTTTTCGTGCGACTGGTCGGACGACGGTTGGACGGTAGCCACGGGTTTCCAAGACAAGGGAATCAAGATCTGGGATGCTCGTCGTTGGTGTGACTCAAGGGGTGTGAGCACACCTTTGTGCACTATCAGGTCAGAAATGTCCGGCGTGAGAAACCTGCGCTTCTCTCCAGTCGGTAGCGGTGAGAGAGTGCTCGTCGCTGCTGAAGAGGCTGACTACGTCAATATCATCGACGCCCAGACATTTTCCAACAAGCAGACGGTCGATATCTTTGGCGAAATTGGAGGTGTTGCTTTCACAAACGATGGGCAAGACCTCAATGTTCTTGTGAGCGACCGTGATCGTGGCGGCCTCCTCCAGCTCGAACGATCTGGTCTTGGACCCGAACCCTACTTCCACAACTCTTGGCGCCGTTACCATGATTCTGGAAGTGATTCATGGCGATACCGATCTGATGAATACTCACATCTTGGTGAACCCTCACGCCGCAACCCTATCTCGACTGATGCTTTGGCAATATTCTAAACAAGCATATGCTTGATCTTTTCTTGGAATCTCGTATCCAGAGCGTGTGCATCTGATTCAAACATTATCATTATACTTACTTGACCTCGCTGGTCGCTCTCATTCATTTGGAGCATGCTGCACATTATACCCTTTTTGTTATGGCTTATCATCAACCTGCAACCCGCTGGGAAATTGGACGTGAACTATACACGTCGTGGCATTTATATTTGAGCCAGGATGGTCTTTCTCGGGTACAGAAGAACGGAGACCCCAGTTACCATGTTGTTATACACAGCTGTCCTACCACATTTCTTATATACTTTCTTCATTATCATGGGGGCTCGGGGGTTTAGAGCCTGGTCGGTTTAAGGGATCCTTTAGACACAAGGGCAATGGCATCGGGTATCTATTTCTTTTGTGGGCAACATGCATTTAATAGAATCGGCTCTTGGGCTTTTCCCTTATTACATGGCTGATGGGGAAGAATCAAAACTTCTGAACAAGTTTGGAGCATTCAGCAACGATATTGGCTATTCATATATCTACCATATAGCTTGAAAATGCTGTAAAACGTCGAATTGTTCGACCGGAAACTTGGTGATCTGACCTGTGTTCTTCACACATGCTCCGTTCCGTGACGGTTGCACAGATCAAGTTATTTTTGGCCGATCTGATCAATATGCAGACAACCCTCCAGGTTTAGGTCTGAGACAGGTTGGAATTGAGCAAAGGCTGGCCGATGGCTGATCGATCCGAGCTCCGAGACAAGAGAGTTTCATCGTCATTCCATAATGCCAAACCTGCTTCCAGCCTTGACCGCCAAAATAGTATTGGTCAGCTTCATATAGTTAACTGGTGTATCACGTTAATTGTGATCTCGCAACTATGACAGCTGCAAGATTAAAGGGCCGTTGACAAGAAGTTCGTCGCTTCAAGTTTTATTTAGTCCGTGTTTTCCATATATTGCTCACGAGTTTTGTTCTGGGCGTAACCTAAACAAGGACGTGTCACTATCACCTGTTGTGAAACCTTCTCCCTTGTGTCTTCAGCTCAGCTATCACGGCATACTGACCGCTTCTCGACTCACCCTTCTGTTCCAACTATCTGGTTCAGCTAGTGACACAATGTTCGAGCCACTTTCTCTTTTTGCTACAAAGGCCTCGGGGTGAAATAAAGCACCGGACGTGAGATTTGCTACATATTAGACTTTTTGTTAAAAATATCTTTTCTAATTCTATATAAAGAATATAAAAGTAATAGGCTTTCAGAAGAAGTTTTGATAATAGTTATAATATATTATACTAAAAAGAAATAATTTTTATTTAAAATTACTATACTTGATTGAAAATATCTTGTAGTCGTTGGAAGTGGGCTGATACGCATGTCTCACCTGTCCAGCACTGATGCTTTGACGCCGTCGTGTCTCCCGAGACTCCTATGATAGTGTGACGGTTAGTCTCCACTAATTATTGCCCCAGGTGTTGAGTGATGACATACAGTATATCGCGGCTGTTACTCATCAGTACTCGCGATGAGTGCAACGGTGCCAAGCGCGATACACTGATAGATCATATTGCACATCACGAGACATCACAACGAAGCAGTCAGGAGGAGAGTATACACTAGTGAATTACAGCATTATGAAGCAAAGGCTGAATGACAACCCGGCTTTGGTATAGATCATACATAGAATACAGATCATCTCCCCCCCTTCTTAAAAGGCTTTCGTTATATTTTCGCTCAAAAGCCGTAAAGACGCATGTACCGTAAAGCGCTTCCGCAAATGCCACATTTGGAATAGAGACAGAGTAACAAGAATTCTCATGCTGACTGGACGATACAAGAAATACCGAATTCATGGAGAAGGTCGTCCTCAAACCACCCGGCCGCTTTCATTTCCCTGTTTATGCTACGCTATGATGGCGCAAAATACATTGCCCCCTAGGCAGATGTCTGCACTTGTCATGGAGAAACAAGACCGCCGGCTTTTGGACTCCCCTCCTGAAGGGTCGTTACATGTCTAGAATAGTGTAGTATGCCGATGGAATGGTAGAAGAACTAGGAAAGGGTTGCTAGGGGAGAAAGAAGTGAATTGGCCGGGCGATCTAGGTCATGGATTATATACAATATTCAACGCGCTCCAAAATTGAATCGTGCAGTAGACGCTTGGGCATGCCGCAACCAAAGATGAAAACTCTCCGTGGCTGCTTAGTAGCCGGTGAAGGAAGAGGCGCAACCCCAGCTTCGCTCGCAGTTGCAGCTACCGGGCTCCTTCCACTCATCGTTCTCGTAGGAGAAGAAGACAGTCTTGTCACCACAGCTCTCACGGATGGACTTGATAGCCTCAGCCTGCTCCTTCTTACCAGGGCAAGCAGCGCCGTTGCAGTTACCGCTGGAGGGCCAACCGCACTCCAGGTTGATGACGTCGTTGCCCTTGCAGATATCACGGAGGAGCTCGAGCTGGCCAGCGACAAACTCACCAGCGTCCTTGGCAGCAGTGTTGGGGTTGAAGTAAGGGTGGATGTTGGCACCGGTGACATCGACACAGGGGCAGATGGCCTCCTTGACATCCTCTCGCTCCCAGATGTTGAGGGTCTCAGCGATGGTGTAAGGGCCGTTGTATCCAGAGCACTTCTCCTTGACAACATCGACGAGCTCCCTGAGCTCCTGAGGAGTACAGAAGTTGTTCATGATAGCCTCGTTACCGACGGTGAAGAGCTTGACCTGATCCCACTGAGCCCACTCGGCAATGGCATCGACCTGCTCCTTGATCTCAGGGGTCTCGTAAGAGCAGCCGGAAGCCTTGACGAAGACACCGATGATCATGTCAATACCGTGCTTCTTGCAAGCAGGGGCGACAGTCTTGAGGGTGTCACAGTCGGTAGAGTAAGATCGGATGATCTGGAAGCCGGCCTGCTTGAGGGAAGCAATGTCCTTGTCGACCTGGTCGCCAGACTTGCACTCGCCGGTAGAGGACTCATAAGGAGTGTAGGTGATACCGTAATGGTCGTTTCCGCCCTGAAGGTTTCCGGGGCTGGAGGGCTTTTTGGGGGTCTGGGGCTTAGGCTTGGGCTTGGGGGCCTCGGAAGGCTTCTCGTAAGCGGGCGTGGTGTGGGCAGGCTTCTCAGGAGAAGAGTAGACGGGAGCCTCAGGCTTCTTAGGGGCCTCGGGGACCTTGCTGGGAACCTCGTAGACGGGCATGGTAGCTTTGGCCTCCACGGTGGTCTCGGGCTGAGGCTTCGGGGCCTCGTAAACAGGCTTGGTAGGCTTCTCCTTAGGAGGCTGGGGAGCCTCAGGAACCTTGGTGGTGGCAGGAACACCAGACTGAGAGTAGGGGCAGACGTAGACGAAGTCGGTCTCGGTGACAGTCACAACCTGCTCAGGAGCAGTGTAGGTACCAGGAACGTAGCTGGTAGGGACAGGGTAGACGATGACGGTCTCCTCCTCGCAGGTCTTGGTGATAGGAGCAATGGTGTAAGTGCCAGCCGAGGGGCAAACGTAAGTGGTGGTCTCGATGACGCTGGTAACGACACCTTCGTGCTCGGTCTCCTTGGCGTAGGGGCAGGTGACGGTGGTAGCTGTCTCAACAATGGTGGTGACACCGCCCATGGTGTGAGTTCCAGCAGGAACCTTGGTGGTCTCGCCGACGCAGACGGTGGTGGACTCGGTCACTGTCAAGGTAGTGGCAGGAAAGGTGTAAGTGCCGGGGGTAGGGCACTTGTACTGCTCCGGGGTTGGGACGGGGTGAACCTCGACGACCTTGGTGGTGGTGGTGGGAGCAACAGGCTTGGGAGCCTCGTAGCTGGGGACCTCATAAACAGAGGTGGGCTTAGGCTTAGCAGCCTCCTTGGTAGTGATGGCCTGCTGGGTAGGCTTAGGAGCCGAGGGAGGGTTGGGGACGACTACATCACTTGTCAGTATATCTTCCATGGTCAAGACCAGTAACAACATGGTTTCATACGAGTAGGCTGGCCGTAGTAGGTGGTCCAGATGGTAGTGCAAGAAGGCACGCAGACCTCTCCTCCACGACGGAACATATCATGAGCACGTCGGTGGTGAGGGTAAGCAGCCTGAGCACCAGTGGCCATGGCCGCAACGGCGGCAGCAGCAAGTCCTCCCTTCATATTGAAAGAAAAAGGTTCCGGAAAAAAGGTAGAATTAGTTGGCTTAGGAAACGAATGCCCGCTGAAAGAGTGAAGCGGTGATTAGATGTTTGAAAACGAGAGGACGAAAGCGGAAATTAACGAGATGCTCTCTAGATTCGCGAAAGACAGAACCGTGAGGGAAAGAAGAAAGTGAAAAAAAGAAGAGGAGCAGAGCGGCATATTATGAGGAGATTCTGGCTGGGTACAGGATGATTGCCTCTATCTGCGACCCGGGTCTGTCGTGCCTTGGCCTGCAGTGCCCAGGCGGCCATGGCATTAACAAAGGATAGCCTACGGAGTAGCGACCTAGCAATGGAGGTCTGATGGTACTTTGGACAATGCACGATAGCGGCGTCAGATGCCAGAACTCAGGTACCCGTCTGCCAGTGCCATGTCCCCCATGTCCGCGATGTGCCCTGTGCCTCATGAGATGAACTGGGGTCAGTCCCTAACGTGGACTACCGTTGGTGCAATGCGCCTATCATTACCTGGACTGCACTAAAACCCCCAGCATTTGGCCGGGGTTTATAGAAGAAAAGGAGAATGTTGTGGAGCACGGGGCACGATGCAATCTCGTGGTTTCGACAAGCTCCAGGGGCATTTGCTCACGTTGCCAACACCAAGCCTCTCTCAAATTGGCGGCGCATCGAGGTCGAGGCCGATCAATTCGCTGCTAGAGGAACCTGTCAGGAAGCGACATTAGTCCAAGAACGAGGCTTCTCTGGACGTTGGTTGGTCACTTGACCATGAACAGGGGGACCGAGATGAGTATTAGACGGTAGACCCCGACTAAGATGTGTGGTCAAGGTGAGTCCGTCTGGGAGATGAGCGTCCTAGGCATTGAAGTTGTATTGTACGGGAGTATTCATCTCATGATTGAAATGGTCATCAAAGTCCCCTTTTCAGCCGCTTAGCTGTTGTCCAGCTCACCCAGCAATACCAACAATTCCCATCTACTACGTACAGCCAGCTTGGCCAGCTCCTGGAGTTATGCATGATTAAACAGTCGGCTCGTCGGCGAGTGGGGTCAAGCACCTAGGTTCCTGCATCTACCATCCATGGGCCACGGCTAAAAGCGTGGTCCCCCAATTTACCCTGGCGAAGGTGGCGTTGCGCTTGTGAGCCACCAACGACCTAAGGGTTCGACTCCTTCTATCGCTCTCTGTGTCGTCACTTTTCCTTGCGCTTTGGCTTAATGAGCATTTGTTATCGTGTCAGCGACGGGGCCCCCATAGGTACAATAACGCACAACTTGCAGCCACCCACCGTTTGCGTTTGCGGGGAATCAATGGATACGCTGGACCGAGAATGCCGGGGCAAAAGCTTGTCCGTCGGCTCTTGGGCCGGTCCAAAGTCGAAACACCTTTTCCGAGAGTCTATTCTGGAGTGCATAATAACATGACCCATTTTGGTCTCGATCTTGATATAATTAATTGCAGTTCGTATTTACCGTCACATCGCGTAGCGTCCCGTCTTACCGAAAACCCTTTGTATTTTGATCTTGCGAACTCCTGCCGGGATTGAGTTAACAACTATGTTACACCAGCATGACAAGTTGACCGAAATATCAATATCAATATCAATATCCATCTTACCGGCTTGCCCTGCTCTGTTGACCTGCCTCTCGCTGAGTGAGGTTCAGGGTCAACGATAGCAGCCTCGGCCAAGAAATTGCAATGCTGATCCATCGGATTCAGCTCTTGCTAAAATTATACACATCTAATGCACCTCTTGGCTTCGAGCGATCGCTAGTTGAGCTACCTATGCTCGGCATAGCAGGGTTCCGTTCCAATTAGAGAAGGTCTCTAATTCAAGACTTTCTTAAGAAGGGGGCTACTTGCCAATAGATCAGTTGGTGTTTAGATGGTTTGATTGTCGATTCACTAAGTAAATTAGTTGACAGCAACAGACAGGTGGGTCGCAATAAACCCGCACACCAGGCCGAGTTGACAGAAAACTTTAGTTAAAATTGTCTTAAATATGATGAGTTTGTTTCATTTTTACTCAACTTTATATGGCAAAAGAGCTTTGGTGTGCCGGTTATTTTGCTACCCACCTGAGAGGATAGCGATGTCCATGCTTTCCATGTTAAATCACTGCCCCTTTTGCTACTTACCGTAGTGCCTTAGATTCACACGCATACTGCAACCTTTTGGCTTTCTCGTCTCTTACAACTGCAGTGATGGTGTTTAGAGTACAAAGTTGGATTCTAGCACTTGAAGATACCTAGGTCATAGGTTGGCACCTGCCTCCTGCTCAACGTGACGCGACATGAATGGATGACTGATTGACTTCAATTAAAGTGGAAAGAGCTATGTCATGTGACATCGCGACAATGGAAGTCGCCTTTCAACCGTAAAATTTTCAGCCTCGCGTCGACTTGAGGAATTCAGGGTAACCACCTTAATTAAAGACACAATAAGACCCTGCAAATATGCTACGGTCGTCAGCTCGTCCGTATGTCTGCTGGAGATGTCTTTCGCATACCCGTAATGGCTTGCGATCCCCCATTCCATCGTCGGTACAGGCTTTGAATAGCCGACGACAAACCGTTTGTTTCTCTAATAACACTCCCATCATACCATGTTCTGACCATTGTTACAGTATGCTACATCGACTGAAGATGGTCCTCAAAATGCATTTGGTCAATCGCATATTCCTACGTCTCTACCTAAATCGCCTCCCACCATAGATAAGAGGCCAATTCGCGAAAGACTTCAAGAATGGGTTACGGTGAACGACCCCGAAAGGGAGGTAACTCATATAGTTCCAGATCTTTCGTTCTGGACAACCGTGACAAACAGCAACACTCGGCCGCAGTCTACCGGTTCATCTGAGATGGACAACTTCAAATCGGATGTAGTCGGCATGGTAGACTCAGTCGAGAATATTACGGCGGACGATGCCGAAGTTGCTATTGTTGGACACAAGACACAGACCCCGGGTGACCTGGTGGAGATGAAACAGCCCGGCTCCCGAATGCCTCTGTTTGGTATATACTTGGGATACTTTGGAGGCAGGTATCACTTTTATACCAACACTGGCAGATGGGCCATCAGTATGGGCTTCTCTGCGCTCTTTTCTGTCTCCAAGTTCGTCTCGGCGAGTGAGCTGAAGCCAATTCTTGATCTGATTCCTCCGCATGCCACAGCAGATGAATACGAAGAGCTACGAAGTCAAGACAGGGGCCCGGGACGAGAAGTCGGTGCTCATCTGATTCAAAGAATGAAGAATTTCATGTCTGAGGCGGATCAAGCCTACCAGACAAGTCTCAACAGCTTAGATCGGGCAAGATCTTTGGTTTCAGACGGGAAAAGAACCAAATATTTAAGCCTGTTTGAGCTGGCTGACTTGCTACTGCCCAGATCCCTCAAGCAGGGTGACTTGTTTCCCCCTCCTGCTCTGTACGCAGTTCATACGGCTCTCTTACGCAATGATTTCATCTTCCGGCCATTAAGTCCATCGTCAGACTGCCATCGAAAAGATCATCTTTTCGAAATCTTTCCATACCAAGATTTCATGATGATCAATCGGGTGGCACTGATGATCCGCGAATATATTCACATAATGGGTAGGACGACAGGAAACATATCAACACAAGAGCTCTCGACTACTGCGTTTGGTACATTCATCCTCAAAGCGAGAGAAGTTGTTCTTGCCAACCGAGAGAAGCGCTCTTGGACACCGTACGGAATCCTCGCTCCTACGTCAGGAGTGACCCTTGAAATAAAGGAATGGTCGAGGAAGCATATGGAATTCATTCGCTTTCTGGAGTGGTGGGCGAGCTACGATCTATTCGAGGATGCCTCCTATCTGCATGCAGACGGGGCTCTGCTTCTCCGAGCACTGGGGCTATACGAGGATACCGAATTGGACCGGAGCTGTGCCTGGACATTTCTACAGGAACTGGGTATAATTCCGCCTTGGGAAATCCCTTCTCGTTACAAAGTTCGTTTCCCAGAAGTCAAGATTCAAAGTGGAGGTGGCCTCATCAGAGAGATGCCGCTCAGCATTGAGGGTTCAACTCGGCCAGACGTTGCAGAGGGGGCCAGAAGAGCGTGTGTTGACAAGCCCGTTTTCTGTATCGACGCTCCCTCGACTATGCTTATCGACGATGGTGTCTCTCTGGAGCGCACAGACAAGCCTGACGAGTTTTGGATTCATGTGCACACAGCCGATCCGGCATCAGGCATCCGACCCAATTCTGAGTTGGCCAGGTTTTTGGAGTTGATTCCCGAGAATATTTATCTTCCTGGTCACTTCCAGGCCATGCTACCGCACGATCTTGGGCTAGAAGATTCAGGAGACTACAAGTCACAAAGCTTGGTCGATCAATACTCTCTTGCCAATGGCAAACCTGCCCTTACTTTCAGTGCAAAGGTCAACGAGAATGGAGATCTGCTCGATTACAAGATTGAGCCGGGTACTCTGCACGATGTCAAATACTTGGATCCTAAAGACGTTGCTGCGTTTTGCAACGAGCCTTCACCTCCTGCGGTATCTAATCAGAAACTTGTTGTGGGCCAGCTGCCTGACAAAATCAACATGCCACCAAATCGGCCCATGATGCTGGCGAAAGATCTGGACGATAAGAGCAAAAAGGACCTTATGACCCTATATCGTCTTGCTGAAGCTCTAAAGGCAAAGCGTCTCCAAAAGGGAGCTTGGCCGATTTTCTTACCCGGCGCTTCTGTCACTGTCGCATTTGAGGATGTACCAATGGAACAAGCTCAAGATACCAAGGTTCTGCCAGCTGATCCATACATCGAAGTTGGGTTTGAGGCATTTAACGGAGCTTCTGTGGTATCAAACACCATGGTGCTTGCCGGTGAGATTGCCGCAAGATGGTGCTCCGACCGCAATATTCCTCTCCCTTACCGCCGAGACGTGCATTCGAAAAACAACATGCCCAAGCTTCTCCAATATGCCACCAAAGAGCTGTATCCTCTCCTGAATAAAGGTCTATCACCGTCGCTTGCGCAGCGTCACGAAATGTCTCGAATGACAGGTGGTATCGAAATGTCGACAGAGCCCGGGCCGTACTTCATGCTTGGTCTGGACATGTATGCCAAAGCCACCTCTCCCCTTCGCCGCTTTTCTGACCTCATCGTTCACTGGCAAATCCACGCGGCACTGGCACATGAGCGCAAGGTGAAGCGCAGTATAGACACTCAAGCTGATGAACTGAACGAAATTCTACCTTTCACGGACCAGACACTCCCCAACACGCTCTCCCTTCTGCGCATGCGTGAGAGGATGGCCAAGACCGTGTCTCGCGGCACTAAGGAGTGGATGCTAATGGCACTCGTGCGGGCCTGGAAGTTCGAAGGTACAGTACCGAAGCAATTCCGTTTCACCGTCGATGCTCGGTGGAAGCGAGGCGTGTCTGGCAGGATAAGCCTGTTTGACATGTCGGCCATTCTTACCGTCGAAGGCATTGATGGCCTTGTACTCTTGAAGGACATCCATGTGGGCGATAACTTCGATGTCGAGCTAGCCAATGTCAACGTTCACTCACGGCAAATTTTCGTCAAAGCGTCCAAGCACCATCCAAACACCCGGCCAGGGCTACAGAATCCTAAGCAGCCGGCACTTTCCCCGGACGCCCCGGCCGCGACCCTGGCCTCGTGAGCTACGCCGCAGCATCTTCTCGAACAGAGGCTTTGTTGGGGAGTGGAACAGGCACTAAGTTTGAGCGTCACCGCCTTCAAGGCAAGTCTCGCGAGACCAAGGCTTGCTGGATCGTGGGTGAGATTGGCGGTGTTTATGTCTCACATCACTGCATGTTATCCCATCCGTCTGGCCTCCATCCGCCAGTGGCTTGCAGCAATTAACCGTCGACTGACGTGGAGTCACTCACTTCTCCCCCGCATTTTCGCACATCCCCATCTTGTTACCCCCCACCCCTGCATGAGAAAACATGGGGATTTCCTTCAATTGACAGAACCCTGACGTGGTCCGTAGAGGAGTCCTACGCTGCAAATGCACTGTATAACATCTGGTCTCAGGGGAGACTGGGGCATAACCGTAGATCTCCCCTTGGCCGATATACGTCACTTGTATCATACCTGTACCATATTATCACCTGTACCAGTTCAGATCTGGAAGAGCTTCGAGACAAAAAGCACGAGATGTTCAGTAGATCATCCAAGTATAGAACTACCCATAACCAAAACCTCATCGATGCCAATGTTGCATGTTGCAGGTAACCATCGCCTGGCAGCAAGCGCTCACTACCTACGTAAGCAAGGATGATAAGCATATTCGGCTAATAGCCTCACTCATCACTCACACGAGAGACTTCCAAACTTCCAAAGCTTCTTTATCCTTGTCAAATGTTCCCTCATCACGAATTATCAGTCACGACAATGTCTTTAACCATGTCTTCTAAGCAACTCGATGATTTGCTAGTGCATATGAAATGAGGTCACGCGCGCAAAAGAGAACAGACCAACCTGCGTCCTGTTTCCCCAACAATTTCGCAACCTGCATCTTAATTGGCGATCAGTACAGTATGGGCGAGACGCTCATTGGTCCGCTTTGTTACCTGCGCTTGAGATGTGGCAAAACCAAGCGCTATCTGTGTCACTGTGAAAGGTAAAAAGTTAGAAGCACGACTACGTAGGGAGTTTTAGGGGTCAAGATGATCAGCAAGGTACCGACATACCTCAGGCAGTTTGTCGTCGCTTCAATCCAGGATCGAGAAATGGTTACCGGCACTAGACTCTGCAATTTTGGTTTGTCTCACTGAGCACAGCAATTGACAGGCGAGATGATGTAGAACACCGTATTATTAGATCATGACATGCTTTTGTGTTTGTGTTGTAACGGTGTCCCTCCGGTCCGCTGCGTACGTCGTGATTCGATCCCTGTCTTTATGTACAACGAATTCCACCAACGCACTGAAGATCCGGTCCTGTTGCCATTTGCCGTTTGTCCTTCTTCTTTTCTTCTTTTGTTTGTCCCTGCCCTTTCCTTGACCGTACCGTAGAGTCGCCGTAGTCGCCGAAAATCAATTGGCCCCATTTTTGGCCTTTGGCTTTGCATTGCCCGCCCTGGTCCGTCCGTAACCGCCTGAGGCCGCCTTTATTCCGTTGTACCCACTTGCCGATGGGATATCATGAAGGCAGAAGAAAAAACCCGATAAAACCCTTGCCACAAAAGAAAGACGCGAATTAGAAAAATATTAACGCCGAATATCCACCGGTCCGGTGACCTCTGGAATGATCTCTTTTCTGTCGCCCCAAGTTCGTGGTTGATGCCTTGGACTGGGGGTGTCACGGGGCAAGCTGATCCTTAATCAACAGCCTGAAAGCCAATGATGTCGTTTTCGCCTGTGAATGGTCTGATGAATGGCTCTCTGTTGCCCGAAGGCTCCCTTCGGAGCCACCTCAACCCCCGTCCGCGTTAAGCACGAAGCTTTTCTTTAGCCTTTTTGTTTGTGTCCGTTTCGTTGTTACAGGCCCTGTATGAGAGAGAAATGCGGTTCCGTTGCCGCTTTCCAAAATGTCGTCGTGGTGCCGGCTCATTGTGTCGAGTAACAAGTCTTGGCTCATGCTTCTGCGATAGTGTGGCGGGCCAATGTCAATTACCCTCGGAGATTCCTGTATATAGATGCGCTTTTGTTGATGATGTCGTGGCGTCGTTTCAACTCACAATACGTGAGCCACAAGCTTATATAAAAGCTTGTTCAAATTCAAAGTGCGTCGCTAAATGGAAGGCGAACGCCTGTGTAATCATTACTTCCTCCACCCAACGTTCCATATAACGTGGGCAATATCGCGAGCAGTATTGACGGTGTCAATAACACGGCCAAAGATGCCATCCCCAGACTGCAGTTCGCCTTCCTCGTAAGGCATAAACATACCGGATGGCGTGCGTCGCATGCCCGCAGGTTCCTCGCAAAGACTGCCCGACGAGATGGATCTGTTTAGACCGCCATTGATACCCTCGCGAGGGGGGGACGCCCACCCTGAGCGGGGGCTTAACAGCGCATCGTCGAGGGTGTCTTCATGGTCCTCTTCTCCGAAAAAGAACTTGCCGGACTGTTTAGCTGGCTTCAAGGTCTCTTGTGAAGAAGAAGGTGACATGAGAGGGCTTCGGGAGTGTTTCATGGCGGTCTCTCGCGGCTCAGGAGTGTCTTCGCGGTATTTGAGGGTGGTAGATGGCAATTTAGCAATTGTTTTCCCCTCAGCTGTGGGTTTTGGCTTCAAGGTCTTGCGTCGGGAGATAGGTCGCTTCTTTGTCTTGACTCGTTTCATCATAACACCGTCATCCGAGTCACTATCAGAGCCGTAGTCAACAACATCTTCTTCCTCTTCCTCTTCGCCCTTAGCTTCGAGAGCAATGCACTGCTCGACTTGCTCATTGAAATGAATATGCTTTCGTTCAGAACTGGGGGAAATGATTCCGGATGACTCTACCGAGAGGACGGCGCTGCTGCTTTCTCCACTCATCCGACGTGATGCGAATGGGTAGGCAAAGTAATCTGTAGAAGAACGGCCGAGGTGGGGTCGGAGGATACCCCGTGTCTCTTGGGCCTTTACAGCCGCTGTAGCTTGCTTCAATAATGAAGCCGTTGACAGCGATCGCTGGAGCATGACTTCAGACATGCTTCTCTTCTTGAGGATGGGCTTCTTGCTAAGGTTGACAAACGAGTCACACTTGGACAGAGACACACTTGATGGCTCCGTATGGGTTGAGTGAATGTTCTTGGGTCCGGATTGTAAGGGGCCATAAAGCCAGGTGACATCGCAGTCCTTGAGCCTTATGAATGTAAGTATTTTGCTGGCATATCAGGAGAATCGCGGGGGGGACAAACCAGTTGAGCGATTCGGGAGAAATGGTCTTGAGGTTATTCTTGGCCTTCATCCATGTTCTCCAAGAAGCGTTCTCCAATCGAGCGCTATTGGGAAACTCTCCCCGACGGGTAACGACGTATCGCCAAGATGACCAGATATCCTCCTCTCTCCACTCATGGGATAGGTAATCAACTTGACGGGAAGGCCTACTTGAGACAGCAGTGTCGTCCTCAGCATGCTCAGACTTTTCGTGTTCTGGTGTTTCGGGCCTTGATGTGTCTTCAGAGCTCTCTTCAGGGTTCTCATGCTCGGCAGGAGAGACTGTGTAAGAGTCACCCGTTCGGGGACTAGGGGGTGGTTCTAAGTTGTCATCGTGGTGGATTTCGGAACGAATCTCTGGGTGGACGTAGAATTTCTCCTGGGCGAAGGATGGAAACATGAAATGGTCCTCGGGTGATCCGGCGAGTCCAATGGCGTCGTCGTAGTCGGAGGCAATAGAGAGGTTGGTGGCAGGTGTTGATGCGTAAGAAAGATCGACCGAGTCGGCGTGAACGGTACGGGGAGATGAGGGAGCCGATGATGAGTTGGATTCGGCGTATGATTTTGAGACAGGCTTGTAATGATCGCTCAGGTGAGAAGAAGCAGAGAATGACGAATTTGATGGGATAAAGTTAGAGTGAGAATGTGAGCGTCGCAGACCGGACCCGGTAAAGTAACCGTTGTCGTCGGAAGGAAGAACGACAGCCATGATGGAGTTTGGAGTGAACCGTGAGAGTTTTGTTTTTCTTCAATGCCGCAGCACCCGGAAAAGGTGAGGAGGTTCGAGAGAGTCGATGTTAGAAACTCATGGGCACAAATGAGTCCAAGGGTAAGGATGTGCGGCTGAAGGAGATGAATTGATGGAAAGATGAAGATCGAGCCTGGGTACGAAGTATAGAGAATAGAATGGGATTGGCAATGTGGGTGGGGGGCAGGCTTATAGCAGTCGCAGGTGTAGAGTCGACCTAGTAGCCAGCAGGCGATAGCCGGGGGTGCTTGGGTGCTTGGGTGCTTGGGTGCTTGGATGCTTGGATGCTTGGATGCTTGGGGGGCAGCTGGACAATTCTGTTTGGGGCTAAGTTCTAGCGTACCGGAGGAGTACGTAGCACAACCCGGTGCTGGTGTTGGTGTTGTGGGTGTGGGTTTTTTGGGATGGTCTAGTTCGGTTTTGGTTTTGGTCGGGTGTGTACAGTACAGTACCGTATGTACCTACTCGATGGATGGCAGGCCAGGGATCATCTAAACCTGGTCGAGGCGTGGTGGCGTTGAAGCGACTGAGACCTCCCCAGACCCAGTTGCGGTGACGAATTTCGTGGGGACAGGCCAAGCAAGTCTGGTATGGTCGGGTGCTGGTGCTGGCAGGCCTGGCACTGTTACTGGTAATGGCAATGGCAGAACAGGTGCTTGATGCTTGGTGCTTGGTGCTTGTTGGGTTCTAGGTGAGGTGGTTTTTTGGCACTGCACTGGCACTTCGGTCACCGGCCGGATAGCGGAGACGTGCGCCCGCTGCGAGGGTAATTGGCCAGGGCGGTTACAGTGTGTTTTTAGCGTAGTGGTGGTTGATCTCCCCCAGGTTTGAGGATGGGATGGATGTTGAGAGAGAATGACCAGAAATACAGATGGGGGAAGAGCAAGATAACGAAGAGTTGAAAGGAAGAGTATTTATCATGGATATGTATATGTTGTATGAAGAGATGATGACTAGAAAGAGCGGGGGCGAGGTGCAACAAATGATACCTACAATACCTACTAAGGTAGGTAGGTACACCAAGGTTGGTTGGTTCCAAGTAGGAAGGAACCTGGAGGGAGAGCGGCGGGGAAGATAAGAAGCCACAGCCACAAGAGACGGACTTCAAGTTAAACGCACGCAAACTTAGAGTATGATGATACTACTCAGTGGATGACCTAACAGTCTCCAAAAACCGAATACAGCCGAAAAGCCAGAAAAGTTTGCTCAAACGAGGGTCGAGGATCCGATGAGATGTTTCCCTTTTTCTGGGAGGCGTACAAAAACAGAGACGGTGCTCACGGCAAGAACGGGGAATGATTATGGGTACCTATGGTTGTCATCACGGCTACGGCTACAATATGGAGTACAAGCAGACAAACCATACCGGTAGTTGAGGAGAATGGGCTCGGTGAGAAGGAGTGACGATAATGAGGAGAAACTCCTTGCCTTACCTATACTACGGTGCCTAGCTAACGTATTTCACCGCCACTCCATACACCCCATAACCTTACACACCTTAACACTATTAATATATTATTATAATATATTACTTTTAATAATTCTAGAATTATTAAATTAAATCTTTATTTTATTTATTTTATTTATAATAAAATCCTTAATATTAGATTATAAATATTATTTATTATTAACTATAAAAAATATTAAAAAACTTAAATTATATACTTTATTATAAGAATATATAATTCCTTTATTAATATTAAAAGATTATTATTATAATATATAAGATATTATAATTATATATTAAAAAGACTAATTACTAATTATAAAGTAAAAAAAAGACTTAATAAATTACATTATAGATTTAAAAAAGGTATTCTAGTTTTTTATTAAATAAAAAATATATAATTTTATATAGGCCTTATTAAGTATTAATAAAACGGTCTTTTATATTAATAAGAATTAAGTTAATAGGTTTTTTATATACTATTTAATTATTAAATTAAAGCTATTATAAATTATAAATATTATTAAAAAGTATTATATAATAAAAAAATCTTTTATAAATTATTATACCGGCCTTAATTAGGTCTATAAATTAAAAAATTAAAAAATTAAAAAAATATAATATTAATAAGACTACTATATAACTAGGTAAGATTAATAATAACGTAATAGCTAGAACGGTCTTAATAATTATATTAAAAAGAATAAAATTAAATAATTTAACCTAGGTCTTTATTTTAAAAAGTATATTTACTAAAGGTTATTACTTTATATTATATATTATCTTTTTTAATAAAAACCTTTAAAGATAGTAATTTCTTAAGGCTTTTTTTAATTAAAAATATATTTATAATCCTTTTAGTTAGTTTAATATAAATATCTTTTTATAATAATTTATAAAGATTTTTTTATTAAAGACTATACTAAAGAATCCTTTTAAATAAAGACTATTATATCTAGATTAATATAAATTATATATTATTATAAAATTAATAAAAAAGGTATAATTATATAAAGTCTAGCTTTTTTAGCTTTTTTTATAGTTATTATACCTTACTTAATTACTTAATATTATTATATTTAACCTATTAAAAACTTATTATTATTAATATATCTATAATTAGGTATTATATAAAGTAATCTTACTATATTAATATTAATTATTTCTATAAGTTTATAAATAGGTTTTATTAAAAACCTTAATTTATAAAAATATAATAAATAGCTTTTTAATTATAGATTTTTATTTAATTAATATATATAAGGTAATTATAATATTAAAGCTAAAGGAAAAAAAATAAAAGTTATTTATAAAGTCTATAATATTAAAGAAATATTAAGTAATTATAGATAATATTTAAAGAACTTTTTAAGGAAATAAAGATATTTAAAACTAGCTAAAAGATACTTAAAGTTAAAGAAAACTATTAATTTATAATTTAAAATATATATTAAAAAAGGTAATAAAGACTATTAATTAGAAAAATAATTAAATATAATACTTAAAAAAGGAAAAAGTAATATTAAAGGTATTATTAATAGTAAAAAAGCTTATTAATTAAGTCCCTATTTAATTTAACTTTAATTTGGCTTTTTTTAAAGTTTATTAAATTATTTTAATATAGAATTAAATTAAAAAATATATATTATATTAAATTAAAAAAAAGATTTTAAAAAAAAAATTCTATTAAAAAAGAAAACTATAAATTAAAAGTTTTTTAATAAATTTTTAAAGTCTTAAATTAATTAGATTTTTATTAAATTTATTATAATTAACTAAAGTTATTTATATATTATAATATTAATACTTTTACAGGTATGCAGGGTTACGGGGTATATAGAGTGGTGGTAAAATACGTTAGAGGTGTGTTATGTTGTGTTGTGTTATGTTGTGTGTGTCTCTCTATCTGCGTTACGACTGGCGGGTGAAGACGGATCGTTGCTCAGATCCAATGGTTTCCCTTGTATCCGATCCAATCTTCGCGTCCCTCCCAACTCCCGCAGTCTAGCATCACGTTCCTGTGGGTGAGATTCTATCAAGGTCAATGCGACGGAGAGAGAGGCTGCAGGGCTCGGTCAAGTTTCAGCGCTTTGGCGAGCAGTACGTCGAACCCTTTTTGGTGTTTAGTCGGTTTGACTGCATCTACTACGTACCCAGGTAAGGTGTATGTATCTATCTACCGTATATGCAGGCATGATACAGAACGTATGCACGTATGTCCTGTAAGGCGGGTAGGTGAATGGAGTCTGAAGTCTAGAGGAGGCTCATTCTACTTCTTAGACCAAAACAAGGGAGAAATGTTGAGTATCTCGCATTTATACCAACCATGGCTAATGTCTCACACCGCAGATATATCTACTAGACCTGCTCGGTTTACGGCAATACGACTGCGATCTAATTCCCAAATATGCAGCTACGGGTGTATCAATACAACTAACTACAAGAAGGGCAGTATGATTTGGAGAAGGGTAAGAAAGACACGGGAAGACAACTCATTCCCATATGATCTCCACGGCTTGCCCCAGACGGACGTGGGGTTGGCCAGGGACTACCATGTTACAGGGCAAAAGTGCGTTATCAAGCCATAAAGCTTGGATGCACCAATTGGCAGCGTTGGACCACACAGTGAATGTTGCACGAAAGCCAACGCCATTGCTCAAGACCGATTGGCAATTATATCTTGTAGCATCACAACACACAACAACCAACTCCATACCGAGTTATTAGTTGCTAGTTACCAGTTGCTACCACGCAGTGCGCTGTAGAACAAGATGAGAAGCCTCATCGAAGGGGGGCGTGGGGGGGTGTCTCTGAAAAAGCGTGGGAGGTTCCATCGTGGGCTTCGAACCGACATGGGGGCGCAAACGAAGGTGTGTGTGCGTGCGTGCGTGTTTATGATAATGAGAATGAGTCTCCAAAGGCTGGAAACAACTTTCATCACGAAATGAAAACTGCCGTGCTTATACGTGCGTCCGTGTACGTCTGTGTGTTGGGTAGGGTTCAGATTCATGCATTAACAGCGATGCTATTCTCTATAATCATTGCTTCTCTCAATGTAAATCCTATACGCGGTTGATCAGGAACTCTGAGCGAAGTTCTGGGCTAGATAACGAATCTGAGTCAATCGAGAAGTACGGGCATCCAATATCACTATGTTGCATTTCTCCAACAATGCCGCGAGCCAGCCAGCTACTACTATGTATATTGAATACCATTTATCAGCAACCCATCCCTTGAGTTGAGATACAGCCCGTCTTGACCTACAGTACCAGGCAACACGCCAAGTTTTCGGTGCAGATCAATAAGCTCAAACTTAGATTGCGAGGCAACAAAGCTGGTGAGAGTCTCATGTGTCTATTACTTAACTACTGCCCGACGACGGAGGCTGTTCACAACTCAACTCAAACTTTGGTGGTTGATGTAACATGATGTGATATCCTGCGAACCAAATGGCGCATTACCACCACTAACTCCACAGTAAGCAAGCCCCGACTGTGACTACCTACCTTATGTTACTGTACTCCCAGGCTTTGCCGAGAGCTCAAAGTCAAACCAGGTTCACCATTGTATAGAGAGGTCATTGAGCCATAGGTGTAACCCCATGACCATCTTGCAAATGCTCTGACCTTGGACCGTATTCAATAAGATGAATTGACTAGGTTGTTTGCGGGGTTGCAGAGACCCAACTCTATAGGCAATTTGCTTTGAAAGGAGCTATATCCACCCGGAAGAACCGACCGTTGCAGGGGATAATCCCACTCTCTGGTAGCGAACGATAGCCTCAAACAGAACAGAGGGGGAATCACCAGTCCGTCGTCTCCTGACCAACAAGGGCTGCTCGGATATACCGTAAAGAGGAAGAAGAATCCCAGGCGAATGCGCGTGATCACAATAGTCGAGAGCCTCCGTCCAGTCCGGGGTGAGGCTCGCCGAAGAAGGACCTACGATAAGCACGACATTCGAGTCCGATGCGACTCATCAGACTCTCGTCTATGAGCTGGCCCGGGCGTAGATGCTTTGCCTGTTTCCTTCCCGGCTGAATCGAGAGTTCGGGCCCCATTTCTTGACTGGGAACAGAGAAGACGGGTCTTTGGTCTCAGTCTCAGTCTCAGTCCCAGTCCCAGTCTCGTGAAGGAGTCTAGAATGGAGAGTGAAAGGTAGTTGGTTTCGGGGGATGAAGCAACCCATTCTCCGAGCGAACCAACATGCCTTGCCTCTCCAAGTTACCCAAGGGTTAAAGGTGAACCTGGACATCCATATCACAGCTAACAGAAAATTCAGTACTACCAACACCAACGCCACATACGGGACATGTCCGAGTCAAGATAGTATCGAAACTCTGTCCGGCTCGACTCATGGCGCGAGAAAAAAAGAAAGGAAAAATCCACAAGTAACTCAAGTTGTAGGCCTTTGATCCTCCTCATCTCTCCATATAATTTCAGCCTCCTTCGGCTGGCCCCCGGTTGGAATGGACTCGGGTACCAGATTCGAGACAACTGGGGCAAGGCCAAAAGGCTGGACTGCAAAAAAAAAAAAAGTGAGAGAAAGAAAAAAAAGACAAGGGGTCTTGTAGGGGGTGGTTCATAAATCGTAAATGGGATGGGCCCAGCAGAACGGTCCAACCTAGACAACCGGCCGTATCCCCCGGGAGCCCACGGTGAAGTCCCCCGAGCCCAGGGGATTGGATAGAACAACTTAGACTTTTGGGCCCTAGCAAGGGGGAAGACAGAAGGCCAAGGTCCAAGTCTCCGAGACGACAGCCTAACGTTGACAAGGATCTAATCAGTTTTAGCAGAGCGAGGGGCAGGGACTATCGTCGGTTTTTTTGGTGGTTTTTTCTTCTTTATCTGAATCCTTTTGTTCCCATCCCTTCCCTTCGCTTGTTGGAGTCGTCGCAACCACCCGACAACAAGCGGGGACTGTTAAAGGCCGGAGAAGTTCCAGAAGCCGCTCCTTTGTGACTCTCCACCCTGGCCAGCCAGAGGCATTTTAGTGTATGTTACATGTTTTATTTTAATTCTATTCTAGTGCTGCCAATTGGTTTGATTTGCGGTTGGGTATCATCGTCAATCCCCATAAACTCGCCGGGAGCAGGCACATGCGGTTTAAAAATCAGAAATTTTTAAGCCTCCTCCTCCTCCCAATGCGATCCACTCCACACCACAACCTCACGTTGCTTTGGCAAACGGTTTTTTCTAATCCCCTCCCGCTATGACATGTCTCACTTGGGCTCAGGGCTCAGGGCTCCTAATGAGAAGTTGGCTTTGATCCAGATAACGTCATTATCTCGCGTTTTGTGCTGGACTTGAAATTCTTCTTTTGGCGTGCTCAGTGGCGCTTATACCCTACCTTCGATCACGAAAACTCGCACACAAATTCCGGGGTTGAGTAGAAATCATCTCATTCGATGATCCTACACTGTGCCGTTTATGTCCTAATTATGTACAGGGATGTGATAATTGCTCAGCGATCCAGAAAACAAACTCGGGGGAACTGGGTCGTAAACAACGACTTTAGCCATTATTATCGTCGTCGCGGTTAGGAAGCAAAACCTAAACTTCTGGAGAAAGGGGTCGTCAACCGCAGTTACGAAGCGCTACGATCCGCAGTAAGAGAATTCCCCTCACCTCAGATCATTCAGATTCCCCATAATTGCAGGTCTCGATCGCATCAGCGCTGGCACCAAGACGAGGTTGCAGTGAGCTGAAAAATACCGTGCACCTAACCTGTGCGGAGTTTTAGGGAGTGTAGTTGATTGCCCTGATTGCGTCAAGGGAAAGATATTGCTAGCGGGCATCAGGGGATACGGTCCCGGAACTTTACTGGCGCCATATAACTCAATTCTTTGGGGGTCAAACCGCCGTAGCCACCGATCAGACATTGTTTCTGTGCTTGGGTTCATAACATGGAATATTTCCGAATTATGATGGGTTTGGTTCACTTCGCATAGTGCCTGACCGGAATCCAATTAGAACATCGACCCCTCGTCCGTGGCATTGCCGTTGATGCTTACAGGTACAGCCTCTAAACTCTGGTTGAATTCACCTGCGTGCCGGGTGTCGAAACACTTATCCCATACCAGCAAAGGGGAAGCGTCTCATGGCCATATCAGTCGAGATGCAGCTCCAGTGCCGTATGTGGCTTCGTTCTCTTCTCTCGGTCGCTGAGTACTGAGTACTGAGCAGTGGGTACGGATACAGTACTCTTGGCTCTTGTTGCATCACAGGAATGCACCCCCAACCCAAATCGTGGTGTTGTGGCCATTGTAGCTAGGTTTCGGCATTCCAGGACGTCAGCTTGCTTATGATGTGTTCATTGATGATGGTAAAACGGTACGGGTACGGTCCGTGGGGCCTTTTGTGATCGACGTTTAGCTGCCTCGAGGATCGACAAATTGTCCACATCATAACCCTGAAGGGACAAAAAGACCTCTCTCATTTGCTTAGCTGACAGATACTGCAGCTGCATTACGTCTCTGGTTATCCCTTTTTTTTGTCTGAGCAGCAGGCAGTACAGCTCACTTTCAGGGTTGATGCACCAGGGCCTGCGCAGAACTGGTCTCGAATTCTGCCTCTGCATCGTCATCATGACATTCCGACTGCCCTGGTTGCGCGCAAAGGTTTCAACCCATCCTCAAAATTTAATAATTATACAACCACTACAGCATGATTTTCAGGGGCAGGGCTTGGTTGTAATGTTACGTTCAATGCTTTGGTGGACTGGGCTTCTATCGTCAAGGTTCGTTCCTCAAACTCAGTTGAATTATCCTACCTGGCCATAGGGTAGTTCCACTATTCGAGGTGCAGAGGCCATCACCGCAAAGGCACAAGGTCCCGTGATCAATATCAAAGGTACATTGCCGAGACGTGGGCTGCTCAGGGCGGGATATGGGCTGTCAGTGTCTGACGAATGTACAATCACCGTGTTCAAGACTGCTGATATCAGGCGTGGCATGTTTGCTTCGAGTTCAGACAAACAAAGGGAGTGAGCGAGACAACAATCAAGAGACCACCAACCAACACAGCAGTACACCATCCACCAAAGCTCAAGTGACACCCTCCCACAACAACAACCATGTGCCTTTATCCCCTGGCCGTTGTACCGTACATGGTAATGTCGTACCTGAATGTTACGGAATGCTCAATTCGAATCATTGATTGGATGTCTGAGCTCTTTCAACGGCTACAGAAGCCGAGCCTGAGGTGGTGATCCCTGAATTGGTTGATCTTGATCCAAGACACTTCAATTGATCACCTAACAACACCAACAGCACATCAATTGCCAATACCTGCGAATACTCCCAGTGAGATAAAGACTACATATTAACGTTATCTTGAGATAGGAGCGGGCGTTGATGCTGATGGGTAGTTGCCCTCTTGCCTCTCAGACTCCTCCCTCATCTGTCTTGGACCTTCAAAGGAAGCCACAACCCACATTCGCGTTCGCGCTATACCCAAATCCAAACCCACCCCCTCACTTCACCCCAGAATCTTCCCCCAGGCCAAGTCCGAGATCCATCTGTCCCCCTCTCACAACCGCCAACCACTAACGATGCACCCCCAGCTTGATCAACACCTGCGATATCCGTATCACCTTCAACGTATCAACTCAAACCTCTCCTCCAAGAAACTCTTATCTTTCTTATCTGACCTTTCATATCTCCATCTCTGCCAGCCTCCAACCTTCGGCCTCCAGCCATGTCTTCAACTCCCTCGCCGATTGTCACAAACATGCTTATCAACCGTATTTGATGCGTTCGCCGTCGAGATGGGGTCGGCTCTCTGATACCAGTTGCATCCTTTCATTCGTATCTCGGTCGGTTTCCGATATACTTATTTTCGCCACACACGTATACAACCAGACAACCTACCCAGCCTTGGAGGCTTGGAGTTCCATAAACAATCCGTCAAAACCCGAGAACCAAGATCAAATATCAGAACAACAGGTCGTCCTTGGGCTCTTTACGCCATGGACCCATCAACCATCAGCCATAATCCACTATCTTAGTCAACTCTGTATAGCCATGTGTTTTTTAATGACAGCAAAATACATCGTAGTGAGTTCTCAAGAGTGGGCCGTAGGGACACCTCTGCAGTGAGACGCTCTTTGGCTCTGCAGGCAGCATTACAACCAAAACCAATGCACCTACAAGTCCGTTCTCATCTTTTGTTCGACCTAAGCCATTGGCCATTATGGCTTGCAGCGTGTGGCTCATAGGTTGCATCTGAGGGCGCAGTCATGGATGCGGATGCCCTGCGTAGAGTACGGCTCTCAGTTATTCAGCATCTCCGCTCACACAGAAGTTCAAGCTAGGGCACCTTGGCAGCGACTCCTCATCTTCAACCACCTTGCCTACCAAATTCATCCGGCTCAACTAGCATATGCCAAATCGCAAATGACCACGGGAAACCAACAAACTTGAAATCTCGCACTTCATATCACATCGAGATCTTTTCTAAAATTGGTTGTTCTGAGTTGGGCATAGTAGCTACCTCAAGGATTGTTTCGCGACCTTAACTACCTTGGTAGTCACAAACAAGCATCTGCCTTTGTCGGTCGAAGATTGGATGACCCCATTTGTGGCTCGTTTCAGAGATTGTGCGATACTTCGGCTAGGTATTGGTGAGAGTTTCCGCCCAATAGCCATCGTACCGATGGCTATTTCCAGTGTTGGTTCTATAACAGGGCTTTACTGATTCTACTGCCTAGCCAAGACTATCTTAGCTATAACAATATGTCTATGGGCCCGCCCACCAAAGACTCTCCAACTATCGATGGGTCTATTTCGGTCCTACCTCGCGTCAGTCGCAATAGTATACAGATTGAAATTCATCCGCGTCAGCAACTTCGTGGACCTCACATCTACTACGTACGTAGTGCTCATCAGAGTATCCTTAGTCGGATATACCCGCCTCGGGCCCTAGCTGCTGAAGTCAGAACTAATCAACAAAGACCCTGATCGACATAGAGATCGGCCGATGCCTGCAACACGCCAATCAACAAGACATAGTTGGCTCTGAACTGTCACGGCTGTGTAAAGCAACTGCTACACTTACGAACCTGTTTTGAGGAGGCCTTTCAATCCATTCCCTCAAGAGATTTTCTGGCAAGGGCAGATGGTGGCTAACATTCATTTGCTCTCCATATCCACAACGGGTTCATCATCTACATGACGTTCATAGTAATTGCCAACATAGGTTTTGTGGCTCTGAGAACATCATGGACGACTGTGATCTTTTATTTCTCCGCACTGGCGACTGCATAAACTTCGGCTAGTGTCGCTGGCGTGCCAACTTGGGCCTTGAACAGCATCGCTTCACTAGAAGAAGTGATCCGCCGCCAAGTCGACCCTGAAGTGTTTCTGGAATGGAATGCCTGATATCCCTTATCCCTCAATCTATTCACCTGAGATGGAGTAGAGCTAGGCAAATGGCCTTGCAGTTGAGCAGATACGAGCAAAGTGTGTGTGGAGAGAAATACTCATTTTGCATGAGTGCAACGGTAAGGATGTCACTCTTGACTGGCGCTCTCGGGATGCCGGTTCGGGAAGCTGTCCGGTCCTTGTCTATTATCATGATTGCTGATTGCGCGATAGGCCTCGAAAGCGATGGCTGGGAACCTGCAAAGACGATTCGTTCTTACTTGGTGAGAACAAAAAGACCATGATAAGATCGTGTACGCATTATTTTGTTCAATACACATATATCGCTGAGTACAGAAACCGCGCCCATCAATGCCCAACAATACAGTATGCTGTCAGCATGGTTTAGCGCCTAGGCTATCTTTGATACATACTCTTCTAGGACATCCGTGTCGTATCGGAATATTCACGCATGCATTGCTATAACCTCTTGTCTCCCTTCTCACCACCAGCACAACACAGCCTAGCCTCAGGACTAAGATCTCAAACAAGGCATAGTTTGGGTAATCGAACCAATCACCAGGCACAACTGCCCCTCGGTTTTTTTTTATAGCACATCGGGCTAGCCGAGATGTCTTGATCTTGAAGACTTGAATGCAAGTCATCTCGGACCGAGCAAGTGGAACTTGTCGACTTCTGAGTTTTCCCTTAACGACAAGAGAGAACTAGAGTCTGGAGTCTAGAACTGGACATCGAAATAGGTAATTTGTGGTTCTCGAATGGCTAAACGGGTGCCTGTTGGAGTTTCTGCATCCAAATCTCGATTCTTCCTAGTAATATGATCCTATTGCTGGGATTAACCAACAGGATCCATGTTTATCAATAGAAATCATCCTTTAGCATGTGAAGGTTCGTTCGTTCATTCACTTACATCCCTCCAGTATGCAGGACTGTGCGATGATACAATGGCCAACAGAATCATGAAAAAATAGGAACATTACGAAATCCTTGGCGATGAGGCCCTTTGAGAACCGGAATGTGGTTATCATGACGAATTCTGCAAGACATCGCCTGTTGACGGCAACTTTCCTTTCCCTCGCCCCATTGTTGATGTTATCTCAACACCCCTGGTAACTCGATTGCAACCATGTTTCCATGAAGCCTTTTCTCTCTCACAACTCATATTCCTCAGCCTCATACAGGCCTATCGACTCTACACTTTAGCCACTTCTCTTGTCCTTCCCCATCTTGAACCTCCACACCCCATCCACGCAGAAACCCCAGTCTCCGAAGCGCTGCAGAAGAGCCTAATTGGAGATAGCCCCTTTGTGCAGGACTGCAGGTGCTTGATGCGCGTTGCATATTAACCTAGACGCCAGACGATCCCATCTAGAGCCTCCCCTCCTAGGGCTGGTGTTCCCGTTCCCGCAACCCGTTCTCTGGACTTGCAGCGCGGACCCTGGCAATTACAAGGGAAAGGTAAACAACAGCAGCAATATCATATTCACTTATAGTGGTCGAGGTTCGCGACGGCCGGCCTCAGAAGGCCAGCGAGTCTGGACAGCCATAAGCGATATTCACTATTCACATTGGATCCTACCCACGATTAGGTAGTCTGTGTTTCCGAATTACATCTCTTGCAGCTGAGGGAGAAGCTCCGGACCCGCACCGAGGGCCTTTACGATTAATAGGCCACTCTGCTATATACTGATTGTCAGGTTTTTCTCTCGCCACTGTTACGTTTTCAAGTTGCAAACTTTGGTAGCATTCGAACGAGAGATCAGAGCTGTTTTGTTTCTCGGATTCTTTGTGGATTCCTAAAATTCGCCGAATGCGCCCTTTGAGCCCTGTCATCGAAGATGAACCTGGCATGAGTTGCGAAGCCCACTAATCTTATCACCCATCGCCATCTTTAACTCTCGCAATTGACGCTGCAGAGATCGTATGTCTGGCGATGCTGCATCTCACTGATAACGCAAGTCAAATGTGGCTTGCAGACGTTATTCATGGCTGAATCACGCATATATGTGTGTATGTGAGGTATGGCAGATGGTAGATCGGTCAGGGGAATTTACGTGGGATGGCAACACCCCTACCTGCGCGAAGGGTTGCGGAATACTACACCGAGGTGGCCTAATTCATGATTCTGTCAATTTTGAGGTTTGTAATATGTAACCCTGGACTCGGTATGGCGGCAAGACTGGGGGGGCCTGAAGAGGTCATGGAAGCACGGCACCGAAAGAGGATAAAAGGATATGTAAACGGCTCTCTTTGTCTTTGAGGAAGGATTTGAAAGAAAGAGATGTTTAACAGGTTTGTAAATGTGGGAATTGGTATAAGAATATCGTGATATGACGAAGATTGATACCGTCACTTACACATGCAGCCACACCAAGAGCCCACTTGAACCGTTATTATAGAGAACGTGTAAAGAAAGCATTTTCCTCCTGTCTTTCATTCGCTATCAATTCAATTGTCTCAGGTAACAGATTTGCCTCTCCATAGCCTTGGCTCTGGTTCTTCCAAGCTACTGTACACAATGGGGCGCGCGTCAGCTCCAATGCATGCGCGACGCAATGCGGATGCAAGCCAAGGGTATTGATAAAACGAGTGCAGTCCAACGGTGATGCCGTGAAACCACGCACCAAATCCCCTTCAAAGGTCGTTCCCCTAACGCGAAGGATAGTAGGGATGCAGTCCAAAAGAGACTCTAGAGGGGTGCGCTGCGTTGTCCAAGAGGGAGTCAGGTGTCCGCACAACCGCAGGAGGGTGTCCAAGATAAGATGCCCATCGACCTGTTCCCCACGAGTGCACGTAGGTTGTAGGGATGCTAGGGGTTCATCATGTTGATTGATTCATTGTGAGGGGTGTGCCACGTCTTGACCCGTTCAGCCACGCATGGAAGGGATGGCATCTTGTGAGCTTGTTGTCTGTGTTCTGTTTTCTGTTGTTACTGTACTGTACGTTGAAAACAAGGCAAAGCCAAGAAAGAGCTCTCTATACAGTACTGTGCATGGTCTGCAACGTTATGTGTGTATCGTGGATCTGCTAGGATATCCCCAACTTGCGCTGACCGGCTGCACACTCCCAAACTCCAACCCCAACTCCAACTCCAAAAGAACCCCGCGACCTGTTATCGCAACTAAAAATATAGTCAGATATCATGAGAGCGTCATCGTGCCTGAACGGGTCGCGGCAAAGATCATCCGGCCACTAATCGACTTGGAGAATGGATATGTCGAGCGATAAGTGAAGAGTAAGCGCCTTATTATTAACGGCCATATCCCGACGAATGCGACCCTGTTTTCGATTGTAGAGAGTTGCATTCGTCGTAGGCCTAAGCGCCTTGGTTTGCTTGTATTGTCTGTGGGTTTATTTTGAGTTTCTGGCCTCGTGCTATGTACTGCAGTGTATAGTACGTTGCAGCACAGCACAGCACTGCATGTAGAGGGATGGAAACCTCCGGCCGTCCGCCCGGCCGTCTACGACATCCGGGGTCCGAGATCAGCCCGGCGACCTCAACACCAAAGTCGACATCGACATCGACATCGACCGACCGACCGACCGACCAGGCTCTAAACCCTCTCGGCAAAGGCAACCTCACTTGGTAGACGGAACGAGGCGCAGAACATTCTCTTGGCCGGCGCAACGTCTCGCACATCGTAGATGAGGACTTCGCCTTGGTTCTCGGGATCGCCCGGCTTGAGCAAGACGCCAATTTCCTTGCGTATTCGTTCGCAGATGTCATTGAGCGGCGTCTCGTCGTCAGCCTTGACCGAGAAGCAATGCACATGCACCATGGGCAGCTTGGTCTCGGTGTGGGGCTCGAACAGCTCCTCGCGGCCGTGGTATAGACCGCGGTAATTGTGAGTAAACTCAATGGCGGATGCCGGGAGGTTCATGACAAAGTGGGAAATGGTAGGCGGCACAGGCACTCGGGCAGGCTCCGGAGGCGGCGCCGCAGAGCTCCTTGGCTGTCTTGGTGGTTTGATAACGGCGCAGTCACCACGCTTTGACGCCTCGAAGACAAGGTCTGCGGACGTGCGGATGAAGTCGTGGCCATCATAGTTAAAAGGTTTCACGAACTCCGAAACCTACAATCAGACGTTAATATCGAACCATGATGAGACGGCAGTGAGAAGGGAGAATGAACTAACCTTGTTCTTGCGAATCGCGTCCTCAAGGTAACGATAGCTCTCTGGGTTCTTGTCGTTGGCCCAGACGAAGACGCCTTTCTTACCAGCTGGAACAGCAAAGGGTCCGATACCAGCCATGGCATCTGCCACAACCTCGCCCGGCTTGAAAAGACCTGCGATTCTCTTGTGCTCGGTGTCGAGCTTGCTGTTCCAGTATACTTTGGAGTAGTCGAATTTGAAGACACAGCCGGCCTCGCTGACCTCGACGTTCAGATCATCAGGACCCCCGAGGACTTCGTAGGCAAAAGTTCTGAACTCGTTCTCAGAGCCAACGTTGTCGATCTTGTTGATGACGGTCTTGATGTGCGGGTTCTTGTCAAGGAGGACCTGGGCGATGATGTTTTTGTAGGGCAGGTATTGATCTCGGATATTGAGATGGGCTGTCTCGTCAGTAGTGATTCTGCTAGCTCTTGGACGATGAAGAACATACCAACATGTCCCACTGTGTTGAAGCCACTTGGGATCTCCTCGTGGAGTTCTTCCGGGAGGATAGATTTCATGACATCCACTTCCTCTTGTTAGTCTCTCCATTTGTGATTTGATAATATTCTGACATACTGTAAGACCAAGACTCATAACCAATCTCGATATCGTATGGCACAACTCTGATATCACCAACTTTGGAGGCTTCTTGAAGGATGAGACTCCATGTCTCAGGAGCTATAAACTCGCTTATCAGTACCTCTCAATCCCTTTGGGTGATATGACTTTGCAACTCACATGTAGACTTTATCTGAGGAGCCAAAACGATACACTTCTTGCCCTGAGAGGCAAGTGATGGATCAGGGTCAGGTAGAATAGGGTTGAATCTCTCCATAAAGAGAACCTCGTTCGTTTTCTCAAGCTCTTTTCTATACTTTGACAGGAGCCTGTTCTCTTTGATAGAGGCCGCTGCAGCGTTAAGAGTCTTTGCGAATACAGACCTATCGAGTGTCTTTGCCGCGCGAGCGGCTGGTGCTCGGAAGAGATTCATTTCTCGTAGTTGAGAGTTTTTCTAAGATTATTTTAGTTATTTATCAGTTTATTTTATATGCATTGCCCTATATTATAGTGACAGGAAGCTCTTGTTTAACTGACATCCATAGTGAAGCCTTAGTCCTCAGGTATCGTTAGATTTTTGGCGAAAATGCACTGACTGACTTCGACTGATAATGAGTCAAACAAGGGTCCCTTCCCTCAGAAGGTGCAAGTGAGGCTGGGCTGGGCTGTTTAGGGCTTTGCACTCTACAGAATTTCCAAGATACCTACCTTAGTTTATGCACAGCCACACAGGAGCGCCACACTTTAACTTAGACACATTAGTTAGAAGGCTGGGATAGTTTGAGGTGATGTCACGACTCTAGGATATTCACGTTCAAGACAGTTTCTGTACTATAAAATTGAAAGACCATCTTACAATTACTCTGTGATAAAGTACAAGATATCTCTTTGAGAAGTATACTGAACTGCGACGTTGGCCATCATGTCTAGGAAACGTACTCTAGATGCCTTCTTCAGTCCTACAGTAAAGAAACCCAAAACACAAACAGGAACAATCACTTCAGGTGATACAATCCCGGATGAGGTGAGAATATTCAGAAATTACTTCAAAAAGATTTTCTAACATAGAACATAGACAACATTCTCAGAGCACCAATGCTACCCTCATCCCATAAAGAATCTACCAGCCTATCTAAGCAAGGAGCTGGCTACGCTCCCAGACCAGCCTGGAAGGGAAATCAATGACCAACCTGACATGGATCTTTTGTACTTTGAGCCATTCATCACGGCTCCTGTATCTCGAAGACTCTTTGAGTTTCTTCGTACAGAACTGCCTTTTTACAGAGTCGAGTATAAGATCAAGCGTGGTGGTATAGAGACCCAAATACGAACGCCAAGGTAAGTAAGCATAACGGTCTTGACAGTATTATACTCACCTTTGCTACTAGATGGACAACTGTTTTTGGTCTCGATGAAACGTCCAAATTTAACGACAAAGGTCTTCCTGAAGATGCTAGCACGGGCTTAAGAGCAATGGATAAACGATACGCCCAGTACCGTCCAAGGCCGATCCCCAAATGTCTCGATGAGCTTCGCCGTAGGACTGAGTTGGCCACGGGCTGCATGTACAACTTCTGTCTTGTGAATTACTATGCTTCCGGCTCAGACAGCATCAGCTTCCACAGTGACGACGAACAGTTTCTAGGTCGCGACCCGGCCATCGCTTCTTTCTCACTAGGAGCACGACGAGATTTCCTTATGAAGCATAAACCGCCGCCCCCGAATAGTGTGAACCCACCTGTCTTGAACTCGAAGCCACTCAAACTACCGCTCGGAAGCGGCGATATGGTGTTGATGAGGGGAAGGACGCAATCAAACTGGCTGCATTCTATACCGAAGCGCACAGGGAAGAACCAAGAAGACGGCGGAAGGATCAACATCACTTTTCGAAAGGCTATGGTCAAGGGAGGAACAGAGAATTACTACAACTATAATGTCGGGACCGGGCCGGTGTATAGATGGAACAAAGAGGCCCAAGAGATGTTGGTATGGAAATCATGAATTCCAATTAGAATTAGTCTATGGTATATGATATAGAGAACGACAAAGAAAACCGAAAGATGGCAACATATCTATTTGCCATGGCGCATCTGGGCTCTGCCGTAGTGTTGCAGAGCCTTGAGGAACACCTGGTACCCGGACCTCTCATTGTCTTGCAGGCAAAATATCTCGGTCAATCTGATTTGCCACGGAGGATAACCGGACAACTCAAGGTAGGGACCAAAAGTGACTAGCAGATCAGGCTCAGCCATGATACCCTCGGAAAGCTCAGCATCAATCAGCTCCATGGAAATGTCACGAGGAGCGAGCTTGCCTCTCTGAGACATCTCGGCCAAGGTGCGGGTGAGATCGACCATTGAATCACGTCCATCTTGTTCAGAGACCAGGTGAAGACGGAGGTGTTCCTTGGGCTTACCGCCAAAGGGTGATGGAAAGTCTTCCTTGTGTGGCGATGTGACAGTGAGACCTGGATGCTCAGGGCCAAAGTAGAAAGCGAACTTCTGGTTGACAGCATCGTAGACGCGAGGCAGGTGCTTCTTGAGAATACCTGTCCCCCTGTTAGTATAAATGGATCAAACATCACATGCAAAATTACTTACCAGTCTTCTCGTAAACAGAGAGCATGGGTATCTCGGCGCAGGCGCACCATGTCGCAATCTCGGCTACCTCGTCCAGAAGTCGTTCGACGTCGGCCTTGGTGCGATGGTTCTCCTCGAGCTTCAGAATGACACTCAGATGCTTGGGTTTCTTGGTTAATCCCAGCAAGTCCTTCTTGATGTACTGTGGTGTTCCGTGGTGATATTTGACCACCGATGAGATCTGGTATCCGACGACATTCCATGTTTGGCGAATCTTGATGTAGAGGGAGAAGATTCCGTGCATGACGGCAAAGATGAGGACGTGGAGCTGGTGTAGGATGAAGCGACGGAGTCCCAATCGTGACCTTCGCTGTGGTAGAGAGCCGGAGCTACGTGTAGGCAGAGTATCGTTCGGCTTTGGGAGATAGGACTATCAACAATTAGTTAGTTGAGCGCATTACAGCAGTTATCCGCACATTGCGATCGTACCTGAAGCATCCTTTGTTTCTCCTTCTCGGATAGAAGCTCGTGGCGTTTGGTTTCGTCGGCCCTGTAGGCCTGACGATCGCGGGCCGTCATGAGAGGCATGGCTGTAGATGTGCAGCCTCCAGCAGGCGATTGCGGTTGTGGATCGGGTGTTTGGGGTGCTCAGGTATTGGCGACAAACTTTTAATGTAAATATATACTCGAGATCAGGGATTGCGATCGTGCAGTGACTGAGAGTGGGCTGGCAGGCTTATAAGTATAAGTCCCAATAAGCTTTGACGGGTGAATGTGGTCAGACGTGTCGAATCGAAAGGCAAAGGCCAGGAAAAAAGTCGTGGCGGTGCGACACAACCGGTTACGTCGCTCTACTCCACTGTAGCTCTTGGCTTTGGGGTTCACGTATGTGCCTGTGGCTTAGCTCTTCCACTGGAACCTGGCAGCTGATAGCGGGGCTGGGCGCTGTATCTGAGCCTCTGGAGCTGCCCTGCGACAGTGGGCATCAATCCATCCATGGATGCCACACCTAGGTAGGAGGAACCTAAGCTAAGGCCAAGGGAAGGTATCTCAACCTATCGCCATTGTCTCAACATCATGAACCATTTATGAGCCACGACGAAACGAGATCGACGACGTGACTCGGCGAATAGTCTACGCTACATCCTCCCCCAGTATCCGTGTATTTCCTTCTACACGTATCGACTGTCGATGATCCCTCTCCACATGTAGCGCCTCTATACTCGTCAGCATCAACATCATGGAGCGCACTGCTTCCGGCCCAAAGAGCCTCTTCCCACGAGGACCGAGCTTTACCCTCGACGACTTCTCTAACAAGGACTTCATCGTTCGTGACTTTGTCGACAGTCTAGCAGAGAGCTCCGTACCCTCGAATCGCCGGTCTGATACTGCGCAAACACCTTTCGACCCAAAGCCCCTGATTCGAACCTTTGAGAGTAGGACCAACAACACTCTGGCTTTTCGGCGCCGAGCCAATTATACTGACTCTAATTGTTAGATGCCCTCGATCAACTTGGCTCGCTTGGGGCCGAGCTCCAGGAGAAGGAGTCGGAGCTCATGTCGCATGTGCGCCGCGCAGAGGTCGCCCACGATGCAACACTCGAAACGCTAGGAGAGAAGCTCGACGAATCTATGCGGGCGTTTGAACAACTCGACCTCTCCCTTAATCAGGAACACTCCTATAAAAACGGAATCGGACTCAAGTCACACGCTGGCGGCAATGTTGCGCTTCAAATCGGCGAGAAGCTCGAAGATCTGGACAAGAAGCGACGACGTGCCAACGATGCCATATTCCTAATTCAGTGCTGGACAGAGGTTAGCGAAACGGGCAAGCTGTCACTATTACAAGATGTCCAGAGACAGGCCGGATCTGAGCACAAAGTGCGGTGCGCCATGATTGTTCGACAGCTCATGCGCATCAGCCAGCGACTAGATCCGACATCATGGGGCCAAACGAATGGCCAACGAAATGGAGGGGTTTCAAACGGCGTAGTGGGCAATATAAGACTCCATAACACGAGAGAAGTGTTGGAAAAGTTTTGCGAGACGCTCGAACAAGATCTTCTACAACAGTTCGAAAACAGCAACAAAAAGGGCAATTATAGCGACATGATGGAATGCGCAAAGGTTCTGTATGACTTCAACGGGGGTGCCAGCGTCATCGCGACCTTTGTCAACCAGCACGCCTTCTTCCTGGACCGTGATCAGCTGCTTGCCGACGAGGTTCAAGTGGATAGCGATACATGGGAACAGTTGGCAGATCCCGATTCAGAACCACCAACGGTAGAACCAAGCTTACAGAACCTGCTGGATGAGATCAAGATCGTCATGCAGGACGAGTCCAACCAGATCAAGCTCATATTCCCATACTACGAAACAGTGCTCATCAAGTTCATTCAACGAATATTTCAACAGTCAATCCAACAGAGGCTCGAGATGGTATTGGATGAAACTCTAAAGATTTCCTCACTGGCTTTCCTGAGGGCTTTGCACTCGTCGCGAACCTATCTTGGGTCGTTAGTGGAAGACCTCAAGTCCCACGGTCTAACAGAACACCCAGAGCCTTGTTCAGCTCAAATAGCACACACCCTCGACCAGCAGATGGAAGAGCTTTTTGTGCCATATATGATAGGCAACTCCTACATTGACAGGGAGAGGAAGAGCTTGGAGGAAATGTATAGCTCCCTGCTCTTCAAATACAGCATATATCATTCAAGACGGAAGAAGGCTCCTACTGGGTTCATGGCATCGCTTGCTCAGCAGGGCACGCAGCTCATTGCATCCGCGAAGGATGCCTACCTCGAGCGTCTTGACTCGTCAGAGCTTACAACCACGCAAAAGCGCATGATGTTGCGCGTTGCTGGTGTCCAAGATAAAGACAAGGACAACAAGAACGAGATCGAAGTCTCGGAGGAAGACGGTGCGTTGAGCGTTGCCAATGCGAAACGTATGCTCAAGTGGCTGGCTGAGAGTGTTCAACGTACACTTGAGCTTGGGTCCCAGACTGATACTCCCAAGGATGTGAATACTCTCCTTAACCTGCTCTTGACGAGCCTGGGTCGGGTTTACGTCGAGACAACCCTGGACGCTGCTCTCGACTTGATCTCTGTACAAGAAAACATGAAAACCGAGCCTGATCTATCATTCTTGCCAACAATACAACCTGCTGTCACAATCACAAGCCTCATGGATCGATTCATCACAGTCGTCCTCATCCGGCTTGCGGAATCAAATACAACAGTCAGGCGGAGTATGGAGGCACAGAAGAGGGTAGCCATTAGTAACATTGAAAAGAAGACAAACGATGTCATGAAGGGCACCATTGACGTTATTTCCAACTGGGTGACCAAGTCATTGGCTGGTCAAAAGAAGCAGGACTTTCGACCAAAGGAGGTCGAACTCGACTCGCTACAGACTCAAACGTGTCTCAACATCTGCACATTCTTGGCCCGCGCCCACCGACTCGCTCGCCAAGCTATCGATGGCCAGAACTCGGAGAAGTTCTTTACTGAACTAGCCTTGGTGCTCCTCAAGCTTCTTTTTGAGCATTTCAAGAAGTTCCAGGTCAACGCAACTGGTGGTCTCATGGTAACGCAGGATATTGCAAAATACGTATCCACGATGCGCGAGTGGCCTGTAACCAAGGAGGTTGGCTCTGCCGTTGAGATGCTTACTGAGATCGGCTCGCTCTTCATCGTCGGGCCCGAGGCACTGCGTGAAAAGACACGAACGCTGGCTGCATCGGGCGGGAGGGGGAAGTTGTCGAGGGCAGACTTCAGGGCCTTCGTACAGAGGCGTGATGACTCGGGAACAGTGGGCATTCAGGGCGTGTTGAGTGGCCTTTGAGGGGTGGTGTAAGAGGCGGATTGCGGGATACTCTGTGTTATAAGTAGCAGAGGGTTGTCTTTTGTAGCCATGGATGCATTTAATGAGATACCATGCTCTCAAATCCACGACTCAAAATCGAACTGTGTTTGAAGCGAACAGGGTGAAGTTGCTCACAGGTCCCGTCTCATGCCACCAACTCTACCCGTCTTCTCATCGATCTTCTCATCGAGAAAGTCGATGATTTCACAAGTATTCATCAACTTCATGAGCTCAGCGCGCTCCTTCTTTTCCAGAAGAGAAGTCTTGTCAGATCCCATGCCAGGTGCCGTCATCTCCATGACGTGGTGCTGAACCAGCTTGAACGGCACAGGAGCTTGCGCAACTTTGCACATAAATGTCTCCACGGCTTCCCATGGGCACGACGAGTAACCGGCAAAGATAGCCGGGTTGGCAAGCAGACCGCGGGCGGACATGAAGCCTGAGAGGTGAGTGTTGTTGGGGCGTGGCGTGTTCACGGCGGATGTGGTGTCGTTGAGAACGAGCTTGTCTGGTGAGGGAAGGGGGGCGTCGTTGTTGGTGGTGATGGTGGGTTGAAAAGGAAGAGTAGAGAGGTCAAAGACATCTCCAGAGAGGAGAATAGGTAGGATTTTTGAGTATTTCTCCGTGAGTATCTCAAGTGCTTCAGTCCGGATAGGGGTGGTTGATGGCGTTGATCTTGTCCGTGGGTGAATAGTGAGCCAATCGATCTGACGGTTTTGAGGATGTCCTATCACTGTGTCTATAAAGTCCATTGTTTGCCTTGAGAAGTAAGTATACTCTCATGTGCATAAAGAAAGATAGGAAGCATTACCTGAGATCATTGTGTATCCTGATCTTCACACTCACACTTCGACCTTTTGGGCTATCAATATCCTTCTCGAGGCCAACGCCCCATCCATCGCTTGCCAGACGCTGCCGAGTCTCGACCACCATGTCTCGGACCAGCTCACGATGATTCATCAGAGCAGCACCCAAAGTCTCGGCGCAGGCCCAAGACTGAGGACATCCGCAGTTGAGATCAACGCCTTGGGTGGAGGGCGCGACGAGAGCTGATGCGCGAGCAAGTTCCAAGGGGTCGTTTGCGCCGAACTGGACGATAGTTGGGGGTTGATTAGGTTGCGTAGAGACAGTTAGATCTGTTTATCGAGTTAATTTGAATTTTTTTGTCGGGAATGTTAGCTACTCACCACTGTGTCGAGCAAAGCTACTGCGGTTGAACTCCTTGGCAAGGATCATAGGGGACCAACAAAAATTAACTCCATACTTGTGAACTGTTTGTCGAAAGGCAAGCTAATATGTATGAGTAGCTATTCAGAGTATAAATTACACCATTAATACCTTTCCATATCGGACCATAGGCGCGAGAGCGTATAAAAAGCGATCCTGCTTCCTGGCGATATCAAAAATCTTGAGTGGACTATTCCGACATGTTAGTAGGGCATACCCTGGACATGTCAAAGTGGTGATGCGGCAATGTGAACTTACTGGGCAGACTCGCCCTTTTTGCCGAGGGACATGATGGGAAAGGGACCTCGAAAGGCTAATATCTTGATACAGTTTGCGATATGACTTATGGTCGAGTAGATTTGTACATAGTGCTTAGATCAGAGGAGAGGTTTTTTGTGCAAGTCTCGGGCACGTGATCAGGAGTAAACTACCAAAAGTAAGTAGGCCAATATGTTACATCTGTTCAAATCCATATATGTGAGCTACTTCTTTAGGATGTGGTCGCTAGAACATAGTGATTGCCCGCAGAATCATCCGACTCTGGTGCAAATATGCTATCAGCATCGCCTTCCACCTCCTGGACCTCCCACTCGCCCAGCAGCCTCTCTCTCTCCAGAATCACAACCTCTAGCCACTTCTTCTCGGCAGCCATACGTCTAGTCATCTCGGCTTCCTTCTCTTTGCACGAGTCGTCAAGTCGGTGCTTGGTACTATACATGAGCTCCTCTCGGTAGGTCTTGTTGTCCTCGAGTTTGGCTCTGAAGGCCATGAGTTGCTCGGTCTTCCACTTCTGCCACGCGTGATGTTTCTGGTCCATACCCTTTCTCAGAGAGAGCATCGCGGCCTCAATCTCTTGTTCGCCATCCTTCTTATCCTTCCAATATGCTTGAAGCCTTTCGTTGTAGGCTTCTTCGAGTATGTTCTCCTCAGCTGCTCGAACTTGGAAGTCTTTGTTCAATGCTTGTTCCTTCTCAGCCATCTTGGCAGATATGCGAGTTTCCAGGTCAGATCGTTCCATTTCTTGCTTCCTTACCAAGTCATTCTTCGCAGTTTCAGTATCAATGATCATGATCTCGGCCTCCTTTTCTTGGTCGACTTCCAATAGCACTTGTTGCAACTCATGTAACTGGTCGAGTAAGATCCGCAGCTCTTGATACTTAATCTCGATATCCCTTCTGCGTATACTCTCCTGCCGTACTCTTTCTTCGAGCTCACGCTGTCGGCGTTCTTCCTCTAATCTTTCCTGTTCTTGCCGTAGCAGCTCAGCCTTGAGAGCTTCCTCACGCTCGTACTCCTCAACCTGCAAGAGTGCTTGCCGTAATTCTTCAGCCTCTGCTAACTCATTGACCCGTCTCTCTTCTCGTCGAGCAGCAGCTCCATCTTTGACTGCTTGAAGATTCTCCATTGTGCAGGTGCAAGTTCGCCATCGACTGCTACAGACATAGCAGAACTGCGTTCCACATCTGCAAGTCATGTGTTGACAAGCTTCTCTGTGCTCAACCAAAGCATTGCAGTTAAAGCATCGCTTCCAGCCCTCATCTTCAGCCAACTGGTTGGTGAGGTTCATATCAGCATCCTGGGGACACTCCTCTCCTGCATGAGCAGGTCCGCGACACAATGTACATGTTAGATGAGATCTATCACAGAGACCTTGCCGCCGGCCAGGGTCGATACGCTTGGGCTTGATCCAAAGGCTGCAGTTTGGGTCACTGCAGTAAACTCGATCGCTGATGGGGAGCTCCCATTCTTTCGATCGATCCTCAACAGTCTTTTTGAGGTTTGAAGGAATGAATCGTAAAATGGTCTTGAACGAGATTTCGTTCAGGCAGCATTTCGGTGGCCACTGTTGCTCGTTCTGGCATGCTGTAGAAACAAGGCGAACAAAACAATCATGACAATAGCTATGGCAAGGCACTTTGACAACATCCTTAGGATGGAAGTCGTCTAGACAAGATACACATTCGCTAAATTTGTTAGTGAGTTAGAGTAGCATATGATATTGAAACTTACACTAGTTCAACAGAACTGGACTTTGTTAAAAGGCCAAGGACTTCTCTGTTGCGCTCGACGTCTGCGGCTTCTTCTCGCAACACAGCAAGGGCTGCACCTGTGGCGCTACTTTCGCCTTTCTCATTGCTGCGCTGAAAGAAACGACGAAGCGCGAAGATACGCCTTTTGTTGGCTTTTGCATCGGTATTGGTGACAATGCTGGGGCCAAAAGTAGTCATGAGTATCTTGGGCCGGATCTTGGGCGGAGTTTGAGCAATGCTTTCCTTTTCTTCGACATGAATCTCGGTAGGTATGATGACAGGTAGATAAGGTTCTTTGCTTTTCCCCTTGTCATTCTCCTCAAGCTTTCTTTGCTGTTCGAGCTCTTCCTTCTGGCGATCTTCTTCGAAAGTTCTTGTCTTGACATTTTCGAGTGACGAGTGAAGTATGTTGAGTAGTACCTGAGATGTAATATTGGGAGCTTTTCTCAAGGCTCCAGGCGGGTCGTATTTATGCCAGTCAAGATCAACAATATCAAGACTGGGTAAGTTGTTGACCGACCAAGAAACTCTTGGTTCTCGTTCCTTCCACGCTAATTCCAGTTTTTCAAGAGTTCCGAGAGGATTATCATAAAAATCAATATAATCTTCAGGCCCAAAAGTGCCAGGCATGAGGGGTTGATCACGGCTCAAGCCAGCCATATTTACGGCTATTGTCGACATGAAAGACTGTGATCCAACACAAGGGATAGCGCCTTTACTTCTGCAGAGGAATCCAATATTCCAATAAATAAAGTTGATATTGTGTCTCGCAAAACACCAAAGTGAGGATATGATTGACTGGCTGAAGGTGTAGACGGTGTTGATCATGCGACGGAAAGCTACTTCGTAGTATATAACAGGATGGATGGAGAGTTGGGAGTTGATTAGCGTCAAATCCAAGAGGATTGGTAGTGGCCCGATGTAAGTAAGTTGATCGATCACTCATCTGTCGGTTGGGGCTCTATGTAGAAGAAAGTGCCACAGGAGCAGGCCAAGGGTCTTTAGTGTTTGAAAGTACTCTCCAACATATGTTATGGTCGAGCTGTCACCTCATTGATTCAACTAGGCTGTCTAGGCATCTCCCAACAGGCAGAGTCAGCCCTGGACGAAGTCCTAAAGGAAGATATCATGCCCTGGAATGCCTAGAGATGGAGCAAGGTACTCGTGAGAGTGCAGCCACACCAATGAAAGGTTCCATTTCGTGGCACGCTCACATTAGTCTGTCCATATCTGGACTATCTGGGCTGCTCCCGCAGTAAGCGGGCGAGGTGGCACAAGCTGCTGAGGGGCCATTAGGAACGCGGCCGAGTCTCAGCTCATGGTTCTAGCGCGTCTCGGGAGAGGGTGCGCGTGGTCTGAAAGGGGATCATCGTATTCTGAAAGAGGCGATGCAGGCACTAAACACAGTAGGGGTTTGGTGAAGCCGAGGTTTGCAAGTATTGATGGTTTACAGAGTATTAAAGGTTGAAGTTGAAGATGGTTTGTATGGGTGGAGTTTGGTAACGAAGGCTGGACAATTGGCCTAAGTTACGGTGGGTGCAGCACTGGGCAGTGTTGTAAGCGGAAGCACCTTCTCTCAGTTCAGCCCGGGGCATGCTACAGGTAGTATGTAGACTCTGGGGAAGGCGACAGCCTCTGTTTACCTCTACTATCTAGCAGGGTAGAGAAATAGAAGGGGGCAATAAGTGTTTTATATATATGAGATTCTCATTGGCGGCTATAGAGAGAATATCGTTGGTGTTGTACAAGCATTTGGCCGACGTGTCTCCACAATATTCTCTTTATTTCCCCAGTCTATCTCTATCTTGAACTTCGATGATTACATCAACACTTTACTTGTTCAACCTCGGTCAATTATCTCGTCCACCAAATTCACTTCAATATGGCCCGTCTCTCAGGACTCCAGAAGGAGGTATTGGCACTCTACAGGAACTGCCTTAGGGAGAGTCGAAAGAAGCCACAGGTACGAGCTAACGACATTATGTTAGGTTCTTTATAATTGACTCTGAGATATAGGCTACCCGTCCACATTTTGAGAGCTTTGCCAGGTGAGTTGCCAACAACAAAACGACTTTTTCGTAATTGGCGTTCTAATATCCACCATAGAAATGAGTTTCATCGAAACTTGGCCATAGATAAGCGTGACTTTGCTGCTATTGAGTTCCTCCTAAGAAAAGGACGACGTCAACTTGAGTCCTATGGATCACCCGGCATCAAAGACATCAAATAAACAATAAACCCGCCCCTTCCTCCTCTCCTATGATTGACCATGGCTTCAGCCAAAATCCAAAATGCGGCAGGAGATGCACACAATTACCGTCCTGTATAGTCCTTCCAAACTTTCGACCGGGCCCCTGGGCTCGGGCTCTTTTACGACATACAATTGCTTCTGGCTCAAGCTCTCTCTTGCATCACCAATACATTGCTACTATTTGCTCTATGATTTCCACATAACCAAACCCTTTACTTCTTCCCTTGGCCCTGAGAAACATTGGGAAACTACATAACTTGCATCTTGCAAAATGGCTACAGCAGCATCTAACCTCGGTCTTCATCATGCTCCACCACCTGTGCCCAACGCGCGCGCGGCTCATTCTATCAGTGACAGCTCGAGGCCTCGTGGGCGTGTAGTGTTTACCTCAAGACGTCCCTCCCACGTGAGACAACAAAAGAAAAGCATATCTCGCCACGGCTGTCGTTCAGTCTCATCACCAAACTATGCAGCATCACAAACAATCGCTGAAGGGCTCACGCCCTTGGATGCTGGCACAGGAACTCGACACCAATCGCACTCTAACCATGATACACAACCTGAGGAAGATGCATATTCAGTCTCCGAATGCCTCTCGGAAGCCGACTTGGTGATCCTAAAAGACGCCCGCAGGACTGTCAGTTCATTGCATACTTCCGAGGTCGACCTTTTGACACCGCCGAGAAATCTATCATGCTCAACACTCACTGGAAATACCCCAGGTTGTAGTATATTAGAGGCACATACACAAGGCTCCCTGTTGGGGGTCTTGACCCCAGAGGCGTTTGGTATCATCCCCGCGAACCCAAAAGCTGTTGACGTGAACAACGGACTCATCAACGCTATCTCGAGAAACATTGCGCAACAACTTCATATTTTAACAATAAAAGACGAAGGAGCTCAAATGCATGAAGATCCGGAGCAGTTGACCCCCGAACAGTCAGGCAGTCTCGGTAATGAGTCTAGAACCCCGAGTCAAAGAGAAGCATTGAACCGTTTCACTAGAGAGCTTCATCAATACGCTGAACAATCAGGTGCCAAAGGCAGGCTGCCAATATTCACTCCAACACCGCCCGGTTCTGGCGTAAGCCTTCATACCATAAACGCACTTCTTCCCTTCCGTTCCGAATTCAAAGCAGCCGGCCTTGCTGTTACGTCAAGAGACCAAGCAAAATCGTCTTCACGCCCTGCCCCTTCAGGCAAACCCCGAGGCATGACCAATCAAGCCTCGAAATCTCGTCTTAAACAACCACATCTCACTCAAGTGGATAGTAATGCAGGGTGTCCGAGTTCAAGTACAGAGATCCCCTTTCCTGCTGTCAAAGACATGGATGAGTGGAGATACGCGATGGTCGATCGGCATGGTTCTAGACGGCGTACAGTGACAACTGTACATCAGGAGTCTCAGACGTGCTGCCCCCCTTGCCGACCTGGGGATCTGTGTTTATGGAGCGACTGGAACTGCCTTCAGCCAGTACAGAAAACAAAGCCCCTGTACCCAGAGTCTTCCAATAGAGAGCCATTGACTGGTCCTACAGCCAGAATACCCAAAACTCAGATGCATACATTTCCTGAATGGCCTGATATATCATCATCGAAGAAGGGGAAGTCACGTCAGCATGACAATCACAACAAACGAGCTGTGAGTAATACCCCTCGAGCTTCTCGCAGTAGTAAAAAGAAGAAGAAGCAGAAACCAGCGTTCTTTTCTGGGCCAGAGACACCTACTGCTTGCTCGAGCCTATCAATGGAATCAAACACACAGCTTGAACCCAGGCATTCCTTAGATGATCACCGCTATCATACCAGAACCCGTTCTCACAAACGCAAGCATCGTCTAGCAGAGCCTCACCAAGATCAGAGCCCGTGCAGTAGACCGGTCCAATCAATGAAGAATCTCAAGCAGCCACAGTTGACACAGCCCTGCCTGAAACGCTCCCATAGCTTAAGTGCCGATATACTTGTTCATCAGTGGCCAATTTCGACAAAGAGATCTGAGAAACCCTTGCCAGAAATACCTCAACCTGGATCATCGTCAACATCTACAGAACAAAGTTGCAGGCTGTCCACTGGGGCTGAAACTCTACTACCAACGCCAAACAAAGTATCGGTTAACAAGGGGAAAGGAAAAGAATTGGCAGAGAGAGAAACTAAGCACCCCGATTTCGCTATTCCACCAAATCATGTTACTGTTTGTTCACGAGGCTTCTCGGGCCAAAGACTTGGCCAGCCAAATGTACCAAAAAGAACATCGTCAATTCAGAGCCTCCGAACCACACACCGGGATCACGACCATAGTGCTATTATGGATCGTGATGTACTAAGAGGCCTGCATATTGCTGCTTCAGCAGCTTGCAATGAACAGATTGATACGTTCATCCATGAGCAGACCGGTTTGCATATTCGGCGTTTTCTAGCCGACCTCATGCCATTGGAAAGTTTGGGGGAAAAGCCAGCTCGGGAAACAAAGGAAAAAAGGGCACGAAGAAGACGAGCAGAGATCAGAGAGGTAAAAAGGCGAGTAAGAAGGTCTCGACAGATCAGAGAGCGGGGTGCATTCTAATCTCGGGTGAGGTCACAATACAGGATAATGTATCATTAGCCAGTGTTTTATACGCATGGTTACACCAAGGACGTTTTTGGGAACATAAACGGACAGGACGGTAAAAGTTTTCTAGAGTTTGTATAGATCATAGAGAAGTTTTCGATGCAACCATACCTAACAACAAATTCGCGGTTCAATGAGTAGTCGGCTTGTTTTGTCTTGTATCAAAAGGTGGCTGCAGGGGGTTGATGTATGACACCTTTCCCCGCTAATTCTTACACGGCTTCTAGATCTGATCGTGCTGCTGATGGCAATCGAAACTGCTTATTTATTTGTCGCCATTGTGGTTGACTCAACTTGTTCTGTAGGAATTCTAACTTTAGCAAGAGATTATGGATCCTTCGAGGCTGTCCCGTGACGATATTCAGGCCTTGAGAGCCAATTTTACCTCAAACGAGAATCATATCAAGGAGCACTTCTTGCGATGCTGGAAACGTCAGACATGCAAAGGTTGTCTCGCAACTTCGCAATGCAGCTGGTGTCCCTTCGTACGCATTTTATCTCTCCAATCAAAGGCTCAAGGAGTCCGTTTACTTATTGGATTGATTAGACATGGTCGTGCGTGCCCAACACTCAGAAGATTCCATTGCTTGCGCCAGCATACGACGAGAACGTCTGTCCGCACTGGGCTGAACGATGGGAACTGAGGACACGGCCTCTAGGGTGTCAAGTGTCGTCGATAACTAGTCTCACGGCAATCGTCACTATTATCTCAACTCTCGTCTTTGTTCTCATCACGGTCCTGCTTGCAATGACCATACGCTGGTTATGGCGAAATCACAAGAAAAATCCTCGATGGTGGCGATTACAAAACCACGGCTGGACAGGCACATGGAGACGATATGGAGAGCGCGAGCCCTTGCTACCCGAAAGTGAAGGACCCTAGGACAAGACCTCTACGAAGGGCGACTACGAAGTTCTAGTCATCACGGTTCAATGCTGCTGAGCGATTCATTTGGCTGACACTCGATATCCTTTAACCGGAGCTGACGGGAGGGATAATGGCCACTTCGTCTGCTTCCTGGATCACCGTGTCTTTAGCACCCTCCTCACTGGGCGAGTCTACATAATCAAGGTTGACGGTGACAAGGCAAGAGTCGAGAATCTTAGCCTTGATGCCAGGGTATCTAGACTCGAGCTCGACAAAGAGCTTGCTGAGCTGCATAGCGGCAGGCAAGGCCTCGTAGTCTTTGCCTGTGAAGGAACTGGCACTGGCAAAGTATAAGACATTGAAGTGACCGGCTGGAGGTTTGGGAGCAGAGGACATTGTGGGGGTGTTGCGCCTAGAAGGATCTTTTTGAATGTTAGCCAGCTGTCCATACAACAGAGGTCGAGAGCAAATTGAAGAGTGAGGTTTTGGGTCAGAGATCTTGGTGATAAAAAGGTACATCAATGGTATTCAGGTAATACATGCTAAAAAGCATCATTCCCAAGAGTGTGTGTGAATAAGAAATAAGTGTTGACTTACCAATAGAGTTGTGAGAGCTTTGAGGTTCTTGTAGAGAATGTTGACTGTGGAAGAGAGAAGATTTGTTTTTATAGCCCCGCCCATTTTGAGGTCAAAATTATTGCACGTGACCTGTGAATCACGATGCGAAGCGAGGTTAGGTAGTTATGGAGAACAACTTGTCAGAAAAAAGAGGGCATAGTTCTCCTGTTGCTAGGTTAACATCGAAACCACGGTCGTTGAATTATCGTAACACGTGTTGATTGTAAAATCCCCAGTGTCCTTTTCCCTGCTTGAGCTTCGAACGAGTTGGAGACGTATGAGACGGAGAATGCCCTGCGCGCGCAAGAGAGGGAGAGAAACAAGAAATGAATTTCACTTTTCGTCGGATTCCAATGCTGCAGAAGAACTGTTCTGGGATTTTTCGTTATGCCAGATCCGTCCGTGTGACTCCTCTAACAAATGAAACTGGAGCGCCAGCAGGGTGTTGTGCAGCTCCAGGCCAATGTCCCAATTCAAGGCGCGCACGCCTTAGCTTGCATAGACCATCCGTCGTTGACCGTCTTCCAAGAACCCCATGCTCCCCAGAATACACACTTATCGTAGTCGTCGGGCCTCACGCTCGGACTCGAGGAGGCAAAGGATGTCGTCCTCACGGACTGTGCTTATTGTCAGCATTTCGTACTCTTTTTCGTCTTCCTACTCTGTACCCTCTTCTAGGTATTGAAGAGGGAATTTCGAGAATTTATCGTACCTGGGCCCTTGACGTTTCGGATGATCGATCGGGTCTGGTCGTCCATGAACTCGACGCGGACCTGGGTGACACCACCACGAGAACCTATCCATCATCAAGTCAGAAATTTGTTCATTCCTTCGTTTCTACAGCGAGCGAGCGAATATTGTGTTGCTTGGATATTGCTTCCTCGGTATCAGATTTCGTGGGGAAAGAGGAGGAACGCACCGGTTCGGCCGAGCACTCGGGTGACCTTGACGAGCTTGACGGGCTGCTTGGAGGAGTCCATTATTGCGACCTGAAGGATGGTAAGCTGGAGGAAATGCGCGTTTGAATCGGGAACGTCCGTACTGTAGGGAAATTGGTGGATTGGGCGGTGGTCGCGGACGTGATCTGAAGATTGACGCTTGATTGGGACAACTTTTTTGGTGAGACTGTCAGGGTTTTCGTGTGCCAAAGCCCTTACCCCCACCAGCAGCCGAAAGGTTGCAAGTGGTTGGTGGGTGGGTGGCGGATTAACATGGGAGCCGAGGTTTTGAGCCACGTGGCGCTATGTGTGGCGTTATAAGCCATACCATCATGTCTCAGCAAGGAACTCGGAGTCAGGAGATGCATTTCTTTGGAGGCCTATATTTCAGATTGATAGTTTGTAAACTATGATATAAAACCAGCAATTACAAGACTTAAGTACTAGAGCAAGAGGGATCTGATCTCGGGTTTATGTATACCAAATGATTTGGAAGAGTTGCTCAAGTCCTAAATGGGTGTCTTTAGTCTATACCTCCCTCTGCTCACCCCCAGACCTACCTAGGTACTAATGTACATACACAGTACAAGCAAGAGGACTCGATTGACGAAAGTCAAGAACTACAACCAATTTCCGATATGACGAACTGCATATTTCCAGAGTAACTTGGTTTGTTTGCTAGGGTATCTGACCAACACATCATTATTCATAAATCCTCCATCCTCTCTTCCAGGTCTTTGACCCATTCCTCCATAACTTGCTTATTCTTCTCAACAGAATCATTTCCTTCCTTTATGGCCGTTTCAATCTTGGCCAGGCCCTCGTTCCACTGCTTTAGCTCTGCAGCCATCTCTGCCTGCTGCTTCTCAATGCGAGCCAATGTGTCGCTGGCAGTTGCAGCATCCGCATGAATTGCCCTGAGGGATCGTAATCTGCCCAGAAGGGGTGGGAGTATAGGAGTCAGGTTCTCGATTGTAGGGAGAATTCCGTAAAGAGCGTTGATTTTAGCTTCCTGCTCAGACTCTTCAGGTTGGGCTGCAGAGCCGTTCCGGCCAAGCTCTTCTCTCAGAGATTTGGCTTTCTCCCGGGAGTCGTTAAGTTTGTCTTGTTCTTGAGCCAGTGTGCGGACTCGTCGACTGATCGCATCTAAATTTGCAGTGGAAGCCTCGGACAAAGTGGAGATTTGCTTGTTCATGGAGTCCAGAGTTGGTAGGATTGCGCGAGGGAGGCCATCAGCACCAGCCTCTGGCAGCAGTGAAGCGTTGATACCCAAGCCCTTCTCCAACATCAACAGTCGACGGTCAAAGTCAGTCGCCTTAGCCAGAGCATGGCTTTGTTCGTATGTTGGCGCATATGTCACAGTGTAGGTCGCATCATCCCCTGATGGTGCCTCGGGTTTCTCTTCTGGGCTTGAAGGAGTGGCTATCTTTGGAATCCGAACTGATGTTGGGTGGCCTGTAGGTTTTGATATCTCGTCAAGGACTTGGCTAAGAGAGATCAATCGATCGTCGCTGGCGACTTCATCGTCGTCTTCCTGTTTCTGTGATTCGGTCTTTCGCTTCAAATATTCGGTCTTTGCCTCTTCCACCTCGCGCTTTAAGCGCGCAATTCGTCTTTCCAAGCTCTCGTCGTCATCGTCATCTGAAAGGTCGCCAAGCTCTAGAGTGCCGTCCTGCTGTATACGTTGTCTTCGGCTGGAGGCTTTGTACGACTTGCGTTTGCCATCAACTCGGTCTGAAAAGTCCACTCCATTCGCGTCAACATTTGAAGGGAGAAATCGAGAGCGAGCTTCATCGATTCGTAAACGGGATCTGGAGATGCCAGGTTTTTCGTCCTCAACATCGTAGAATTCATCGTCTGAGTGGGTTGGGGCAGCGGTCGTCTGCAGGTTATGTGAGTAAAGGCCTGATACGTTCGAGACATGGAAGGCTTACGGGAACCGTAGAGTTATCGTCTGTGAGCTCCGGGGTTTCATAGATATCTGGAGCGGAATCCTAGAAGATTAGCATGTCTGAAGGAGTCCGTTGTGTAGTTATCAACTTACCAGGTCTGGAAGCGCTGCGTACTTCCTATTGAGTGCCATTTCCGCTATTACGATACAGTTGCACAATGGCCGATCAATGCGTCCGTTGAGCTTATCCGCAGCTCGAAACTTTACTGTGACGTTTGAATCTTAAGAGTGTGCAGTCTGATACCGACAACAAACAATTACCCAGTAGGGAGTCGTGGGGCTTTAAAGCACTGACCATCAAACCTCCAGGTCTTATTGTCCCTGATTAGCGCTAACCTGTCCAGCAATAGGCCACATTGCGGGGGTCTAACAAATTGGCAAGCGCGTTTGTCTAACGCGTACCGTCACTGCCCTGGCTGCTATCGGGAATTTGTAGTGAACCTGCGCCTGTGAGAGAAGGAACAAACAACGTGCATGAGTGCTTTGTTCAAGTCATCACATCATTACCTGGGTCAAATTCTTTTGCTTTACTTCTAGGTAATCTACCCATTTTGCTACCAAAGTTGAGATGCTCTAGTTTTCGAGTCTCTTAAATTTCTTCTGCGGGTTCCTATCTCCAACACTCTAAAACCACATCTCAGATAAACCCCTTCTTCTTCTCTCGCCCGGTCAATCTGAGAGTAACATTCCAATGAACAGAGTTTGTGGAATAAACCGGAACTCAAGGCCACCGCCGCTACTAGGCAAGGTCGGGGGCGTACAAAAGCGAAAGTTGGAACCACAACTTGAAGATGTCAACGCTCTGCCAATGTCCTCCGAAGATGAGGACGAAGCTGACAATGGCATGCCGTCCATCACGAACTTGAGGTTAAGACCAGGTCGCTCCAAGAACCATACACCTCTGGAGCCGTCTGATGATTCTGAGCCAGAAAAGCCAGGCCGGGGCGACATAACGCGAGTAAATTTCTCCAAACCGAGCACTGACAAGGCTCGGAAGATTTCTACACGGAATGTAAATCAGAAGGAATACAAGAAGTCACTGGTTGAAGACACCGATCATAACTCGTCCTCGAGTGCCAAACGACGGAAACTGGGTGACAAATCGGGGAGCGGCTCAACATATCAATTCGAAACCCCAGAAGGATTTGCCAAGAACCACAAAGCCAAAAGCAAATACGGTGGCAAGTCTGGAGCATCACAGGCTTCCCGAGGGTCGCAAACGTCCGGTAGTTCACAAAAGTCACAAACTGGAAAAGGTTTATTGAGTTGGCAACCATCCCGCGTAGGGAAGACAAAGGAGCCGGAACGCGAGGCTGTATTCAATGAGGTCGAAAAACACGACTTCTCTGATAGCTCTCAGACAACCGATAGACCGACTTTCAAGCCTACCTTACGGGAAACCTTCAGTCCAACCAAGCCCCGCAGCAAGTTGAAGAGTGTACCTCGGGATGACTATGGAACTCCCGAGAAAAAGACAAAGAAAGGCATTGTATTGCCGAAACGTGAACCATCTTCTCCCAGCGACGACGCGAAAAGACGTACTCCGAGTCTTTCGCAAGACAATGATCCTAGTAAGAAACCCTCGTCGTCTCAAAATCGGGGAAGCATCTGGGATAAAAGAGAGATGGAAAAACGCAAGGCAAAAAAGGCGAGGGAGGCGAAGGAGCAGTCTTCCCAGGACAAGCGTGCGAAGTTTATCATGCCTATTGGCATCGATACTGATCTGGGTACTGAGCAAGCCGGTAGCGTTTCATCGCCCATTTTATCAGACCTAGATCTACTCAGCGATGCAGAATCCAACAACGAGATGCCTCTTGAAAACGAGGAGAACTTGGAGGACGGCATGGCACAATGTCCTTGGTGCGGTGAACAAGTTTTAGAGCAGGCTCTCAAAGACTATTCCAAGGGCAAGAGATTGAACGTGCAAATGCAGACCAGGTTCTGTGCAAAGCACAAGAAAGAAACGGCTATGGAGACATGGCGTGAAAGAGGCTATCCGCATATCGATTGGGATCGTCTTGAGGAACGGCTGGATGATCATCGAAACTACTTAACCAGAATCGTTGATGGAAAACAGTCACATTTTCGCGACATCCTGGCGGAAAAGGTTGAGACTGGTCAGGGCAGATCACTCAAGAAGGAGGGGAATCTGAATCCGGGATACTACGGCCCACGAGGCTGCAAGCTTATGTGCGATTACCTTGTAGAGGAATTTGGGGAATCCTTGAAGGAGAAAGCCACAAAAGACCGTGTCATTTCTGGGCGTGGTTCGGCGGCTTTTATCCAGTCGGTCCTGGTTGCGGAGCTTGCTGTACAACTGATCATGGAGGATATGGATGTGTCTGGTGCCGAGGCACGAGAGATTATGGAGGAGAGCAAGACACTTGGGGAGTTGATACACGAGGAGGTATGACAGAGGTCCGGATGTACAACCGACTTGATTGAGTACATTCGAGATCAACATGAAAGTGACTTTCCCGATATCCGCAGGACATGACGCCGCCTACATGCTTACATACTTCAAGGTTGAATGCTTTAAACGATAGATGACATGAAAAAGAAATCGGGATTTTGTTATATAGGAGGCCAATGTGGCCGTCTAGGTCTAATCGCAGCTCTCCGAGCTGGTCACCATATGGTACATGTAGATTTAAGTCAACTCTACCTGGGCTTAAGCCAGATCACCGTCCCTTGTCTCTCTCTATCTACGCCTTTTTCTATTGCTCTTTCTTTGTCTTTAGGGAAACGTCGGCTGTTGTTTGCATAAAGAACTGGCGTTCAATAAGCTTGAGAATCTCATCTAGAAGTCTGTATAAAAGTTAGTCGGATGCATCTTCGAGTGATGAATTAGTTGAGCTTACATAACAGGAGCACTGATGATAACAACTGCCTTCCACTCCAATATGTTCAAAGGAACGATGGAGAACAGACCTTGCAGGAAAGGAATGTAAAGGAGGGCAAAGTGCAGGGCCATGGACAGAGCGATGGCATAAACAAGCATCATGTTCTTCCAGAGAGGCAGGGTGAGGAGAGATTCGCTGGACGACAGGGCGTTGACAGCATTGAACATCTCGATAACAACCAGAATGGACAGGGAGACAGTCGAACCCGCCTTAGCCATGTCGTTGGAGAACATGGAACAGCCAATCTCAGGGAAGTCGGTAGAGCAGTGGTGGAAGCGAGTAAGCTGGCGGAACGAGATCTGGGGACCCTCAGGGTTGTACATGAACCACCAAGCATAACCGGCAACAGTAGCAAGGCCAACGTAGGTACCAATAACGAGGTAACGGAAGAAGAGCCATCCACCAATGAGCGGCTCGTCTCGCTTGCGAGGGCGGCGCTTCATAATGTCATGGTCAGGGGGGTTGAAAGACAGAGCAGTGGCCGGCAGACCGTCAGTGACTAGGTTAACCCACAGAAGCTGAACAGGAACCAGAGCCTCGGGCATGCCAAGAGCTGCAGTGAGGAAAATGGAAACGACCTCGCCAATGTTGGAAGAGATCAGGTAACGGATGAATTGCTGGGTGTTGTTGTAGATAGAGCGTCCTTCCTCGATTGCGACTTCAATAGTGGCAAAGTTGCTGTCAGCAAGAACCATATCGGCAGCCAGCTTAGATACGTCGGTTCCAGAACCCATAGCAACACCGATATCAGCCTTCTTCAGAGCAGGGGCATCGTTGACACCGTCACCGGTCATGGCAACAACCTCGTTGAGGGATTGAAGGAGATCAACCAGTCGGGACTTGTGGCTAGGCTCAACACGGGAGAACAGAGATGCACGCTTAGCTGCCTCGAGCTGCTCGCTAGGAGACAGTTGATCAAACTCGCGACCAGTATAGCTCTTTCCGGTAAGATCTTCATGTTGACCAAAGACGCCAATTTGTCGGCAGATACTCTCAGCAGTGTTGCGGTTGTCTCCGGTGATAACGATAACACGAATACCAGCATCCTTGCATTTCTGAACAGCGCGGGGCACCTCCTCTCGAGGAGGGTCAAGCATGCAAACCAGACCAAGGAAGGTCATGTCCTGTTCAAGCTGGGCATATTGTTCGGTAGAAGTAGCGGAGTGAAGAAGAGGGTTCCGGGCCACGTTGTCAATGCTCGCGAGGGCAATAACTCGAAGACCGTTGTTGCCATATCGTACAATCTCGCTCAAGAGACGGTCTGTAATGTTCTTAGTAAGAGGAACCTTCTTGCCGTTGGAGCCGAGGAGGGTCTGTGTGCAGCGATCAATAACGGACTCGGGGGCACCCTTGACCAGGAGCTTCTTATCATTGGCGTTTCCAACCAGGACAGACATGCTCTTACGATCACGAGAGAATTCGTACGTAGCGAGGCGGGGGAGCTCCTTCTGGTAAGTAGCGCTGGCATAATGAACACAGTCTTCTGGGCGGGTTTCAGTGGGAGCGCAGGGTCCAATCTTCTCGACCAAAACTCGAAGGGCGCCCTCGGTAGGTTCGCCAATGCTGGAGAAGGAAGCAGATTTAGAATCGTAGGCAAGCTGGGCGTCGTTACAGATGGCGGCAACCTGGGTCATTTGACGAATAGTAGCAGAAGTGTTGTGGAGATCCTGGACAACGACACCGCTCGCCTTGATAGCTCCTCGGGGGGCGAAGGTAGTCCCCTCGACATCAAACTCGTAGAGATCGCTACCGTCCTCGTTGAAATGCACAACCTTGCTCACGCTCATCTGGTTGGTGGTCAGGGTACCGGTCTTGTCAGAGCAGATCACACTGCAGCTTCCCAGGGTTTCGACAGAAGGAAGGCTTCGGACGACGGCGTTCTTAGCAGCCATCTTTCTCGTTCCAAGAGCCAGGCAGGTGGTGATAACAACGGCAAGACCCTCAGGGATAGCGGCAACACCAAGAGAGACGGCAATCTTGAGGTAATAGATAGCGCCCTTGGTCCAGCTGCCATGGCTGGGATCGTTGAAGTTGGGGATGTTGATAAGCCAGACCAAAATGCAAATGACAGTAATGACCTTGGCCAAGCTGTCACCAAAATCGTTAAGCTTCTGCTTCAGGGGGGTGGGCTCCGAGATCTGAGCAGTGATGCTCTCATGGATATCTCCAATAGCAGTGCTGGCGCCAGTAAGAACGACGACAGCTCGGGCGCGACCAGTAACAACAGTTGTTCCAGAGAACAACATGTTGGTCTGGTCCTGCAGGACTGCCTTATCATCGTCAACAACCTCAGAAGCGCGCTTTCCGACACTCTCACTCTCTCCGGTAAGAATTGCCTGGTCGACAGAGAAGCTGTTGCTTTCGATAGAGACGACTCGGCAGTCGGCAGGAATACGATCGCCAATGGAGACAGTAACGATATCGCCAGGAACCAGCTCCTCGGCCTTGACTCGTGAAACATGACCACCATTTCGAACCACGTTGGCCTCGTTGGCCGAGTATTCTTGCAAGGCGGCAATGGCCTTTTCAGCGCTGCTCTCTTGGGAGACTCCGACGACACCGTTGAGAATGAGGATAGTAAGAATCTGTGAGATTCAGGTCAGTGACTTGCTAGGAGTAAAACATGCGGGATCTAAAAAGCAAGTTACGTACGACAACAGGGTCGACAAAGGCACTCCAACCTTCTTCCTCGTCAAAGAGGGCCAGGATGAAGGAGACAGCGGCGGAACCGAGAAGGATAATAACGAGCTGATCCTTGAATTGCTCAAGGATAAGCTCCCAAAGGGGGGTGGGAGGCTCCTCGGGAATGGCTACAAAAGATTAGAGAACAGTTCAAAGTGGTGGCGGGGCTACCACAGGGAGCTGACGTACAGTTGCGCCCATGTTTGTTGCGTAATTCAGTGACCTGCGTGTCACTCAGACCAGCGGTCTCATTAACGCTGAAGTTGGCGAGGACATCGCCAACTGGCTTCGCGAAAGCGCTCTCCATGGTGAGGGCAATGCGCAATGCAGGCGCTCGAGACGAGGCTGAAGTAAGTTCGTATGCGGTAGTCGAGTAGGTTCGCGGCTAAAGGGGAGAAATAATCCAAGTCACCTTGGAAGGGAGAGAGTATGGATTACGAATAAGTCAGAAAGAAAACGACGAAGGAACCTAAGTGGCCAGGAAAAGAGAATGTAAGAGAAAGATAGAAGACACGGAGGCAATAAGTTAATCACCGGCTTCCTGTCCTGTCATAGTAGTAGTAGTAATTGGCAGATTTGTCAAGACAGGAACCTAAGGCACGGCGATCGAAAGGGCCCACGCACGTGGCAACCTTCAACCTTCATGGAACCTACCATCGCGGGAGGGGGCGGTTTTTTGACACCCTTAGGTGACAAAATAAGGCTGTTGCTGTAATGTCGAGGTCATTAACATTATGTCTAATTTTAGTACGACATGTTAGGGGTCAGAACAGCCAAATGACAGGCTTATTTTGTCAAGTACACATGTCAAAAAACCCCCCCCTCCCGCGATAGGTAGGTTGTATGGACAGGGCAGTACAACTACGGGGTCTAGGGGGTCTACGGCGCACTTTAGGGGGTTACTAGGCTGAATTTACAGTTGAAAGCCTGCTACAAACGAACAATCTCTGAATCGTGAAACCATTAACTTGTCCGCTTTCGTCCTTGACCCGATTTCTTAGCTTGACGGTACGTACCGCGTCAAAAGTTCAACGTGTTCGTTTCCATCTCGGGCTGTCGGCATGTCTCTCCTGTCTTGTAGCGCTACAGTAGCGCATCCCCACAATCCGGGCAGGCAGCCAGTACGTTAGAGCCCACTGTCAAAAAAGGGAAAACCCTCCATGAGACCCAGGCACCAGTCCCCTGAAAGCCGATTTGAGACTGGTTAGGGCGTGCGTCTCTGAGATAAGTAAGCCATTGGTGAAGATAAAGCACCTATCAGTTGAACAAAACAGACTTTTACTATGTTGAAGACTGTTGAAGGTCAATGCACATATACTCCGATATTAATATGAGTTCTTGATTCTAAAGACCTAATCTTCTACAAAACTAAGCTCTCATGGATAAGTACCTATGATGAAAGATCTCTTCTTCCCCTGCCCCAACTCGCTTACCATCTTGAGCCTAGCTTCCACATGCACCGCCACGATGCCGAGCCAACTGGTTTACATCTTACATCAAGACAGGATGCAAGTTAGCTCTTTGACTGTGCCGAGCATATATGCCAAGTTGGTGATTGCCGAACAAACCGTTCTCGCCAATTGAAGACAAAAATGACGATTCGTAAGTGAGTAGGCCGGTGGAGACTGGTCATAATCTACCCCACGAAGAGATGCGATACTCGTAAGCTTCTTCGACAAGGTCTTGTTACGCCGGCCCGGTATTGCGGACCTGACTCAAAATTGGCTTGGCTGAGGCGAGTTGGTTGTCATGATAGCCTCAATCACGAACTCAGAACCGAGTGTATGACGAGATTCTCCCCCACCTCACAACGCCAGGTTTTCAATCACAAAACACACTCCGTCCTCTAAGCGACATTTCTACGCACAATTGTTGTCACAAAGGTTATTTCAAATCATGATCTCTATGGCATTATTGCCTTATCGTGACTTCTTTGAGCAAGGCATAGCACTTGTTTGCAACTCAAGAATGACGATGTAAGGTCATGCACCATCACAGCAGTAGTAGCCTTTCTCTTCTTTAGTCTCATCCACCAATATCTCACGATCATGCTGTACACTCGTAGTTACGTAGTACACAATCATATCACAAGCTTCAGACTATCCAACCTCCCCAGCCTCTTATATACTCGAGCCTCTGATACCCAAACTTCTTGGCGCCACGCGAGAATGTCTCTCCGACTTTCATACCATAGCAACGATGTAAGCCATCAATATTGCTGCAGCTTGCAGCCAGCCTTGAATTGACAAGCTCATAAAGCTACTGCAAGCCATGAGGCCAAGTCCATATAGCTGAGCCAAACACCCAAGTGTACTATACTCTCCAGCCTGAACTTCGGTCCACATGATTGAGGCCCTCCAATTGAGATGACATATGCTGTCGTTCCTTTGTCTTGTTGCATTATGACCTTTTGTTCTGGGCATCAATATCGCCATGGCCAATATTTCCAGCCTGGTCTTGCACCAATAAGGTTTTGCAGGCGCCTCTCTGTGTCACCACCTACTTACAGATCTTTGGTGATCATCATTGAGCTTTATTTGGACCACTATGACTGTACATGACTGCTTCGCTGTAAATCCTAAACAGGTTCTTTTGATCTCGCGTAAAGGCTTGAGTGAAGATGATATTGGATGTCCATTACTCTTGCCTCCTCTCTCGACACGCCACTCAAAAAGGAATATTCCGGATACCGCTTCCTCAACCCCATCGTTGCTTCCTGTCAGCTTCTATGAATTATCTCCCATGGACTCGTTGCTTTCTGGGCTCTGCCTCGAGGCTTAGCTCTTCACTGTGGCTCTGTTTCATCATTCATCACCACAGCCATGTTTCGGCAACTTGTCTGAAGCAGGAATTTCGGAGTGTTGCTTTGCTTTCTTGGAACTAGCACTTTGTTACTTTCTTGGACTTTCTTTGGCCTTTCTCTTCACATCATGGCTTTCGTGGGCCCTCCAGCCTTGCCCGGTTTTTCACATAACACTCATAATACACAACATTTCACTTGGACAGCTGGCTTTCCCCATATATCACGATTCGACTCTCACGGCAGTCTTCAAAGACTAAACGACATTAATTTGCATCCGAGGGTAGATGATTGCCCTTATGACGATATCAATGCCTTGAAAACCTTGGACAGCATCGGTGCACAACAAGCAACTCCCGAAAGCAAACGCCCTCCCCAGACTCGTTCTCCTTGTCCACAGATACAAATAAACCAGCACGAGGACCATCTCCGTGATGATGTTTCCTCCAAGAACACCAAACCTGATCGCCCTTTCTATAGATGGATGAGATCTCTCCATCGAAGAGTCAGCCATAGAGGTTATGAAGAGGAAGCTTGGCAGGTTGATGACGGATGGAAACATTCCGGGTCAAGTAGGACTTACCATCGATCCCTCCGTCAAAAACTCAGTCGTCGTTTATCGTCTTCGGGGTCATCACTTGGCTTGATAGCAGCAGTTCAGAGTGCCAGTATCAGCATCACTAGTGCAAGTGCTCTTTCGCGCTCGCGCTCGCGCTCGCATCGAAACCCTTCTTATTCACATTGTCGATCACGAACTGAACGAAGTAGTCGGGCATCATTGTCTGCCCCACGGTTTTCTGAGGATAGTGTTCCTCTGGACAAGGTGAAGATGGATGTCACAGCCATACATCGTGCTCTACGACGCCGGCAGATCCTGGAGGAGCTCATCAGTACGGAAGAAAGTTACATTGGCGATATTCGCTTCCTCATACATGCAAGTCGTGTCTCTTGGAGGGTTCTTGGATAAACTAACAAGATCTAGACCTATATAAACATGCTTGCCGCTCTGCCAACTCTGCCTGAGCGGTTGCGTTCGTCCATTAACCACAACCTCGATCAAATCCTCCAGCTCCACGAAGAAATATTAGGTGAATTACACCGAGCAGTTCCACATTCCGAGTACAGCCAAGCAGATCATCCAGCTGTATCCTCCAAATCAACCACTCGCAAAATCGGACACCGTCGGCTGCCGAGTCTGGATACGCTTCCAGAGGATCCGACCGGCCTTCAATGGCTTGAGATGGAACCAGGAATGTTCTCTGAACCTCAAGTAGCAGCGGAAGCTGCCAAGATCTTCAGTAAAAGGGTGAGCTGCTATAAACAGCGTCTATTCGGGGCCATTGACTAATCTCCTTAAAAGATGCATCAGTTCTTCGTTTATAAAGAATATGGTGCAAAGTATGAGATAATGATCAAGGACGCTACTTCAGCTCTTGAGAACCTGCCGGAATGGGAAATTCACCAGAAGGGACTTGAAGCGTTCGCCTTCACTATGGAGTCCTCTCCATCAGGTGGTGGTAGTAGAAAATCTCTTACTATAGGTGATCTCCTTGTCAAGGTAAGCTATTCCTGTTCTTTTTTTCCCTCTACCTTTTTTCACAATCTAATACACCAGTATTAGCCTATTCAGCGAATCTGCAAATATCCTCTTCTGTTTGCAGAATTATTAAGATGTACTCCTGTTTTCGACTGTCCAAATTCTCATATGGAAGTTGAAACTGCTTTGATGAGGCTTCGAGAAGCCACATCCGAGATCAATCGTTCAGCTAAGGACAATCTGATGAAAGGTACTCTTGAAAAGACTTGGTTGTTACAAGACCGCATCGTATTTCCCAACAGGGTACGTTTTGCCTCTTCCTCATTACCTGGACTGACAGATCATCAGAGACTCGATGCAAATTCGAAGAATCAGGTTCGTTCATTCGGACATATTCAGTTGTGCGGAGTCTTGCATGTATGTTGGCAAACACCAACAGGCATTGATGGCCAGTATATGATCTGCCTCCTCTATAGAGACGTTTTCTGCCTTGCCTCTGGTGGTAAATTCGATCCCATCTATACAATTCTGGCCTGCATTGATATGCACAGCGTAACTGTGGAAGACACCGACAATAGGCGTGGTAAGACATCCGGTTTCTAACTAGCACATGGGCTGACATGTACTCTTTCAGGCCTGCAATGTCATCTGGCGCCTTTCTCGTGGAAGCTGGTCTTTGAGAGTGACCATCAATTATATGAATTGGTCATGACGGCCTGTACCCCCAAAGAAGAGAGCGAGTGGCGAAGCCGACTGAGCCGACCTCGTGCCCTAGAGCTTGATGTGAAGGCCCCTGGTCTTCAAGTATTCCTCTCTCTTGATATCCAGAGCCTAGGTACCGTCTTCGGTCGACCAGGTATGTTCAACCTTACTCTAGTGACAGCATGATCTTTACTGAGGCTCGTAGGAACAATTGCACGAAGCCTATCGACTCATCAAACATCCGTCGGGGGTCCTGAATCACCTCTATGTCACGTTATTTTGAAAAACACGACTGCCATAAGACCTAGTACCAGTATAGGGAGTGGGCTCAATCGCTCCCAATCTTTGTTGTCAACTAAAGTCAGAACACCAGTTCTGGTATCATCTCGGGGTGAAAGAGCGCGGCTCGAGGTGCTTCTCGCCGATGTCTGGAGTCAAGATGTTCTTCCCCTTCCTAGCATGACGAATATCGCCCGGAATGAGCAGATAATCCGGCGGTCTGCATCAATGATGATGAGAAAATTGAGTGTGTCCAGCATGGCCAGGAGATCAGGAAGTGTGACACGCCGAGTTACAGAAGACCCATCAAGCGATGACCAAACCCCCCAGACAAGTCTGTCCAGCGACAGTGGCTTTGACATCTTCGACAGGATTGGTCGTGAGGAGAGTTCTCAGTCCTACACGACGAAAAGCCCAATACCGCCAGATGCTCGAGAGTTCGGCGAAGAGGACTGCATCCCGGTGACCAAATCTCCCAAACTCGAGCTTACCCAAATATCAGAACTGGAGCCTCTTGGTTTAATGGAAATATTTTCAGACAAGCAATCTGGAAGCGGAACCGGGAAAGTGACAGCTCTAAAAAAGTCTACAACTGGCCAACTCCAGACGGGCTCTTGTCAAGACTTGCGAAGGACGGAGACAAACGCCACGGCAAAGAAAAGTCTGCCCTCCTGTACCGATGTACAGGAAAAGGATGATCATTTAGCAAAGGGCAGAAGTTTTAGAGGCAAAAGAAAACACACGGGCATCCGCAGGTTCTTCCGGTGACATGACGAAGTAGAACGAATCAATTGATCGCTGTTCAGCTTTGGTGTTGGATATATCTTTAGGGTAGTTGGATTACCTCATTGTATGGAAAAGTGAGGCCGCGAGCATCAGATTATATAAACAGTATGATTATCAAAATCCCACTGATCGATTGCTATTCTAATTAGTCACATCATAATTCAAATCAGACTGTATGATTTTGCTTCTTTTGCTTTTTGATCGCTCCATATGAGCTTGATAAAACGTATCAGCAGAAGGTCATGGAATTACAATACTGATTGGAGCATAAATCATGATGCGAATTCGAGATGGACCTAGCAATGCGCCCTGGGTTTGGATATCAGGCATCAAGAATGGCCAATGCCCTGAGAAAATCAGACAATGAAGTTTGCCAAGGCAATTATGAGGCAATATGATTCGTGCTTGACGTGGAAGGCGGGAGAAACAACACACGTTCTCCTGCAGCCAATGCTTCCAGCGGGGATTTGTTCTGGGCTGGCGCGGGGCACGCGATCAAACACGAGACCATGGAAGCTTGGATGAGATGAGCTGTCTGTTTCTGTTCGTGCTTGCGCTTGCTCTTGCTCTTGCTCCTGCTCCAAAATACGGTGACGTATGCGGTGGACTCCAACATGCAGGAACGTGAGAAAGAAAGACGAGCATCTTCAACCTGGCAAGCAACGGGATATTGCTCTTTGATTGGGCACAATGCTGCTCATAGTTAGCTTTAGTGGGGACCCATAATACTTGGAGAGCAGGAAGGTGCTGAGAGCCCCGCGATGAGCTCCGTACCTAAGGTACCCACTCGCCCGCCTTGTAGAGCACGGCTATGACGTAGCAAGCTTCTCTGCAGCACGCTACAGTCGTCACTTCTCCTCACATTGAGCTTCCTTTTAAGCCTTTGAAGGCACCGCTCCCCCTCTCTTCATTTCCCCTCTTCATCATCTTCATCCTTTAAATCAATACCACCTCGATTACCATCTTGACTACTTTCACCGTTCAACGACTCTTCACCACCAACACAAGTTTTCTTTCCTCACTCCAGCACATCCACAATGGCTCGCGGCGAGACTCAGCAGACCAAGGTCCACTACAAGGGCGGCGACGACTTCATCATCTTCATCGATGATGTTGAGACCTACCAGAAGTGGAAGACTGACAAGAGCGTCCCCCTCGCTCACTTCATCTCCTCTTTCAAGATCTTCGTTACTCACGGGTAAGCTCACAAAATCTCCACTCTTCTCTTCTATTTGTCTTGCTTTATGGGCACTATGACGGCCCAAGGCGTTCGTGGCTTGGCCTGAGCCTTCGATAGGCCATGTTGGATGTGATGCGATGCGATGCCAGATGCTTTGCTCTAGTCTTAGGTCTCTTACTTGCCACCGCCTCCCCACCTGACCCGGCCATAAGAACTCAATTCACTTGTGTGGCAAAGAAACTGACATTTCAATAGCCAAGGAGCTCAGGGAAACCTCGATGCCGCCTCCAAGGCTGAGCTTGAGAACGAGTTTGGTACTCACGTCGACGACGATGTCATCAAGCAGATCCTTGAGAAGGGCGCCACTCAGACTACCGAGGTGAGTTGTTTCCAGTATATGTTGTCAAGGATCAAGTTAACATTGTCACTCAGTTCCCCGAGCGTCAAGGTCCCAAGAACGATAGCAAGGGCTCCATGACCTCCCACTAGAAGAAAAGAGGGGTCAAACGAAATACCAAGAAGCGGGCGTTTGGATTTTTCGCAGGTTTAGCACGAGAACAAGTGCAACGCACGGCTCACTGTTGCAGGAGGCGTATGTTATGAGCAACTAGTGCTGATCAAAATGGTTGGTGAGGTTGTCAATGGGCAGGCAGCTTGACTCACGGTCATGATGATATGTGATCGGGTCTGCTAGCGCTTGGATGCTCTGAAAGATGGGCAGTATCGATGATAGCGTTTCACAAATTCCAACAAGCCTTTTGCGTTAATCATGCCCTTTTTCTCCATGGCCTAAATCTTACACGTATGAGCTTTGTATCCTGCGTTCCTTCATGTTAGGAGTAAAATTCATGATGTTTTTCGTAGATGTTTTGCCTTGAGTACCTTATTAACTAGTCAGGCTGACATGATGGTAAATAATTGGTGATGCACAGGTCACAAGGTGCCAAGAGGGTCCCAAAGTGCTTGTGTTCAACTCGCAGTCGCGATAAATAAATAAAAAATAAAATCCTACATTGCCCTGCGTAACTATGTACCATAATCTATGTTGTCTTCCAAGTCTTTTCCGTACTAGTGACTATCCTGGTGTATTTCTGGTTATAAACGTCCGGACTATAACTCGATATTATGGCCCCAAGAATAGAGCCCGACAAGGGGCGTTTCAAAAATTGGGCTATGTTACCACTTGGCAAAGTCCGCACACAAATCATGTTTCCCCTTGTTTACAAGATGTTTAGTTGTTTCTATTATGTTTTGGACTTTCAGGCTCAGACTCCCTCCTTTCAACTTCGCTTGATAAGCGAAGCTGCCATTAAGACATGACTAAAGTACGGGGCATGCTACACAACTACGGAACGGGCTTGAAGATATTTTGGTAGTAATAGGCTCTAAGTTATATGTCGGGTGTTCCGAGTCCGGGGGGTTGTATGTGACAGGCTCTGACCGGAAGTCTTCGAGCCCGTGAGTATTGTGCCACCCAGCCCAGCCCCCTGCCTCCCGATTGCACGACGTTTCTCTGGGAACGACGGTGCATCATGTCTCCCTATCCAAGGGTATCCTCTACCAACACCTCCACGCTGATCATGTGAATGCAAATACAATGAATGCTAGAGATGAAATCAAAGCCCAGTTCGCTCCTGATGCAGAGCAAGTCGTACAACATGCAGTACTGGTTTTCGTATATATCATAATATCGCCAAACGCCGCAAAGGGTATATGTGTAATAGTGTATCGTTTTGTGGGATTCGAAACTGAGAATAGCGTTCTACCAAGAACTCTAACTCTACCAGTGGCGCGTCCTGTATTTTGTAGTATGTATAGTACATCCATGGTAGGAACTCATGCCTAAACACGAGTGCCACCACCGCTGCGTCCACGAGTCGGAAGAGTCCAAGGCTTTGCACAAATGATCTAGATGTATCATATTAGTCAATGTAACCCTCAAAATGGCTGTTGGCATAACTCACCTCTCCTTCACTATAACCCCAGAAGTAGACGAACATGCCTATCACGTAGTATATTGCGGCATTTGTGCCTTGATAGATCAGAGCTGCACTCAGTGCCGTAAGAGGAAGGATCGCAAGACGAAATTCGAGCGAGCGGTGAAGAGCTGAGCCGGCGACAAAGTTGAGAGGCCACTCCATGGCCAACATTCCCAGGCCCATGAGCAGGTTTATTATCTGTAAAGCCGGTACTGGTTTGACGGCGCCGTCCAGTGAGCGTGTGAGGAAGTCCCAGAAGATCTTGGGCCAAAGGAAGCACTCAATGGCAGCGAAAATTTGGTCTTTTGAGAACGTTAGTACATGTCCAAACGGACAGAAAAGGCGGGCAACTCACATGTTGCAGCGCTCAAGATGATGAGGCGAGCCCAGTGATTCTTGATGAGTTTTCCCATGATGAATAGTGATTAATAGGTCCCGATTAAATTGCCTTGTTGTTTCTCCAGATCTTGCTGTTTCCTTTCGAACGGTAATACCAGTCGTCTTCTCTCACTGATTCGTCGTCTGTTCGTATGCTACTCCAACACTGGTGCCGGAAGTCGTTTGGGTGTAATATTACAGACCGACCAGCGGCGAAAAGATAGAAAAGAGAGGCTGAAAGAACGAAAGATAGCGAAAGAATTAAACGAAAGATAACTCCGTCAGACCAGCAGACAGAAAGAAGCGAATGGTCGGATAAAGAGAAAGAGGACGGGTGGTGGATGATATCAAGTAAGAGACGAGACCCTTGATGTATACGACGATGCGTTAAGGGCTGACCTCGAAAGGTTGAGAGCGTGGCGAGTTTGAAGTGGATAAGCGGATGCTTAAGATCCGAGACGTTGGCGTCCGACGATATGTTTAGGGACGATCGTGAAGCCGATGATGTCGCAGATTTTGGTTGGCAGATCCACGATATCGGCTGTCTGGTCTATAATCGTAGGGAGCACACGCGCGACATTGTATAGTATGTTCGGGTTTGGTGGTTCTTTGTAGCGATGATGAGTCGGCAGTCGGTTGTAAGGCCCGCTATGTCTCATCCAAGAGCGGCTTATTCTTGGCCCGAGGAATAGTGACCAGATTGTATGAGTAGTCGAGGTGATGATACGCAGGAGTATTCTGAGACGTTACAACAGACACAGAGCGAGGCAAAGTGATTTCAAGATGACCAGGGAGTGAGAGCGGAGGCTGCAAGTCACAGTGGAGGGCAGTCTGAGACTTTTAAGAAAAGGCCAAGAAAGGAATCACGACAGCGAAAATGCGCCTCTTGCTTGGTAGCAAAGTCCAGGCCAATGCAATGCAGTCATCGGTAAACGCACAAGGGTCTAGATGGAACGTCGGGCCACAAGCCACGCCATTACTCGAGGCCATCTTCGAGTATTCGCCTCACAGACATACAAGCGCCCTGGGCATTGGCTTCACGAACTGACCTGAAGACTGGCGGTGCGATAGAAAGGCGGGGAGAAAAGAGCCAGGATGTGAAGATATGCGATGCAGCGGCTTGTCACACAGTCCGGGCTTCAATCATCTTGAAGCTAAAGCGGGTGCAGGCATCTCTGGAGCTTCATGATTGGCCATCTCCATGATGGGTGTGGCCAAACATCGATAAACTCGTCTTTGGTAGTAGTGCGGAGGCTGGTAATTGGTGATAGCTCGGCGGTTAGGTGACAGAGCATAGGCCAATGGGCGGGCTTTGTGGCCATGTTGGAGAAGAAAGCATGGCGGGTAGAGAGAGATGGGGCAGGGGTCCAAGGATGGCGCATGAAGCTAAAAGCAAGCCATGGGTAGCGAGCTAAACAACTCAATCTGAGAGGAACAGAAAGGTCATTGTTCTAATATCGACTTTGATGAGCTCTCGTAGCAATTAGCAGGTCATGTTTGCTTCCAGGTCATCTCTTTCTCTCACTCGATGAGCAATAACTGGCAATTTCTGGCCAATTCTCCAGTCGCTTTCATGAGACGTTAGATACCACATGAAGCAGATGCTGGGACAATCGACGTTGCGGTGTTTTGGCTTGCTGTTGGACCCCTGACCCCTGGACTTTTCTGCCGCCCACCACTTCTTTCTAATCCCTATCCACTTAAACGCTTGTCTGCAGAGTTCTTTTTTTAAACATCGCTGCTTATGCCAGTGATGGATGGTATGGAGTACGGTACCTACATATCGTGGCAGCATGCCTGTTGAGCACACACTAAATGATGAGAATCTGGGGCAGATCTGATGTTGGTCCTTCTCATAAGCATGTTGGTCGACAGTCCAACAACTTATGAGACACTATTCGCCAATATTAAAGCGCTTCTCGAAACAACATACCTTCGTTTGCTGGTAGAAATCCCGAATATTTGGATCGATCGCTTGCTATCCACTTCCCTTACCGCTCGGGACCGATCAGAACCGATCAGAGCGGGCCAGCATCATTTTCCATGGCACATGATATGGATAGGATCATGACTGCTTCTCAACCTTCACCGTTCACATCAAGCTAGTGACAATTATCACTCTGCTCATGCCACTAGACATGGTAGCGGCTTGGTATTCTCTCTGTACCGAATCAGTCGAAAAGATAACTGGTGTGATTTGCCCCCAAGCGTGCAAGCGAAGACATCGGCTCGTCCGATAGTGGGTGACTGGAAGAGCCTGAGGCCTGCCATGAAAGCATGGGCAATAGCTAGCCTGGTTCACACAATCGTCTCTTGTGCCTGGCGGTTGCAGGAGTGCTCTGATTGGTTCAGCTTCTCATCAATCAGGTCAGCCACTTCTACATCACCCGTTGCCTAGTGGATATGATGGATTGAATCAGCACGGCCAACAAGCTGAATATCTCTTGCCCTCGACCTGTTGTTGGGATCGGTTGTGAGTGGCCGGATATCATACCATGCGGTTTTAACGCACAGTGGTGGTGTCCTGAATACCATCGCTATGGGTGCTTGCACATAGCATGTATGCATTCTGGGTTATGTGACCCGAGTCTCTGGGCAGGTGATCGGCTTCGTTAATATTGTAAGGAACGTCTATTCCTGTATTGGTCGGTGATCATAACATCATCCACAATTGCCTCCCAAGCGTCTGGTACACATGCTGGCCCTTGCCGCCCAGTATGTTGGAATTGGTGGTACCAACACTCACTCAATCTACGTTCCATCACAAGTCGTGCGCCCGGTGCCTTGGGCTAATCTTTAATTTGAGACGGGCCATTTGCAAGGAATGCGATGACTCGCTTACCATCTTCCTGACCTAGGTACTCGCAGATTGTAGCTCGACCATCTGGATGGGTGCAAAGGCCGGCAAAATCTCTGAACCCGGATGTGATTCCGGTCAAGAGATTAGTTTGGTCTCTTCCCAATGGTTTCCCTTCAACACACCAGGAGACCAGATCTTTGTGTGCAACACTTCGTTCGGTGTTGAGACATGATGCTGTGTTGCCATAGTCCCGCCTCAAGGACTCGACGCAGTCTTGCAATTCTCGAGTCGTAGAAATGGGTATCAAAGGCACAACCGAGCCCGTTAAAAGCATGCTAAATGGATAGGGAGTGATATTAGTTGGTATTCAGCATGCGCTCATGTGTCCTGCTCACATACTCAGCTTGAATGCAGCAAAATACCTCCATCGAGCTATCACCGTCCAAAAGTAATAACACCGCGACACGCTCGCCCCCACTCATCAACAACAACCTTTCCACTCGCGCCTTTCCTTCCTTGGACTGTAACTCAGATAGTGATGAAACGATGCCCCTAAAAAGGACAGGCGGGACGCTAGAGTCAGCAATAGGAAATGTGATATCACAGGCCTCCAGGGTAGTTTCTGTTGCAGCTCATGTAAGCCTTCTTTATGGGTCAGTGATGTGTGAAAAGATCACAGACCTTGCCATGATGGACTCGACCTCAACGATTGAACAATCAGAGCCCACTCTTGTCGCTTCCGCAGAGATGAAGAGAACACGACCGTCATGTTTTAGGTGCGAAGCTAATGAGTGACAAGTTGCATGAGATTCAATCGTTAAGTGATGGATTGCTGGTGCGAGAAGGATGACCTTAGATGAGATTTCGCTGTTGCATGTTGACGGAGTTGAATGAGAAGGAGCCAACCTAGGTTGAGCGACTGCTAAAGGAGTTGCAAGGACGGTAAGCACCGGCCTCTTGCCATTACTCACATTACGATAAAACAGGACGTTGTGCCCCTAACGGATACCAAAGACTAGGTAGACCAAGGCTTCGGTTTTCCAACACAAAACACTCAAAACCAGTAAAGTGTGACATTATAATTAGTCAAGAGGCTACTCGTACTGAGAACACTTCAGTGCACTAGTTCATTCACTAAACTGTCGCAGATACTGTTTAGTAGTTCATTGCATCGGCTGGAGAAAAACATTATTCGTATGAATATACATCGATCAAGTTGACTGAAATGAAGTGCTCAAGTTGAGTATCAAATCAAGAGCCAATCAAAGCTCAAGAAGCTTTTTGTGATGCCCCTAGCTTTAGGTCCCCCAAACGTCAGCACGGAATATCGCGGCTCCGGAAGGGACGGCACCTCAGTTAAAGAGCTGAAGAACAACAAATAAGGTACCTAGTTATGCGCTTGCCATTGATTTATCGTGACGGAATTAAAACTTGCAGTTGTCTTTCTCCTCCTTGTTACTGACAAATCACATGCTTTGAAGCCAATTGACAACCGACCATATTCCTCTTCGCTACGGAACGGGAGCCCCACCAACGATTAAATACTCAATACCTACTAAGATAATCAACTTGGCGCAAGCAGCTCTCAATCCTGGAGCCAAGACTCCCAAAGCCACCGCCAGCCATGGTCCCCCTCCCCCTATTCAAGCTCGCATCGTTGCTTGTGAGGCATATTTCTAAATATGGCGCGGTATAATCCCCACCATCTGCCGTCTCGAGGTCTCATACTCACAACCAGGTAGAACCACATAAAAGCTCAAGCTCACGATCACGCTCGATTTCGAGCGTTTGCCGCTCGATATGGACAGTATATGCATCAATTGAATATGAGGATGTCGGTCGCGTTATTACGAAACCCGGAAGCTGAACGAAGAGCAAAGGAAAAGGCCGAAGCCCCGACAGTCAAGACAGAAGAGCAACAGAAGCGGGACGACCAGCTCAAACAGAAACAGGCCGTCGAAGCCCCCAAAAGAACCTTGGCATTTCAGAATATCTGGCGACGAAAGTTCAGACCGCTTCCTGAGAATAAAGCAGTTGATCTATTTGCCGACGTTATTGGAGACGCTTTCATCCTCTCGGTAGCCGTCGCACTGATCGTTTACGAGACCTGGAAGTCATCGCAGAAACCCGATATCAACAAAATGCGGATAGAAGAGTTGGACCAGAAATTAGAGGAGCTTAAGAAGAGAGAAGAGGAGCTTGAAGAGTCAGAAAAGAGACAAAAAGAAAGATACGAAAGCCTGGAGGAAGCCTTGCGCGCGTTGAGAGATCCTAAGACGAAGCAACCTCTACTCCCAACATTACAAGCATCATAACGCATCACGAGCAGACTGCCTGCATGTAGGAATAAACGGACGCGAAACGTCTCTGCGGACAGGAATTCGAGATCTGCTAGCAAACATGCTGGTAGGAAATACTGTTACAGGGAAGAACTCGGATCATATTGACGACCAATTGCAATTTTGGACAATGCCTAGTCTGTGCTCGAGGTTCATGAACATTTCATTCTCTATAAGACCTTTCAAACTACCTATATAACCCCTTCTCCACCATAGACTTAGATACTCATGATTTACGATGTAAGATAGGCCCCCATACATAACAACAATCCGAAAAATACCTACCCGGTTCTGGAGCTGTGCCAATTGAATTGACCGCTAGAACCAACCGAATTCGAGGCCGAATCTATCCTAGCTCAATGACAACAGCTGTTTGATTGGCTGGGGTCAGGCACATCCAGGGGACATGATGTTATCTGATTGGACCATAACTAGCCCGCTGGAGCTCTGTGGTTGCCAGCAGCAACAGACTCATAAGAAAGTACACAAACCACCAGTCGCGGCAACTGATGACCTCTTGACCTTTCGACCTTTCTTCGTTCAGCTTCACTCGCCGATTTCTATCTTGCAAATACTAACCCATAGTTAGGGCGATAATAATTTCTGCTTTTAGCATTGCTTAATACCCCGACTTCTTTTGCTTGAGCAGGCGACTCTCTTTCACTCATATTGCATGTTGTCGTCGCGAGTCTCGTGAGTTTTATCCGTTTGTTTCACTGTTTCGCTGGCGCGCTTTCTACCACACAGATTGACTTTAGCTTGTCTCTACCGATGCTTTGTTTTGCGCGTCGCTAATATTCTATTGCAGACCGACCTTGGCGACACTTCAACGCGGTTGCTGGCCTTGTAACATTCACTTCCTTTTGGCAACAATCCTTCGATAAAATTCTTCATCCTTTGCAGCGCAACACCCGAACTCTGTACTAGCCATGGCCCATAGGCTAGCACCCCGCGGCATCGACTTGGAGGCTTTGTCCCCTAGGGATGCCAATGCCCAACGAGTACCGAAAGTTACCGACATCAAAACAAAGACCGCAGCCCAGCTCAAGGCTGTCAAGGAAAAGGAACATCCTCCACCTCCTCCCACAGAAATTCCCGAACCACCAAGCTCCGACCGACCTGATGGAGCGACCTACCAGGTGGGCAAGCTGCTTGGAAAGGGTGGGTTTGCTATCTGCTACAGCGGTCAACTACTTCCCACAAAGCAGCGATTTGCTCTCAAAATCGTCAAGAGCCACATGCCCCCGAAGATGGAGCAGAAGGTATGTGGTAGCGAAGAAGAATCGAGTCTCACCTCTAACGCTTCCAGTTCCAAACCGAGCTCCAAATCCATTCCAAGATGAAGCACAAGAACGTTGTTCAATTCTTGAGGGCATTTTCACATGAAAAGTGCACCTACCTGATTCTTGAGTTATGCCCTAACGGTTCCCTAATGGATATGGTGAAGCGAAGAAAAGGCCTCACTGAGCCTGAAGTTCGTTTCTACTCTGTCCAGATCGCTGGTGCAATCAAATATATGCACAGCAAGGGCATCATTCACCGTGACTTGAAAATGGGCAATATCTTCCTCGACTCTCAGATGAACGCAAAGATTGGTGACTTTGGTCTTGCTGCTCTGTTGGTGACGGGTAGAGATATGCACACCATTCGTCGAACCACTCTATGCGGAACACCAAACTATATCGCCCCAGAGATTCTCGAGAAGGGAAGAAAGGGCCATGACCATATGGTGGATATCTGGAGTCTGGGCATCATCATGTGAGGATAACCAACACCGTATCATGAAGTAAGCTAATAATGTCAGGTATGCCATGTTCACATCGAAACCCCCATTTCAATCTTCGACCACGGATGAGATTTACCGCCGAGCTCGAGAGAGAGACTACGATTGGCCGTCATTGGAGACATCACGGAGATACATCAGCGAGGAAGCTAAGGAGCTAGTTGCTACGATGCTTCAGGATGCTGATTGCCGACCGGAACCAGAGGTTATTATTCAGCATCCTTTCTTCACCTGTGGATATATGCCTACCGAGGCGGAGATGAGCTCTCGCCTAAGGGAAGTTCCTCCGGACCGTGATGAGTTCTATGCTACCCGCATGAGCAGCGCCCTACAGGCGCAATCATACAGGAACTTCAAGGACATGTGCCGAGAGTGTGGAATTGGCCCATTTGCTCCCGTCCAGGTCGTTCACACACAGACCTGGAAAGAGATGGCCGCTGAGGAAAAGGCTGGGTTGACACCCTTAATCCCCCTCGAAGAAGGGATTGTCTACAGACCTTTTGAGGAGTGGCTGAAGGAACAGCAACAAATCAAGGCCAGATACACAGCATCCGTAGCAGCACAGGCCAGCATTTCCACCGAGGATCCTTTATCTGCGAGTCAGAGGGCACCAGCAGGTCTACTTCGCCAGCCTCCTCAAAGTTTCGCCGCCCAGCAGAGAATGCAGCATAGGCCAGCTGGCAACATGGTGCCAACAAAGCCCCGTCCTGCACCTGAAGCCACCTTATCGGCTTCCCAGAGTGTGAGAGCAAGGACCCGACGAGAACTGCCCCGAGAAGCCCCAGCAAGAGAGACTGTCGAATCTGTAGGCAAGAGCTTGCGAACTTCTAGTCGATCTGCACCTCCAGTAAGGGCCGCTTCTCAGCAACCTCCTGAGCGACAACTATCCGAGAGACCTACGCTCGACCGTCAATCGTCAGCTCCAGCTACCACCGCTCCTCCTGCACCAGCTGCACCCCCTAAGAGAGACACTGCGGGCATGCGGGCTGCAACACTCTTTAGCTCTTCGGAGCGGCAGGACAGGATCTCGGGCACGAAGCCTGACATGATTTTGGATCGATTGCATCGCCTGCAGGGTGAATTGGAGCGGGCTCTTAACTCACGGACCATGGCTATCATCTCATCAAAGACAGTGACGCCTCCTCATCCCCATGTGGTTGTCAAGTGGGTTGACTACACCAACAAATTTGGCCTTGGATATATCTTGAATGACGGCAGCGTCGGATGTATTCTTCGGGACATCCCAACCACGGAAAATGGCAAGGCAGCTTTGCTTCCTCCGGCTGGAGTATTTATCCGCGGAGCAGAAAGGCATATCGTACGCCGTGAGGACGAGACATACGAAGAAAGAAGCCAGCCTTTACCGATGACTGAACCCATCAAGTTCTTCGAGAACAATGGCGAGACTGGACTTTCGGAAGTTATTGTTTCTCCCGAGCAGTTCCGAGTGAATGTGAATGAAGATGGGTCTGCAGGCAAGATGCAGCCCGGTAAGGACATCTTCCAGCACCGGAAGCGTGAGAGAATCATTCTCTGGAAGAAGTTTGCCAATTACATGATCGCCTATGGACGGGACGATATTGCGCCGGTTGAAGAGACTGACCCAGCGGGTGCCATGTCTCCAGGCCAGAAGGGTACAGTGGCAGAGCTAGTCACCTTCTACCAGCGATTTGGAGATGTTGGATGCTGGGTTTTCTGTGACGGCCACCTTCAAGTAAGTACTGCTGTCAGAAAGTTGAATGAAGGATACTAACCAATATAGTTCAACTTCCCCGACCACACCAAGATCGTCATCGATCATACAGGAACCTGGTGTCACTTCTGGCATCTTCCTCAGGACGCCGCTGAGAGGCTTGCGGCAACTGGTACTATTGGAGCCGCTGCTCTTGACGACCGGGCAATGCTGTCTTACCCTCTGCAGACTCTGCTGAACTTCCAGGCCAAGCCTGCAGCACCCCGCCCAGGCCGTGCCACAACAACGACTCGAAGACGCCCTGAGATTGCCCCTGAGTTGCAGGGCATTCCCGCCGCCAACGACTTCCGTCGCAAGATTGTCTTTATCAAGGATGTTGTGAAGGAATGGGTTACCAATGGTGGCATGGGCAACAGCCAGATGAGCCGAGAGTCTCGTCTTCGATGGGGCGGCCACCGAGAAACAATAAGCAGTCACGCACCGCAAAAGCATGTCTGGGTCACTGTCGGAGCGCGATGGGGAGACCAGCGAATCTCGACTTATGTCGATCCCCGAAAGCCTTGGGAACTTGGAGAGGATGTTGACCATTCGAAGAAGTGAAGGCCATGCATGATGTGACATGGCATGAGCAGAGCAGAGCAAGGCGTTTTTGTCTATTTCTTGTTGACGACCATCATGAACAAATGATGCATTCCACGTAGGGTTTATTACACAGAGGTGTGCATTGGTTTTCTGCACCTCGCAGGCGTTAAGGGCAGATGTGCATGGCGAAGAGGAGTTTGGGTTGTGGCCAACTTTGCTTTAGTTAGCTTTGAGACTGGCAAGCTTTTAATGACAATTGATTGTTCTTTGGACAGATGATGTTTCTCTTTTAAGAATTCAAATGCAAAGAAATGGTTAATCCAAACATGTTGGATGGTGTGAAATGCTATTTGTTATTGTTAAATCTACTTACGTAGTATGCAACGAATATGTAACCATCAAGATGTAAGTGGGTGCGCATCACAGTTATTTTACTGCAAACTTCAACTCAACAAACAGCTCAACTCTTCAAAAACCCTTTCCTTTACTATTATGTAAGAAGTGTCCTTTCGTCGTCTGATATATGTTATATGCCTGCTTTTCCTCGGAACTGGTCGATAGTGATTATCGTAACTACAAATGAACTTTTAGTATGGACTGACATACTTCTTACCACAATATCAACCAGAATATGTTCATCACAATCCATTTGAAACTATCAAATTACACTATTCACAAGTGGTCGCTGGAATAACGCCATCTCCAACTGACTCTATACAAAAAGTAGGACCCTTGTCCACCAACGCCCGCCCAGGGCATAAAACATAAACACTTGGCCTCAAGAATGGTACCCCTTATTACTTATATTTGCGTGAATGTGCAAGTATGTATGCATTCCATCCTCATAAAAAACACCCTTCGTTTTCAAAAACATCTTTGCCCAATCTAATGCTCTCAAAATCAAGCATCAGAATAGTACTCCTCATTATATTGGTGGCCTGGAGGGCTGGTCCAGCTTCCACCACCGCCGCCGACAACGTTCTCACGAGAGCCCCAGTAGCCGCTCCTTGAGCGCTTATCACGCTCGAACTCGGCCCATCGCTTCATTGTAATCTTGCTGCTGTCGAACTCGCCCTCATATTCCAGGCCGGCCTTCTTAGTCTTTTCGCCTGCTGTTTTTCGTGTCTCGCCCCATGAGAAGTCGTCAAACTTCCAGAATGCATAAGTCGGGAGCACAAAATTCCAGATTGGTAGTGCCAACAGGTAGATGAGCATCCACACAATATAGGACCACGAATGCGCTGTGACAATAACGAGAAGACCAGGTAGACCAAGAATTAAACCCAGGAGAACGAGAGGAATAATTTGTGGTGGTGAGTGGATAATAGACGTAACAACTAAAAATCAGTTAGTAACTAGCATCGACCTGTGTGTGGTGTGTTCGATTACTTACCAACATAAAAGGTAAATGCGATAGCAGCCGGCAGGACCAGAGTACCAACCAGTTCGACAAAGATGATGAACTGCATCGAGAAACAGAAGGTACCGCAAAGATCACGAACAAGAACCAGTTCCATGAGGTTATGAATGGTTGAGTTGATCCAGCGACGTCTCTGAGAAAGGAGCACCATGAACTCGTCGGGCACGGTCGTTTTGCATACTGCTTGAGGAATAAAAACCTGCTTTCGCTTGGGGAAAGTTCGGAGCATCAGGGTTGTCAGGAAACGATCCTCGCCAAGGAGATACAGGTTTTTCTCGTGCAGAGTCTCGACCACATTCTCAGAGTAATGCTCGACGATATCAGGATTGGCCAAAATCGGAACCCAGTAGTTGTGTCCACCCTTAGGCGCCTTGATGCGGTACATACAGAAACAACCAGGTAAACAAGTAACACCACCGAAGACCGATTCGAAAGACTTGGCAAGATGATGCGAGACGAAGTACTCAAATACTTGAATAGCAGTAACCCAGCTGTCGCGCTTGTTGGCAATCTTGGTTTCACCACAAAGTCCCATGATCTCAGGATCTTTGACCATAGCAGAAATCATATGAGTCAAACTATCAGGGAAAACCTTGGTGTCGGCGTCGACCATGAGGATGATTTCGTAATAGTCCGGAGAGATACCTGTCACCTTCCAGAGGCCATTGAACATCTCGTACTCGAGTTCTGTCATGCGCTCATCAAACATGACCTTCTGGAGGAACGACATTAGAATGATTTGACTGTCTCGCTTTCCACGGTTACCAGGCTTGGACTTGGTGGCTTCATCAGGAGTTCCGCACTTGACCACTACCATCATGGGCACTCGCTGCTGTCGATCAGCAGGAATGCGAGAGCTCTTGCCATAGTCGTAGAAACCACAGTAAATCTTGGCCATGTTGTGACGCTTAGAACCGCTAGCAACAGCCACATACGAGAAAGGCTCAACCATGTCAGGGGGAATAGAGTGGTCCTTCAGCATGCCCAGACAGACATCAGGTGTAGACACGGTTTCGCCATGACCCTTAATGATTCCATCACAGATAACGACGATGACCTTGTGGCTGTTGGGATAATCAGTAGTCGCGATGGAGTCCAGAGTGGTTCGAATACCCTCCTCTCCTTCAGAGTATGCAGTAACCAGACACATCGTGTGAGCCAATGGAAAGCCAAATGGCATCCAGTCAGAAGGAGGTTGAGGAACAACAGCATCATGAATAAAGCCAGCAGGACCAGGACCATCGGCAGGCGAGGCAGAGTAGGGATCAGATCGGAGGAAGCTGGCGCGGCTTTCGTTGCCCTGCTTAAACACAGAGCCAGGTGAGAGGAGTTGATTCGAGTTACTTTGACTGGCCATTGTTGTCGGCATTCGTCGCCCAGTTGGTACCCTGATATCGGGGCCACCAACAGATGAAAATCGGGACGTAGTAGGGAGGAATGATCCACGCTTGCTGGTTCGATCCGATGATCCATAAACAGTACTTCCGACATCACCAGGGAGTCTGATGGGAGCGCGGTAGATGTCCTCTGACCAATCCTCAATCTGACGGTTACGCTTTCTCCGGTCGGAGCTCTGAGACGTCTTGGTTGGCGCATACTTGCGGCAAATGAACCACTGGAAAATGATGGCCAGGAAGAATCGAACACCAACGACAGAGAGAATGAGGACCAGCGCGCAGTACAAAACAATCTTAGAAGCAATGCAGCCAATTGTTTCAGTGTCAACCGAGCCAACCTTGATGATTTCTTCGAAGCACTGCGCATACTTCTTGTCTGACGAAGACTGAAACATCCGAGTAACATCGCGACCTCGGATGGCCTTGTTGACTTCGGAATCCTTATCTCTAAGCACTTCGAAGCGTTTAGGAATGGCAACCTGGCTCTTGTTGAACCAGTTGAGGAGATCTAGATCCAGAACATTTCCAGAATAGACAATGAGATTACGCGAGCTGTTCTTGATATCATCCCAGGTGAAATAAACATCCGCAGCACCACTCAAGTCAAGGTAAAAGGCGTTTCGAGAGTTGAGTGTAGTGTGACATCCGTAACCAGAATAATACGGAGTGGTCAGGTTGACCTTGCTTGAACCGTCCTGGTTAAAGGTCGTGCAGGGGAAATACCAGCCCAAGTCACCATCTTTGTTTGTGGGCACGTCCGAATCCTTAGCAAGTGTGATCAAGCCCTTGCATCTGCCGTTGACGTTCTGGAACAAAAAGCTCCCGTCCTGGCCCGCATGCTTCTCGGGAAGATCGTAAAGAACATTGGGACCTAATCCGTCACCGCGAAGGGGCATACCCTGAGCAGGTGGGTGATGAGACTTGGATAAGTCATACGCGATACCATGAAAGATCATGTTGCCTCCATCAACCTTGTTGACGCGCAATCGCTCTGCGGGAGATCCACAGACCGTCGCCGTGAAACCAAAAGTGAGGAAACCAACAATGGCCATAATACAAAGGATGATGCTGATAAGGCCCATCTTTTCACGCCAAGCCCTCTGCTGCGCCCTGGTTGGCATACCACAGCACTTCATGATAAATCCAGGGGCCCAAAAGGTAATAATAGCACAGTAGACATTCCAGAAAGTGGGCGGCCGAAGCTGCTCCTCGATTCGCTTTGGTGGCTTGGAATGACGCTTCGACTTCTTCTTGATCTTACCTGATTTTGTACGATCTGGAGTAGGGATGGCGGCTGCAACAGCAGCGCTTTTCTCCTGCTCTCCACTGACGTTTCGTCGTTGGCGAGGGGAACTATCCGAAGCGACTTCGTTGTAGTTCGAGTTGGATCGCTCTGTTGACGCCTCAAAATCCTCGTAGATGGGGTCATTCCCTGTTGAAGACGGCAAAACATTCATGTGAGCAGCATGCTTGTGGTAGTGGTAGTTCCGGTGATCTCTGTCGATTCTGTTTCTCTCTGGGCGAATCAAACTTCGTTTCCGAGATATAGGCTGTTCTGGGCCAGAATGACGCGATTGTCCATCGGGGGATGTTGGCGACAGAGGCATACTCTCTGTATGAGAATTAACACCGATGGACTCTGCGAAAGAAGAACCGGATATCCCACGTTGATGTTGAGCGACATTGTCTACAGCATGATAACCACCAGTCTCGATATCGACGGGTCTTGATCGTCGCGAGGGCGAGTTGCGGTAAACATTGCGCTGATTGTAGTTCGAGCCGGCGCCCGGCCGCTCGGGAAGAGACATTGCCCTGGAAGAGCAATGTTAGAATAAGACAAACCTCAAGGCCAGGTGTTGAGAAACGTTCCCGGACTGAGCGCTAAGCGCAGAGAATTTGATCGTTGGATCGGGGGAAGGTGAAAAGACGGTATCGGGAAGCGGTGTTGATGTTGATCAAGAGGAGGAAAGGGGAAAGAGGACAAGAAGTTGAACGCCAAGCTGCAGCAACCTCAGATGTCGATGTAGGTGTAAAGCAGACCAGATGATGGGAGCCAAGACTAAACAAGGTGAAGAGGATCTGCTACTTACGGGATGATCTGTTGTGGTTGTTACAACAACCTCTCTCGAGGATTAGGTTTGAGTTAGGAATATCCCTGTACGAAGTGGGAAGTCTCTGAGGAGACGGGCAAGGTGAAGCACAGGACAGGCAGTGCCCGCGTGTCGTCGATAGTCGACTCGTCAAGGCTCGATGTGGGGAGTAATGGTCATGGAGTCGAATCGAATAACAGAACAGAATAAACGGGACGCCGTTGTTTGGAGTAGATTTCGAGTTTGAGTGATGTTTAGACGATGGCGTGGAGCAGAAACGAGCGAGTGATGGGGCGACCAGGGTTTTTCGGTTCAGGCAATTAATTGCAGGGTACGGCAGTGCTTGGACGCAGTAAATGTCGTAATCAATGATGAGAGCGAGTGTGGAAGATAATAATAAAAAACGACAACAAGAAGCGACTGAATGTCCCTCGAGCGAAGACAATGCTAACGATCGGTTTTGTCTGGACGAGTTAAGATGAGATGGGGGAGGGAGAGAGCGAACGAGAAGGCGATTGAACGGCCAACGGTATGTTGCTCCTTCCCTTGCCGTTATCCTGGGGGGGGCTTCCGGGCATGAGAGCCCATGAGAAGGGGGCGGAAGACAGCCAATTAGAGAATAGTCTTTCCAGTAGTGGTTGCACTAACTCATGGCGCTAAGTCTAAACAGTCCGAGCCTGTGGCCCCTTGGGCTAGGGATTTGCAAGGGTTATCTCGCTGTGGCAGGTGTGGCCCAGCGGTTGCCCCGGCAGCTCGATCAGATGCCTGTACTCATTTGAGAAACCAAGTTCTACCCTTCCAAGGAAAGAACCCAGATGCTTCAAGTCCAAGTTTGGAGTTGGAAGATGTATGTCATACTAAATGGACATCAATGGGTCAGCAGTCATTGTACCTTATTGTTTATGTAAAGTAACAAAGCTTCAGCGCCTAATGAATCAACCTAGTCTTATTACAATCAGCTTGGCTAATACTTCAACACACGGTTAATTAGCCTGAACCACAATGATAGATGTCCACGGAGCCCGTCAAACTCTTGCGTTGCAGATACATACTAACAATAGTTTTAGATGGCGTGCATTCATGCCACTTTGCTTGCATGTATCCGTAGGTACGGTCTATCTTAGCAGCCAGGGCAGCAGCCTCTACTAATGTTAATTAAACCAACCATACGAAAGAGCTTCTGCAAACGCAAATGCAAGAGCTAGGGGTTAAACAAGCCAGTTGCTGCCATCTCGCTTGACAAGCCGATCTGATCCTTTTAGTCTGATTGCTCCGCGTTCCCCTTGTTTACCTTACTGTGGCTGGATATTAGGTAGGTACTCCGTAGGTAACCAAGAGAAACACATGGGGAGTCTCTCCGTTGAGCAGATTAACCTTCCGTGACTATAGGTTAGCAATGCTCTTCTCTGCCTGACCCAACATCTGTCTAACTACATGCTGCTAATACGGACGTTATATGCCGTTATTTCGGGAATGATAAACATAAACTCTGTACCACGTGTAACCTAAAGCCTAAGTGTCAACCCGTCAAACCGTCCACGTTTCTGACGCATAAGTTATTGTTTACCAGTTAACGACCCATTCCTAAATTCGCCAGAATAGGGTAAATTTCAACCCGGTCCAAATCTCTCTAACATATAGCCCAACGGCATCGACTCAGTAGTTTAATTCCTCATCACCCTCCACCGCTCTAAAAGTCACCCAACTGGATCTTAGTTGCAGAACCTAATGATCTAAAACTCCATGAAACATATTTTCTCAGGGCATACATTCGAGAGACGAAATCTTTCTACCAATTTGTTATGCTTACCAATCTGATGTATTCGACCGGCGGGGTAGGATGAGCAAATCAAGTGTGCCTTACAAGTACCGTATATCTAAGAGTTGAACCGGTGTCCCTTATTAGGGAACTAAACTACAAGTTCAACCTAGTTTCCTGTACTATGTTTTCACAAATTATATTGTTTTAGATAATCTTAGGGTAGCAGTTAACTTCATGGTATGCGGGACTCGAGTTTGCTGGAACAAATCACACAAGTGTTCAAGGGTCCAAGAGGGCTTCTGGACTACAAATAGAATGAGAATTCAAATGCAGCACTGCTAACTCTGCTTTAGCGGATATTCAGCATACATCACCAGTTACGTTAGATACGAGCGAGATCAACTGCATCATGTGGGTGATAAAACGCTAGCTCAATGCCAATACGAGCATTAGAAATCGGCTTCACATTCCGCAGAAGTACACCTGTCGAAACCCCGGGACTAGAAAATGCTTGATCCTAGAATAAAGTGGGACATAGTGGAGGGCTTCGCTCCGAAATCGCTTATTCTCACAGATAAAAGAAGAGTTCTTGGCCAGATAAATTTCAGTCAACCAGAAAAAGGGCCTCGGAGGTTGAGGTTGGTCAGCCATTCTCACGCACTTTAGTATGAAGTGCAACGATGAAAGCTTGGTACTTCTTATCCAGCCGGAGTGGGGTATCTACCAGGTCGGCAAGGTGGGGCCGCCCGATCGTCAGCGGCCCGTGAATTCAAAGCATACCCGATATTTCATCAAACTCTAAAGAAAAGGTTCGGTTCACTTACATATAAAGAGCATAAATCTTAGAGTTAAGCCAGAAGTGATGCGTTGGTTCAAGGAGCCTGATATACAGGTGCAACTTTCGGTGCATATTGACTTTCCAAGCTCGATAGCCTGTTAGTAAGATGGAGTCAAACCCTTTGACCATTGCTAACTTGATAGGCAGTCTGAATCCTTCTGACATGATGGGACTAACACTTTTGACAACCTAGTCGAAGCAAGAGGTGGAGGAAGCAAGAAATAGAAATTTGACTAACTCAGATCAGGTTTTAACTGAAAATACAATATCCATGTCAGACAAGAGCATACATACATGTTTCCTTATCTCCTTGCCCTCTTATAAATAGCCAAAAAGCTTGATCAGCTCAGCATCATGCTTGGCACGTAGAGAATAGAACAGGCTGCCAATAGAAAGTGCAGACTTCCATCCCCCAGAGATATCGGGTGCAGAAGTTGCGCACCTGTGTGTGGTACAAGTCCAATGTACTGCCAGATTCCAAGGCCAGCTGACGAAATAAAATACAAAAACGCGTTACTCGCCGAACCCGAAAGGACTGTCACCATAGAATAAATCCCCGATCTGTTTTTGGTTGTACGGACAGGCCAATAGTTACTCGATTAAATTGCAGTTTGCGTGACGACACCAACGCCATGGCGGCAGCTCAGCCCTGTTCAACGGTAGGCGCTGGCCGATATTGACGCCTGCATGTTGTAGCCGATGCATGCTTTGGCGGTCAGTAAATGGCAGAAGCCCTAGCGCCGCAATCCGTTGGTCTGGGCTTGGCCTGGACCCTTGAGTTGAGTTACTATTTAAGCCATGATTTGCATTCGAAGATGGACCCAACGTGTCATTGGGGGGCCTCGGGGGGAAGAAAAACACCGGACGCACTTACACCAAAAATCGCTGATCTACCACCAAATGGTGTCCGGTGTTTTATTTCCCCCCTTAGGGGGGGAACTCTTGACCTTGAAGCTTTTCAGCTTTTCAGCTTTAATAGCTGGTTCGCGAATTGTAATCGTAGACTAATACTGTCATGCTTGTCATTTTTAGGCTCGACAGTTTCCTCACACTTACTCTTTCGGGGAGTGGTCAGCCGGGCAATTTTGACCGCGCCATTGCCGCAGGAAACTTTCGTCATGCCGAGCAGAGCTTTCCTGAAGTTGTCACATCCCTTTTGGACCCGTATGTTTAGTCGGATGAAAGGGGAGTGTACGGATACACGATCACCATCTACAGATTTACTGGACACACGTAGGTCTGTCTGTGACTCCAAGAGCACAGTGAGGGGAGAGAGAGAGAGAGAAATAGCCTTGAATGTTGGTGACAGGGTGAATGCATCGCAGGATCTTCTTGCCTTATGCCTTATGGTGTAATTAATTACTAGGTATCTACCTAGTACCTACTAAGTTACGGAGTATCCGTAAATACTTCCATGATAGGAAAGGGAAACACCCCTGCTCCTTCCCAGTTATTACAAGTTCAGCTAGGTATCCACGCCAGATGTTGGCTCTAATCGTACCTGACTCTCGTTCTGGTAGCAACTGCCTAGTACCAAACCCGACAAACTACCTCATCCTAGGTACGTAGTGCTTTCAGGTGTCCTGGCATTAAAAGATTCAATATCTTCATCATCATTTTCTTCATTGAAACAAACAGTAATTATTTCTGCCATCCCCAGCCAGACAAACAAGCCCTAGCCAGTTTCTAGTTTCTACATGGGGTAGGTAGCCCCTCCCTCCAGGTGCATGCGCCATGGGATATTTTAGCCATATTTTAACTAAACTCCAGTCGGCGCCTGGACCTCATCACCACCACCAATATCGGACGGCGCAGCGCCCAGGACAAAAAGGACCTCATTGGATCTCAGCTCAAAATCCACTCATCTCTTTGCGTGGAATTTTCTCTTCTTCCCTCCAATTCTGGGTCTAGTCAGTCTTGGCTGTCTTGGTCCCTCTTTGTCCCTTTTGTCCTCTGCCTACTAATCAAGAAACCCATTATCGTCTTCATCATAACCTATTTTCAGGGACCTCTTTCAAATTCAGCCTTCCCCGTTCCACGGGTTCCCCCCAACTATCGTTTCTCCAACCACCCCCGTGTCGCTCGCTGATCCATTCTCTGTTTGTTCTGTTACCCCTTGTCCCCGCTGTATCGCCGCGTTTCGGATCCTACCCAAATATCCTCCGTGCAGCATCCGCTCCAAACTCCATGCGTTGTAGCGACCAACGCTATACTGTCTATTACTGACTCCAGACTGCGATCGCTTCTCCTCCTCCACAGCCGCTATCTTCGGTCGTCTCGTCTCGTCTCGTCTCGTCTTCCCTTTGACCTTATCGCTCGTCGCCAGATCCGGTCTCAGCGTCTTCGGTCCATCGTTAACTTGGATATATCATTTTCAACCGTCCTCGAGTTCTACACACCCTTACCAGACTGTCGAAATACAGCTAAACCACGACGCTCGTTCTGAAAGATACACAAATTTGCGCTTGGCTGCTTCGGCATTGCCAAAGCCTCACACTCGCTTCACTATGGCAGCTATTAATACTTCACCGCCTTCTACTGCCGTGTCATCCAACTACCACGATTCTCCATCGAGGTCCTCGAGACCGACCAGTTCCCGTCAAAGCCCTGTCCGTACCTCCCATTTCGATACCGCCGAGGGTCCAAGACTGCGCGATGGGCCAATCTCTCCTGTCCGTCTCAACTTCCAGCAGGATAACTGGGTTCAGCCCTCCAATGTTGATGTGGAACACATTCAAAATCCCGCCTTGAGAGGGCAATTGGTTGATCGCACTATTCATCCACTACCTTCGGTTCCAACAGCGCCTCCTCCGCCTCATGGTCTCAGGTCAGAGCCGACAAACTCTCGAGGATTTCAGAATGGTAACTTCAGGGCAGAGGATGGCTCCATGTCACAGCCTGAGAGATCAACTATCACCGAGTCCACCAAGACGACACCGACGGAAAGGGTACGCAATCAAGACCAATACCGCAACAGTCGGGAATCGGATGAGACTGCAAGTACAAATCCTCAGCAGATATCGATTGAGTCATCTGCGACGACGAGTGCAAGTTCTCTTTCGGGCTTGAACGAGAATACGGAGAGTCGGATAATGGGCGACTCTCCTGAAAGCTCCATCATTGAAGGCAATATGGCTGAGGCTCAGCCTGTGCCGCTATTCCAGTACCATCACCAGAAAGATTTCCCGTCAAGTGTTCCTAATGCAGACACTAGAAACGCTTCGACTCCTGACCTGGCTGAGAGTGCTTCAAATATCGGCCGCCACCTCACTCCCAATTCGGCTTCCAATATGAGGACTTCTCTGCCTCGACCGCCGTCCTCGTATTCCGTCTATTCCGATTCTCGTGGTCGCTCCCCAGGTCTGATGCCAGGTAGTGCACAATCCCGTAAATCTCCGGATGTTAGGATGTCGACGTATGCAGAGTTATTGCATGCACCTTATCCTCAACAGGCCCCGGCGCCTCTAACTCCTGACAACTCTAATCTCCGCACTGTTATAGGTAACAACGCATCTCTCCTTAGTACTCAAAAGACTCTGGATATGTATCGTGCCAATGTTAAAAAGACGAACGACTCCTCAATCCAGTACTCGTTCGCCATATTTCTGATCTCGACTGCTCAAGAACAAGGCCTTGACTTCTCAGAACCCAAGACGCGCAAGAACAGCCCAAAACCTGAAAAGGGTCGCGACAGTCCAGCTGCCGAAGGTTCCGTCTCAAGCCCGCAAGAGCTGGTTCGCGAGGCCCGACAGATCCTACAGCGCCTGGCTAGTGCCGGCTACCCCTTTGCGCAGTACTATCTTGCAGATGGTTTTGCTTCTGGACTATTCAGCAAGGGCAAGGAGGATTACAACTCGGCATTCCCTCTGTTTGTTTTGGCTGCGAAGCATGGTCATGCTGAATCTGGCTACCGGACTGCTCTATGTTATGAGTTTGGTTGGGGCTGCCGAAAGGACCCTGCCAAGGCGGTACAGTTCTTGCGTACAGCTGCATCGAAGCGCCATCCTGGTGCCATGACACGTTTGGGTAAGGCCTGCCTATCTGGCGATCTTGGAGAGAAGCGCTACCGAGAAGGAATCAAATGGATGAAGCTTGCTGCCGAAGCTGCCGATTCTCAATACAACTCAGCACCGTACCAACTTGGCTGTTTATACGAGAACGGGTACGGCGCGGATATCTTTAAAGACGATAACCATGCTGCTGAGCTCTTTACCCAGGCTGCAGAACTTGGGCATCCTGAGGCGAACTTTCGTCTGGGTGACGCTTATGAGCACGGCCTACTCAACTGCCCTCGTGATCCGGCTCTCAGTGTTCATTTCTATACGGGCGCTGCTGAGAGGGGACACGCTGGTGCTATGATGGGATTGTGTGCTTGGTATATGGTCGGCGCTCCCCCCATTCTGGAAAAGGACGAGGAGGAGGCCTACGAGTGGGCCCGTCGTTCGGCCGACTTGGGTGAGTCTTGTATCCAGATGAGTGCACGAGATGGGATAGCTAACAGTAGTACAGGTTTCGTGAAGGCGCAATATGCAGTTGGCTACTTTACAGAAATGGGCATAGGATGTCGCCGTGATGTCTTGGAAGCCAACGTCTGGTATGTCAAGGCTGCTGATGCCGGTGAGGAGCGAGCCAAACAACGTCTGTCCATTATACAAGCAGCCGTCAGCGGTCAGGGTACTCCTATGGACGTAGCTCCTCCACGGAATGGGAAGATGCAGAAAAATGGTAAAGATGATAAGGACTGCATCGTTATGTGATGGAAGACGTGGATGAGTCTGGCCCGGCCAGAGATTAATGCGAAGGATACAACCAATCCAACGACGGCTACGCTTCTTTATGATGGAGCGAACGACACTGCGATCATCTTCCACCGTGCTGCTGCTGTGGTCACCATCAGCAACACGCTCGTTCGGCGCATCCTTTTTTTTGTCCATCTTGGCATAATTGCATCACATATTTCTCAGCTGCCCGCGTGTAGGAAGGCCTTGGATTTTGGTATTCGTTCCTTATCTCTGGCGTATCCTTTTTCTGGCATGGGGGATCTTCTTGTTGAAATGACTATTTTAGACTAACAGAGGCTGGGTTTGATGATACGTCGCCTTGTTTTTGGCGTTTCGTTTGAAAAAGACGCGGCTTGGGTATAGTAATGAAATAATAATATATTATCTGCCATGGATGTGAGGCAGATATTGACACGGATCTAAGTTCAAAGACTTGATGTCAAGGGAGGGAGTAGCTCGTGATTACATCGAGTTTTTTCGAGTCTTCAATAGGTTGATCCATGGTAACATAATCCAGCGTCCAACAGTCGTATATCCATGACCAGTTCCTCGGGACGCCTGAGTCTATCTAACGAGCGTAAGTGAGACCAATCAAGTCCTAAGTGCTGCAGCATAACGCAAAGTTAAATAGCCCTTGATGGAGCTGCAAGGGGTTCTCATGATGGAACCGGGCTGGCAGAGAGATGTCTCCAGGGTAACCTGCTTTTAATGGACATTTGAGTGAGTGACTATCGGCTATCATCTATAGTCAATACACTCTCAGGACAAATGTCGTAAACTGGAAACAGAAATTCCCTCAAACATGGCGTGTGTCACACTGCAAGTCTCCCTAGTTCTCTAGGCCAGCTGATCTTGCTTGGCCACAGAAGTCAAAACACCGTGCAAGGGAGATGACAGTGGAGTGACAGGCTGACAGCTTGGTATTACTCGACTGGAGAAGCCAGCTAATGTGTCTCAACAGGACTTAGTTTGACGAGCAAGAGATAAGGGATGATTTTCTAGTTCTTTGCGTCCAAGTTAAACTATACTGGATCAACTGAAGATGGCATTCATAGTATAATATACCACTTGACATAGATGAGCCTTCAGGCCAGAGGCATTTGTCGAAGCACGACTGACCAAAACGTATACTATTGCTCGTTAATTAAGCGAGAGGCGACTTTGTACTACGTACTCTCAAATACCCCCTATCCTCAATGTGTAAGAGCCTCAAATCTATAATTACACACGGAACAAAAGTCCTGTCAGGGAACACTGCACTGCTTCAGCTCTGTCCACCCCCAGAACTCGGAAATACCGTCACTAGTCAGGCACTGATCGATCTCGGCCGTTCAATTACAAAGGGGGGAATAAAGATAAAGTTGCATCTATGAACAAAGGAACCCCTCCACTGGCTCGATCGACAGCAGGGAGGGTCTTTGACTGCTGAGACAAAGAGCTGAAATGGGGAGGTTCTTGGTGTGTTTACTGTGGCACTTCAGACGCGTTTGGTGTGTTTACATGTCTTTCTATGCCGTGGCCCGAGCATGTTGAGTATGCTGGTTTGTAGGTGGTGATGAATTATGACGATTCTGGACAAGAAGAGCGAGGAACACCGGGAGAGAGGCTATCGTGCTGAAGGGCGGATATGAACCGGGGCCGAATGTTTTAGATGGTCGATATACATTATACTCGACGACGTGAGACCTTTTTTTGTATTTTCGTAAGTAGAAACGGATAAAGTACGGCAATCAGGGACTGAGAGGGAAACAACACGATATTGGCCTGTCTTGTCTTTCGAATGGTTTCTTTCACATGGATGTTGGTATAAGACAAGGTGATACCATCCATATCGAGCTTACTCAAGTATATCAAGTTTCGGGAGCCGGATCTAATAGCGGTTGGATTTTTTATAATGACGCAATATGACCTGCGAACCACACGGCAGACCTTGGACAAAGAATGTAGTCACACTCATCACCTACATGGTTTCAACATTGTAGAAACGAGGGACAAAGGTTTAGATACGTACACCATTACAGGGTAGGTAAGTTAGGTGGCTGCTGGCCCGCTGGGTACGACGGTAAGGATGTTGGCAACCACACTGTACTGTACGGAGTACCTGCCCCCCATGTTCCCATGTCAGGACCGACAGGTACTTGCTGCACGCACTGGCCACCCATCGGAAGTGGTTGCGTTGCTTCTCCACTCATACCCATCTTTTCGTATTCTTCTATTGGCCACGCTTGCCCCCATGTATGTCTCAATTAACGCGTTGACGCGTCTAGGTCGTGATTTTCTTAACTTCACACGCGTTGCTCTCGCGACTTCAGCGATGATCGCGCGACGATGCGTGCCGTATAGCCAATGGCATCCAGAGCAAGCGGCATGCGTTGTAAACGGGCGGTGTACAGCTTTCGAAAGATAGGAATATGACCCGGTCCTTGTTTTTACTGGGTTGGAAAAGTGCGAAGAGTGTGTGCATCATGCGGATAGTTCATCGCGAGGTATTCGAAAGAAAGACGAAGGGAGAAAAGTGAGACGAAAAATCGCGATGTATCTGAAAGAGGAGGAGATTTGAAGCACCGATCACTCTGATCGAACCTTTGTTGGCGATCGAGGTTATTCTGCATCACCCTCGTCGTCATGAACATTCTCACTCTGGTGTAAAAGTGTAAAAGGCAGTTGCGCATATCGAGGGGTCACAGTGTACCAATACCAAAGTATCCATTTAACCAACAAATCGCGCGTGCTATCTTCTTCTGAAAGCGGGTAGAGACTAAAATAACAAAAAGCGGTAGAGTCAGTATTGGGGCATGACCTCACCGACTCAACTGTATCCGTAGAGGATGTCACAAACAAGGTCGCCGACACACACTCCCACCATTTTATCAATTGGACTGATATCACCCTGGAACCCTTGTTCGACTCAGAAGCACAAGAGAAGGAGCGGGCACAGGATAGCACAGGAGCTGCCCATGAGTAGATCCAACAACCGAGTCAATGCTGTAGAAACAACATTCCCCCCGTACTGTAAAGTGTGTCGTCACTGGTACAGAGCAAAACCCAAACTATTTACTCAGGACCCTGCAGCACATCAACGTGGAAGCGAACAGTACGGCATGGGAGAGGAAATATGGGAACGATGGGATGGTCCTAGCCCGTGCCGCGACGGCTCGCTCCCACCAGACCAGACAGAGCCAAAGTCTGTGCCAAGGCAGGGTAGTAAGCGAGTGTGTTCTGTGTACGGAGTATCCCACCACGGCTTGTGCGCCAGCGGAGATTTTTTGAAGTAGATATACGTCAGATATCGCTCTAGCTATTGCGACTTTGTTGCACATATTTCGCTGTCTCAGGAACCGTCTTGTTGGTTCACTTTGGTCAGCTGAACAAGCCGATCGCGCTGCGCAACTTCAACCACAATAATATCAAGACATTGTCGTTTTTGTGTGGGTGAGCAGCCGCGACTTGTCGGGTGCATCTGTGGCTCTAGGTCTCAGGGCTTGCTTGTACTGGAGCCACAGAGATGCGTGATGTACGGAGTACGGAGTAGACATTTAGTATGCAGTAGTACACAAAAATTCTGTAACTGGTGTGCCTGGCTCTGCATTAGACCCATGTCTATGTGTATTGCGCGCAATGGAGTAGCCTGGTGTCTTGAGTCAGGTAGGGCATCAAGCCCAACCCGGAAGTCAAGGGACCTGGTATCACTAGTTAGTCCTTCATATTTCAGACTAACTTGGGGGGATCTTGGAAGAGAAGATGGAGAACGTTGAACAAGCGAAACTGTGCTGGGATGCTCGCTTTACCTACACCCATCGACCAAAGCCTGGCGATACAGTTAGTATATGTGTACAAGCACTAACTTTAGTAAAACAACAAAACAGTGACGAATTACAATACACAAAGTACTGTGTAGTTTAGGTAGGATATATTAGGATCCCGGGGGAAAAGGTGTGATATCGTCGTTTGATCATATGATGGTGGATATCTGTACAGATACTGATTTATTACGTTCTTCTTTTCAACTCCTGTGCCTGGCCCCCAGGTGGGCACGGACGCAAATACTGCAGAGTGTGTTTAACTGCGGAGGATAATGATGTGCGTCTGCTTGTCTTGGACACGACCTGGTTCTGTCGTGCATATGACTTAAAAAGAAGGGATAGAGATGAAGGTTTATTGCTTTTTTCTCGCCGAGCAGAGGGAGAAACACGGAGAATAATATGCAGGGCAGTTGATGCAATTGATGACTGAAGATCTGAAGCGATGTCAGAAAAGGGAATAATTTATCCAATAGATGAAGAAGATAAAGGGATGATGAGGGAGGGAACAGACCCTCTTCCCTACGGCACTGTAGTTGTGTGGACTTTTCACGGAAGGGACGAACAGAGGGATGGAATAAATCGATAGTAGTCGTTTCGGCCAAGTACGATACGACGATGAGACGATTGGTACTAGAGAAATAGTCGGTTAAGAAGGGAAGATAGTGGAAGAAAGAGCATTGTGCTTGATTTGGTGCGTGTCTTGATGATCGCTTGAGTGCAAATGTGAGTGTTGAACGAGGCTGATTAGGGTGTCTCATGTATGATTTTGCGAATAGATATCTCTTACCCAGAGCAACAGCAATGATATTGTTATGTACAGTGCAGAACCGAATTGAAGATTTACCTCTAAAATAGATGCTTGACTTGCAACAAAGCAAGTACCTTGATGTGCAACAAGTCCACAGGCAAGGGTTGGGTCAACTCTCTCTTACTGTACCTACCAAAATGCATCGTGACTACTAGGAAGCAGCGAGAGAGGGAGGAGCGATCTTTGTGTTTGTACACAGTTGCAGTTGCAGTTGCAGTTGCACCTGCACCTGCACCTTGCATTTTGACCCATGCATTGCAATAGCCCCTGGTCCCGATTTGATCCCTCCCCCAACACGGGCCTTTGTGGAGTGTCTGGAGTGATCGTGTTCAAGTGGGTATCTCGTAGCCCAAAATACTTGCATCAAAGAAAAATTCCTGGTCTTGGGTGATCAGGCGGTGCACGGGCAGAACGGGGTTCCATCTCTCTCTTCTGGGTCCCCTTAAACGTTGACCATCGTCCTTTGCCTTCTGGTAGGTACTCTTACCGCTGCGATACCAGTTGCAGTCAGTTAGGTCAGGTCAGGTCAGGCCAGGCACTATAAGTTAACTTTACCGCTGCCGCTAAAACGGGCGCGACTCAAAACTCACGGGAAGGTCCACGTTGTGGGCTGTCTGCACTGTATCTGCACTCCAAGACAGGCGTGGGAAGGTACTTGTCACCGGCTGGTGCCTCTCACCCTCCAGGTGCAAATGCGCACCCTACCCGTACCGCTCTGCTCCATGCTGTTCAGACAGTCAGACAGTCCCGATCGTCAGTTAGTCAGTTCAGCGACAGGACCCTGACTTGTACTGTAGACTGTAGACTGTGGACTCTGAATTATGGGTCCTGGCACCTTGGACCCTCCTTCTCTTCCACACCCTGGTCCCAAGGTTCCTTCTCGCTCACATCCACTTCTACTGCCATATTAGGCCACTGCGTCCCCTGCCCCTTCCCATCCCATTCCAATGCCACTTGCCTGACCAACCCCCCCGTTCATTCCAATTCCCACCACGACCACCACATTTCCTGTTCTTCACTCCGACAACAGATTCGCCTTCTCCCTACAACAAACATCAACACAAACACAAACATCCAAACACCAAAGAAAGTCTTAGATTCTACACTTTAACTGTCGCATCCCGTCCTCTTCTCACCTCGTCGACTCCATACTCAACTTTGAACTCGTCTCGTCTCGCGCGCGCTCTCACAAACCTCGTCAAGACCCTGCTCGCCAAACTTTTGCGCTCGGCCGTGTCCTTCATCCTAGTCGCAATCGCAATCGCACCACACGCCAACCACCTGTTTCGCCCTCGTTCACAGAACAACAACAGCTTCTACTGCGATATCCTTTCGCATACTCAATTCTCGTCACTATACAATCTCAAACCGTAGCCATGCTTCTCCCGTCCGCGCTGCCTTGCGATGCGTCGCACTCGTCTCGCTCTCGACTTCAACCCTCTCTCTTCTCTCCTCCTGCCAGCCCCCCGGCTTTCTCGTCACACGCTTCTTTGGTCAATATTATGACTACTTGCCGCTCTCTTCAATCCCTCCTCTCGACTCCCGCGCCCATTGTCACCAACTCTAACCAAGCGCCTTCGCATACTCAACTACCAACTCCGCCGCTTGCTCACGCCGCTCCACCTCTGAAGCTGCGTCTGCGACCGCGCCCACAACGCCGCGAACCTGTCGGGCCCAAGAAGGTTACCAAGCGCGCAGCACCACGTACTGCCAATAAGAAACGCCGCGTCAACGACGACGAGGCGGATCGTTACTCTTCAGCAAGCGAGTCTTGCTGCGAGTCACCCTCTCGTCACTCCATGGAGCAGATCGTACCTGCAACACCCAAGCGCACGCGCATCGCTCCTGAGCAGCTACCACTCGGCCTCGACCGTTCAGACTTCCATAACATGCATCTCCGACAAGGCGGCCGTCTCTTCAATGACGAGGACTCTGACGAAGAGGACTGGAGCGCCGAAGATGACCGTGTTCTTATTGAACTTGTACTGGAGAAGCTTAGGCTATCAAAGGCAGAATGGCAGGACTGCGCTCGAAATCTTGGCCGTGATCGCCACGCCGTCGACCGTCGCTGGAAGGCATTATTACTTAATGGCGACATTGGTCTGAAATCGCGACCAGGTCACTAAGCACCCTTAATAGGATCTGCCGGCATCTCTCCCTTACATGATTCACGCGTTTGATACATTTAGCGCAAGTCTCGGCCGAACATCATCGGTAGCGAGCACATATAAAATGGCGGCACTACAGTACATGGACAACGGGCTGTCCTCGGAGTTTAGGCATATTGATTCACTTTTTTGTAATGATATCCCCACGCGTAAATAGCGTGCATCTTAAGTTTCATGTTCTTTTTTTTGGACCAAGGATTTGGAATTGGTTATTATAGATGTCAAGAATTGACAAACGGAACATTAATGTTTCACACCTTACTCAATTATTTCTCTCTGCTTGTATTTGATACGTTGTGTGTCTTCTGGTTCGACTGGTACAAAGCAAGTCCGCCGTGCCATTTATTCTACAATGGTTATGATATACTTTCACTGTCTCCATCAGGGTTCAACTAATATGTTCATCAACCACAACCGCCTTATATCACCTGAGTGTGCCAATGTAAAGGTGTTGATAATTCCCTCTTTATGTTTAACATCTCTTTTTTACTTTTGTTGGATAATTAGACTTGGCTAAGGTTTGGAGTTGTCCTCCTCGTCAAACCTTTACACGGAACTGTGTGTAGCTGGACAACTAGTACTTTCTAGACCCAAGATATGATCACAACACCAACTAAAAATATCAATTCTGCTCGTATACCATCTACATATCACATACAGCCTCTGCTTGACTCGTGCGTGTATGTGTTCCCCTCCATCGCTCATCCCGCCCGCCTCCATCCGATTTCGATCTCGTGGGGACCGAAACAAGCGCACGGTCTGTCCGAACAAGACACGAATAGAAATCATCGATCGTCATGTTCAAGCATTAACTAAATAAAACAAATGCCCTTGTTTTCCCCCAAAGTCATCCACCGCAAGTTGGCCCTTATCTGGCGCTTTGTCGCGTTTCACACTTCAACGCCTCCGAACTCTGAACGCTAACTTCCAAGCTAAACTTTCCCATGGCGAGTCAAGGGTCCCTTCCAACCGTCCTTCCTTTGTTCGATCTTCTGTCGGTCGTGCCCCCTCTAGCGTGGAGTGGAAGCTTGTGCTGGGGAGAGGGACGGGCGCGGCCGGCGGGCCGGGGGCTGAGAAGTGCCCCGGGGGGTTGGTAGACTTATGCTGCCGTTGCCGGGTGACCCGTAGGGGTTTGTTGATTGTTGATTAGGGAATGGAAATTAGGTGTGCCTTCTTTTTTATGAGCTTGTAATGAAACCTGGCTTAATCAATCCCCTAATGCGAATGTGAACATAGTGCAGTTTCGTAAAATGTGGTCTTTAATCTATTTACTAGAGCAACCGTTATGCTCTGTGATGCCTTCGTGTCTATGAATGGGCATGAGTGTGAGACCATGAGTGCACCATGGCCATGTGCGTCTAAAACCTGTAGCAAACCCGTTTCGCACCCCTCTCGCCTGCCAAGCCATGCCATGTAGTTCATTAAAAGAGAATATTTACACCGGAAATATATGTCTATACCGCCGAAAATGCCCCTCGCCTTCTCCTCGAGACATCAAACCACCAAGGAGGTTACGATCCTCGTGGAGAAAGAAGAGCACGAGCCGCTCAAGCAAATCGTGAAAATGCAAAGCTGGTGAGTTTCATACAACTGAACTGAACTGAACCAAGCCGTTCTGCTATGCTGTGCAGAGAATGATTTTTTTTATAAATAACAGTGATAAGTTATGACGAAGAAAGGTGACACAAGAACATATCTGAGAAGTAGATGTCATGCTCAGAGGAAGACTTCTCCATCCTAAGGAGGTGTCATTTGTTCCTTCATAAGCATCTTGCGAACCTCTGTCTCGAGAGTCTGCTCTGCCATGACGGGGTCTTCATCGGCAACAGCACCTGTGACCTTGTTTGCGAGCTCGATCTTCTTCTGACACGCCTTGTAGATGAGCTCCTCAATAGTGTTTGATGCGATGAGACGGATGATTTCGACGTCTCGCTTCTGGCCGAGACGGTGGGCGCGATTCTCGGCCTGGATGTCATCCTGAGGGTTGTCAGATTGGTCGAAGATGACGACCTTGTTGGCAGCCGTAAGATTGATGCCTGTACCACCTGCTCCAGTCGTGAGAAGGAAGACGGGGATATCAGGGTCATCGTTGAACTCGTCAATCAACGCCTGTCGTTCTCCAACAGTGGTGCTACCCATTAAGACCCGATGCTGGATTCCCTGCTGAGCGAGTACTTCCTGCAAGAGCTCGATGACACGAGAGAACTTGCTGAAGACAAGAACCCGATCACCGTTCTCCTGGTACTGGTTGATCAGCTCGAGTAGCTTTCTGACCTTGCCACTATCCATCTCTGTTTCTGGAGGGTAATCAAATTTCGAGAGAAGGCCGGGATAGTCACGGCACCAAAGGTGGAGTCCAAAGTCCGAAGAGTCCTTGAGCTCTTGGATAAGGTGCTTGATGTCGGGTTGACGCAGATCCTCCTGAGAAACACTGTCCATCAAGATCCTGGCCATCTTCTCGATCTTCTTGTCATCAAAGTGTCGTCTGAACAAGAGCGGGTGGAGAGCTGCCTTGCGGAGCTGCATCCAGCAGTTGTTTTGATCATTTCCACGACCGCGGACCTTGGTAATGCGCTTGGATGGCTCCATCTTGAACATCTCCTCGTATTCGGTGTAAACCTCTTTCTGGTTCTTGTCCAACTCGCAGCGGACAACGTTGCAGACCTTGGGAGGCATGTCTGACAGGACTTGATCCTTGCGACGCTGAAGGATGAAAGGCTCTAGGATGGTGCGGGCTCGTTTGACACGCTCACTGTATAAGAAAGCGCCGTTCGAAACGTCTCTGATAGTGACCTTCTGGCTGAAGATATACTGGATATGTTGCATGCAGCCGTTGAATATCTCGGGATTGATAAAATTGAGAAGCGAGGTCATCTCCAACAAATTGTTCTGAACCGGAGTTCCTGTAAATCGTTAGCAACAGTCACATGCGTGGATAATAAAAGTGACATACCCGTGAGAAGCATCTTCCACGACGCCGGAATACGGCGAAGATCTTTGTAGATCTTGGTCTCGGGGTTCTTCATCTTGTGACCTTCGTCAAAAATGGCAGCGTTGAGTCGAATAGACTGCATAGCCTCAATGTCCGCCTCGTTGTTGATTTGAGAGTACGTGGCAAGAACGACGTGATAGTAATCAGGGTTTTGTTCAATATTGTATGCAATATCAGCCCGCTCCGGCTGAGAGCCTCGGTAGCCGATTACCTCCAGGCCTGGGGCGAACTTTTCAAACTCGACAAGCCAATTATTGTAGGTACTGGGAGGAACAACGACCAGGTTAGGCCAGGGCCGTCTCTGTTTGTTGTTCCCGTTTTCATAATCCTCGACAAGGTGACTGATGAGTGAGATCACTTGGCAAGTCTTGCCCAGACCCATCTCGTCAGCCAGAATACAACCAATGTTGAAGTTGTAGAGCAGGGACATCCAGTTGAGACCAACAAGTTGGAATGGCTTCATTCGACAGTAGCCATCCATGTACTTGGGCTGCTGAGGGATAGGTGGGCGGACGTATTTGGTCGAACTGATGCTTGTAGGAGTTGGAGGAAGGTCTTCGGAGTTGAGACGACGCTCTCGCTTGTCATGCCCGAAAGTATCGATATCCCAGGTATCTACTTGCTGCTTGATGTTTTTGGCATCGCGCTCACATTTGGCGACAACATTGTCGATTGCGGCGACTGCGTTGAGGAAGACTTCAACGGCCTCTACAACATTCTCGCCGATGCTGACCTTGGACGCCTTTCGAGCGCCAGGTTTCTTGCCCACAGTTACACGCCTGGCCTTTGAAATATCTTCAAAGGGTCGCTTCTCGATCATGCATGCAAGTTGGTCCTCCTTCATGCCTGTCATGGCTGCCAGTTCCTGGACAGTGCTTGTGTTGATGCATTTCAGTACTCGGTCGTCTTCGTCATCCGAAGGGTCTGGAGACGCCTCAGCCTCGTAATCATCCCCCTTATCATCATCATCGACAAGATTAATGACTAAGGGGTCGTCGCTCGAGGGTTGGGCAGGAGAGGAAGGGAATACAGGCGAGGAAGGAATGCTTTGCTTTCGTCGACCTTGCACCAGCCGTCGTCGAGGTTTCTTTTCCGGACTTGGAGATGCTGTGACGGATCCAGAACGGGAGTTACCCCGGCTAAATGCTGCTGCTGATTGTAAAACTCCCTTATTGATCAGCCGTCTACCGTTGTTGGGTTTCGTTGTTGGCTTTGTCTGAAGTAACTGCCGCTCAAGATAGACCAGGGCATCTTCGAGATCGTGATTACATGCACTCAAGGCCTTCTTAGCCTTCTCTGATGGCACCCTATCTCCAAAGATATCGTATATCTGTCGAAGTTTCTTCGTGACGCTTGAGTCCTCCGGTTCGGGTTGATATGCATACCCCGAGATATGTGCCTTAAACGTCGTCGGTCGAATATCGCCACGGGGAGGTGTGAGATCGTCCTCATCGTCGGAGATGAGGTTGATGGGCTCAACAGCAGGTCGCTTGTTGGTCATGGTGGGAAAAGTCCGCTGTGGTGGACGGAACACGGTGCCAGCAGGGGCGAGTCGGTTTCCAAGAGGTGTAGAGTTCTTAGGTTGAAAGGGTGAGGACGCAGGAACTTCGATGATACTGCTTGCAGGCGAGGAAGATCGCATTGGTGCAAGCATGGGGTTCTGAAGAACCTGTGTTGGTTGTGTAGTCTGAGGATCTCGTAGGAAAGCAGACGGTGAGCAGGGAATTGTGTCTGCTAGATCATCAGCGTCGTCGATAGTTATTGTATTGCGAGCGTGCGAGGGTGTGCGTGGTAGAGCGTTTGAATGCCGGATTGGCAAGGGTGAAGAGCCTCGCGCCATATTGTATAAATTATTATGGGCATACAATACTCCGTACAATGGGTAGTAATAGTACGGAGTAGTAGGTGCCCGAGAAAAAAAACAATAGAGACTAGCAGCGTTTGGGATCGATCGCGGCGGGGGCTGCCACTGGCAATTGAACGGATTAGGCGTTTGATCTGGTCTACCCGTTATCTTATTGTTCGGTCAACGGACAGTGCAGAGAGCGGATGAAAGTGGCAAGCAGGTGTGCTCAACGAGAATGCTCGATAGGAGCAGATGAACAAGAAGAAAGGCCTATAAAAGAATATTATAGCGAGAAATGATAGTTCTGTGCTCGACAGTGCTCGACAGTGCCAAAGCTAAAGGGGATCCCAATCCAAATCCTGGAGGGGCGTGAAGAGCGTGAGCGAGGGTGGAGATTTTTTTTTTGAAATGTCCCGAACTCGGTTCAAGACGCGACCCGCATAAACTGCATCACGAAATCACGTGTGTAATTAGACCGCGTTGGGTCAGAGTCTTTGTGTGTACAGTTGACCTTTCTATAGGGGACCACTGAAGGATGTGTTAATACGAGGACACAACTTATTGGAAATAGGTCGCAAGTTATCCGTACCTCTGTTCGAGTTGGAAAATTAAGAAAAATAGAAGATCGATACCTAGGTACCTAGTGCTGTGTTGAAATCATAGGCTATTCTCCTTCCAAGTGTGGAGATTGTACCTCATATTAACACAAATCAATTAGAATCAAGCAAATCTAACAAGCCTCCGGAGGTCGAACACTCTTTATTACTTTCTAGTCTCGTTAAAAGAACAAAGAAACTGTTGTCTCATCTATTTTACTCAGCGTTGATCATTTGGTAAGTGCTTCTCATTGTCCCCTATATCTTTGTTGCACGTGCAAGTGGAGTGGGACCCTGGACGTCAACTCCAAGTCTAACTTAACTAACTCTCATACACTAGCTCAATTCAGTACACTACCTATATCCTCACCTCAACCCGACACAAGACCACCATATCAGACATAACCACCAAAGACTTGCGCACCCAATCAAACAATTCAATTCAGAATGGCCACTCGACGCATTGTTGCTACTGAAAAAACCTTCCTTGATAAGGATGATCCTATTGATGAGCACACGAGTACTGCTCCTGCTGTTCCGGCGTGAGTTCCGCCCTGCTCATCTTAATCTACCACCTCATCACGCATTACTCATCCAATATTCAATACTATACTATACTCTCTTATATAGCAACTAAAACTGACACAAACTCAACAGACATGTAATCTACAAGCTCCTGGCCTTCACCTTTGCCATGATCGTTGTCCCCATCGGCTCCTACTTCGTCACTGTCAACACCATCTTCAGTGGCAAGTTTCCTCTTTTTCACCCCTTACGCGTCACTACAACAATTAACACTTCACAGGCAACTCGTCACTGGCTGGTGGTTTGGCTGCTGTCGTGGCCAATGTCGTTCTTGTCGGATATATCATTGTAGCCATGAGAGAGGATCAGTCGGACACACTGCAGCCAGAAAGCAAGAAGGACAAGTAGATAGGTACTCAACGCAAAAATCACCGAACACTTTCACCTTCACTCAATTGTTTCCATCTCGCACAGGAAAAGGCTCGGGCCATCAGTCTCAATTATTTTTCTCACGTCATCTTCATGATTTCGCCATCTTGGCAGACCATCATGTCTGTTATGATTTCTACAGCCACGTATATAAGCTATGTACGTCTCAGGGACTGGGTATGATTAATGCTAGTCGTGGCGGTAGATCCATCTTTTACTCCGCCTCCTAAAGGATATTCTCAAATGGACCAGTTACACGATGTTTACCCTGCCAACGCCTCGTACAGTTTCGTGTGCTAATGTACCATCCCATAAAAAATTCAAATGCTTCATCTCATCTTATCGGGATAAAATCCCGTATCGTCTGAAAAACCAATTTGACACAAAAACTCGCTGCCCCAGCCTGCCATAGGTACAACCAAGCAACTTGTGACAACATACCCTGGAGCGCCACGAATCCGTCAAATAGCAAATAAAACCCTCAAAACGCTGTTCGATCGTGGTGTCCACGTTCGATATCAAAGAAAACGGGTATCGACAAAGGAAAATGGGTGCATAAAGTTCTGAGCGTGTGCGTTTCAACCATTTACAGTCATCATTACCGAGCCATTAGGGATTCATGAGTTTTTGCTGAACCTACGAGAAAACCAACTCTTGCGCTTGTCCCCACCAGCTTCGGCGGGCTGTTGCGTTTGCTGCGCCGATTGCTGGGTTGATGTTCTCCTCAAAAGAGTATTCTTCTGCTTCTGGGCTGGGACCGGGGCTTGAGCTGGTGTCATAGTAGGCTGCGCGTGTGAAGGTGGTGGCACTTGTGGCTGTCCGTTGCCATTCATACCAGAAGCTGGGTAAGGGCGCGACTGGTATGATTGCTGGGGCTGGTATGAGCTTGACGCATACTCGTTGAGAGGTTCGCGGCGCTTAGCCGGCATTGTCCGATCGATTGAGCTGTTGTCACTGCTCGTAGGGTCTGTGTGGTAACCTGCGTGATCCGAGTTACCGCTACCTGCAGCAGAAGTCACGGTCTCATATGATCGATCCTTGTTGGGTAGAGGATAGATGTTTTGATCGTGGCCGTTCTGGTACTGTGACTCTGACTGCATTCTAGACATCCGTTGCCGCGATGGACCAGTCCCGTAACCGTTGTTGTACGCTTGACCATCAAAGTGATTGCTTCGAGAAGAGGACGCCATGTCTTGTTGATTGCCGTCTGGCTTGAAAGATATAGGGCGATTGTTGTAATAACTCTCGCGGGGGAATCGAGGCGGGTTGGTGGTGTAAGAGCTATTGCGCCTATTCCAGTTGGCTTGTGAATCCGTTTCTGAGACAGTGTTAGCCATCTGATCTTCAGTCGATGCTCGACCTCGAACTCACCAGTTCGGTAGAGTGACTTGCGCGAATAGCCACCGTCGATTGCAGCCTCGAAACTACGAATAGTGTCTAATGGGCGCTCCCATCTGTTTCGGGTCGGGTTCGATTTATCGGGATCCTCTGTATGCTGTTAGCGGCATTGCCTTGGACTATGCGATTGGTCTCAACGAACCGATAGAGTTGCCAAAGGTATCTTTGTGCTGCATAGATCGTAGAGGGGCGAAATTTGACTCGGTGACCATGGCGGCGATCTCAGCTGGTGTAGTGTCAGTAGATGATCTTAACGTCTCGATTTCAACTCAGGATATGTGTTTACATACATGGCTCTGCTTCGCTTATAGCCAAGGTAGGGTCCGCTTTGCTATGTAAACGCTTCGCTTCCTTCTCGGCGTGAGTTTCCTGTAGGTCCTTGCTGCCAGAACTCTTATGCGACTTTTGAGAATGGAAACTGAAGGTTCGATTATGTGCAGGCGGGTGCTGCGAAGTTCTGCGCGGTGAGGCCGGGGCAGTTGGCTGATATTGTGTCTGTTGGTAATCTTGCGCCGGATAGCTCGACGGCGGCGGTGCGTACTGGCGATACTGCTCTGTGGAGGTCGCCATGGTTGCGACGGGGGACGACTGTTTTATTAGACGCGGCTCTTGATTGTGATGGATCCCAGGAAAGGCCCTTGCTCTTGGCGATTAGAGTCTCAGGGTGATAGGACGAGTGGGGAGTTGCAGGCAATCGACCGATGTGATGGAGGTTGTGGGCAAGAAATGGAGATTACAAGGAGCAATGTGGTCGGGTAAAGAGACCGAAACCAGACCAAACGGTTACTAGCAAGGAATAGCAAGTATCGTCGCGGGACCTGGGCTGGATATATTGCAGGTGGAGATTTGAGAATTGTTTTGCGCAGAAAGGTTCTGACAAGAGGCTGGGGCCTGCGAGCAATAGTGTGGCCCGGTTGCGGCGGAGCTTAGGGGGTACGTATCGTATCAGAAAATATCCCGGTAAGTGGGTGGGGTTGGCTCGTGGACAGGCGTCTGGACCGAAAGACAAGAGCCAGGCACAGCTGATTTATACAAGATGAGTGGCTGAGGAGATAAGGCGATGACACCGTGCTTTTGCGCGCCAAACTAAGGTGAGAGGTGAAAGATGAAAGGTGAGATCTAAGGCCGGTGGCTGCGGATGTCTCAGTCTTGGGTACGCGGGACGATGTAATCACTGGTTGGTGCCCTGGTCTTTGACTGGGATCAGTACACTTAATGTGAGCAACCAGAAAATAGTGCAGGCGAGCAATGCAGTGCAGTAAGAGGGACGGGGTTTTCGCCCTTGTTGTTGTCGTTGCTGGCTGTGAAACAATCCAATGAAGTCGACCAGGATGTGGGCAAAGCGAATCGCTGTTTGCTCTATCAACTCGCGATTGGAAAGTCCGCTAAAGTGGCGCCGGGTGCGCTGCGTGATAATGATGTGGGATCTGCACACTGGGACTGATCCTCGTAAACAGACTGCCGCCTTTGTGATCCGCTTGCCGTTCCTTTGGTATTATTAGTCCCCAAATTCGGAGCTTGTCCCTTTTCGTCTTTGATAGTTCTTTTTTTAAACACTCGGTTGGGGTACTGATGAACAGAGGCGATGTTGCGGTCTCAATTAAAACGATGCAGCGCTTCGCAAGTGCTTGCGTTGGATCCAGTTATCGATTTTCCTTTGTACTCGCTTCTTGACGTCACTGTCGATTAGAAATTTCTAGTGTCGGCTGGCGCAAAGCTCAGGGGGAATTGAACCGTACCACGTTTAATCTGGTCGGATGAATCGTCCGGAGTGGCTTGGGCCGGGGTTCAGAGTTCGTAGTGGGCCTCGCGTGTTGTCGAGTCACTACTCCGTAAGAAGCGATGAATGGAATGCTGTTGAGGTTTCCTCTGGGCGGCCGGGGGCAATGAATGTCGTTATCTCGAGATGCCCTGGGTTTTGATTGTTTGTGGAGTCGATGCAGCCAAACCAGATGTAAACCGTTCAAAATCTGGGGATAAGCGGTAGGTAACTGCTGTAGAGAAGCGTTTGTTTAATGGGGTCTTTCTCGTGGGTCGTTCGCTCGGGGTTCGTTTCTCAACAGTAATATCTCTAGGTACTGAAGGTAGGTGGTAGGTAAAGTACCGATGCCTGTAGATGAGACTGGATTGGATGAAATGAGAAACAATGACGGCTTTGACACAACAATCTATAACGAAAGACAAGCAAAAGCCAGACGAAGGAAGTGAGAGTGAGGGCGAGAGAAACCTTTTCTGAGATAAAAAGTAAGAGGCTTTTTAGGAAGAATGGGGAAACTGGAGGCCAAGACGTTCTTAAGTGAGTACGGATACGTTATGCTTCTATTAAGGTACCCAAGGTATGGAGGGCGCCTGCCTTTGCCGTGGGATCGGATGTTTGTGTTTTCTATGGATATCTACGGAGGAAGCAGGCAATCCATTGGCTTCTTTGTGACTTCCCGTTTATGAAGTGTGCTTTTCGGGACTTGGGGGTCGATTTGGGGCTCAACACCACACCAATATTGGCAATGGATGTGCAGACTGGGACCCGTTTGGGGGCAATTGCACACGCGTACAGCTCCAAAGGTGACAGCATCGGTTGAATCTTGTTACTGTAATAGATCTCAAGCAGTGTTTTTATTCAATGGGTAGTTAGTAGCCTGTAGTAGACTTGGACCAGACAGTGCTGTACTGTACAGTGCACTGAGTGCAGTATGCATTCTAACGTTAGAGGCTGAAAGATTGAGCCTAGTCTGTACTCGGGGAGTAAGTATCGAGACACACCAGATCATCAGGCCATGACGCGTCGTTTCGTTTCCTCTTCTCTTCTGCCACCCTAGTTACTGTTACTGCTGCTGCGGTGACAGCCACGACATGCGTCTCCCTTTGCAGTATGCATGCTGTCTGCATCTCTCTGCTTACCATTTACGAGAATACGGAAGCTTTGCCGTCCAATGGTGGGCACCGGAGAAGTGAAGATGCCTGCAAAGTTGCAACCGTCTGAACCAAAGTCTGGTACCTTTATTAATTCTTATACCAGGCTAGTCAAGCACCTAAAGAACCTAACGTAGCTGATATCGAGGATAATGTTTGACTTTGATGGATTTCCACTGTAATCGTCGTCAGCTCAAAGCAGCGCCATAAAGTCAATAGATCCTTGGTTGACGCCGACACCATCACCATCACTGGCCAACCTGTTCGAATTCTAGCAGACCGTACGTAGTAGTATCCGCAGAAACTTGGTCTCGACCGGCCAAGGACTATCAAGGGTCTTTGAATGGTGCTATTAAGGCCATGCCACGTCCTCACCAAGTCACTACTGTGAGTCTCCATGCTTGTGCATCAACTATTGACTGCAGTCTCGTCTTCCGCTTTTCTGTGTGAGCTGAGCTGCTGTTCAGCTGAGCTGCAACTTGTGTCTTGTAGTGCAATGTACAATCAACACAAGGTGGTCGGTTCACAGTAATCAAGAGAGTACATGTTTACACCTTCAGATCCATTGTATCCGTACAGTAGAAGGCAGAGGGCAGAGGGGGGTAGCGAGGGGCTGGGGTTGAGAATGGAACCCCAGCAGCTACCTAATCAACGCCCTTATACTTCCCACAGTAGCCGTCGTCAAGTAATTCCCAGGTCATCTTGACGTTGTCCGTGGCTGTGGCTGTCTTTGTTGTCTTTGCCCCTGTTTTATCTCGTGTTCAGATGGTTTCTCCACACCATCTTTTGTCTTTTGTCTCTTGTCTTGCATGTTTCTTCGACATCCGTCAGAGTACGGATACAGAGTACGGGCTCAACTTTCTATCGGGTGTAAGCTCCTGCTCAGCCACAATTAGGGTTCCAGTTTCTAATCTCGATGCTCCTTTGATCGGGCCTTTGTCCAACTTGGCTTGCGGCGCTTGCACAAACGCTATTGCATTCTTTTTTGCCGTATTTTGTGGAAAAAAACCTGCTATTAGTCTTTTATGCAGAGACCAGACTTACTTTAGTTCCTTGGCTACTTAACAGTCCTGTACTCTGTAACGTTAGTTACTCACCTGCGAGGCCTACCAAGACCAAAGATGACCCTACCATCTCTCCATGAGTTGAGTTATGTTGCCTGAATGGTCTGTCGTCTGTTGAGGCACGCATTCTTATCTCATCACGACGAGGAATAAATACTACGTAGTATATATAGGAAGACGACTTCCCTGCTTCTTGCCCACAAACCCCAGAAGATCCCCTAATGTAGATCTCAAGTCTCTCTTCATGGTAATATCTTCTCTCATCACATTGCCCATTCTGTAACATGGAATTGGTGTATCCCCAGATAAAGAAAGCCCTGGCCCGCAGAACAGCCACTAATTAAGACAAAAAGTGAGAAGCTGGGGACCAGTGCCCATGTGCTAAATTAGGCTGGTGGCTCAAAGGGCTCCGGCTCATTAATTGAAATCTCAGGTTGAATGGTTGATAAGGAAGTTGAAACATAATGAACAGTGCAGTGGATGGATTCTTGCTGCTCTGCCTTGGTTTTTCTTCAATGCCTCCTCCGCTGAAACACACCCGATACGTGGGACGGAAGCTCAACTTTCGTTTATGCTTGAGTTCTCAATATCATCACCTAAATCTACTTGGATACTGCAGACTCCGTCGCCCAACCAATTCACTCAACAATATATGAAACTCAAATTGTCGTGGTGGCCATACAAGCTTTGCGTCTTTTGACCGGCTTTCCCGGATGGACTGCAAGCCTGCAACACAACGTAGAGCCGCAGACTGTACCATTATTTACCCATGGCACGGAATTGATTACTTTTTGAGTTATGTCTAGGCCCTGGCCATGACCTGGCCAAGCTGGCTTAGTTTCGCCCAGCATAGCCGAGTTGCTCAAGCTGCAGCTACTATCATGCAAGTTGATATCTTGCCAGGGTTTTTCACTTTAGAGCGGCAAAAATACACCGTGAGATGGCAACTAGCGGTGACTTGCACGCCCGTCTATGACATTTTCGATATGGGCTATAAGATGCCGAAGAAAACTCTTTGTTCTCTTTCTTTCCTAACAACCTGAATTTCACGCTCTAATGGCAAATGGTTGTGCCCTATCGCGCTGCTCTATTGAAAACTCCACCACATGTCAAGGGAAACAGTGTAGCGCTAAAAAAGATACGGATACACAACTTGAAATCGGCGGCCGTTAATATTCAGATCAAGATTTGCTACTCCGCAATTAACTTGTTTTCCATTCAGAGGGTGGAATTTCTTACAATGACCGTGTGAATTAAATACCCCGTGGTGTTTGTTGTCTTTGTTGGCTATCGTATATGCAATAACCTCGATGTCGTGAGACCGTAGATAAGGCTACCATCAAGAACTCGAGATCCAATGGTACCGCAATACCACAATACCTGGAGGGCCCTTGATAGGTAGTTTGGGATATAATGGTAGTTGCGAGCTGATTGTTGTATCAGTACATGCCTAATATTGTACGAAACGTAGACAGGCATAGAGACCTTTGAACTCTGTGATAACGTTACCGCGGCAACGTTCACAGAAGTGCTTCAGTGATTTCCAAAGACCAGTTCTAGTAGTAGTAAAGCCGGGATTATGGCGCGAGTACAGAGTGGCATACTCGTTTGATGACCGTCGGTATTGTTGTACTTTGATAAGAGCGAGATGCATCATCTGAGTGCCAGTGTGCTTCTTTAGACGCTGATAGTAGCATGGAAGTGACATTTACCCACAAACGTGCTTGAAGGAACAAAAATGTTGGTGAATACAACTTGCCAATTATATGTCAGGCTTAAACTGACTTATTCACTCTTGCTCACTGTATAGTACTCTATTTGAACCATGTCTAACAAACGATCTCTGGATACAATATGTCCCATCCATGTTGGAGTTGTCCACCTGCAAGAAAACGCAGTGCCCTGTCTCGTGGAGTATAGACAAAGCTGCTGTACGATGCTGGCGGTTGTATGACATCAAGACCTGTTTGGCTATTACAACTAAATAAGAGCCATGCGTGATGGATCTACTGTTGCTCGAGTGGCGTCCTGGTTCGACAGTATTACGATTTTGGTAGGAGTTGTGTACAACTGGAAAGTATATGGCAGGTGTTTATGGCTCGCAAACTCATGGAACAAATTGGAGATATCACATAGGAATGAAACACATGGAGGCAGCCCGGCGCAGGTTTCCGAGTCAGTGTTGCCGTCAACGGGGGAAACGAGTTTGAGCCATCAGTGGTTGTGTTGTGTTGTTGTGTTGTAAAAAGACATTTCCGATTCATCAGAAGACGCCGACCATGGCTCAAAACTTCCCCGCACGAGTCAAATCACATTCCTGCTTTCAGGGACGTTGTGTACTGCCGTAATAGAGGCCCTGGACCTGGCATTCATCGATGATTCGCTTGTACCCTATTCACGACCGTAGCCGAACACCAGTCCCGAATCCCAACCACCAAATGTGTTCCATCGCTGAAGCCTCTCCCAGTGGACTGTCCTGGGACGAGATCGATTTCCGCCAACCGTTGCATGAAAGGGGAACGAAGTTATACCATCAAAACGAGGTGCTCAGGTGTGTAGAGCCTTTTTTTCGGGGTTGGGATTTGACGTCTTTTTTGAATTCAATGCCTCAAAGCAAGGCAGTATGTTTTATCCTTGCCTCGACCAATGCAGCCAAATGAGAACCGCCCTCTCACTACCAACTCCAGCCCTTAGCCCTTTTTTTATATCGACGAAGGGTACAGCATGACACGAACGGAAGCACCGAAAGACTTGGAGGGGAGGGGAGAGGTGAACTTGGCGCGGACGACACCAGAGTTTCCTGGAGAGACGAGCGTTAGTATGTGATTTTTGCTTTCGTGGGGCGAGTCGTGTGTAATTACCGTGAGGGCGGGTGACCTTGCCCCAGATGACGCGGATCTTGGTACCGCGGATCTCCTTCTGGCCCCGGTAGACGAAAGCAACCTTCTTTCCGAGGTAGAAGCTATTGTGCGTTGTCAGTGTCCAGACCGACATGTAAAAGAAAAAAAACCCTTCTTGGGTGGTATAGACGTACTTGGCGGCGTTGGTGTCATCAACACCCTCGATCTTGATCAGGCTGGTGCCAGGGCGGGTGGTGTGACGAGAGCGCTGGTAGCTCAGGTGACGTCCCCTAAACCATCATCGTCAGTCCAAAATTCCTATCGCATTGTTGTTTCTCTTCGTGCCGTGGCTTCGCGGAAGTTGGATATCGAAAATTGGAGTGTGCGCTTGCCGATGCAAAACACGCAGCACATCCCATATCGTGTGCGCAGAAGGCTGGGTGCATTTAGGAAGGAGGCATGTTACTCACTTGACGTATACTATAGGCAAGGTTAGCAAAGTCCAACAGATGATCAAGATTTCCCAAATGCGAGTCGCTTCAACTCGTTCTTGGCTGGCGGATGAAACTCACGTCGGTGGCCGGCTTCTGAAGGCATCTTGAATATTATATGACTTCCGTCTCTCAAGCGACCTGCAGGTTAGTAGTGAGAGCTGGGGAATTGTCTTAGCAAAAAGACCGTTCCGATGGGCTTCGTTTGGTGGTGATCTTGATGTGGAGTGGATGCCGAATGTGGTGCGCCGCTGCTTAGCCTGAGCCCTTATCACGTGTGGCCTTAGGGTGAGCGCCACGTCGGGGTACGCCACAGTTACAGGTCAGCCTCAGCCTCAGCCCTCAGCCCGCTACTATCCACCCCGCTGTAAAGTTTTGCTATGTACGTAGTAACATGCCGATGCTTCTGGAGTGATTGTATCTGAAGATCGTCTCGATTGCATTCAAATCGTGAGCTGTTAATAGTTGCGTTGTGTTTGAGCCAAGACTACTTTGCCAGCAGAGTTCTTGCTCACTCAAAGTAATTGACGTGCCGTGGATATTGCTGATTTGGCCATGAACATACCTACCGTATTTTTGAGGTTGTCTCCAACTCGCTTAGTGGGAGGTCGACAAGAAAACCTCAACGAGGCATCTCATGGCCAGATCAGAAGGACTCAAGTTCAGATAGGTTCAGTTACCAAAGGGAAAATTCCCTCAAGGGCGGATGAATCCCCCAACACCCGGGCTAATCTCAATGGCTGCATACGGTGTCTTCACTGGCCGCTTCGTTTTCCGCCCCAATAACTTCTTGCTGAGGGTTTGAGGTGAGAAGCCGACACCGGGAGGTGAGGGGCTGGTGCGGGTATTATCATGGATCCAATGTGCCTAGTAAGTCAGCACTGAGGCGGTTCGGAATTTGGTGTCCGAGCAGGGTATGCCACCAAGAAGACAACTTAGACAAGCTCATCCAAATTTACAGACAATTCCCTCATGTGGTTTTGAGGAGTTCATTGACTTTGTGAATTATCATTAAACCCGGAAGGAGTGAAGAACAGCACTTTGACGGTTGAAGTCATTCAAGCATATCCTTCTGTTCTGTTGACTTACAACTATTCGGACAGAAGACTCCACAGACTGCATGATAGAATGAATGCCGGTCTACACAGCTGAGCGATTGGACAATCAATTGACATTTCACGAACGTAAATACACAGCTAGGGATTGGCGTCAAACGTGGCTAACCATCTGATAACGAGCTTATCCACCGAGTGCCCTTCTTGCAGGTCTCCGTAGAACTGATGGTGAAGTTGTTGAGTCGACATGATAGGGACCAGGGTCTGCAGTGGACCTTGTCTGGTAAATCGAAGCTCTGCAAGTCACAGACTCCCATCACTAACCAACTATGGAGAAGATCTTGAGACACCGCGGTTGCGCCGCGAAGCCGGATTCTGTATCTGAGCGTCATAGTGTATTAGTGACGACTTCCTGAGTTGTTAATGGTGAGTGATTCAGACATGTCTTGGGCTCTAAGATATCAGCATCAGCAAGGTAAGGACATGTTGGCTACGCATTCCAGAATCGGGCATTGCAACGGAAGACTTTCGGGGCGCAAACGGAAACAACACCGATCCCAAGATGTCTTGATAATCAACGCGCCTAGGCCGTGTGGACCTCAGGTGTGTCCCTGTTTGGGGGTGCGGCAGGATTGCCAGGCTTGAGCTGGCCAGACAATTCAGGGACCGCCACCTCCGCCGAAGCCAGACAAGACAAGCTGCCAGAACTCGGTGAGTGTTGGATGTTCGGACAAGTCGGAAGAGCTGACAAAGAAGTTGGATGGGTGCGGTCTTGTTTAGTTGGAGAAGCATGATGCTTCGTAATGCTCACGACACTGCTCAAGTTGTGCAATGCACCATTATGAATGCCCTATCAACGTTTACAGTCGAGTTCCCTGCGGACCAAACAATGAATCATGAATGGCACGAAAAGAAGGAGGGAAGATCTGATACTTTATTAATGATGGTTACGGGTTGATGAGACAAAACCACCGAGTCTGAGTGTGTGGAAACACCATACGTCAATTGCACGACAGATCCAGTCAGATAGTGTAGTTGCGTAGCATGGCTCCGAACGCACGGAGACGATTCGACCGCTTGCGTCTGAGCAATTGGCCCGCAAGAGAATGGCTCAGTGCTCAAAAACTGGAGGTCTCGGCGTGTTTGAACAGGCAAGGGAAGTCAAATTCAGGCAAAATGGGAATGGCAGTGAATAACTTTTTAGACGGGCTTCGGAGAGAGAATCACCGACAGTGACAGGGAGGTTTTTAGACGCAGGTAGGTTAGTAGGTACCTAGGTAGGTACTAGGTAGCACTGTAATGTCTGACACAGTGAGTTTCCAAGCAGTCCTTGTGTTCTAAATAATGCCAACAACGATCATAGCATACTTGCGTGATGTATTCAATTCATCGCTTCATCATCAATGGCTTTTGATTACCTACCGATTGCCGCATGCAGTCATGGTGGAAAACTTCCATCTTACAGTTTTAGGTGGTAGTGACCTCTATCGCAATGTTAGTGTGCAGTGGAGATAGGGAACTTCAGGTACATACCTAGGTAGGTACCCAGCAGCCAGAACAGACCTACCTAAACACTGGGCTCTTTTACCCACCCACCTTAGGTTATTAGTAACCCATTCTAGGGACCTACCTTGCTTGAGTTTAGGAACCCGACTGCATCATAGCCCCGGCGCTCGCGTCGCTCGCCATGGATGGGACCCAATGAATTGGGGGGTTTGTTGAACTAGCTCCCCCCCCAGCTGCTGTGCTGTGTCCCATTTTGGGGCGGGCATTGGATGCTCCCCGTCGTCATAAAACCTTCTATGCCGCAGAACCTCGTCACCTCTTCCGTTTCTGATTCCATTTCCCTTTCTCAGATCTCATCCTCCACTTCCTCATTCTATTCCTTCTCCTCCTATTGCTGCTCCTTCTTCCGTGTGCTTCTCATTCTTCCTTCACAAACAGATTAAACCGCAGCAATGGATCCGTAGGTGCTCCCTCACGTCAACCCAAACCCCCACTATGCCTTGCGACCTAGCTCTACTAGCTATCATGCCCGCGCTGAGCGGTTTGCGCTGCGATCGCATATCTACAACCTCTGGTTCCTGATTGATAGCCTTGAAAAATCTCCCTCGCTAACACAATCTGCCTTGTAGATGCATGGAGCTCAAGCAGAACACGACAATCGTCGTGCTCGGTGCTTCTGGTGATCTGGCGAAAAAGAAGACGGTGGGGAGCTCCCCAAAACAGCCCCTCACATCCTCATGTACTTATGCTAACATGGCTGGTTTTGCTCCGTGATAGTACCCTGCGCTCTTCGGTCTTGTAAGTGACTAAACTTCACCCTCAGATAGAGTTCGTTCGACTAACAAATCCCCAGTACCGAAATCAGTTCCTCCCCAAGGATGTCAAGATTGTTGGATATGCCCGTACCAAGATGGACCACGATGAATACATTCGACGCATCAAGTCCTACATAAAGACTCCCACCAAAGAAACTGAGCAGCAGCTCGAAGAGTTCACACAGCTCTGCACCTACGTCTCGGGTCAATATGACAAGGATGAGTCCTTCCAGGGCTTGGAGAAGCACCTCCAAGAGGTTGAGGCGGACCGCCCTGAGAACCACCGTCTGTTCTACATGGCGCTCCCTCCTAGTGTCTTCACCATTGTTTCTCAGCACCTCAAGAAGATCTGCTACCCCAAGAATGGTGTTGCACGTGTCATCGTGCGTTATACAACCCTTGTATTTTACCAGTGTTTAGCTAACAAACCCATAGGTCGAGAAGCCCTTCGGTAAGGATCTCGCCAGCTCCCGTGAGCTTCAAAAGTCGCTCGAGCCCGACTGGAACGAGCAAGAGCTGTTCCGAATTGACCACTACCTTGGAAAGGAGATGGTCAAGAACATTTTGATCCTCAGATTCGGTAACTCCTTCCTCGGCGCCACATGGAACCGACAGCACATCGACAACGTCCAAATCACATTCAAGGAGCCCTTCGGCACTGAAGGACGTGGAGGTTACTTCGACGAGTTTGGTATCGTTCGTGATGTTATGCAGAACCATCTCCTCCAGGTTCTCACTCTCCTGGCTATGGAGCGACCCATCTCTTTCAATGCCGAGGACATCCGCGACGAAAAGGTTCGCGTCCTCCGCGCCATTCCCGCCATTGAGCCCAAGAATGTCATCATTGGCCAGTACGGAAAGTCTCTTGACGGCAGCAAGCCTGCTTACCGCGAGGACGACACCGTTCCCCAGGATTCTCGATGCCCTACTTTCTGCGCCTTGGTCGCTTACATCAAGAACGAGCGATGGGACGGCGTACCTTTCATCATGAAGGCTGGAAAGGCCCTTAACGAGCAAAAGACCGAGATTCGAATCCAGTTCAAGGATGTTACATCAGGCATCTTCAAGGACATCCCCCGAAACGAGCTTGTTATGCGCATCCAGCCCAACGAGAGTGTCTACATCAAGATGAACTCCAAGCTGCCTGGTCTCAGCATGCAGACTGTCGTCACCGAGCTCGACCTTACCTACCGACGACGATTCTCCGACCTCAAGATCCCCGAGGCTTACGAGTCGCTTGTGCTTGACTGCTTGAAGGGTGACCAGTCCAACTTTGTCCGTGATGATGAGCTTGATGCTAGTTGGCGCATCTTCACTCCTCTTCTTCACTACCTTGATGACAACAAGGAGATTATCCCCATGGAGTACCCTTACGGTGCGTGCTTTGCATTCTTCTTCGTAGTGAACTATACTTACAATGTACGCAGGCTCTCGTGGACCCGCCGTCTTGGATGACTTTACGTCCTCTTACGGCTATAAGTTCAGCGATGCTGCTGGCTACCAGTGGCCAACAACCAACGCCGCTGCTCCCCCTCAAAACAAGTTGTAAGTGTGATAACTTGCATCCTGTACGACTCATTTGGGTGCGATGAAATGGAAGAAGCCACTTGCTAACTGTCGTTCCAGTTAATAACGCCTCCCATACGATGAGAGTCACGACCGATTTCGGACTATGATATCCCGAGCCTAATGTGGCAAGAAAACACCAACGAATGATTTCCATATAAAAATGACGGAAACTGTAGGAGCTTTGGCGACATAATGATGCGCACTTGCTTCTGGGAATTGTTAGATGCGTCTACTCTGGGGCTTGGCTCATGGCTTTATGATTTGCTCAAGTAGATAAAGATTTCAATATCAATCTTGAATTGATTCCACGTGTGATTTGGACGATGTCCGTTTTATGCCACATCCTTGCCTCATTTATCCGTAGGTACTTTCCAGCATTGGAGTTCTGGACCCTGAACGCCACAGCTGTCAGGAAGGAAGAGGCTTGGATGACAGACGACATACGATCATAAATATGTCACGACTTGCACAATCACTCACTAATACATCATTGTTCTAAGTTCTATACGACAGCGGTATTATTCACAATACAAGTTTTCGTTAAATCCAATCGTTCTTAGTCTTCTTCTTCTTTCAATTATAAACCATAAGCTTTGTCAATCATAGTGACCTCAATCGTCTTTGTCTACTACTTAAGACAGGGGTTGTGTGCAAGTCTTCTCTCTGGCTTTGTGCACGGCCTATCACATGACCAGGCGTAAGGCGCTCGCCCAAACCCAGCGCATCAATCAAGATTCCTCCAACAGTGAAAGCGACTGTGCCGACATAACAAAAACTCTAACTGAGATTCGACACTTCCCCGCGCGACATTATAGCCACGGCGCCGAAGCTTCTTATGCATGATTCGCGCGTGTCTCATCCTATGACCTGGCCGCCCCGGTCTCCCGTCGTTACTCCAGTGCCTCCCGAAGACTTCTCGCCCATCCGCTTCGCCTTCACATCAACAACCACAACTGCAGACTCTCTCCAGCATGAGCGACCCTACCAGCGACATAGTCCACATCACCCAGGGCTACATACCTCTCTCCAAGTTTCTAACGCGACTCGCGCAATCGACACATAATGCGCTTCAGGATCAGATCGCCTCATTGGCGAAGATGCCTGTGCCTGCTGCCGCCATGAATGGAAATTCAACGATACCCAACAGCGACGTCGAAGACGGTTCAAGCGAAAACGTCGCCAAGAAGACATCAATACTTAACTTTGCGATGAGGGAGCACAGAAAATGGGTCAAGGCGCTCGTTATCACTGAATGGAGCCGAAAGGCCGACATGGTCAGCAAACTCATTGACCTGAGGTTCCATCTTCAAGGGCAGGAGGCCTTGTTCGCTGGGGCTTTGGATGTTATGGGCCACGTCAAGAGGGATCTGACTTTTGCGAGAATGCCAAGTCCCGACTTGAAAACAGCCCTCCAGGTGTTATCAACTGGAGAGGCTGCTTGGATGCCTGATGTAGGTGCTGCGCATCATCAAGTGGTGTCGATTCAAGCTGACAATCTTAATAGCTTTCTTACATCGAACCACCTCCATTAACACGCGAGGAGAAGATACAGTGGATGAGTGATGTCGATACTCAACTATCGTTACGGCTAAACCTTGAAGATTTCGACAAGATTCCATACCACTTTCGAAGCTACGAGATCGATTCGGGACGAGTCACCTTCAAAGTTGATGGGGAATTTGAGGTCGACCTGACGATTGCAGACGAAGATTTTGAAAAGCAGTTCTGGTTCATCGACTTTCGACTCGCTTTCCAACCCGCATCATCGTCGATTCCCGAAGGCATGAAGGGTTATTTGGAGGGCCATTTAAACGATATTCTCGCCAAGGATGGATTGTTAGGCTGTTACCAGTTTCTGCACGAACTGGTCCTCACCCATAAACTCAATGAGCTCAAACGACAGGCCACCCGACTCAGCAAGGGATCGTGGACTGGAACATTGAAGGTCGAGTCACTTAACCGAGCCTTGGCAATTCAATACTGGACCACACGAACACAGCCTGGCAGTCCAAAGAGCTGGATATTAGTTGCTGTCAGCAGCGGTCGAAAGGTCAATGGCCAACCTGATCCGAAGTCGTCGAGTTATTTGACAGCCAAATGGTATCGAGACAACAAGGAGGTCAAGGATGTGGAGATATCTTTCGACCCCAACAATCTGTCAGCCGAGGCGCTTTTGAAAACCGTCATTGGTCGACATATTGACTTCTTGTTGGGCAGCATTCACAGCAAATTGCAGTCTTTCCCTCGGTTCCAGAACCGCGAGGCTGCTATGGTCTTGCGCGCTTCCCAAGACGATCCTGCGACTTCGTCTCTAACCATGCAAGTCGGTTACAAGGACAGTGCATCTTTACTTATCGCGCCGACAACTGGCGTTTTTGCCGTCAAACCTCACTCAAAATTCACTATTCAGCATGAACATTTGCTTAATAATGGAAAGAATCCGGCCGAGGATGGAGCGACATGTCTTGAGAATGTGAGATGTGGAGTTGTGGAAGACGAGCTTAGTCGCAGAGGGAGCACGACAGGCTGGAGCATTAAGAAGAACCCTCTGAGTAAAGACGAGTTAAGGTCTTTCGTCAGTACCCGCGAATGGACAAAGACCATCTGGCTTCAACGAGCTGGGTGGGAGCCGACCTGGTTCGTCATGGTCTTATTGAGTCCAAGTGGGGATGTCTGGTGGCTCCTTGATGTGTAAGTTGAATGATATTCATTGTAGATTGGCCCGAGGTTTGCTAACACAATCAATAGGACGCGCAACTCCTCCGGACAGGCGCCCAGGCTAACAACAAAGCTTCCTCTTAACAGAGGGTATCCTCATCTTAACGACGAGTTTTGGAATAATTTGACCTTATTCGCAACCGGCATGATTGCCCAAGCAGTGGACCAGCGCGAACTATACAAGCATAACATCAAATTTAGACCACAGGCAACTGGGAATTGGTCTTTGCCACAGCAGGTTAGACTTCCGACTCTCGAAATCGCTCTCTCTGGAATCTTCCCGTCTATGGTGTTTGAAAGCGCAGACAAGGAGAGCACCAAAGCCGCAACCGCCCCTGGTGCAAGTAACGAGTCATCTGGGGTTGGCCCAGTTATACAATCCGCCGCTGGAGCAGGTATCTCGACTAAACAACCATGGGCGAACGACATTGTTTCAATCAGGTTCAAGGGAATTCAACCTTCAGAGTCAGAAGCTCCTGGTCCGGATGGCAGCAAAACTTCAGAGCCTCTTTTTACCTGCGTTTCGGACGCCATTCTGAAAGTTCGAAGACCAGCCAAGTTCACCATGCTCAGGGGTCACATGGTCGGTCGTGATGTGTCTTGGAACGCGCGCACGGGAGAATTTTGCTTGCGCATGCGCTCAGGCATTGGGCAATCTATGCTGGAAAGCCTGAAAGCCCGTGTCAAAGCTGTTGATCGTTTCGTCAGCTTCTTTGAGTCCATGGATAAGGCAAAGGGTTCTATTTCGGCCGAGTCGGTGGGCTTGAAGGCAGTTACCTTCTGCTATGGACCTCAGAAATCAGAGGCAATTGAAAAATCCGACACTTCACGTCTCTGGAGAGTGACACTGGACCTCTCCAGAGACAATATCGATGTCAAGATGGAAGAGACTAATCCACATCTTCCTGTTATAGACTTAATGCAGAAGCTGGTCAATGGGGTTAACGGTATCGGGGCCTTGATGAACTGGCTTCCTCAGTCCCTGCCAGCCTTGGAAGCAATCAAGGAGATCAGAGAGGCATGGTTAGACGTTGAAGGTCAGCGTCAGGGACGCTTCAAGTTTACGATGGATTCAGCGGATGAGATGTTACTCGAGTATCTGCTTGTGGGAACCGGTCCTGGAAACCGACCTACTACGCGCAACATAACGCTCCTTGGTCACATTAAGCATCGCCGAGGCGAGCCATGGTGGCACATTCAGCGCAAGTCTCTCCCCAACAGTACGGATGATGAGTTCACAGCCGCACTCAAGCCTGTCTGGAAGGGAACGGGAGGCAACTGGACCGGTCTCGCCACCGGTGCAGCGGGCAGAACAGAGAATAGCATCGCTGATCTGCTCCTGGCTATTGATGGGGCCATTCGGCCACTGGCTGGCTCATCTTTCCAAGATTACCATGAGGTGGTTCTCTTGGATTAAACGAATGGGGAGGGAGCACTTACGATGAGTTTATTATTTACTAATGGAGTTGAGGGGCTTTTTTTCTAGACGAGCGGCGAAAAGGGGATTGAACAAAGCGGGTGGCTATGATTTTGTGATAGCTTAATGATACCTACATATGAACATGGAATACTACTACATCACTAATGGTTCGGACCATGATATGTTTGCTGCTCTTGTGACTTTCTTCATTGGCTCTCGTGTTGACTCAATATTGTCCCTTTGAAACCTTCTATCGCTCTAAGTAATAATACAAGGTTGGCTCCAGCGGAAATTCATGCCTCTCTTTCCTAACACCTATTTTCTTTCCACCTTATATTCTTTCATCGTCAGAAAATACTTATGTAAACGCTCTAAACTACTTAAAATGTCGCACGGGAATCTCATCTGTATCCACGACTGCAAACTGCTGAATATTAAGAAGATATTCCAGACCTGTAGCCTCAAGGCTCTCTTTTGTCGCGGTGGCGGCATCGTAACCAGCACGCAGACTAGCAATTGTGCCGATACGAGAGTACGAGCCACCGGCGACAGCGAGACGTCCACCAAAACTATCAGTCAACTCAGCGTGTGCGTTGCGCAGGCGATCCTGGTGGCCGACGTAGTGCTGAGGAATACACTCCTTGGCGAAATTGGCTGTGGCGTACGCTGGAGCATCGCGCGGGATGCCGAGATGTCGCTCCAGGAGGTTACGGGCTTGGATAATGGCCTCTTCTTCAGTAGGAGGGGTGACATCGGGACGATCATAGTAGTGACCGCCCATGAGAACGAAGAGCTTGGTGCCTGCGGGTTCATCCTTGGAGCGTGTGCCGACGTCGGAATCGAAGAAGACGCCGAGGGCATGCTCCGGGTTGAGCTCAGGGGCCACAGTGTTGGGGATAAGATAGCCGAAACCAGGAGGCTTGAGGTCCTCCTGAGGGAACCAGACGTTGACCGTCATGACAGAGACGGAGTGCGCTGTGGAGAGGGCAGGGAGTTTATCTCCTGTAAAACGAGCGGTTTGCTGGGCGGAGAATGTTGAAATGACCTTGTCGTATATCTGTGAGTTAGGGTTGGTCTTGTCTTTGGCATTTGAGGCGGTAATCTATAGTATATGTTGTGAGTGAGCTGTTCTGTAGTTACTTGGATTAAATTACTTACGTTGACCTGCTGCTTGGCCTTGTCATAGAAAAGCTCTTGAACAGCCTCGCCAGTCTTAATAGTGACGTTCGGCTGATCTCGCAGCGCAGCACTAATAGCTTGCGGCAGCGTCTCCATACCCTTGTCACCAAAGTCCAACAGTGCACTCTTAGGCTCCAGCGCCATCTTCTGGATCTGCCTATCCTGGCCCAGTGTCTCGAGAATCATCTGCTCTGGTACAGGCATTGGACGCGCAGACAGGCCGGGGTTTGGCAGATACCAACCCCAGTAGATGCGATCTAGCACACTGCGAGCACTCAGCTTTGTGATGTCGCCGCCGTAGATGCCGTGCATCATGGCCGATGCCAAGGTGCCTACACCTTTCCTGCTGTTGGTGATCTTGTAAAGCCAGTCGGCAACGGATTCATCCTCAGCGGGGAGTTGTCGCTGGCGCAGTGTGTTGATGCCCAGTCCAATACTGGCACCGATGCTCTCGAGGTAGAGGGGCTCGCGGAAGATATCGAAGATGCTGACGTTGGGGGGCATGGAGACGAGGTGGTCGGGGTAGTATATGTATCGCGGCAGGGTTGCAGGCGAGTTTATGGTGAGGCCTAGATCAAGGGCCTAGAAGGTTGTGTGTTAGTAGAGGTCTTATATTACTAAAGCAGCGATATCTTACGAGATCGTAGAGCACAAGGTCGTCGAAGCGAAAGGTATTGCCAGCCAAAGAAGTCAACGATCGCGAGCCACGCTCAAACGCCACGGTACCCTTCTTTCCCTCGATATCAACCGGCACTCTATCCGTCTTGATCCACCCTCCCAGCCTATCGCTCGATTCATACAATGTGATCTTTGCGGTGGAGGGGAGTTTCTTCGCAAGGTAGTAGGCCGTCGTCAGGCCAGTCAAGCCGCCACCCAATACCGCGATCTTAGCATCCTTCGCCTGAGAAACATATCTCCGTCCGTCGTTGAAGATCTGGGCATGATTGCACGCAACAATGGGCCGTCGCCGAGTAAAGGTCGAGCAGGTGCTGAGGCCGTGGAAACCATTGAGGCGACGGAGGGGCATTTGGAGGTGGGATTTAGTTGGTGAGCGAGCTGCTGAGCTCAAGAGAGCTACAGCCGTGGATTCTGCTCGACGGCGACTCATTGCGACAGATCAATTGATCATGGCCGAGGTGTCGAGTTTATGTTACGAGAAAGAGCAAGATGGGGAGATGGTGGAGTGTTGAAGTAGAGTCCTAAGGCATGAGCCGGTATTATTCCGTGTGCGTCATCAACACCGCGGAGAAAGAATTACTAGGTAGCTAGGCATGGATGTCATAGACAAGTATTATCGAATCGCCAAGTGTAAATAAGATCATAGTCACAGTTACAACCTCACAAGATTTGTAGAGATAATCAATGAGGGATAGCCACATGGGCCTGTCGTGTAGGTTGCATTCTTCCCCTTCGCGCATCTTGCTTTGAAGCATCATGATGCACGATCTGATGGCCTCTTTGTTGATTGATCGGCCTCTATGTATATAGGAATAAACAAGACTTGGGCTGCCTCAAAAAAAAAACCAAATAACTTTAAAAGATGCCAAACCCCAAAAACGCCCTTCCATGCTCTTCTACCCTGGCCAAAGACATTACAAAGCCACCGTAAAAGTACATGTCCTTCGTTCACAACCTCTTCTGTTTCATCAATCCGTATCCGTCGTCCCATTTTTTAGGGACGTTGGCCGTTGGGTATCGTGATCTTTTTTCAATCAATATCTCCCCCTTTTCCTTTTCCTTTCTCTTCTTTTTTAGGCAATGACATCAGCCTCCTGCTTCATTTCATTGTCCTCTGCCTTGATAAGCTCCTCAGCGGCTTGGTCATCCACAAACTTCCTTTCACTGGGATGCTCAGTCTCTCCAGCAGTCCAGACCTTATCCTTGAAGCCTCCTTGCTGTCCATCGTCGTGCGCAAACGCGCAGTTGGGGTTGAGACACGGGTTAAACTTGCACTTTGTTCTGACATGCGTAAACTTGCACTCGGAGTTTGTACAGCCAGCACCGTTTCGGCAGAGAGGCATCGATGGGTGCTTGAAGGGGCACTGGGGGTTTTGGCAGTTGGGGAAGAACTTGCAGTCCTGCTCGCTCTGATGTGCGAGACGAGCGGCCGGCGAAGGGTGTCGTGCAACACATTTGCGGTTCTTGCATGCGGCTCCGAAGCTGCAGTTGTCGTTCACGTCGACCGAAGCTCCGGGAGGGGCGGCAGGTGACTGATGTGCAAATTTGCAGTCCTTGTTGGTACACCTCAAGTTGTACTTGCAGACAGTCTCCTCGGGGTTCACTTCGCGCTTCTCGCCGGACATGTCCATGTCCTCGCCCTCCCCCTCAGCACCGGTGTTGCTGCCGCCTTGTCGATCGTTGAAACCCTTGCGGTGGTTACCTCTGCCGGGATGTTGCACGCGGTCAAACAAGGGCTTTCCACCACGGCGCTGCTGTCCAAATCCGCCCTGGTTGCCACCGTTGTTCATGAGCTGTTGCGATAGCTGGAACATCATCTGGTTCTGCTGTTCCAACATGGCGACAAGCTCGGCCTGGTTCGGTTGGCCGCCTTGCATCATCCACTGTGCTTGAGGACCACCAGCCGCCATACCGGCCAATCCAGCCTGAAGGTTGGCAGTGCGGTTGTTGTTAGCACGGCCCATTCCACCTCGACCTGTTCGGGGTCCGGTTGGCGGTGTGCGACCGTGTGTGTTGATGCGCTCGCTTCCTGATTGACCTCGAACACGATGGAGCGCAGAGTCGCCAGGTCGATCCATAGCCTTGCTGATCTGGCCGAACATGCGCTTATCCCGTCCTCCTCGCTGGTTGCCGTTTCGCATTGAGCGTGGGCCAGTAGGTCTGGTTGAAGTTAGTAATTGTAGTAGTTAGTGGAAGGATGATGGCTATGACATACGCATTCAGTTCTGATACATCTCCGGCGTTCATATCAGTATCCATCTCGCCTTCTGTTGTGGCGTCCTGGTCTGCGCCAGAATCTGTGTTGCCTCCCCCATTCAACTGGGCGTTGAGGGCCTCGATCTGCTCAAAGAGCCACTGAGAGAAGTCGCGAGTGCTGGGGTCGTCGGGGCCAAGGTTGAGCAGATCACCGGAGAGTTCGGCGGCGATTTGGTCCTGAGTCTTTCCGTTGACGAGCATGAGGATAATATACTCTGCTAGAGCGGAGTCATCGGCACCACCAGTTCCCCATCCGACCTCGACAAGCTTGGGCTGGATGGCGGCGTTAAGAGCCTCCGCCAGGGGCGTGTTAAGGCTGACTTCGACGGGCATCGTGATGGAGTGCGCAGTTGCGATGATGGCTTGGATAGGTTGGTGAAGTTTGAGTTGATGTAGTTGGGCGGCGGAAGGTTTCACCGCAAAGGAGGAATTGGAGGTCAAGGAAGCTTCAGTCAGTCAAAGAGAGACGCGTTTCTTCTGGGTAATAAAAAAAGGTAGAATGATCCGCGTCGCGTGAGCAAGAGACTGGTCGCAATGTAGCAAATAGTGGGCGCGGCGAGTCGCTAAGTTTGCAGTGATTTGATGATGCTGCGACGTCGTACAGTAGCAGCAATGAAGCAAGGTTTTAAGGTTGTTGAAGATGGAGATGGAGTTGGCAAAGGTCTGCCTGAGAGACGCAGAAGTCGTCAAGATTGGGTCTGTGGGGTCACGTGACAGTACGATCTGTCATTGTACTTTGTTCCTGCAAGTGCGAGTGCAGTAGCACGTAGGCGTAGGTACTAAGTTAGGTACTCCGTACGAGCAAGAAAGAGTAAGAGTAACAAACCTTTGAATTTTGTTTGGTTTGTAATAAAGCTGGCATGGAACTGTTGACCACTAGTCACTGCCCGAGGACTGAATAGCAGTGTATTGCTGCTATCGATTGAGCTGTTGTCTACTAGTTGATAGTCACACCCTGGAAGCTACCTAGGTAGGTACCTAAATCTTTTCATTCATTCACTGCTCCATGGCCTACCCCAAAAGAGGTGAGATGCCATCACAGACCAGAAGCTTCGTTGATCAACGAATAGATTGTAAATTCGATTAGTCATGCATCTTTTGAACAGTCATGACAGTGAACTTGATCTCTCTCAACTCTTTGATGTGTTTATATGTTTCTTACTATTAGATCTCATTGCTTGTGGTGTATTATACTGTAGTACTGCACATTTGGCAATTCCCTTTGCCAAGTTGAGCTATTTATAGAACTTCTACTTGTGTACCGTATAATTCTTTGTAATGTCTCCTTTTGTTTGTCTAAAACTTGGGATCGCATTTCTCTTTCTTTGTAGCACTCGAGCTTTTTTCCTTCTTACCTTGCAGACTAAAACAAAGAGCGGCATGCAAACAAAGGGTTTGAGGAGCCAGTTAATGTGGTGTCAACGACATACTTCTATCCTTGCTGTTGACGTACCATATCATTCAAGGTTACATTTCTCCTCTTTTGCTGTTCATCAACTGCTTTGTTGCAGTTCAGTTTTTGGGATGTAGAAGATCTATGCTACTCTAATGAGAGGGGTTGGGGGTTGACTGAGACATACTCTCGCCACCTTGCTTGCAGGTAAAAAGCTTGGGCCCATTCTACGTAATGTAGGTACGGAGTAATATCAAGTCTAGATATATAAGTGAATTAACATGAATGTTTCATGAAACAAGAGTCCATTCTTAGACTGCCTTCGTTAGATAATACTGACTTTCATGTATAATAATCTTTGGTATTCCTTCCGAGACGGCTACTATCAACTACCTATCACATCATGTCCAACCTCTGAGATTCTAGACCGCAATATTGTCTATCCCCCCCCCCCTTCTGCAGTGCGAGCAACTAATGTAACATTAAAGCTTGAGCTGGAGCAAAGAAACCAGCCTCGCATCGCCTCTAGCGAATCGAGCTACCTCGACTCCCTCAGGATTGATTAGTATTAGCATTAGCATTGAGGGGCTGTACAAGGCGACGCAGTCTCACCAATTATCTGCTCCGTCGTCTGACAGCAGTGACAAGAGTAAGCTGATAGGCTGTTCTGGCTGTCAGTCCTGCCCGTGTCGTCGCAAATGTAGCACCTGGCTTGCCGTTTACACGATTAGATTCGTCCGCTATCCCGCTGCTGCAAGTCCACTGGAAGCCCACTGGAAGCCATCTCCCGAGTGCCTTATCCCAGTCCCAGTAGCTGCCGTAGGTGGTTAACGGAAGTCGGCTGAGGCTCCAGCTGTAAGCCTGTCTATAACTATTGGTGGAGCTAGAGCCTAAAACCAACCCGTTAGCCTGCCAGCCTGCAACGCCATTTCGACGATCCCACTTACCCAACCTTGTCTTGTAACAATCATCACTAACCCATTCAAATACTTTCAGCATTATACAGCCTCCATCCATTCTCAGTTTATTGGGAACAAAATCATCACTTGACTACTTTATGCTTCCCCTTTTCTGCTTGATGCAGCCCAAAAGTTCATGTTTAAAGCATTTGCTATCTACAAACAGCAGCCGCTGCACTCTCGGGTGGTAGTGTAACGTAACGTTGCGCTCCAACGTTGTCCTACATTCAATACATTACATCAATACAATACAATGCGCATACATACATGATATGCTCTATCCCACACCAGGCTACGGCTACCATCATCAAATTGATTGGATATCCCAGTTCCGATATATTGAAAACAAATTCGACGTCGTCTCCAACGAATCAGCCTCTTCCCAGGATATAAACCCACCCCGCTCAGCACCAATACAAGTCACCAAGCCCATAAGCTCATAAGCTCATAAGCCCCCAGGATCGCAACAAGTATATTACAGTACCAGGCGGAGTTGAAAGGATCGTCCTCAGCCTTGTTGAACGGGGTCTGGCACTTATCCATATCCACTTCAGTAGCCTCCTTATAAACACTTGCCCTTACCCAGCTCAACTAAACTCCACCACTCAATATCATTCTCTCTTCTTCACTCCCATTCACTCACTTGCTCACTATCTCTCGGCGTCATGTGGTCCAAGCCTCTCCTGGCCCTTGCCGCCTTCGCCCTCACCCCCGCCGATGCCATATGGCCTGTGCCTAAGAAGATTTCTACTGGAGACAAGGCACTCTTCATCGATCAGACCATTGATATCACCTACAATGGAGATTTTGTATGCTGGACTCTTCCCGATTCCGACTCTGGTTCTTGTAACCGCACTGCGCGACTTTATACTGAAACTTTGCTTAATGAACAGGTTCCATACACTTACAACTACCAGCCTGATGCCGGCTCCAAGTTCAGCAGCAAGCAGATTGTTCAGGCTGGTGTCTCGCGTGCCCTCCAGGGCATCTTCAAAGACAACTTTGTGCCCTGGAAGCTTCGCGAGCGCGGTTCGGATTTTGAGCCTGATCTGCAGAAGAAGACGTGGGTGAAATCGCTTGAGATTACTCAGACTGAGGAGGATGACAAGAGCACCTTCAAACCTCTTGCCGGTGAAGTTGACGAGTCGTACTCGCTCTCGCTCTCTGAAGATGGTAAGGCTTCCATCAAGGCCAAGACCTCCACCGGTGTCCTGCACGGACTTGAGTCGTTTCTTCAGCTCTTCTTCAAGCACAGCTCTGGCACTTCCTGGTACACGCCGCATGCACCGGTCTCAATTGAGGACAAGCCCGAATATCCTCACCGAGGTATCCTTCTCGATGTCGCTCGTAACTTTTTCGAGGTTGATCATATCAAGCGCACCATTGACGCCATGTCCTGGAGCAAGCTGAACCGCCTTCATCTTCACATCACTGACTCGCAATCCTGGCCGCTTGAGATTCCCGCCCTGCCCAAGCTGGCTGAGAAGGGAGCTTACCACAAGAGCCAAACCTACTCTCCCGAGGATCTCGCTAGCATCCAGGAGTACGGTATCCACCGTGGAGTCGAGGTAATCCTGGAGATTGACATGCCCGGCCACATTGGCGTTGTTGAGCTCGCGTACAAGGACCTTATTGTCGCTTACAACGAGAAGCCGTATCAGTGGTGGTGCAAAGAGCCCCCATGTGGTGCGTTCCGAATGAACAGCTCCGACGTCTATGACTTCCTCGACACCTTATTCGATGACCTTTTCCCTCGCATCGCCCCTTACAGCGCTTATTTCCACGCTGGTGGAGACGAGTTGAACCACAACGACTCCAGGCTTGATCCTGATGTGCGCTCCAACGAGACTAGTGTCCTGGCACCTCTTTTGCAGAAGTTTGTCGACTACACCCACGGCAAGATTCGCGACGCTGGATTAGCTCCGTTTGTGTGGGAAGAGATGATCACTGAGTGGAACATGACGCTGGGCAAGGATGTGGTGATTCAGTCTTGGCTCGGTGGCGGTGCTGTCAAGGACTTGGCCGAGGCAGGCCACAAGGTCATTGACAGCGACTACAATTTCTGGGTGAGTTGTGAATTAACCCCTGAATAGGGGAGGGAGAGAGAGAGAGAAAGAGAGAGAAGTGTTTGCTAATTGAGACCCATTAGTACCTTGACTGCGGTCGTGGGCAGTGGCTCAACTTTGACAACGGCCCGGCCTTCCAGACCTACTACCCCTTCAACGACTGGTGCGGTCCTACCAAGAGCTGGCGGCTCATTTACTCTCACGATCCTCGTGCTGGTCTGTCGGAGGAAGCGGCCAAGCTTGTTCTCGGTGGTGAGGCGGCGGTCTGGACTGAGACCATCGACCCCGTCAACCTCGACACCATTGTGTGGCCTCGCGCGGCTGTGATGGGCGAGGTCCTCTGGTCAGGCCGTACTGACGCCTCGGGTCAGAACAGGTCGCAGTACGACGCTGCACCTAGACTGGCTGAGCTGCGTGAACGCATGGTAGCACGTGGTGTTAGTGCTTCACCTATTCAGATGACATTCTGTACACAGGGCAATGCCACTGAATGTGCACAATTTGATGGATGAAGGGTTTTACTATTCTGTATACAGTTTTGTTGTTTTTAGCTTTATTTAGCACATGAACAGACTCAATCGTTAGCTATCCTACGTCTTGGTCGAGATCTCGCTTATGTTGATGGAAACGGACACGGATGGAATGGAATGCGGGGCCGAAGCTTCGGGCCGGAAGATAAATCCCAGCCCCGGAGAAAAAGAAGAAGATGAACCACGTTGCCACGAGTGGGGTAAATGCTTGTGAAGATCTCGCAAGCTAAACTCGCAGCGGTATTAGGTCTCTTGAGAACGGAGTAGACTTCTTGGTGCATGCTGAGTGTCCTTTATTGTTCGGAGCGCCGCGGGGCCCGTATGGGTGGTATCACCGTGGTATCTCAAGATGCAATGGAGGTCTTGATCATCACCGGCTTTGTCGACCTCGGCATGTGAAGAAATCCGGGGAGGGGGAGGAGAAATGTTGATTGGCTAAGAAGTGCCTTGTAGTATTTCTAAGATCGATTGAGATGTGCAATCGTAAAGTATAACATACTACGTAGTAAAAGTAGTTACAATATCAAGTAGATGAGCGGATACGTACGTAACTACTTGGAGATGGAGTTTACCGAATCGGGTATACTGATCGTTACCTACTGTAACTAACTTAAACCCTGCCCGTGTCTTTAACTTTAAAGGTACGGAGTACAAGGATGCTTCTTCTTTTCCTCTGATGTCATGAGAAAACTCTCCCTTTTTTTAACATGCAATTGGTATTGTATGAGAATCTGAAGTTGGTTTGTGGCTACGACCACGTTGAACTTTACTTGGTCTGTGAGGCTATCCACAAACTGACTAAAACAAAGACTACAGTAACCATCTTAAGTAGCACCAAAAGATACGAAGCATTTCTTCTAGAAACCGTCAATACCATCATGAGATTAAATTAAACCCTGGTTTTACCCCGCCCAGATCATGCAGAAATAGGGAAAGACTCCCTCCCCACCAATACATAGACCACAGTACTAGACTACTCGATTACTACTACTACTTGTCTATTCGTATACACACTCCCTGTTCCTGTTCAGTTGATCAAGGCCTTGTCTATGCCGCTTCAGGGAGGAGTTTCGCGAGTGACATGGCATGGTATGGCATGGCATGGTTTTGCGGTCCGCGGAAACGGAGACTTTATGGGTATCCTGATATGCATGTTCCGTTTCTTCTTTTACTGGAGAGAGGGGAATTGTGTTTTATATAACCTTATATCTTATGGGCACCCTAAATATAATTGATAAACGAGTGGATTCTTCTTGTCTATCCGTGCTCTTCCTCGCCTTGGTAGTCTTTTGATAGTTTGACTCGTGTGGTCCTTTTTCTTTTAAAGCGATATATATCCACACTTGACAACTATTTTAACCTCGATTGTTTCACTTCAACTCATACCAACTCAAACACGTCAGTAAAGGTCTTCGATATGGGCCTCGTCGAAGCTTTTCTGGACAAGGTCTCACTCAAGACTTCCTTCATCGTCCTCGTCGTCGCGTACATAGCCTACTGCTTCTTCAGCCGCGTAGACGAGCATCGAAGAATCAGACGTCTTGGTCACTATGGACCTCGTATAAGAACATATGCGCCCTGGGGTAGAGTCCCTCGCCTATTCTGTCAGCTTCTACCGTACTTACACACTTCCAGGCCTAGATCTCGTCGCCAGATTCGTCATGGACACCACAAAACACCAGAACCTGGCGTGCTGGAGAGATGCTGTCTTTGGTGCACAGAACTCGTGGACCGTCGAGGCTCGTCTCCTTGGCCTGCGCATGGTCTTCACCGCCGACCCAGCAAACGTCAAGGCTATTCTGGCCACGCAGTTTGGTGACTACGGCAAGGGGAAGCCATTCCATAACGAGTGGAAGGACTTCCTGGGTGATAGTATATTTACTACCGATGGTGCTTCATGGCATACCAGTCGCCAACTCATCAGGCCTCAATTCACTCGAGACCGTGTGAGTGACTTGCACTGTTTCGAGGCTCACATGCAGACACTGTTCAAAGCCATTGCCAATAGAGGACCGCTTCAGGGAGAGGATCAAGTTGTTAATATGGAGAATCTGGATGGCAAGGAACTTGATATTAGCGATCTATTCTTCCGCTACACTCTTGATGTTGCTACCGAGTTCCTTCTAGGGTGGGATGTCAAGTCTCTAACGTGAGTGGCCTCTCTAATACACCCGTTAGCATATCTCACTGACACGTACACAACTCAGCACACCAAGACAAGAATTCGCAGAGGCTTTCAACGAAGTCCAACGCATCCAAAACATCATCGCCCGCACTGGAAAACTCCGCCATCTCATCCCAAAGTATAGGTTCTGGCGCTCTCTCAACACCGTGAACCACTTCATCAACTTCTACATCGAGCGTGCCCTGCGTCTAAGTCCCGAGGAGCTTGCCACCAAGGCAAAAGACGACCACAGCTACACCTTTCTCCATTCCCTCGCGGGCTTCACGCGTGACCGCAAGGTCCTACGTGACCAGATCATTGCTGTTCTTCTCGCGGGGAGAGATACCACCGCTGCGACGCTGTCGTGGGCTCTGTATGAGCTGGGGAGGTATCCCCACGCTGTCAAGAAGCTGCGCACTGAGATCGTCTCGACATTGGGGACGGAGCGTACGCCTACATATGAGCATCTCAAGAGCATGAGTTATCTCAAGGCTGTTCTCAACGAGACTCTCCGCTTGTATCCCGCCGTGCCTTTCAACGTCCGTCTCGCTCTCAAAGATACAACTCTCCCACGCGGTGGCGGCCCAGACGGATCCGAGCCACTCCCCGTTCTCAAGGATTCACCCGTGGCATACTCCACACTCGTCATGCAGCGACGAGCCGACCTATATCCTCCCGTCAGCGACACATTCGCCGATCCCGGCATCTTCAGTCCAGATAGATGGGCGCACTGGCACCCCAAGCCGCACGACTACATCCCCTTCAACGCCGGTCCCAGGATCTGCATCGGTCAACAGTTTGCGCTGACCGAGATGAGCTATGTTCTGTGTCGGCTGTTTCAAAAGTATGATCGCGTGGAGAGCCGGATGAAGGACATCGATGGAGGGGAGCCTGTTCTCAAGGCGGATATTGTACTCTCGCCTGGCCAGGGTGTCAAGGTTGCTTTTTGGGAAGCTCAGAAGTCTGGGTGAGAGTTTTATTCAGGTCATTAACGATTTTATGATTTGTTTTTTGTGTTCTTGGTTTGGTACAGTTCTTTATCATCTGTATAATATGAGTCTGAATTATCAATCATGTGTGATTTAACATACCAAACTTATTTGTTAAAAGCTCTTTACACGACATTCTCCATCATCCACCTCTTGATTTTGATCATTCAGTTCAGAACTACGACTTATTTCCGCCCAAAACTATCCCTCACCGCTTTTCCAAACCTCTCAATAGCCTTGTTCATATTCTCAGGCGTGGCAGACGCATAAGTCGCCCTAAAGAACAGTCCAGGCGGTGCCTTTTCCTTCTCGGTCAAGAACCACGATCCTCGGGCGATGAGGACGCCGTTCTCGATACACGAGTTGAAAATCTCCTCTTCGATATCCAAGATACTTCGCTCTGCTGCTTGGGGATGCTTTGTATAGTCGATATTAATCCACATCTGGCACATGAGTCAGTCTCAACACTTGATATATATATATATATACGGCTTGGGGGTCACTCACAAACATGCCAGCTACAGGAGGACTCCAGCTGGCGAGATCGCTAGGCAGATGGTCCTCACAGGCAGCTAACAAAGCATCTCGCTTCTTGGTATACTCCAACCGCAGATTCATCAGCCATCGTAAGTAGCCCTCGTGGCCCCACGTCTCGTCGAGGAGTTTATACAGAATGACCTGGGATAAACCACTGGGGCCTTGGCTGGCAACTTCAGCGTGTCGAATATACCGCTCAACGATCTGCGCCGATGCTGTGATCCATCCAAGGCGAGAGCCAGGGACGAGGACCTTTGAGAACGAGTCCATACGCATCACTCGTCCGTCAACGTCAATGCTCAGCAGCGAAGGAATGAGTGACGAGACAAAGTCTTCGACCGTCTTTGGTGGTGCAACGTCGGGCTGATTGCGCCCTGTGTAAGGTTGCATCTGGAGGAAATAGTATGGCTCGTCTTCGATGATGTACAGATCGTGCTTCTGGGCCACGGCGTAGATGGCCTTTCGACGCTCAGTTCCCTGCGTTGCCCCCGTGGGATTCTGTCCCGATGGAACAGTGTATAGCAGGTGAGGCTTTCGAGAACCTCGCTCTTTGGCATCCCAGGTTGACAGAAGCTCATCCATAGCCTCCGGAATAAGCCCCTCTTCGTCGATTGCAACGCCGAATGCCTTGACACCAAGAGGGCCGATCGTTTCAAGGGCAGTCGAGAAACTAAAGTCTTCAGTGAGAACAGAGTCGCCTCGATCTTTATCGCAAAACATCCGCAGCGCCTGCTCCAGCGCTCCAGTGCTTCCGATAGTCTGGCAAACTTTCCAGTCCGCGTACGGGGGCTTATATACAATCTCAGTGTGCTCCGTCAGGTACCTCATCATCTGAGGAGATCCCGTAGCCTGGCCATAGTTGCACGCGATGGACAGGTCGTAGGTACCTCCGCGGTCTCGCACGTCGTATTTCCCAATCGAAACGGTCTGGCCAGATTCTTCTGTGTCTTTTTCTGAAAATTTGGGTGCCACTGGGACTCTGAAGTTGAGCTCGGCGATGGGGAATACCTCACTTGAGGGTAAACCGCCGCCGAGTGAGATAAGGCCAGGTTTCTTCATGTGGCGAGCTGCTTGTTTGAGAGTGCATGGTTCTCGCACTCTACTCTCGTGGCTTAAATGGTCTATGAGATGTGTAAGTGTGAAGTCTTTGGCATGGAACGCCCACTCGGTACATACTGTCCCATCGTTTAGATTCGGGTAGACCAGTTGCCTAAAGCGCAATAATGATGAGCTCAGAGCAAGACATCCTTCACTCGTCTGGACTTACAGGTCCTTTAAACATATCACTATCCGAAGCAGCAGCGACTCCAGCTACCAATCTTCCCGCCTTGAGCCGTCTCTCTTTCACCGCGTCGATAGCTGAAAGCTTCTGAGAAGTGTCATAATGTGCTGGACGGGCAGCCGGGGCAGCTTCAGCGCTTGATGAATGTCGCGAGCTGCTTTGAATCATGCGGGTGTGTCGAACCAGTGGCCGAAGCCTTGTGACTCTTGTGGCTGGAAGCATTGTATGGGTTTCTTTGGTGATGTATTGGACTGTATCAGGTTGTACTCGTGTAAGTGGAGTTGAGGGGTTCGTATAATCTCAACATGCAGCCTCTACTAAGGTGTCAAAGGAGAAACTTGTTACTTGGTGTTTGATTTGAATGAACGCAGAGGATCTTCAAACTTATCTGGAGGGTTGCCTTAATAATCCCTTCGGACCCGGACAACATGCACCAATGTCGCCGGTGCCGGGCTTCACAGTCTCCGCCCGCTCTTAGCCGGCTGTATCCCGGATACCCTATACCGGCGCCCCGGATTCCGGGCGCGGGGTTTGTGTCATTGACGCCTCACGAGATCAAATTTCCTTATTGTACTCTGGATTTAGCTACCTGTTACGTACGACTGGCCTGCCTGTTTAGCTGTGTTATGCTGCGCGTGACTTACCTAAAAGGCGGTAGTAGGTTGTGTTGGTAGTTATCGTGTCAAACTGTCGCTACGATATCGGCACTTAACCACGCCCTTTGCATTGTCACCCACGCCCAACAGCCTAGTGTCACCTTTTAGCGCGTCCATCTTCTTTCTACATCGCTCGTCAGACGGTTCCACCTCTGCATGAACCTGCAGGGATCAAAGTGATACAGTAACGATCATAGGATAAGCCGGTGGATGCATGGCCATTCCGTTGATCAATCAGAGAACTCGCAAGTTTCAAGTAACTAGCCCGCGGCTTGAAACACACACACACATATATATATATCGTCAATCTAAATCATGGACGCCATTGACTTCCATGCTCGTTTGTTCATAATAGTCGTAAAGTGGGCATATATCTAATCCGTACCAGCCACGTTCCAAGCAAGAGATTAATCAAGCGAATGATATCACTTGGCTATTCGAATCCTCAACTTTGGGCAGTTAGCATACCCTCATCCAAAGTTCCTCTCTTGTCGTCTAAGACTATTTGCTTAGTCGTGACTGAATATGTGGGCATGCAACACATGCCATCATAGCCAGGCATGTTGCCCACGATGCATGAACCAGCATGATGTAGTCGATGCCTGCCCCGGTGCACTTCCCTACCAAGACACCAAGAGCTACACACACTGTAAATATGGGCGGTACGTTAGAGTCCCGAAGACGTCGCCGGTGAAGAAACGAAGCAACCGAACATCCGTAAATGATGCAAGCTGTGAGCACTTGCCACTGCGACAGCCGAACTAAAGATTCGGAGCCCGTTGTTTGCGGCCATGTCTGGCACCACCACAAGACGTCAGTTTCTGTCTCTTCAAAGCAGTCTGGGCAACAATTCGCTATATCATGACCGAGCATGAGATCCCCGACGACCCTGCATACTCGTTCCAACTTACCTTGTCTGGTAGACGAGTGGCCGTGTGCATCTGACGCATGAACTCCGACATGACCCAAGCACTTCCGCTTGCTGGAAGTAACTCGGCCAGGTCGACGCTGAGTTGGACAAGCGATACATGCTGACTATATTCTCTTCCAGATAACTGAAATGGGTCGCTTGGATAGATCGACATGAGATGAAAGAACTCTTGCGCGAAGCAAGCTGTATAGTGAAGTTCGTGTATGTGGCCTCAAGTTGAGCAATTTGCTCTCACTTCTCCTCGCATGCAACTACTGGGCCTGCATGCTCTTATAAGTAGTGTTAATCATTTCAGAGAGAGGAATCGACCGTGCCTTATTGCTTGGGATAACAACATAAGCGGGCCTCAATAGCCCGGCTGAAATCGACATCTTTGCAATTCCACAAGCCAGGTGACAATATCCTAGGCAAAATACCTTGTCATGCGGTGGCTTAAGAAATTTTGTTGGCACGGCATCAAAACAGCAATGGTTTTGAGGCTGTGATAATTTGATGCACTTCTGCCTAACGCTTACATCGATGTCTTGGGTTGAAATGGCCACAAGGCATACTCGGCCCCAAGGTTGTGATGATGTTCTGAACCAATCATTTCAGCCTCATATGGTTCGCCCGTTCGCATGTTCGCAACTCAAACCTAGACCAACTCGTTCGCCTTATACGTGGACAACCTCAATAGGCCCGCAGTATGGTAAGGGCTGGTGATGTATGGAACCAACCACTTTGGTACAATCTCAAATGACAGGTTCGCATCCGTCAACTTGATACTGCCCCCCTCGCCAAGTTCTCAGTCATAGAGCCTCTTAAGGCGTTGGGGGGCTCATCTAGTCTGGCTGACTGCGGTCTCAACCGTCAGTCTTCAGTGATTCGTGCCAACAATGTCTGGGGGTACGCTAGCCTCGAAGTTTGGATTGGGCGCCGATGAATATAAGATCCTCTTGACGACCAGCAAGTCCGTCCATAGTGATACAATCATCATCCTTAAACCGTTGTTTGTTTCGAGAACCGACATCGTGTCATTTTCACAAACTGTGAATTTTCGAAGCATTACCTCCTTTACTTACCCTGGTCTAGATTGTCAATCATTATGGAACGCATGCTCAACATAATATCCAGCGGCATTTGGCAAGTTGCAAGCCATGTCGTGACCATCTTACCCGTGGGGACGCTCTTTGGTGCTGCAGTGGCCTTGGGGCTGCCCCGGCACCCTCACGTTGATGTTGTGTAAGTAAACACACCCTGTCATGAACATTGTATCTGACATTACACAGAATCTTCTTGTTGCTGGCTGTGTCTGGGCCGACCTCCATCCTAGTCCATGCATCAACTTTCAAACAGTAGGCGCCTTGTGTGAAAACCGAAACTTGGGAAGTAGAAGCTGACCAGCTGTATCTCAGAGCCCGACTCGGTCCAGTTGCTACAATTATTGCTCTCGGTTACATTTTTTCTCGGACCCGTTGTTTCACTGAATACCCAAAGTCGGTGGACGAACTTGTGACCGGACTCCGAGACTATGCTTTGATGATGGCTGTAGTCATATCCGTGGTAGCCATGATGATGCCGGGTACAGTTAGAACCAGACAGCTGTCTGGTGGTATTGCTGAGGAAGAAGACCATCTTCCACCTCTTAGTGCTGAGTCGCGAAGTGCCTTGCGCAAACCAATGGCAAAGCGATCCTGGGACCTGTCCTCTACCACAAGTCATCTGGATCTTCTCTCCCATATAGGCTCATTGGATTTCAAGTTCATGCCTGGACCCAACTCTCATTACTCGGACCATTCATCCAGTAAAGACTCAGTAATCACGCTCTCTTCTGGTTCCGAGCGTGACCTGGGTAGGATCATGGAGATCATTCAATGGGCCACTGCCACTGCCCCGACCACACCCGGAACCAAAGGAGACACGACGATATCGACACAAACCAGTGTACCGCAGGAGTCGGCCTAGTGGCCAAAGATTTAATGCCGCTTGACAGTGGAATTCTGCCACGTTGAAAAGTTTTGCAGTTGGGAAGCTTGTGATTTGGACGCCATTAGGACCATGGCTATATTTTCCCAAGGACAGGAACCAGCCCGGAGCAGGAACAACAGAAACGTGTACCAGTGCAAGTGCAAGTGCAAGTGCACGTCCATTGAGTTTTGAAGATCATGTTTCCCCAATGATTTCGTACCCCCTGAGAAGCAAGCGGTGGCAATGTGCTGATTTCTGATGGTTAACGCACTACCTGCTGTGGTAAACGGTCCAAGGATTTGTGCCCAAGGACTACTGATTTGCCTTGTCAAGGCCTTGTGTAAAGTTCTAACACGGATGGCCTTAGGAACCTTTCTTCACAGAAAATGGCTTTCAAGGGACGGTACAATCGACTGTGACGCATGTTTGTTTGCTTTCTTTGATTTTTGTATATAGAAGTGCATAATTCATGACGAGTGATCGGGGTACCTGGTGAGATGGTACGCAAGACGGACAACGGCAGAGTTATTGTTGAAACAATGATAGGTTTATATCGATCAAGGAAATTACTCTGATGATGTCTCATGGAAAAGAATGTTGAATCATAGAAACTGAAGGGACCCCTTGCCTAGCCTAAGCAGTTGTCAAGGGCAAGTGCTTGGAATGACGGAAGGAACCACTTATGTAAGCTCAAAACGACCAATGAGGCTCTACCATGATAACCTCCCCAGGAGCTCACCTGCGATACCTTACAGTGACAACCCACTATACATTAACCTTCAATACCATCTCTCCTCAAACATCACCATAGGCCAATGGCCCAGGAAACCGTTCCTCGAGCCAGATAGCGCGTACGGTCATGTTTGAGTCTCTGCTGCAGCGATATTCTACCGATCGAAGCGCTGAGTCCTCAAACGTATCGCGCATCTGCTTCAACAGCTGCCCTTAGCTGAGGAGCTAAGCTGCCGCCATGTATTGGCCCATTGGAACACCACACATCCATGCTACTAGCAGCAGTCGAGCTCCAGCTTTCAAGCTTGTCGTCTCTCATGATGGCCTCACAAGCCCCTCCGACTCTAGTCTAACACCATCGCCTGGTCCTTCGAGTACTCAGCCCCGCGATCACGCCCTCGATGGCCTCGACTCTCCACCACTACCAACACCGATAACGCCAGGAATTCGACCTGTTGAGCATGACGATTATGCGACAATTCAACCTCCACGAGCTTCAGAGAGCACCGAAACGGGAGGCATCCCTATCAAAGACCCCATATTGGCCCTGCGAGTTTCGCGCTCCGGCAACTTGTTCGCTGTTATCACAGCCACTTCCATAACGATCTGGCAGTCCAAAGTAAGGCCAGCAAGATGCCTCCGGCGTAACCGTTGTCCTCAATACTAACCGAGGTAGCCTGCTGTCATTCTCGCTGTGGTTGTCCGATCAGAATACTCGCTGGAAACTTATGGCAGAAATGTTGACCTTTTACTAAGGCCAGATGCCGCCATTCTTGTTATACATACCGATCAAGGATATCTTATCACTTACTCCTTGGCTACCGATTCCGATTCGCGCGTATACAAACCGCATTTTGCGAATTACAGCAATGTTCAACGGCGGAGACAGAGCCTAATCGGAGGCCTCACTGGATTACCCCCGGATCAGATCTTATGGGGCGCTGGCGAAGGGCCAGGGGTTCGCGACCTGAGTGTACGGTTCAGAATGGTTATCAAGGTTGACGCCGGAATCGAAAGCGCACTGGCACTCGACGACGAGCTTATGGTTTCAACAACGAAACCTGCTGCCGTTCAATGCATACGATGGACTCCGGATAGCACCGGCTCACAAACAAGAACCGAGATAATCAGTCGCATGGGATGGGTTGAGAAGAAGGCGACCATTGTTGAGATGACGCATGATCGCCCCATGAACCTATTAACGTGGATCACCAGTAGTGGGCGAGCATATGCGGTTCAGCGTTACAATCATCGAGCAGAGAACAGTCAGCCTGATGATGCGGATGCTAAACGACTTTTCAAGGGCCACTGTTTCCATACCCCACAAGGTGAAAATGACCGTGCTGTTACGGCTGTCATAAATGCACGATTCTCTCTAATTGCCGTTGGTTGTTGCGATGGCACTGTGCAGGTTTACTCCGTACGTGATTACGCTGGCAACATCCCTCATTCACATACACACCAGGTTCCTGTATCGACGGCATCCTCTGGAGCTTTTACAAGTTTGACTTACTCCCCCGATGGGTACTGCCTTTTTGCCGGCTTTCAGAAAGGCTGGTCAACTTGGAGCATGTTTGGCAAACTTGGAAGCCATAGTTTTGGATCTGAAGAGACGATGTCGCGTGCGAATGGGGAGGAATGGCTATCTGGGATTGCTTGTGCTACGTGGGTAGGGGGTGGCTCCGAAATCCTAATGACAGGGCGCAAGCATGAAGCGATATGGACTCTCGAGATGGCAAAGAATGCCGTTACCGGATGCTACAACGAAGCAAATGTTTTCCGGACAGTGCTACAGACCCCTTCGAGTGTGATGGTCTATAGAGGTTACGACGTTCCAGACCTCACCAGCATTTCAGCAGAGCCTTTCCTATGGCATACAGCAAACGTTCCCCCGACATATCTCTTGAATCAGTGGCCAATACGGCAAACTGTCATCTCCCCGGATGGTCGTTATGTTGCTGTGGCTGGCCGCCGCGGACTTGCTCATTACAGTGTCAATAGCGGCCGTTGGAAGACGTTCACTAATGAAACTATGGAGAACGAATTCCAAGTCAGGGGCGGCATGTGTTGGCACCAACACATTCTTGTTGCTGCAGTAGAGGCCAACCGAAGATTTGAGTTACGATTGTTCTCACGCGAAACAGCCCTTGATTCGACGCAGATTCTTCACACCCAGTCGATCCCAGCTCCTGTGGTACTTGTCACAACCTCTGGCGAGGACTCGCTTCTCGTTTATACATACGAAAACCTGCTATATCATTTTATATTTACACCCCACGGTGGATCGATACGGCTTATACAAGTGGGCCAGATTGCGTTCCATGGCATTGTCAGATCTCCGGCTCGAGTTCGAGGGTTGAGTTGGATCTTGCCGGACACGCAGTTGACAGATGGCGACCCTTCTCAAGATGTAGCAGTTGCTTCGGTGATCTTCCTTGTTGACGGAAAGCTGGTCTTACTACGACCGTCGCTGAATGAAGAAGGGCAGCTGAAGTACGATATGCGTGTTATTGCACAAAACGTGGAGTACCACGCCAGTGTCAGAGATCAGCCATTGCGAAATGCAAGCCAGCAGTTGGAGGATAGTCCTCTGCGAAACGGGCCACCAGCATTGAAAGATTCCCTCTGGGTATTCGATGGGATGGAGCTCAAGGCTTGGCCAGACATTAATGAAGTACTTGATGCAACTGGGGAGACCGGCAAAGAAGCACCGTCGCCGGTGTCAATCCCTGTCGACTTTTACCCCCTTTCAATTCTCTTGGAAAAAGGAATTGTGTTGGGGGTCGAGTCAGACCTTGTCCAACGTCGTGATGTGAACTTTTCTTACTTCCACTTCGCAATTAGGGTATGTTTTACAATCTATATGGTCATGGTGCAGCTGCTGATACTGAATAGACACATCTTATACTGCCAGATTTACTTCGGTTCTACTTGAGGCACAGCCGATCAGTTGAAGCCTCAAACTTGGCTCATCAGTATAAGGAACTTGAGTATTTTGCACATGGCCTTGAGATATTATTACATCGTGTATTGGATGAGGAGGTTGACACGTCCCCTGAACCTGTTGATGCTGTACTACCTCGTGTGCTATCCCTCTTGTCTTCATTCAAGGAGTATCTTGATATTGTGCTACAGTGCACGCGTAAGACTGAGGTTCGCCAATGGAAGACGCTCTTTGCGTACCTCCCACAGTCACAAGAATTATTCGAAGAGTCCCTGCAGAGAGGGTCGCTGAAGACGGCAGGGGGTTACCTCATTATATTGCACACGCTGGATGAATTAGGATCTTCCACCGAACAGTCGGTGCGACTACTATCCCGTGCCATGCGAGAAGGTGATTGGGAACTATGCAAGGAGCTTGCACGTTTCTTGGCAGCCATGGATGAGACGGGTGAAACGTTACAGGAAGCCATGAAGATGGTGGAGGTGGCACTCAAGCAAGATTCGAGGCAGGATAGTATAGGAGCTCGGCTTCAGATTCCACCGTCGCGAGCAACAAACGGAGGAGGGAGTGGCTTGACAAGTGGTGATGAGGATGGAACCTCTGAGTCAGATAGACGGTCTGGCAGCGATGGAGGTAGTGTCGCTTCGACGATCAGCGCCAATTAAGACAAAAAGCCAGAGATTTGGATATCATTGCGTATGTTGGGATTATACTTTTCTCAGCTAAGGAGTTTAAGAATGGGAATAGGGCGATAAAGTACTGGGAAAGATTTTGTGTGTCGTTCTGGCAGAAGTTACTGATTTGACGCCCAATTACTATCCTAAGCGATGACGAATGAATATAGAAATAATCCATAGAAGGGTGGAATAAAATAGTGGTTTTTCTTTAGGTGAATTAGTACCTAGGTGGTAATAAGTGACAATGACCATAGGGGATCTTCCGCACGTGACATTGGTCAACAATCATAATTTAATTTTGGAGCAATAATTTCAGTTCAATATATTTGGTTAAATAATAGTGAATGAGCCTAAAAAGGAAGAAACCTTTTCAAGTGAATCATCAAGTGACGATAGATTTTATGGTGTTTTGATGAATGAGGCTCAAGGTTTGGGGGATGTTCTCCACCAGGTCACGTTACCTGATCGTCTGATAGCCATCCCATTCAAGGACAATGCAGATGGAGACGCAGACGGCTTTTGCAACCCCACCATCAAGTCCAGAATCCCAAGCCCCCCCTCGAACCAAAGATAAGCCAAAGCCAAAGCCCAGACCAGGTCAGGATTATAACGAAGAAAAAACACGATACATACGATACGAATTGTTACGATACGACCTCTACGATAATACCCTCTACCTTACGCACATTAATATCTCTCGAGCCTCGTCTTAATACTCGACTGCGCATCTGTCAACAGCTAGCGACTTCACACACCTTAGCTACTTAGCCTGGGACATGGTCGCTCGTTCTTGAGCTATCTTGCCGATAACTTATTCCCCTCTCTTTCCTCTTCGCGCCCAGCATGATGGATGACTACGTGAGCGAGTCGGACAGCGACTACACGAGCTATTGGCGAGACTGGGTGAGTGCATATATCAAGCCCACTACAGCCACGCGCCCTTGATATTGCTGCTCGTCATCACAACATCGGCCACTATATCACCAAGGCGCGGGGTCGCAGGGTCGCAGGGATCTTCTTCTGTAAATCCTAGAGTTTCACATGCTAATCGGGGTCCATCGCAGTTCATCTCATCAAGGGGCAACGAGTACTTCTGCGAAATTGACGAGGACTACCTTACCGACAGATTCAACTTGACGGGTCTCAACACTGAGGTTCAGTACTATCAATACGCACTGGACCTCGTCACCGATGTCTTCGATCTCGAGTGCGACGATGAGATGCGTGAGGCCATTGAGAAGTCGGCCAGGCACCTCTACGGCCTCGTGCACGCCCGTTACATCGTCACAACAAGAGGACTAACAAAAATGGTACGTGGGCATTGCTTTCACACGCAAGCGAATGACTAGCTAATAACACATCTGCAGCTTGACAAGTATAAGAAAGCAGAGTTTGGAAAATGCCCTCGCGTCATGTGCCACTCTCACCCCCTCCTCCCCATGGGCCTTTCTGATGTGCCCAACCACAAGCCCGTCAAGCTCTACTGCGCTCGCTGCGAGGACATCTACAACCCCAAATCGTCACGCCACGCCGCCATCGACGGCGCCTACTTTGGCACCTCGTTCCACAACATCCTCTTCCAGGTGTATCCCGCCCTCATCCCCAACAAGAGCGTGGACCGATACGTCCCCCGCGTCTACGGCTTCAAGGTGCACGCCTCTGCCACCCTGATTCGCTGGCAGAGCGCCAAGCGCGACGAGATGCGTCGTCGGCTTCGCAAGCTAGAGATCGACACTGGTTTCCGTGAAGAGATGGAGGATGAGGAGGATGATGACGATGAGGAGCTCGAGTTTGAGGGCATAGACGGCCGGATGGCTGTCGTCGAGGGTCTTTAGGAGACTCGTCAATTCACAATTCCAAGGGACGCACGATTGGACACTGGGCAGAAACCGCAATGCGGTCATCATGATCTGTTAGTGCTCATATTCCAAGTGAGCGGATACAAGAGAACTTTTACGAGACTTTTAAGCAGGTTACGGCTGACGGTTATTCTGTCGCTTGTGTGACTATTCGTTCGGTCCTGGGTTGGCGTTCAACGGCAAGCCAAGGAGGGCTGGGCTGGACTGGACAGGGCTGGTATAAATCACGAATGAGCACCAAATAGTATTTACTTGAATTATAGCTGTTCAATAAGAAGCGTCTTTTTTCCTACCGCAGGGACGACTATGGGTGAGCAAATGAATGATTGAACTGTACATGAAATAATCCTCAAAAGACCTATTCCCTGCCAGTGCATGCAACAGCTTTCTGAAGGGCAACAGATTGAAAGACAAATTCACGTCAAATAAAGACCAATATAGAGCGATCATTTCATTGTTCGTATCGTGTCATGCCAAAATCAAGAGGTCTATCTGCCCACAAGCAGTTCGCTTTCCATTACACACAAAAAAAGTCAATCCTGCCCGAGATTTCATGGGCCGTCTTTTAACCCATGAACCTGAATATACCGTACCATACATGGAACACTTAAAGAGTTACACAGATATATACTGTTGTGGTATATCTTTCTTTCCAAATCAACCATCATTATACTGAGTTGCTCCGCGACTCCTAAACACGATTTTCAGGGTGATGGGCATCACCATATCGGCTCTCAGCGAATCTATTATCAGGGAACCTATTTTCTAGGCGATCAGAGTCGTCCATCCGCTGCAGCTCCACGTCTTGAAAGTTCTGGCTAGGACGAGGTTCTTGATCCTGGGCTGGGCGAACGTTTCGTTGAGCCAGGGCAGATGTCATAGGTGGGTATGATGTATCTGCAGAAAGACCCGTATCACGCTGTGGAGCGTAGGCGCCGAGCTCCTCGTCTGTTCCAGCATATCCGTGTCGTCCAACACCAGCCCAAAAGGCGCGCTCGTCACTTCGAGGACCCCACGCCCATCCCGCACCGGCGCGGATAGGCAAATGGTAATAACGGAAAGCAAAGATGGAGGCAATGAGACCCATCAGGTAGCCAAACAGAATATCGAAGCCGTGGTGACGGCGGTCGTGCCAACGCGAGCCAGCAATAAAGATGGAAACGGCGAAGGGCACGAGGCCAAGAGCGAGTAGATAAATTGGGGGCGCTGCAGCTTGGCGACGCAGAGACTGGACCTTAGCGGTGTCTTGTCCTGCGCGCTCCTTCGTGGGTGCAGATGAGAAGGATCCGTCAGGGCCACGGGCGCGCGAGGGCTCGTAAGGATCGACTGTGGGACCTGTGTTGATGCGAGAGGGGAAAGCCGCGTGGCTGGCAGCTCCCGCAACAGAGGCAGCTGAGGGCATAACGAAAGGAATAGTAACAGCGAACTTGCTGGCTATGAAGAGCGAAGCATAGATCAGGCCGCCAGCGGCAGTGGAAGAGTGACCGCTAGGGTATGAGCGGAAGCCATCATCAATCTTGTACTTGTCCGTCTGCTGGCAAATGTTGGCCGAAACGAGCTGACCGGTCATGCTCTGCCATTCGAGACCCCCAACAACGTACTTCGCGATGTTCTTCAAATCGGGTTTGCAGCGGGCAAGGAGATCTGGTCGAGGTTTGCCAAATAAGTTCTTCATAGAGCTGGTGAAGAACCATGACAAGGTCAGCGAGAGAACAAGCCCAAGAACACCGACATGAAGCTCCCAAAGTTTGCGCTGCCATATGAGACTCTTGGGAGTCCCCTTGGGGACAGTCGGACCCGGCACGAAGATCAAAGAGATAACCGCAACGATAACGAAGGGAACGCCAATGGCGAGGACGAAGAGGAGGTAAGCGGGAACGAGTTCATGTTCGGCGAAGGGGTATCTGTGGATGATGTCAGTTTGCATATATGAAAACTAGGAGCCTCCAACACTGAACGTACGAGATGCTAGGGTCAACAAGTGAGAATGGTCGCTTAGCAGGCGCAACACGGTCGAGCCAGCCTCCAATACCGACAAAGAGAAAGCAAACAATCCAGTCGGAGAGGTAGGACAGGATAAGCCGAATAGGGAAGCGACGGCCTCGCAGGCCCTTAGATAGTGTTCCTATTCCTGAGTCGGCCATCTTGTGATAGGAATGCATAGTCTATCCAAGAGAGGGGAGAGGAAGGAGATCGAGCGCTGAATCGGGGGAAGGTGGTTTATTTGAGCTCTAGGGCTTGTCGTCGTCACACGCTTGGGAAAAAGCCCCCCGTTTTTCGTTGTCCGTTTTCTGCGTGCACTTGAGAGAGCGCGTGAGTTTAATGCTTTGGTCTCGGTCTGGGGGAGGGCGTAGGGCGTGTGTGGGCGAGGTGTGGGTGGAATATGGAGTATGGTACTCCGTAGAGCGAGCGGGAGAGCGACCAACGGAGCCAGCAAAAGGTACAGAGACAATGCCAAGCAAAGTAGCAGCAGTCTCAAGCAATGACAGGCAGTAGTGGTAGTGGTTTTTTGCGTGCGACAACGAGTCTAGGGTGCCCTTTTGAAGCAGAGTGTCTGATGTATGATATAGGTATGATCAAGCATGAGGAACGAAACAGTACAGGGTGCAATCAAACAGATGAGCGACACTTTGTCTCGCGTCCTCGTCAATCTTACATCAGTGCCAAAGCCCAAAGGTCCTAAATTCTGGCAAAACTATCCGCAGATCGACAGAACTCAACGCTCTCGCTTCGATTATGATAAAGTAAGAAATGGGGCTGACGGGTTTCTGGGGGAAGGCCCCTCGGTAATTGGAATTTTGGAGCCCTGGAGGTTACGTGGACAGTGGACGGCGGCACTGCTAGGTGCAGGTACAGGTACAGCTGGAGGCTCGGCAGGGGGGCAGTGCCTTAGAATATGAGAACTACCTACTAGTAGGCACCTATGCTTGACAATAACCCTTTTGAGAGTTTATGCGCCGCCAAATGCTACTTCTTGCGAGCATCTTCTGCAGAGGCTTCCAAGAGCCAAGCCCCAAGTGCTTATCGAAAGATCTTCATACATTTTCTGGCCTTTTCTCTCTTGTTGGTGTTTGAGTATGCGCGCGCCTGGTTTTTCCAAGTAGAGATACCTACCGCCTACTTAGAGGGTGAGGCTATGACGAAGCCCCTGTAGCGTCAGTGGCGCAAGCTGGAGCCTCATTGGGGAAATGCTCGCGTGGTCCCACTTTGATCCTTGGTAGGGATTCCCTCAGGTCCATTCCGTTGCTCATCAATTGCTATTTTTCAACTGTCGACGGGGCCACAAAAGGGTCTGAGTCGCGGGTGAGACTCAACGTCTCAGCTGGACTGTAGGTAGCACTGCATAATTTCCGTTTGAGAGCATCAACATGCGTCACGTGCTGCATGACTGTACTTTGAACCCAGCTTCCACGTAAAAGTAAAAACAATGCTAACCACTATTTCAAGACGGTTTATCTGCTAGGTGCGCACTACGCTCGATGTCTCAAATCTGCCCTGTTTTAGCTGCCTCTTACCTCTAATTAAACACTCTAACGCCGCGGCTTGGGTGGCACGGTGGCAGTTCCCATAGCTCCCTCGGGTTTTTACGAGATAGGTACGTTCCAGCCAATCTCTACTACGTATCTCTACCAACTCACTGCCTTACCTAGGTACTAGGTATCCTGGCTGTTTCCTCTGCCTCCTTCCTTGACAGTGACAAGCCCCTTGACCAGGCCTTTCCATGATCTGCGTTCATCTCTTCCCAACAGAGAAATTCTGAACCTGTCTAGCCAATCAAAAGTTCCGAGTGAGAAATAACCTTAAATTTGTTTGCCCACTTTGACCAACGTCAATGACAGGTACACTTTGTCAGCATAAAACAAGCTTCTCATTTCAGCTATGGATAATTGCTTAACTGTTCATACTGTTTAACAAATATTGTTATCAGAAGAGCTTTCATTTCCGTCGCTCAAGTGCACCAATTCTGCAAATGGATAATCAGTATGTACTACCGTACTAATAGATCAGCTTTGAAAAGACAGCCATTACGCTATGTGGCCATGTGAGGCTGTGCAAAAAGGATCGGCCCGTCAGCAGCCGATTTTACCGTTCACATGCATGCAGACCGACGGGTTCTGGAAAGCGGTGTCCTCTCAAGTATCCGTAAATAAAATCAGGAAATAAAGCCATTGGCTTATCCGTATCCGTATACCGGACTATTCGGAACTCTAGTCTTGGTGAAAATGGATAGTTCATGGAAGAAACTCATGATATGATAAGACAGGAGTCAGGGTGAAAGACAAGTCTGCACCAACACTTATTATCCACACAAAACAAAAGGCCCCCTTTCTTCGTGTGGAATCCTCAAGTATCACCTTTGTTCCACATGTTGGACCCTTGATGTTACCTGTGGTCAATGAAACGGCGTAACCTAGGTGAAACTTGAACTGATCTTGTCTCGTCAGGGGCTACAATGGCCCTGGCTATACTCCGCGACTCATGTTGCATCTAGGTGTTAAGTCGGATTTCATACGGTAGCGGTTTAACTGGCAGACTGGCTGTCTTTATTACCCATCATCCATGCATATCTGGCAACCCGTAATTTGTTGTCCCTAAAATATTCCCACTCCTTTCTGGGATGTAAGGCTGAGGCCATTTGCCTAGGAGCCTGCTACATATCATAAAGTACAAGGCGCAGTTCGCACAGCGACGAGCTCGACATTGGAGATTCGTAAGTGCGATATCTTATCACCTGGTGCATGGTGGAATGGATGAATATCATTCTCACGTGGTTGTCGGATTGGGACGCCCATCACGCCCTCATCTATAATATCACATATGGTACAATGCAGCGTCATAATATACAATGCACTGCCGCCCAAGTCTTGCGCGATTTGGCACGTGCTTTTCATCCGACTCGTCAACTCATCGCTTCCCTCCAGACATACCCTTAGTTGGCCTTGTCTCGGCGCTTTCCGTTGTTTCGAGGTCGAGGCACCACAACCCACTTGTTTCTGTTGTGCTTGCGACGAGTCTTGTAACCACTCTTGGTCTGAACAATGCGTTAGTCCTGCTATGTATATCTCGTGGAAGTTTGATGGTCTTACAGGAACACCCCAAGGAGAGACAGGGTGTCGGTTACCCTTCGATTTGCCTCTACCACCACCGTGAGGATGGTCGACTGTGTACGTTAGTAATCGCCTTGTTAGAAAGAACATTTGTATCATACCCTTGTTCATAGCAACACCACGGACTGTAGGTCGAATGTTGAGCCATCGACTTCGTCCAGCCTTACCCAACTGGCGGTAGTGGTGGTGAATGTTGCTGGCAACACCGATAGTAGCACAAGCGTCCTTGCTAACTCGTCGGACTTCACCACTTTGAAGTCGCACCTCAACATACTTGCCGGTCATCACCCTGGTGCCATCGTCCTTGGTCTCTTCGTTCTTGTTGACAACTACAGCTGAAGTTCCAGCACTGCGGCAGAAGACAGCACCTCGTCTGGCGGCAGAGCCGACAGCAAACACAGTGGTGCCGACTGGAATCATGTGCATGGGCAAGCAGTTACCACGGAAAGCGGTCTTAGCTGCCAGAATACCAGGATCGATGATACCACCCATACTGTCGAGAAGGTCCTGGGGGATACCAGGGCGATAGCTATGAACAATATCACCAGATCTTAGGCCATCCGCAGCAAGAATGTAACTGTGACGTCCGGTGGCTTTTTCGGTAACGAAGGCAATGTGCGCACTTCGTCCAGGATCATATTCGATACGCTCCACCAGATGAGGTCCTGGTCGGTTACGAACAAAATCGACCGTTCTTATCCTTCTCTTCACACCACCACCACGATGTCGCACGGTGATTCTACCAGACACATTTCGTCCGCCCTTCGCCTGACCTTTCTTGGGAAATGTTAACGGAAGGAAAGGCCGTCCCTTCCAGAGATGATCGTTGATAGGTCGCTTCAAATGTCTCACACCAGGTGTTCGGGGCTTATAGACTCGTAGAATGGCAGATTGACTCTCGGGGTTCTCGGCGAGCTCTTTCGGGCTGGCAGTGGTTTCGTTGGAACGTCGAATGGTAGCATATGTTCGAGGCAGGGATCGGTTCAGCGCATAGCGGGCAGCGGTCTGCCTCGCTGCAGCGAAGTTGAGACTGAGCTGAAGCATTTTCGGTCCCGATTGATTTTATGATTTGAGAGTATTAGAAGTAGATCTTCATTGGGGTCAATTTGTGTGGTTTGCGGATGATCGGATAGTGGTTCGGAGGGGAAACGGAGCTCCTTTCGATAAGGAAGCTTGCTCGAGAGACCACCTCGGGGAATTGAGGAGGAAAAGTGCCTCCTAGGAGCCTTATATATCTCAGGGTGAAACCAAGATATGAATTGAGAAATCAGGGACCGTCGCAAACACACCGACGCTCACCAATTGTACCGTGGTGTCGTTGGACAGCCTTGTTGGAGTCGTTGAAATTTCTTCGGACCATGAACAACTTTGTGCCGGGATCAAAGTGGTTGAGCCACATCTTGAATTTCGCCCTCACGAAACTGCCACATGGCCCGTGCCGCGGTGAAGCAGCACGCGAGGAGAGGCTGGGCCAATGATAACTCTGTTGGCCCGCGGTTGCCAGGGCGTCAGCCCCGCAAAAACACTGGCTTCAGCCGGAACAGGTACGTAGCTTTTTCCAAGGTTCCAGGTTACCTGCAACAGCTTTCGCGACATGAACCTGGACACAGGCGCGTTTTACTGATCTCATACAGGCCGCCCCTCCATACTAAATGGTAGAGATCCGTCCCGTCCATCATCCATCGACTTTGATTCTCTCTTCTCTTGTTGTACCGGGCCTCTTTCTCACAATCCTCCGCCGTCTCTATCCCCGTCCATACTTGTTCGTCGATCGTCTCAAGGTCCACTACAGGGCTATTCGTTTTTATCCATTCTATTTTCGTTGCACTGTCTGAGTGCTATCAGCATCAATCTCCCCCACTATATCACTTGCAGCCCTAGGTACTCAATTTCTCATATTTACCTCTACGGATACAGAGCACAGTACCTTAGTACCTGCTGCACCTCACGCCTCAGTAAGTGTCAAATTTCTTTGCGCGTTTCCATACGTCGTTGAGAAAAACCCGAGCTTTCGCATATCCCTGCTCCTGTCAAGGTCCAATCCTTTGCTTTCGGGTGGAACATCACGCTTTCACGCTTGGAAAGCCTGACGTACGTACCTAGAGCAACGCGACCTGTCTAGCCGCGTAGGGGTACGTACCCACTACTCTGGTGGATCTCCACAACCCATCTTCCTTACCCGCTCGTCAAAACACTTCATCGTCCTCACAACCAGTCTTCAACATAAACATCGTCTCCGCCCGATGCTCCCCATTGCTCTTGTTCCTTCACATCACTTCTTGTTTACTTCCTTCAGCAATCTTCTCCTCCGGGCTGGGTCACCCTACTAACACACCGCATCAGTCATCTATCTCTCCACACATCACGACTCACAACATTCCTTTCACGGTGTTTTTACCACGCTTGATTCAAAGGTTCGTAACCGAAATCCTTCACCGAATCCATTGTCTCGGCAACTCGACCGCTGTTTGTCTGTTTCTCAGCACCATCTCAGCCATGTTTTCTCTCATGTTTGCTATTCGACGCGTCGACTAACCCGTCTGTTCCAGCACGACCCCCTTGTAAATATTCAGACCATCAACAACCACTACACAGCCAAGATGCCTCCAGTAAGATACTCCAACGCGATCAAGAGGCTTGTTTCTCCTGTCCAATCCTCCATTCTAACTTGAGTAGCAGGCTCGGGCCACTCGTACGCGCCTTGCTGGCAACGAGAACGACGAGAACAGCGGTACGACGCGTCTTACAAGAGCCCAGGCTGCCGCTCTCAAGGTTGACGAGCTATCACTGCCTGCTAAGGCTGCCCTCCAAACGAAGAAGTCCACAATCAACGGTACTACCGCTGCTAACACGCGGAAACGCGCTGCGTTGGGCGATGTCAGCAATGTTGGAAAGACTGATGGTCTTGCTGGAAAGAAGACAAAGGGCCTCGTCTCCAAGGCTGCCCAGCCCACCGGTATTGAGAAGAAGACTGCGCGACCCACCACAAGACCTGCTCTTGGTTCCAAGCCAACCAACTCCAAGACCCAAGCCGGCCCTGGGGCTATCAACAAGCGAAAGGTTCTTGGGGACACCGCCAACACCAAGCTAAAAGCCCCAGTCAACGAAAACGAGCATCCCTCCAAGAAGCAGCACCTCCTTTCTGAGGACCGTGAAGAATCAGAGACACCTGTTGAGGAGGTTGAGGTCGAGAAGCCCGAGATCTCTTTAGACAAGGTCGACGTCCAGGACGCGCCATTCGAGTACCCTCCCGGTGTCAAGGATCTCGACAGCGAGGATCTCGAGGACCCTCTTATGGTTGCCGAGTATGCCAACGAAATTTTCGAGTACCTACGCGACCTCGAGTGCAAGTCGATTCCCAACCCTGAGTACATGTCCCACCAAGACGACCTCGAGTGGAAGACGCGCGGTATTTTGGTTGACTGGCTCATTGAGGTCCACACACGCTTCCATCTCCTCCCTGAGACCCTTTTCCTCGCCGTTAATGTTATTGACCGCTTCTTGTCCGAGAAGGTCGTCCAGCTTGACCGTCTTCAGTTAGTGGGTATCACTGCAATGTTCATCGCGTCCAAGTACGAGGAGGTCCTTTCTCCTCACGTCGAGAACTTCAAGCGCATCGCCGACGATGGTTTCAGTGAAGCTGAGATCCTCAGCGCTGAGAGATTTGTCCTTAGCACACTCAACTACGATCTTAGCTACCCCAACCCCATGAACTTCCTCCGCCGAGTCTCGAAGGCGGACAACTATGACATCCAGTCTCGTACCATCGGCAAGTACTTGATGGAGATCGGTCTCCTCGACCACAGATTTATGGCCTACCGCCCTAGCCATGTTGCTGCTGGCGCCATGTACTTGGCGCGTCTCATGCTTGATCGCGGCGAATGGGTATGTAAACAAACAAACCACGCTCATCAAGCACATGCTAATTTGTTAACAGGACGCCACTATTGCCTACTACGCCGGTTACACTGAGGACGAGATTGAGCCTGTTGTCCACCTCATGGTCGATTACCTCGCCCGTCCTGTCATCCACGAGGCCTTTTTCAAGAAGTACGCTAGTAAGAAGTTCATGAAGGGTAAGTTTTCCTCTGCGTCGCGTTCAAGATATACCACTGACAAACAACACAGCCTCCATTCTTGCTCGTCAATGGGCAAAGAAGAACGCTGTTCTCTTTGGCATCACTGATATTGATCTGAGCCTCGACCAAATATCATAAACGTCCACAAGAACATGCAGCCTATATGCCAAATCTTATTCGATGCCCTGAAGAACAGGATATTCGGCTTGCGGTTGGAATAAATTGTACCGCCGCTTCATGACGTTAATAGATCACCGACGCTTTTTTTTGGTCACTCCTTTCGGGCCATCATGATACCACACATCCATCAGTTAATACTAGGGCGGGAATGCTATTCAAAAGCACTTGCCTGGTTGGTCTGGATTCATATTCTCACTGTCTGACATATGGACATCATATGCACTTTTTTTGTTTGCGATTGTCTGGTTATTGCACATTTTCCGAAGCATGCTTTTCGTCTTCATACATGGCGCATGGAGTCACTGGCGAAGGAAGTTAAGGACTTGGTTCGGCTGGTTGGAGTTGGCTGTGCAGACGGCCTATTCACGGGGCACTGGACGGGGAGTAATGGAAGCTGTACGACATCGTCGGCCATGGGCGGTGGATTCAAGTTGAGCTTGACACATGGCCATCACATGAGGGTTCTCGGATGATTCGAGTAGGAGAACTCGTTACGGCTCTTGTACTCTGTACATCTCGGCTAAAGCCTTGAACAGAGCCTGTGATAGAAAATTGTACATATACCATGACCTGGTTACAGAGGAGCCCACGGAGGGCAGGAATGAAGTTTACATCTTACGAATCCTTGGACCAATACCGATGACTGTTTGACAGACAGGGCCTTATGGCGGCCGTAGTGGGTTGATAATAGCTTGCTCTCAGTCTCAGCGTCTTGTTTATATGCAGCAGACGATTAATGATAAATGGTTGCCGTTGGAGACGGTATTATCCGTACAGGCGTGCTTTTTTACACACACACTAGTTTCCCATTATCGCGTCAGGTCCACCCAAAGACACGCTCTTTTAGGTGCGTGACATGTGTGCCCCGCACTAGCTTTCACTGGACATCCATTCTTTGACCTGTAGCTTAGAGGTAGCCTACTACGTAACGTACACTGTAGGCACTCCAATCACCATCCCAACAACATCCTACACGAGACTTCAAAGACGACCCTAGTCTTGTTGCAACTATATCCTAGTTTCACTTTTCTCTTTCTACATGCCTGTCGACGCGCTTTAGCCTATCAATTTCTCCCAAAAGTTGTCTTCTTTGCTGTAGCACGCTGACCGCTAGGCTCTAGCTGAGCACAACAGCTTGGAAAGAAACCAAGCTTATAATCGACCAGTTTGGGTAAAACAACCCCTTCGACATACCAATCGATATGGCGCCAGTTCTCCGAGCAAGGCAAAGTCTATCTAAGGATAAGTTCCCTAGTTACTTTGGTAGCCTGAGGAGTCAACCTTACAACGACGCCAACAACTCACGGGGTTCAAATCCTCACAGGTGTGTACCCTCGGCCTGAAAGATCTGTATGGTTCTCTCTGGGCTTCACTGATGATGATAATCAAGTCTACGATGCATTGCGTGGAACCCGCTTGGAACATTGGTGGCGACGGGGTCTTCGGAGAAGACTCTAAGAGTCTGTAAGTTAAACAAGTCCAGTGAGAACTAAGTCGCCAGATGTGAAACTAAACAATAAAGGGAATCCCGAGAAGCCTCACGTAAAGTTTTCGACAGAGCTCAAGGGTCATTCGGCGTCTGTTGAGAAGGTCGCTTTCAACCCAACAAAGGATGCAGAACTCTGTAGTGTGAGTAGCGACGGTGTGGTAAAGTTCTGGGATGTGCGAACCAAAGCATGCTTCAACGAAGTCAAGGGGCTCGGGGACGCCTTCACTCTAGTCTGGGCACCTGATGGAAACTCGCTCCTGGTTGGAAACAAATCGGACACCATCTACGTTCTATCGCCGACTCAACCCACGCCTATCAGCACCCACCAGCAGTCGGTACAGACTAACCAGATCGCATTCTGCTGGAGTGGTGAGAAGATTTTTGTCACAACCGCGGAAGGACGTGTTCGGGTCCTCTCGTATCCGGGTTTCGAACCTGTCCTGCAGAGCAAGCATGGAGATGGGGTTGAAGAGTATGAGCTTAATGGGCATACATCTTCCTGCTTGACTGCTGATTTACAGCCAACTGGGCGTTATCTAGCAACGGGTGGTTCGGATTCAATCATTGCGCTGTGGGATACAACAGATTGGATCTGCCAGAGGACAATTACAAGAATGGTTGGACCTGTCAAGAGTCTCAGTGCGTTCTCATCCGCTGTTGTCTTGGATGTTTAGCTGACTGTTTTTTCTTTCTTTCTAGGCTTTACCTTTGACGGTAGTTTCGTCGTAGGTGGCAGTGACGAAGGTAGGGATTCTTGAGAGGATTTACCAGGAGCTGTTGCTGACATTTGTGGCTTTTTAGGATCTGGTCTAGAGATATCGCACGTCGAGACAGGAGACCACGTGTACACATTCAAAACAGCGGGAGCTTGTCCCGTAGTTGCGTGGGCACCAACCCGATATTGCCTTGCCTACAGCGACCTGGGGATCTTGCGGATTGTTGGTGTCGACGTTGATAGGAAATAAGTCAGACAGAGCCTCGGTCAACAACAAGCTCATATGTCCACGGGATGTGTGTGGAGCGGCCTTTCGCAGACCATTTCCTGAGCAGAAGACAGCTGTCATTGGACTATGACGACTTGGGGGCGAAGCCATGATGAGCTAAGTTTACGTGATAGGACGGTTATGTTGTGAATGGTTGATACTGTGTGTCAGACGGGATAACCGGCTACCGGTAGAAAGAGCGTGTGAAACCGGGGCCGCCAGTCAGTCTGAAGAGCTAGATCAAAAGATGCATGGTGATATTATGGCATCGATGATATTGGAGTCTGGAGGTTTAGGTCATCCAAATGAGAAGTTGCAGAAATAGGGAATGTCCAGCTATATTCAAGCAGGTTGTAATACAACGGCAACATGGTCGCTCAGCCAGTGAAGGGAGACGAGTCCTGCATATGACACTCACCGTATTTTGTTGATAAGGGTTATTGCTGGCAATGAAAGGCCACCAAATAACACCACCGTAACAACAGCATCAAGTTCTTGCATCGTTGGACTCTATGGTGTCGTAAGGATGAGTGCTTCCATTAGGTGGAGTTAATCCGAGTATGTCCGAGACAAGCAGTTGGCGTATCAATGGATAACCTATACAAGGGATCAAGCGGGTGCAGCAGTTTGACATATTTCAGACGTAACAATCGAGTTGACAAAGTATAATGACGATACGGATATGTACGGCTATGGCGGTGGCTTAACTACGTATCGCGATATGATATTCATTGTTCAGGTTTGATATTAACGTTCACTGTAGTCGGCCGCCCAACGGTATTGCATATAATAGCGCGAGAGATAGTGGCGGTGCTGTTGTGATTTATGCCGATTTAGGTGTGTTTGTCATCCATCCATTTTGTCCATTTATTATCTGTACAGAAGTGGAGTTGAAGAACACCATTGTCAATTGAGCATAACGTAATATGTGGAAGAAGGCAGAAAGAAAATCACAGGAAATAAATAGAGAATGGCAGTAGTTTATCCGAATGCATATGCAATTATCAATTCGATGTTCAATTCCTAGGTACTAAGGTAGCAGACAGTATGACTGGCAAGGTGTAGGTTAGGCCAATTATACCAGATCAAAGACGACATACACACGCATTATTAATACAATACATGGACCCCTGCAGACACGGCATTGTAACTGGTTGTAGGGCTGCCCCTGGTGAGGCAAGCGTCGGGTTCCATACCTAGGTTCCTCAGCAGGTGTTATTTTACTGGGTGTCTAGATGTTGCAGACGGGACGGACCAGGCAGCCAGGTGTATCGCGGCAAGCACCCTTGACCAGGCTTGTCAGAAGGCTAGTCACTCTAGTCACTGCAGAGGCTAAAGCTAGAGGCTTCCGTAGAGCCTGGATTTTGGCTTAATTCCCGCCTTAGCCACCTACCCTCCACCCAAAGTCCAAGCCCGAGCAGCTCCCTGCCATGAGTTGAGCTTTGGGGTTCTACGGTTCCACGGTCCCACCTGCCCCCGTCCGTCTTTAACTCCGTTACCCTTCACGGCCGTGTGAGCTTTCCCATACCTGAATCTCACGTCCCGTTTACATGCCCCGTATCGCCGTCTCTACCAGATTGCTCCCTTCTGGACGTTGACCAGATCTGGTCTCTCCTCCCATTAACCCCTTTATTCGAGCATCCGGATCTCTCCCCGGAAGGGACGGACCCTTACGACCGTGACATACCGTTGAACGTCGTTACCCCCGCCGTCTTATCAATCATTTTGCGACAAGGCCCCTCCACCATCGACATCAACACAGAAGACGCAACCACACTTATCGATGTCGGATTCGCCAGAAAACGGGCTTGGCACGAGCGGCCACAAACGCCCTCGAAGCGATGATGCTGATGGAGATGATGTCGCGCCCCAGCAGGATATCCCCGATAATGCGAGCGTCCCCAAGCCTAAACGATTGGCGTGTATGATATGTCGGAAGCGCAAGCTCAAGTGCGATGGAGTCCGACCCAGTTGCAGCACCTGTTCTCGCCTCGGCCACACTTGCGCCTACGATGAGCAGCGGAGGAAAAGCGGCCCCAAGCGTGGTTATGTCAAGGCCCTCGAAGAGCGACTGAGTGAGCCTCTTCCCCGAACTGCTACCAGCTACCTCGTTTGCTGACGTGCTGCGCCCTTACAGAACAAGTCGAAACCCTCTTGAAAACACAGGATCCTCCTCAGAATATCCCCAAGAGCATCAACGTTATTGCCGCTCCGCCTCAAACAGCATCCCCTATCAATCTCAGTATTCCGAACGCGCCCATAAACTTAATAGGAGACCACAATATGGATCAGCACTGGAACTTCCCTGATAAGTCACCGCAGCCAGGTACCATGGACGATTTCAACTTCAACGCCAGCTTGGACATGGGCATGAATAATGTTGGTAGCACTTTCACGTGGGAAATGATTGGCCTAGGCCTCGAAGAACCTCTGCCGCCTCAAGATACCATTGATGAGCTCCATCAGATATATTTTGAGAAAGTCCATCCATCTATCCCAATGATCCATAAGTACCGTTATCTTGCCGCTATGAATCTGTACGTTGGTTTCTCACATGGAACGGAAAGCTAAAGTGGCTAACCTTTTACAGAGCTCCGAATCAACGGCCGCCTGTTTGTTTGCGGTATGCCATGTGGACCCTCGCATGTACCATCACAGATAAGTTTGCAGACTTGAAAGATCTGTTCTACCGAAGAGCACGGAAGTACGTTGAAGCGGACTACATCAAAGGATACGGAGAACACATGATTTCCATCGCTCATTGTCAGACACATACTCTTCTGGCTTCCTATGAGATGAAAATGATGTACTTTCCCCGAGCTTGGATCAATACTGGCTCTGCCATCCGTCTTGCTCAGATGTAGGAGACTCCTTGACCCCACACTCTTGTTCAATGCTAACTATCGTAGGACTGGACTTCATAGACTAGACGGGACAGGTCTTGATGTAAAACAATGCCTCGCACCCCCCAAAGACTGGACAGAGCGAGAAGAACGACGTCGAACGTTCTGGATGGCTTTTTGTCAAGATCGTTACGCCAGCATCGGCACTGGATGGCCCATGACTATTGATGAGCGTGACATCATGACCAATCTTCCTGCTTCAGAAGATGCCTTCAACATGAGCAGGCCCGAGCAGACGCAATCACTAACAGAATGCACCAGTCCAATGGGCGCGGGCAAGTTATCCCCCTTTGGTGGCATCGTGCTCATGGCCTGCCTGTTCGGCAGGAACTTGGTGCATTTACATCGCCCCGATGCTGATGATCTCGACCACGACCTTAACGGTCCTTTCTGGAAGCGTCATCGTCAGATGGACAATATACTTCTCAACACATCTCTCTGTCTCCCACCCCAACTCAAGCTTCCCATTGGCCTATCAAATCCTAATATCGTTTTTACGAACATGAGCATCCATACCTCGACCATCTGTCTGCACCAAGCGGCTATCTTCAAGGCAGAAAAGAACAAACTGCCTGCGTCGGTCAGTGCTGAGAGCAAAGTACGATGCATCACAGCTGCCAATGAGATTGCTAGCATCATGCGCATGATATCCCATATGGATCTTTCAACAGTAAGAAAACACGACTTTGGTGCCCAGAGAACATGCTGACATCTTGCCAGGTTAACCCGTTCATCTCCTTCTGTTTATACGTCTCTGCACGAGTATTCGTGCAGTATCTCAAGAGTCGACCAGATGATAGCCAAACCGCCGATTCGTTACGATTCTTGCTCTCAGCGATGAATGCGCTGAAGCGTCGCAATCCACTAACCGAGTCGTTCCTTGTTCAGCTCGACGTGGATCTGGAAGCTCTTGCACTGAGAATACCTAAGCTTAAGACCGCTTTCCCACGCAACAACGAAATTGTACGTCCAATCCTACAACATGTCTTACTTGAAACTAATGTGGTATAGCCTATCGCCACAGGAGCGCCCAGAGGTGCCAAGTGTGACAACCCTGAGGGAATGCAAGGCATAGCGGCGTATCGAAACGAATGCACCTTTATGAACCCCACTGGAGACGACAGAAACCCGCCGGATGTTGTTGAGCCGGATGTACCGATGGCAACCACAGATGGCAGCTTTGGGACACAGGGTTGGATGTCAGCAGAACAACAGCTACCGATCCTTACACCCAGTTCGGGAGCAACGTTTGAGAAAAACGGATCAGGAAGTCGAGCCGTGTCGGGTTTTGGGGACATGACTGGGGACAGCCAGGATGCTTCAGGATCGCCAGATGGAATGCAATCGAGCCGGCCAACACCAAATTCGAGCACAGGATCTGATCAGCGGAACCATCTGGCGCCTGGGCAGTTGAACGGATCAGGACACAATTCATTCAATGCGAGCCCTATGTCGCCAAACCAGACCCTGATGAACCCGGGTATACTCGATGGGAACACTCAAGGATTCTTTGCAGATACATCCGGATTCAGCATGCCAACAGGGTTAGACCAGAACGGGGGGTTTACAATGCCAGATGGGTGGGCGGACATTCAAGGGCAAACCGGAGTACCCCAGGTTGGTGAGGGAGTTCTGAGGGCGTTGATGAATATGGGACCCATGGATGCCATGGATTTGGGAACGTGGGAAACAAGGGATACCTGAAATAATACGACATGGGGAGTTTTACATTGCGGAGTCATTTTACAAGCCAGGACAATATCAAGAGTATGCTCGAACGAGGCTCAGTGATGAGTTACGAAACAGAAGAGGAAGAGGCGAACAGCCCTCGCAGGCAAGAGATTGGCATCAAACAACCAAGGCGTTTGTACGGGACGAACATACGGCTATTTTGTACAATATGGATGGATTGGAAGCCTCTATGACGAAGGGACATACCGGCTGTGGTTGGATAGGCAGTTCTGAGGATACCCGGTCTATAAAGACAATGAAACGCCACTATTCACATTGCACCAGTCCCAGTGGAGGGAAGCATGGTCAGGACGTCCATGCGCTTCTAGGGCGATTCTGGCCATCTTGACATCAATTAAGTAAGAGTCACGCCCGGTTAGCTCAATCGGTAGAGCGTGAGACTCTTACGAGTATGCGATCTCAAGGTTGCGGGTTCGACCCCCGCATCGGGCTGTTCCTATAATACGATTGCGAGCGATTTGCGAGGCTTTCTTTTTTGTTAGTTTTTGAAAGAAATTTCGCCTTGCCATAAGTTATGTTAAGTGAAGTGGAGACTGTTCCGTTAGCTGACATGGTCCGTGCGGAAGTGGTGGAGTCTTTTCTCTCGCTGTTTTCCATGACGTGCAGCAACCTGCAGATGCGGCTCAATGGCACCTGCCCCTCCCTTCTGAAGACCGCTGGAGGGAACGTCTTAAAGCAGCAACGTAAACGGCGGAAGGTATCCGTACAACCAGAGAGCTTGGTGCTGACCGGCGCGAATCGTAACTTTTAGTGGGTATATCTAGGCTGTCCCGGCCGGAACGGTAGAGCAAGACCCACTGTACCTTCGTCCCGCTCCGCGCACCCCGCCTTCAAGCTCCGTCTCCGGGGCCGGATTATCGATGGCTTTCTCAGTCTCAACACCGGGCGTACCACTGCAGTACCATGTTGAACCGGGGAGAAATCCCAACCCGGATGTTTACCTTGCTCCTAACGTTGAGCAGCTCTATCGGCTGCATACTACGCAGAGTGGTGCTGCCGTTGTTACGTCCATCACATCAGGTCAATTTGGTATTCTGGCACCGACAGCTGTGCCGCCAATTGAAGAGGCTTTTCATGCGAGCCAACAAAGGCAGGGACAGAAGCAAGAGGTTCAAAGGTCAAACGGACAGCTGAGTAGTAAGATCGTCGTTGATCCCCCTGACCTTGAATTATGGCGGGATAAGTTATTCAATGTGGATGATATGATTGTCCTCACACGCGAACAGTAACCGTATTCGGTCATACTATCAAGCAGCGTCATCTGACACCTTCAGGTTCGAAACATATTTCCCGCACATAGACAATGTCTACTCCCATCGCTCAACCCAGCGGTACAAGCGCAAGCCCTTCATCTCCCACTACTGGGATTGTCGGATGAAGGGTCGTCCCCCAGGAACACCAAAGTCTGACGATCCCAACAAGAAGAAACGCAAACGCAGCGCCCGCCAGCGCGATCTTTGCGATGTCAAGATCAAAATTACCGAGTACTTCCCCGGAGCGCAGATAGAACTTGACAATAGCACTAGTGTTTGTGGTGATTTGGTGGGACAGCGTCTGTGGACAATACAGAGGGTCAATGGAAATGGAGGTAACGGGAAGGGCGATGGTGTAGCTGGACCGCATAAGCATACGCTTGAGAGAAGTGACGAAATCAAGAAGAACAGCGTGCAGAGACTTGTAGCGAAGCAGGGGATTATGAAGTATGGCAGGGAAAACGCAAAGGTAAGTTATGTCTCCAGCAACAGAGGATGGCTCATAATACTTGATTCTGGGTAGAAATCTGCTCTCAAGGCCACGGGTACTGCACTCACCACAGCCAGGAAGCACGCCAAAGGAAACGATTTCAAACTCTACGCGGCAGGTTTTTGGTACCCATACCGTTCTCAACCCATGTATAATAAATGCACCGTGCTGATCCTATCACAGTCCCTTTTCTCAACGCATATGGATCGCTCTAGAGGCAAAAGGCATGGCCTACCAATACTGCGAGACAGATCCTTTCCACAGCCCTGCACAATTACTCCAAGCCAACCATCGCGATAGCTGTGTTCCTACTGTGAAACACGGCGACTGGGCATGCTCTGAGAGTGCGGTGGTATTGGAATATGTGAGTTTTCGTGTTAGCTTCTGGGCTGTGATGCTGATGGGAATTTGCAGATCGAGGATCTGGGACAAGGAACCACCCTATTTCCTACAGATCCAAGATCGAAAGCCGATTGTCGCTTCTGGATTGACCATGTAATATCGGTACAATATCGTCTTGACGGGCAGAGTAGCTGACAAGAGGCAGATCAACAGACATGTTGTCCCTAATTTCTTCAGCTTTCTCCAAAACCGAGACCCGGCCTTTGGATGTGAAGCTGCATATCGTTTACAAAAAAGTATAGAAACGCTCGTTGAAGCTGCAGACGGACATGTACGTCTGAAGTCCACTTCCCAATGCCTACTATCTATTGACGTTATCACCCCTGAGTAATCTGTTTGTTAACTTGAACTAACCGCAGGGTCCTTTCTTTCTTGGGCAGAATCTCTCCCTTGTTGATATACACTTGGCTCCTTTTGCTCTTCGTCTCTCTCGAGTTCTAGGCTCTACCCATGCATGGCCACCTTTTCCGCCTGGCTCACGTTGGAGGAGGTGGTTGGACGCCATTGAGAGAAATGAAAATGTGGGAGCCACGACCAGCACCAATGTATTGTACAAGGATACAATAGATATACTCGCTGGACTTGGCGGGTTGCGATAGATAAAGCATAATGGAGGATATCTAGTACAGTTCACATACACGAGGCGAAATACAACACCCTATGGTGGGCTCTAAGTTATAGTAGGTGGGCAAATATTCTAATGACTTCCTCTCTTCTAAACTTTATATGAGATAAATAAATTACAATAAACTCTCTTATTCTATATAATCTTACATAATCCTATCCTGACATTATTTATGTATTTTCATAATTATGTATATTCCTAACTAGGTTATTGTTAGACTTTTTATATAGGACTATAACAAAGATATGATGACTTGCCCCTTGGAACTTACGTAGTACCTTCGGGGACAGATGGATCACTTCTCATGGATCCCCTTTTCCTCCTCTTGATGGCATCCCATCTCTCCTCAATCGTTACCAGCTCTCCACCCAGTCGAGCCTTTGCTCGACCCTCACCAAGCTCCTCGAGTGTCTTAGATTCAAGATAACTCTTACCGTCATACTCGACCCGACGTTGCGAGTCAGGCAGGTATGCCCAAGAGAATATAGCCCCCACAGCTGCGACAGATCCAAACAGAAGAAAGATAAGTCCCTGCCGGTTCTCAGCCTGGTATGATTTGTTTATACCAAATACTACAAGAACAGCGACAAGACTGCCCAGCTTTCCCGCTGCTGCCGAGATACCGTGACATAAACATCGATAGCAAGTTGGGAAGATCTCGGCCGGTATTATAAATGTTAAAGTGTTGGCTCCTAATGACATATGGGTTAGTTCTTGTCAGGTAGAGAGGAGGCCTCATTAACTGACCAAAATTGAACATAAAGTGACAGATGGCCACGAATACAACTGTAGCTGGAGCGCCTTTCTTCTGATGGACGCCATAGTAGACGCAACCAGTGATAACAAAGAAACAAGCCAATATAAGGAAGGACGCCGTGAGCCATTGACGTCGGGGGATACGGTTGGCAAAGATGACGAAGCAAGCACTGCCTGCAATAGAGGCAAGTGAGACAGTCAGTAGATATTGCTTTGTTTGTTCGATCAGCACGTCGTATATAGTGTTGCAAGGGTGTGTTGCGTCGGTCGACCAAACTGGAAGTCCATCGGTGGCCCAATCCGGCACCGTCGAATTTCCCCCACGAAGTGACGATGCCCAACATTCGAGCCTGTCGTCGATCTTGGTCGGCGGGGTCGTCGCCCACATGGTTGACAGAGTGCCTCTGTTATCAAGGCTCATGCCATAAAACGATACGTCCAAAAAGAACCATGTTGCTGCTGTACCCAAGAGATATGCCCAATTTCCATCGCGGATAAAATAGTTGTGGAGGTCCTCCCTCGAGAACTGGACAGGCATCGCTGGTTCCGAAGTGCTGCTCTGATGACGTATACCATCCCCGAGTCCGTTTGTTCGATATGAAGATGCACCATGGTTGGCGCTGGGCGAGTTTACCTGGTATCCTATCTGTGATTGATTCTGGTTGAATTGGCCCATCGGAAACGAGTTTTGACCACGAGCACCAGAACTCATAGAGCGTCCGTTGATACCGCCACCAGGAAATAGTTCTACGCCGCCACCTTGGGGGGCACCGTAGATTCTCTGAGTGTTTACCAGAGCCATTCCCGGCTTGTTCCTGACCTCGAGACTGTAGATGCCACAATCAAAAAGGAAGAAGCGAAAGATGATGGCGAGCAGCGCAGGAACAGCACCTGAACCGATCACAATGCGCCAAACCCCATCTAACGCCTTTTTGCATTCCTCCTCGTGCAGCTTGTCAAGCCCACAGCGCATTCCCTGGAGATCGTGGGTTCGCTGGAAGCCAAGGAGTACAAAGAGGCCAACCAACTGCGCCAGAGCCTGACCGATGGGTTGCATCATGAAAACGGAGGAAAGCATGGTAGCTCGAGACTGTGTACTGGACCACTCTGATGTTATGACAGCGCTGAGGGGATATTCGGCTCCAATTCCTGCCATGCTGTGTCAGTGTTCAAGATCTGTCGTTGTGGTTGAGGTTGGGCGTTGGCTGGGATTTACGCACCAATACCCATGACAAAACGCCACCAGATAAACAATCCTAGGAAAGACAGGTCATTGTAGCCGTGACTACTAGTTGCAACTCCTATCGTGGAAACGATAACTAGAACAAGCTCAACACCGTAGAGACGAGTTCGACCATAGCGATCCGCGAGGTAGCCAAACAGGATCTGGCCTACAACAGACCCCAAGAGAGTAAAGAAGTTGATGAGCAGGCCGGACCACTCCGGGCCATTGGGCCAGTAAACAAATGCTATTGAAGCAAGAATTACATTTGTTGAGAACAGGTTGTATCTGTGGATATGTTAATAAGATTGCAGGCGGAGACGGTCTGACCATGATGTTATACATCAATCGTGTATGGGAAATCTTACGAGTCTGTTAAAAAGCCCGAGGCGCAAACACCCCAGATGCGGAAGTTCCACGAGTTTAAATCAAGCTCGTAACGTAATTGTTGGCGGTCCTATTGTCAGGAAACCATCATCAGCTCTAGAAACTGATGTCACTAATGTAAGGGAAACGGAAACCCATGTGGCAGATATCGGTGCCAGATTTGATAGGAGAATGCATTGACTTACTTGAGCATCTTGTGACGGCAGGGCTGAACTGTCCGAGCCCAGAAAACCGCGGTTCTTACGCAGCGAATATTTGGAAAGAAGAGGCATGATTCGTGACGGGGATGAGCAGCGCGTCGCAAAAGTTCCAATAAAAACGGGTGGCCTGAGATTCAGGCTACGGGATCGTTTGGAGCGAGCAGATTCAGAAGAACCCGACGGCTGGAAAGAAAGATAGATAGGGAATGAGATTGCGGACAAGCAATGCCCAGAAATTTCCAAAAGACAAACGCAGTTTTCATGGCCGTGCCTCTACTTGATAGAAGTGAGAAAGAAGAATAAAAATAAAAGATATGTCGTTGTCAAGTTGGAACAGGCTGCGCAGTCCGAATGGTGTGGGATGCCATCGCAAAACTGTGTGGCATTCAGTTCAATAAGGACTGTGCGCGAAGCACACGCCGCAATGATGGGTTCCTTTAAGTCGAGCTGACTGACGGACCCTTGGCTAATGTACGCTTGGCTTCACTTGGCAGAGTACCTCGAAGATTGCCTACCCTTGTAGAAGCGCGGCCGGAGCTTAGGTACCGATATACGCGAGATCGAATTGTGAAATGAGCTTCAAGACTTTGATGTAGGGAGCCAGCACAACGTCTCCGAGGGGGCGGTTTCAAGAGGGTAGCGGAGTCGGAGTCGACAGAAGCGCAATCGTCTGGGCCAAGGTGTTGGTAGATGATGACCTGGAAACAGAAACACGAATGACCTGCTCCGGTGATTGTTTATTAGGGGCCACCTTGTCAGCCAGAGCCAAAGCTGTTGAGCTGTGTGGGCAGAAAATCGCCCGACTTGTCAAGGTAAGGAAAGATACCAATACCCAAAGGAGGACAATCTTGGCACCTCCTGAGTCTGGAACGGCTGTGGCTTACAGAGGTATCCATTTGGCAGAACGGAATAAGGGTATCAACATTCTGAGAGAGAGGCACGTGGTGTTGAAGCTTGGTTGGCAAGACGTGGGGGTTGGCAGTCGCTAGTTGATGATGGTTATTTACTAACGTTGGGAAGGAGCAACCTGCTAATATAGACTATGACCCTAAGTTAATAGATGCCGATGGAAGGTGCACTTTACTATCAACTAACTGTTTGCAAGGAGCAAAGCTGTCACTGATGAATGAAGACTTCCACACTGTCCCGTCGATCGCCATTGCAACCTCCCTTACAGACATGATCCAAGTCAATATTGCATACATTCATCGTCATGGCCAACTTAGTGGATTCGTACGAAAGCACTTGGATAGACTCTAGAGGCTCTATTCTCTGCATTATAACACATGGAAATATGCTGTGATAGGGTGCACTGGCCAAATATCGTCCAATTTGCACTTACACGACCTGACAGATCCCTCTACTCAGATACGATCCACCTACCTAGTAGTACCTAGGTAGGTAGGTCATGGGTATGGGGGTAGGACGACCTCCTTGACAATCTTCCATATCAAGCAATCGCTCTTTATGTTTTCCCCCAGTCAGTCTTGAAACATCTGTCTCCCCGCGTTCTCTGGCATACTTGACAGACGAAGATACCATGCTCCAAGAGTCCAATGCTGCGATGTTGACCTGAGAGGGACATTGGAGGAGGCTCTGAACCCACCAGTTTTCCTCCTAAGACTCAAAGCGTGTCTCGGGAGGTGGATACCGCAATTGTACTCCGTACAGCGGTTTGCTTAGCTCCACGGCTCTTCCCAGCTCGACGTGGGTCTCCTCTACACCTTTACGTAGTAGTCTTTTGTCGCGAACTGAACCCCCAAGAAGGCGAGCAACGACCGGATTCAGTGGCATCCTCTCGTTATTAAACAGCCGATACAATCCGAATGGCTGCGGAATGATCAAACGATAACGACTGGCTGTCCAGACAGTCGGAATTACTAGTTGGAGCTTGGCCTAGCTTCAACAACATATCATATCTGCAGCTGGTAGGTAGCCAACAAAAGCAAATTCATCACAAGAGCCCCACGAGACCCAAGCTTTCTTGCGTATGGCAGCCCATTAGAACGTCGCATGGACCCCCGTGCCCGATGCTCCCGCTGTTAGTGGACCACCAATCGAAGACAAGCTTCTGCCCATGTGGCGTCGGCCCTTGGCTCACAGTTTGCATAACGGCCTGCGTTTCTCTCACGCTGAGGACATCCTCCATCGATGCGCTTCTCCATACTAGCAACAACTGGTCCTCCAGTGGCATTGGGACGGGCAGCGTGCGGCGTGCCTGTCTGTCTGTGGCTAGCCTTGTCGCCTTGGCTAGTTGCCGACTGACGCGGGTCCAAACGTTTGTACTCGGACACAATTCAAGACCGACATGCCCCTCGTTCCATGACCGTGGAAATCGACCGCGTCTATCTACCTTTCCCACGATTTGCGATGGATGATGCTGGCCTGCAGTTGTTTTATGGACAACGAAAGACAGTCTGGCTTAGTTACCTGGGCTTTTAGGATTCCATCTTGAACTTTGGACTCTCGATTCTTGACTCTGCCTGGCCGTTTTGCCTATTACATACACTACTATTACGGCTACTTTGGTGCTCGTTCCGCAATCTCTGTATGGACGTGAACCCCAACTTTGTCTCGTCAAAAGTTAAGACACCCCGGCATCTGACGCCAGACAGCTTGTACTGGGACTTCGAGTCTAGTCTTCTGTTGCCGTATCAGAGGGCCAGGTGAATGCACCAGTGGGCATCCGGAGCTACCCTTGCCAATCCTAGTGCTCGAGTCTATCCTGACTGAATGTGCGCGGTGCCTCCACGTTGTATCGCCTTTTTGCCATTGAGATTCTGCCTTTGCGCCGGCCTAGGCATTGGTGATACCAGGGCTCAATAGGCAAGAGTTTGCCCATTCGCCATTCCTCTGACAACATAAGCTTCTACGGAATTGACTTGGCCGTCGCAGCAAGTTCAAACTCAAGTTTGACAACGGTTTTAGGGCTGGTGACTGGGATCTTCAAGACGGCTCCAGAAGAGACCATTCGCATCTCCTGTGCCGTTGTGACTGTGTCATGGCATGTCCCCACCGCTCGGTCAGCCAGATCGCCCTCGACTGCTTCCAGCGACAGCATGTCGTCCTCGGGCTCATCCTTTACTTCGTCGTCGCTCGGTTGTCCACCAACTTACGGAAGGACGTACGTCAGTCCAGTTGATTCAACCTGGACTCCCACCTCTGGGATATCAACAATTTCTGCCCCGACCACCGAGGGGTCGGGAACTGGAACCTCGGTGCTCGATCTGGGGCCCCCAGGTTTCCAAGCAACAATGTGCGATTGTCCCGATATTTGACATGGTCGATGTTCAATATAACTGACACTTGTATCACAGAATTCTTTTCCAAGACACTCCTGACGAACGAGTCGTTTACCTAGGGCCCTGGGAAGTGGTCGGTTCTGAGCAGCGCCGTGTGCTCTGGCAAGGCAGCTATCAGAACGAGCTTCTCGAACACTACTGTGCGTGGATGCTACTGGTGCTATCCGAGGCAATGTCAGCTAACTCAATGCCATCTCAGTGCCCTCTGATACCCCCTCTGACATACACCCACATACCCTCCACTCGCGCCATCGTCCGTACTACGACGCTTCCGATATGGAGCGATATCTTACATTCCAGGAACCTCACCGAGTCCGATACACGACCGATGAAGGAATCTGTATACATGACCAGTACGTCACAATCAGATATGAGTTCACGACAGTCGAAAGCTCTATCCAATTTCAAGGAGATTTGCGTAGGAAGGATCTGGTCGATTTCTACGATGTCGACGTTGTCTGGACCAATGTTCATGGTCGTACAGATGGCTTCGGCAAAGTAAAGGGCATAGGCGCAATCCAGAGACTCAAGTTGTGGAGGGATCGATATACCACTTTCCATTCGCTCAATGTGTGTGCGAATAAGACGGACGGCCAGTACCGAGAATACGATGTTCATTGTTTCGATGGTGAACTTCGTGGACGAGATGATAGAGCGAAGCAGCTTCGACTCAATGCATCTGGGCGGCGTCATAATTCGGGCGAGGACCAGCAGTCACACCGGCGCTTTTCGCTACCGCATCGCATGCGTTCTCGAACCAGGACAAGTGATTCCTCGGAGCCAAGATCGCTGCAGCAGCCGACACTTGACATACGATATCTGTCTATCCAATTTACTGAGCGCCAAGGTGTGTAATTGTTCCAAGGGAGACGGCTGTTCTAGCAGAACCCCTAAACCTGTCTCGCGATATGTCAGCTAACAGTCAGATCAGCATACCGACGATTTATCGAGACATGGCTTTATTGCCACAGCTCGGACCGTGAATTCAACGGCATCCCCTTCCCACCGAACCATTTCGAATTACCCTCGCCGCAGATTTTGCCGGGACATTCTCCCGATTTACCGGTATCTGGCTGGCCGAACCATACACTCGATTCGGTGCCAGAACCCTCGGACGCGGCCGAAGCTACGCCTTGAAGAGTCAATTTTGAGTCAGATGCCATATCAAATACCTGGCAAATATGAACCAGTTGCACCACTAAGCCAAACCACATGCTCATGCTGCGGTGCATGTTGGAAGTGGGGTGACAACCGTTGCAAGGTTTGACGTTGACAGCTCACATCCTTCACCTGTCAAAGTGGAAGTACCAGTTAAACGTTGGCAAAGAAGACCGATAATTGGTAGTTACCCGTGGGGGGTTAGCCAGAGTATCGATATGCCTATTTTCAGGCTATATAACATATGTCGCTATCCGTGGGCAGACCATGGGGGGTACTCGGGGCCCCCGCACCACTCTCAACACCCCGCGGTGCCTGGATCAGGCCATGGAACTGTGTCGTCATTGAGATCCAGTACAACCGCTATAACGGGAGGGTCATAAAACTCAGCTCAAGCTCCTCTTGCCAGAGCACCCGTCACTGCTACCAACTCAACACCAACCCATTGACCCACGCCCACGTCGCTACATCGATCATGAAGGTCATTCTCGCCATCAACGCTGGCTCCAGCTCGGTCAAGATCTCCGTTTATACTGCAGATAAGGATACAGAACCTCAGCAAATTGCAGAAGCATCGATTGGTGGCTTGACTGCCCCGCCAGCAGCGCTTGCATATACACGTCGTGGTGAGAAAGTGTTCAAGGCCAAGGAGATATCTGAAAGCGTTAAGAATCAGGAGGACGCCTTTGATCTGCTTCTCAAGACTTTCATCGACGATGAAGAACTTAGGGAGATTGCATCAAAAAAGGATATCGCCATCGCCAGCCATCGCATTGTCCATGGCGGCGATTACGACCGGTCTCAGGTAATCACTCAAGACACATATCATCATCTTGAAGAACTAAGCGACCTCGCACCACTTCACAACGGTGTTGCTTTAAGTATCGTCGATACGTGTATCAGCGCGCTACCTGACACCGTCAACGTCGCCTGTTTCGACTCTCAATTTCACACAACCCTACCTCCGCACATCTTTACCTATCCTATTGACCCTAAGATCGCAAAGAGCAACCGCTTGCGAAAATACGGATTTCACGGGATCAGTTATGCCTTCATCACTCGATCCGTCGCGCAATATCTTGAGAAGGATGCGAGCAGCTTAAACATCATCGCTCTGCACCTTGGAAGTGGTGCAAGCGCATGTGCCATCAAGGGTGGCAAGAGCTGGGACACGAGTATGGGGCTTACGCCTTTGGCGGGCCTTCCCGGTGCCACTCGAAGTGGTAGTGTTGATCCAAGGTAAGACGCTCAGCTCAGTTCCATACCCCAAGTCAAAAGTCCGGAACCAAGAACCCCTACCCCACCGGATGTGGCGGAATGCTACTTTTGTCAGATCATACATGAGATGCGGAACCTGAGGGGAGGGTGGAATCAGGGTCTTCTTTCTAAGTTAAGCTTCCTGCATGCTGACCCTGGCCAACCTTACAGTCTCGTCTTCCATTATGCCTCCGATGTGGGGAAACTGTCTCCTGCATCCACCAAACACCTTCACATCTCACGAGCTGAAGAGATTCTCAACAAGGAGAGTGGTTGGAAGTCCATGACTGGCACGACAGATTTCGGTGCTGTTGCCGATTCAGACGACCCCACTCACCGGCTGGCCTTTGACATCTTCGTGGATCGCATTGCCGGTTTTCTCGGCTCCTACTTTGTATCCCTCGAGGGCAAGGTCGATGCTCTGGTCTTCGCTGGTGGCATTGGTGAGCACAGCGCTAAGCTCAGATCCGCCGTTGTAGACCGAGTAGCCTGTCTGGGCTTTGCCCTTGACAAAGCTAGCAACCAACAGCCCATTAAGGATGTGGTTCAGGAGCTCGGCAGACGGGATGCTTCGCATCGCGTGCTGGTCTGCCAGACAGACGAGCAGCTGGAGATGGCCAGATTATGTGCCGAGAAGAAGGATCTGTGGGAGTGACAGGCCCCATCTGGGTGCAGAATTAAATCATGATGATGATTAGACTTGAATAATGATATTAGACGATTAGACGATTGAAAAGTATATAAACAAAGTATGAAGAAGAAATCGCTTACCTCCCATGCCACCAGCCCAAGCTCATCATGAGACTTGTGTTTTGAAAACGTCTTGAGACTGTCAGATCGTTGGCGGATATGAGTATTAAGCGAATGCATGGAACTATTGATTCCCCGTCAGGCCATTCACCGCTATGAGCATGCCACGCACAAAACAAACATGTTACGAAGTGGATATGCATTTGTGTTCAGTTGAAGGGCTAGTTTTCATGTATCGTCTAGGCTAGCTTAAGAAGGGGAATGGCCTAGAATGAGTTGTACATACTCGAGCATCACTGGTTGCTCAGCATTTCTTCCCTTTTTTGACGGATGTTTTTGAGAAGCATTTCTGTGTTGACAAGCACCGATTAGTTATGTCGCAGGCAATTATATGGCATGAATATGGTACTTCTTTATATGCATGCGCAACATTCTCGGTTGGTTATGCCCTCACATGAACAAGCTCTGAGGCTGACTTGGAATTGTGAGTTTCAACTCATAATCGGTGCATAACCTTATTCCAACAAATCATCATCAAAATCACAATTGGCAAATGCTTGGTGAAGAAATCAAAGTGGTATCAATTGTGTGCAACTCAAATGTCCCATCTTGCACCAGCGATGGCACATCTCCTACTAAAACAACTATACGTAATAGACCATGCTACCGTCTTGTTCCAGCGGCAACAGGAGCAGCAACCAGTGTGTACTGAGTTGCTATCTCATGTCCTTCCTGTGCTCAGCCCCAGGGATGCTGCAAACAGCTCTCGATGAAGGCCGGACAGACCATTCCCCCCATCTTGTATTTCAAAACCCAACAAAAAAAAGTAGAAAACATCAAATCGTAAAATCCCAGCGCCATGCGTTTTTTTACCCAACAATTGCACCTTGCAATGGGTGCATCCAGTCGTCGTTTATCTAACCCATGTGTACCGTACGAGAGAGAACCATTCGTGAAGCCAATCGTGTACTTGCGACACTGTTCTATCCCAAACAAAATAAAAACCTTTTTTGTGAAAGGCACAGGACCCCATAAAAAGTTGAAACCGTACAACGCCACTTAATCCGGGTTGCTCCGTGTGTATTCATACAACGCCGTGATTGAGACAATCATGTGTGAGAAAATGCAGCCTCGTGTCTGTGTAGACCGAACGAGTCATAAAATGTAAAAGAGAAAATCGTGCGCCAATAGATTTGGTCGACAGGTGGGGGAAACCTGTATGGTGTGAGGGGATCGGAATTGTCGGAGGATTAAGATTATCAATAGAATAATGCCAATAGATTTTCTTTTTCGGAGGGATACCAGGGGGGAAACCTAGCATTTAGATACCAGAACCCTCTTGGCATGCGACGGCCATAGCGAGGGCATCCAGACCACTAGGGGTCCTGTCTGCGACAGGGCGGTTGAGAATGGGTAGGTTACGGCCACTCAAGTCCCAAGATCCACTGCTGACACTGGGCGAGGCCAGCGGGGGTGTGGGAAGGGGATAGGGATCAGCGTCGCGTCGGCTTCTAGACGAGGATGTGCGGCTCGCGGAAAGGCGCCCGGATGTAGAGTTGCGACGAGCATCTGCTAGGGATGTTCTATGACTGCGCTGGCTACCGGAAGATCGGCTTTTATCCTTGAAGTGAGTTTCAAGGTGCTGCTTCATATTATCGGCGCGTGTGAATTTCTTCTGGCATCCTGCAAAAGTGCATTGAACAGCCTTCTCTGCGGTGTGGATCTTGGAATGGCGCGAAGCGTGACCTGAGGTGGTAAACGTCTTTTCGCAACCATGAGTATCACGATACCGGCAGGGGTATCGCTTTCCGGGGCGGTCGGGCATTGGCGATGATCGAGGTTGGCTGACCATCTCAGCGTCGTAGGAGGCTGAACGAGTGCTGTCTGAGTATGCAGCATGCTTGGCGTCCATGTTGTAGTCTTGGGGAATAGTATACATGACCTGTTGCCGAGGGTAGTAGTCGACGTTGGGAGTCAAAGGAGACAAAGGATCGTTGCTCATTTGAGAATCATAAGAATCGGAGCGCAGAAGCTCAGGAGTGTTGGGCGAAGAGGCATTGCTGCCAGGGGTGGGGTATGAGTGGGTGAGAGCGTAGCTGGAGTGAAAGCTCAGGGGCGGTCGCTGTTGTTTCTGTTGTTCTTGTTGAGGCTGTTGGCATGCGCTTTCGTCGTTAAGGAGCGAAATTCGTCGCCCAGCGGCATTAATGGCGTGCATCGTCATTGTTGCGGATGCTGTGAGGGTTGAAGAGAGAGGGTTTGATAGAATGTCACTGATCAGATCAGGAACTGAATGTGCTGGCAGCACCGATAGTGGAGTGTAGCGGGACTAAATAGCGGGATGGCTATGGCTAGTCGCGGAGGTTGTCTAGACTCAAGGGACCAAACGAAAGGGATCGATAGCTCGAAAATGCCTCCGCTTTTAGAAAAACACGAGACTGAAGGATTTCTTATGTCTGTTGCGTGTGCCTGACAGGATGACAGGGGTTTTGGACAGCGGTAACTAATGGGGAGAAACGCTGTTTATGGCGGTGACAGGTCTCCAGTTGATGATGGAGAAAGGTTGGTAAACGGCTGATGTCGAGATCATATATTACACAGACAGAGGAAGCAGGCAAGTTCCGATAGTGGCAGTAGCAGTAGCAGTAGCAGTGGTGGTGGTGGAGGTGGTGAGTGTTGTTGTTTATATAACATAGGTTGCCGAGGAATCAAAGAGACAATCCACAGACAAGAGAGGTAAATGTAAGTGAATACAAGACAATGGAATGAGGTGAAGAAATGTTCCGTCCAAAAACAATCAGCTCTATTAGGAGGAGGAAGAGGAGTTCGATACTGTGAGAGAGTAGCAAGAGTGTGATGAGTGAGAAGCCAAAGAAGATCAAACAAAGCGAATGAGAAAGATGGATGGATGGATGGCTGGAGGTTAAGTTTATAAGTAACCCGGTTGGAAATGGATCGCAAGGAGAGGGCAAGGAAAGGAAAACAAGGGGAGCGTTTAGGCCTAGGGGGAGTGGATTATGAATGGGATTATGGGGTTTACGGATTACGGTAGGGTATCCGTACAGGCTACAGGCCAGCTCAGAAAAAGAAGGGAAAGGAAGGGATAGAATTGGGGTGGGAATCACGCATGGGAATTTTTGCGCAACCCCATCGATCGAGATCGATAAAAAACCTCGAGTCTGAGTTGAGTTGAGAGTTACGATGTCTGGACGTAACTTGGCTGAGCCACCGACATGGGTACTGCCGCTAACGGCAGGTGGTGGTGTGTCGTTAATATTAATACTTTTTTATTATTGCTTTCCTCTGCTACTTCTCTCTTGTATTCTCCTCTTTCTGCGTTTCCCTTTCTGCTTTGCTGTGTTCTTCCTCTTGTGTTAGATGGGAAAGGAGAGGGGTGTGCATAGGTGTGTGGCTAGTATTGTGGCACCCTAGCGACCGGCCCCCCGTTCTGAGAAGAAAAAAACCCTGGATTGGCATGGGAAACTCTCCAAAGACGCACCTGCCCTGAGAGTCATCAGCAAGCGCTCCCCCCCCCCCCCCCCCCCCTCCTTCCTCCATTCTCCATCCTCCATCCTCCATTCTTCCCCTCACCAATTTGGTGCCAGGGCTAGGCGACCAGGCAGGCAACCGCTGAGACGGTTTGGGTCGGAGCTGCTAAATAGCTAGCGGGCAGTGAAAGCATCCATTCACTAGCCACAACGTGGGACTGCATTTGTAGGTATGATTAGACCGTAGAAGCTGTAGCTGTAGCTGTAGCTGTAGCTGTAGCAGCAGTTGAAGACATTGACGCAGAGGTGTTGTCACATCGTGTGTATCTCTATGCTAGCTAGGTAAGGTGAGACGTCTCTACCCTACGTTTCTTCAAGCTTCAAGTACTCTGAATTCATCAATACGTGTTATTGTTTTCATTATGACCTCTTTCCCCGTCAAGGTGTCCAGACAAACATGCAGTCGGTGGTGTGGGGTCGCTTACCAGGGACGAGCCTACGACTCACAAGCACAAGGGCGTTGATGGCCTCCCATCGCCAGGAGCTGCAACCGACAGGGACCCATCCTACTCGTGGAGCTGCTCCCTGCCAGGGTTCATGGAGGGATAACCGCCAAGGAACAGTACTGTAGGCGTCTGTACTCTGCACGGAGTGGCTTGGTTTAGACATTCACACTAAACCGGAGCTACTCCTGGCCACGCTATTCCCTAAATAGGGTCTCGCTGAGAGAAAAGGAACCACTTCCTCACCTATGTGCCTAACCTCCGGTAATGTCGATCACTCGCTCGCTACTCGGATGCTGTACCTATTCTTGAACCTCACCTTGCTCCGTTCTTTGCTACCTATGGCACTCTTCCCTACAGGGCATCGCACCCTACTCGCTGTTACCTCGCAATGCACGACGCAAGCCGACCCTGATTCTACCGGCTTGCCCTGGCTCTGATCAGGCGAAAACGAGTTTTATCAATGCAAGAAAGGCTACAAGTCACAGATATTTCAGGACAGTCTGCTCCTAAAACACCAAACATCTTGCACTCGCACGAGACTTGCGCACTCGGCCGCATTGAGGCTGCCGCGGCGCAACGCGGTGTCCTTCAAAACAATTAGCACTATCAACCGACTTGAGTGCTTCCCAACCGATGAATTGCCTTCTACGAAGTACCTACTGCTGTCTACTCTACGTACTGCACTATCCCACGGAACACCACTCCGGAACTTGGACCCTGATTTCCCAACTACAATCTCGATCCCTAAGCTTGAGGCGTCACCATTACGGATAGCCGGATCAGAGGAGCTAGTGGGAGAGTACTCAAGACCCCGAGACACCGTACCCCATCCATGGATCTGATCGCACCATGGTGACGTCAACTTTAAAGCACCAGCAGCAAGCCACTGTGCCAGAGGTTGGCTGGTAATTGTCCCTGACAGAGTGTAAAAAGACTAGGTACAGTATGGCATCAGCTGGGTCAGAAACTGTATCAGCGTTTTTTGTCGTCTAAACTTGAGCCATGTTTCTTAACATCTCGAAGAATCCGGCTGAGAGACTTCAGGCTTAGGTACTGGCGACCCCCAAATACTGTGAGAACGACAACGGCTACACGGTTACGCCAGAGCAAGACCTACGTAGTAAGCAAGTGCGTACAACATAAACTTTTTCTGCCACTCATGCAGGGCTCAATCCCGACGCTTCCAGGATGTTGTCTACATTGGCCGGACCCTGCAAGTCCCCTTTTTTCAACCTCAAAGGGAGGTCAATAACGAAAGGAGATGTTTACCGTAAATCTCTACGGAGACTGGTGACCGGCGTACCTATTAAGCACCGATTTCTGAAAGACGGCTACCGGGACATTGAAGTTTACAGAGTGCCTCGCCAGTTAAATAAACCTCTTGCTCACCTTTCGCCCTTTGTTCGCTTATTCCTCAACACCAAGACCAGCACGTTACGCCCATGCAACATTCGAGAGGGGCTTACAAGGCATTCAGCAAAGAGTGCCGTCATGGTGACAAACTACAGCACCAGCTTGCTGAAGTTAACGAATTTCCCCTCCCGGGCAACGTCAAAAAAGCTTCAGACCTCTGTGCCTTACTAACTCTTAGCTCTGGGGAGCGTGCGCGCCCCTCATGATCCACCGGGCCTGTCCTCGTCTCACCCCAAAGCCCGTTGCTGGTTGCGGGCACAGTTCGGAGCAGAGTGTTAGCGGGTCAACCACTCGCGGATTTCTCTAAATGCGCTGCTGTCCCTGTGGATGAAGAAAGCATAGGATAATTTCTACATCAAACTTCGTTGATCCCTCTCAATTTCTTCCTTGTGTGTGTTTACTTTTTGTTTTTGTTTTATTGCACCCTCAGCCTGCCTCAGCTTAGCTGGTATCAACAAACTTTCTTGTAAACTTCGCAAGCAGGGAAGTGGAGGCGGCGGGGGACGGACGACAATCCCCTGGGCGCTAATGTTCCCAGGGTCGTCCCCAAGGGTCTACATCACGACCGGGGGCAGAAAACTCCTTCAGCCAATAATCGGATAAGATCGAAAAGTTGGCGATCAAGGGAGTCGAGAGGTGGATGTGGCGTGGAGAACAGGCTCTATGCCAACATTTGCGCTGTGCATACTGCCTGCACCAGCCGCAACACGGCCACTTCTGAATCAAGTCAGCCTACTCTGTACTCGACCGTGATCAGTTGCAACAGTCGAGAGAGATCTTCCTACGAACCCGAACCCGTTTCTCGTTGCAAAAACAAAAACAACGGGTTCGATAAATTAACGCAACACATCAAGACGGAACAGACACAGCCCTTCGGAGTCGCTAACAAATTTTAACTCTTTGGAAGGGCATCAGAATGGCATGTTTCCAGACCTCTTTGATCAACGGTTTTTCTTTTGACTTATCTTTTAGCCAATCAACGTATTTCGGGCACCCTCCGTCCGTCAGCGTCAAAACTCTATCTAGTTATCGTTTCTATTTCCACAGGCTCCATCCAGTACTTGCAAATATTTGTTTTGTTGTTGCGGAGCCAATCCCCGGCCCCGAAGGGTGTAGCAATCTAGGTAGGCAATACAGTTGTTGAACCCTGTTGAAGACTTGACTTCCTTTTAGTCTCAGCTCAGGTGGTAGCTTTCCCCATCAGTGAATGGATGGCGATGTTGAAGGCTCCATGGGCGCGTCCGTCCAATCACGCCGAGCTGCACTGGCTGATAAGTTGATTGAGGAGGAGGTTTCCTCTATCATCTGCTGGAGCTGAATGGCTCGTTCTGGTGGGTTGAGCTGCACACCTTGGCCTTGCTTCCTTGCACCCCTCTCTCATCGCAAGATTGACTTTCACCTTGCAGTTGCGTCTGCCAGGTTTTCTTGTAACCGAGCACGATGGTTTACCCCAAGTTCATCAACATAACCTCGATCTGGAAAACGATCTTGAACAGCCCTCCGGTCATTTTGCTCCGGATTACCAGCAAAAATCTGCAAATTTCTTCACCGCAGTGACGCAGTCCATGATTTGAGGCTGGAGCTTTCAGACTTTCCTTATTCTTCCGCCAGGTCTTTTGGGGGTAGGGGTTTGTTCGCCTACTGACGTCACTAAAGCCACAGTTAAGCTGGGGTGTGTTCCTTCATGCTGAGCTGTAAGTAGCACTATCGTGTTGCATTGGGGATTAATGGATTTGGAGGAGGCTCTCTGAGCTGGGAGGACATCTACACTCTACACGTGAGCATTGATATATCCCGATTAGATTGGAGATCTTAGCTCGTTCCAGTGTTCGACTTGATTTATTGCTTTTTGCCTAAGCCAGAAACAACAGCCTCATTGACTAAGCACTCCAACACTTAACAGGGCTCTGTGAATCTGTCAAGGATGATGAGCTATCCCTTCCAAAGCAACAGGCCTCTGTATGCATATATGCCTTCCTTCAACCATATACATAGTAATTATGATGACGCAGAGGGCCGGAGTAATTCGAGGAATCTTGGTAAGAATACCTCATATGGGAATGTGCTGTCGGAGTAACCAATATGAATAGCAAGACGAAACCAGATCAAGCATTGGTCTATACAGACACCATAGAAATACGGGTGGCCGCCAGATGCGCTGAACATCAAGTACTAGTATTGGTATTGCCCTGATTGCACTGTCTCAATACCAAAACGGGGAGTGTTATTGATTCTCCTCCTGCACGGCTAGGACCAAGTTTCAAAAAAGGATCTGGCCACCGTGATGGCAACTTTTAGCCTGACGACAGGAAATCGATGGTTTTTTGGTCGATCAGAAAACCAAACCAGGACGAAGAAAAAGTTCTTTACTGTACGCAGATGACCGAGAGTTGAGAGTGTGTCATGTATGTTCCTTGGTCACCGAACAAATCTCAGTCAGGGTTCTGTTTCCCTTCAGCGGGGCATGGTGGGTTGGCAGCAGCGAGGAGCGCATCGGCTTTCACTGAGGGTGATCGAATCATCGAAAAGGATCGGGTCAACGACGCCCATCCCAGATCTCAAGTCGGGAGGGGGATCGGTTTCTTTTGGGCTTCTTGGGCGCCGTCCGTGTGGGTAAACGCTTGGTCGGATGCCCTGGCAGGGCAGCCTCATCGGTCCCGTCCGCGTGGCTCTGAGGGTCCCACCGCCGCAGCGACCGAGGGGGGCTTTGAGACAGGTAATTCAAGGGTATTGGGGCTTTGAGACTTTGGATTGCCAAGGACAGGGGGGTAAGGGGGCGTGAAGGCATGGCCCCCGGAGAAGAGGGCCCGGAGGGAACAAAAACAGGGGATCAGCCCAAGCTAAGGGACCCCGGCGATCATTCTCTCTGCCTAGGTAGGCTAAGAAGGTCTACGGAGCTCCAGCAAAGCACACATGGCGGGCAGGGGCCAAGAAGTCAAGACTCAAGACAGACGAGACAACGATGAGTGACCGGTGGAGAAGTGAATTAGGGGACCTTGCCAGCGCCGCCGCTGAGCCATGATGCAATACCGTACCCTCTGTCGCTTCACTAGACTTTTATGCTAAGGACATCGAGCATCAGAGGGGCCAATGAAGCGGCCGGGTGAGAGCACCCATCGTTTTTTGGGGATAGATGGTCAGGCACAAGCGGCTACCAGCCGTACGCCAAACCAGTCCCCCGGAGCCAGGCGACGAACCAGCAGCCAGTGGGAGCAAGTCCGGTGACGGGGGTTGGCTTGGTTGCTCACTAACCGTCACAATCCTGGTCAGAAAACAAAATTGAGCATTGCCGATGCTTCTCGGGATTGTTCTTTGTTCTCTGGTGTTCTTAGGATCATGCAAGTGCTTCCTCCTCGTTCGGTACAGAACCGGCTTATCACCGTTTTGAGGGTATGATCAACTTCGACCAACTTCGACGGTTCACACAGAGCCCCACGCGCCATTGCTTCTAATATTTATTCCCTGCCGTTGGAGCTCGGCTAATCAATTGTAAGTATGCAGGTCTTGGCTATGATACTTCCTGATAACCCAGCGGTTGATTGTATTACAATTAGTTGCACTCTTTTGCTTCCAGAGGCGAGTGGCACTTCAACTTGATACTAACGTCTTTGTTTAATTCTAGTTTGACTACTATACGGAGTACACATCACCGTTATTAGGTAGACTAGTAACTACTGATATAAAATACGGTCTAATACAAAGCAAGCGGGACTACAGGTCTGCAACCACGTCATGGCATCTCCCATCGCCCGAAGGCTTCCTATCAATCATGCATGCCACTATCAACGGTCGGTTATGCTTCTCTTGACTAACCTAAGTGTCTTTGAAGCTTCGTATTGGTCTGCTGGCCCCTCGCTGTCGAAAGACAAGTGAACAGAGAGAGACATTGCGTATACGCCATTCTAACATCGCTTGTTCTATCAGGTGGCAGTACATAACTGCGTATCTGCACAGGTTGTACGGAGTAGGGTGTAAGTGATAGCGAAACAGCTCTTTCACATCTCGATACCCTGAAACAGGTGTCTCTAGCGGTGTGAAGACACCCATGTCTAGACAACAGCAGGGCTGTTTCTTGTTCGCCGACTGGCGATAGCAGCATTTACCCTACATCGATAAGTGAACACTCACATGGCATTACATTGCCATGTCGATAGTCTACCACGGCATTTGCCTAGCACTTGAATGGCGCACAAACAGCGGTGCCGTCCTTAACGTCTCGGGACCTAGGGACACCAACCGAGCCTAAACGCATTGTGCGATAGAAGGGACAAAGGGCCTCTCGTGATGCGACGTAAAAATCCTCCAGAGAGAAAAGAGAACCAATATGCTGCGACCATGTTTTTGTTGACAGGTCACGCGGGTTGTGAATGCGACGATCACTGTCGATCGATCGAGATTGGTGACCATCTTTTCCCTTGAATATTGAGGAGGACCCCGGTTTTAGATACGGCACCCTACAGCAATCGTAACAACACCCTACAATGCCCTGCTTTTAGTACTATGCGACGTGCGGCGTGCGGCGTCTGTTACTGCACCGCACCGTACAGCAGAGGATTGCAGCTCCCAAAAGCCGGTTTTTGACTTGGACAATGCGGTCTTGGGTTTGATCACATTCCGAGCCGAGTTCCCCATGGCAATCGCTGACTGATTCAGTACAACCCAAACTACTCCGTAGGTAGCAAGTATCAGATCACTCAAGCTACGGATACACAAGTCAATCCATCCAGAGAGCAGCACTTTTCTTTTCCGATTATGATTCTCATTAGCATTCTTCTGCGCTATCGGTATTGCAAGATCCTCTTCATGAAACGCCATATTCGCCCGACACCTGCCTTAGTGAAATTTCCACACTTTTTTCTTCTTGTCCAATTTAATTAATCTCTTTGCATCCTGTTGATTGGCACAGCTGTCACTGTAAAGCGCCGTGACACCACACTATTCCTCGAATCACAGACTTGGCACAATACATCATCGGCGATGATGGTGATGATCACGATGATGCAAATCTTCGCTTTCCCATGGCGGTCCCTGCACTTTCCCATGACGAACACAATCCCCAAAATCCCTGCGCCCAACAACGCCATATTGGGTGATGTATGACCATGTCTGGGCCATGATGGAGTTCTCATCATTTCGATGCTGGAGGCCCCATTTTGGTCGATCCTGTATCAACTCGTTTGGCTGCCGGAAGATCTGGTACCTTGAAACCGCTCCCGCTTGACGATCCTCCAACCTGGGTGAAGGAACCGCCCTTGAACCACCGGTCCTCTTCGGCCTTGCGCTTCTTGCTGAGCTCTGCTTGCATCTTGGGATCAACCAGCTCCAGACCCTGCACAGGCGTGAATGCCAGCGACGACGCAGTACCAGTCGCTGACCCGACTGTGCTACCGACGCCAGATGCTCGCAGGCCGCGTCCCTGCAGATTTAAGTTGGAAGAGTGGCCGAAGCCACCGATAGACGAAGCGGCGCCGCCCACCGAGCTGTTTCCACCCCAGCCCTTGTGCTTGACTCCAAGTTTTGCGCGGGTACGTTGGTCGACCTGAATACCACGGATTCGACCATCGTTGGACTGTCCAATCATACCCATCCCAACAGTCGAATCGCCAGTGCCGTAGCCAACCTCCTTCTCCTCCTTGCCAAAGGTCATGCGGTTTTGGGCTTTACGTAGATCGGTCATTGCGAGAGCCTCCTTGGCCTTGCGAGCACGTCGTCCACCTCGCTTGCGAGATGGCTTGTCGTCTGGCACCGGGAGCGCACGTTGTCCCTTGTTGGGCGGTGGTTCTGTTAGTTTTTCAAGCCGTTCGAGGCACGCTGATTTGAGTTCCTCTCCTGTAGAACCATCTGGACTCGAATGAATACGATCGACTCGGGCGGCCAGGACAAGCTTGGCTGACATGATTCTCATGGCTTGCTTCTTCAAGTCGCTGGGAATACCCCGGATCATTTCTGAATTGAAGAGGTACCCTTGCTGCCGCACACCAATGTTCGTAGCCAGCCCTGCCTGCTTCTTCTTGGAACCCCATGAAGCAATGTTGCAGGCAGGCGTCTTTGAGAGGCCTGTGAGTCCACCTGCCGCATTCAGGAGTTGGGCGGCTGTAACTGGACCAACGAGCGCCGTCAAATTGGGTGAGAAGATGTTCATGCGTGACTGCACGTATTCGGCCAAAGTTTGCTTGGCCTTGTTGAGGCTAATCACCATATCGCATGCTTTGTAAACGCGCTCAAGCTCTTCCGGTGTCATATCATGTCCCTTTGATGTCGTAGCCTCGATCGTGACGATCATGAGGGAGGGTCCATCGAGAACAGACTTCAGAGTTATTCCTAGAGGGTTGTTGGTGGAAGTCTGTAGAGCCTTGATGCTCTCCGAGTCCAACGGTCCGTTTCCTAGAATAGCGACCACCTTGGCATACTCGAGGGGTGTCGTTACAAGCCGCTCAAGCTCGGGGAAGCGTGTCGAGTAGTGGTCGCGAATGAACTTGTGAACCAATACGACCTCGCCGTCAATCTGGGTTGAGAGACTATTCGACTGTGTCAGGAGAGCGTATTCGGGATGGTCCTCGATGTTTCCGATGTTTGTGTGCTGAGTTGCGGTTTGCGATCGATAATGTGCGATTTTCTGTAACGTTCGAGGCAATAGGTCAGGGCTGTCCGTCAAAAGAACTGATGTAAACGAATCGTCCGTCAAGACGCGACCGTTGAAGCGGCTGGGGAATGGGGGAATCGTACTAACCTCGAGGATTGGTTCTAGAGTGCGCATCAGACTTGCTACGCTTTGGACGTCTTTCACTCCTCCAAGCTGCATTTTCTCGACCTTGGCTTTTCTCGCTTCAGAGTCCTCTCTGTCATTTCGTTCATTTTCGGGGTCTTCGTCATCTTTGGCATCGGCGTCAGCGTTGAAGTCGCCATCCAATTCCATGGCGTCGCGATTGCCACTCGTCTCTTCGTCCTTGATGAGGCCATCATTGTGCTCTTCTTCGGCCTCGTCGCCTGAGCTTCCAAAATCGTTGAGTAAATCCTCTGCGATGGTCGACATGATGGCGGCGTGTTACAAAATAATGATGTGGATGGATAAATTTGGTTGTCGCGAAAGAAGTCGTGGAGTAGGCCTGCAGGCGAGTATGCCTGAACTATAAATATTTAACTTACCTTAGCTAAGATATTATCTCAAATGCGAGGCTGATGAGCGCCACACAGAAAAGGTGGACCACGCAACTAAGCGCAGAGATCACATATCATTGGTCAGCCACACCCTGATTTTTCGAGCCTTGCACTTACTTTGCTTGTCGCGTCGCTCTTGACCCTCCTTAACTTGATCCATCACGTTTCTTCTCCTCCTTCACCCAACTTTGTTTTGCATCAGCGATATCGGCTTCGCCAATTCGATCCTACCGAGAGAGTTGTGAGAGACCAGAGTGTTTCACGATGGAGTCATCAAGAGGACCTCCGAGGGTCAAGAACAAGGCCGCCGCGCCTGTTCAAATCAGCGCCGAACAGCTGCTTCGAGAAGCTGTTGACAGACAAGAAGTTGGGGTTCAGGCACCTGCCCAACGATTTGCTGATTTGGAAGAGCTTCATGAGTTCCAGGGAAGGAAAAGAAAAGAGTTTGAGGACTATGTGCGACGTAATCGACTCAACATGAACAACTGGCTGCGATATGCGTCATGGGAACTTGAGCAGAAGGAGTTTGCACGCGCAAGATCCATCTTTGAGCGCGCACTCGATGCCCATCCCAACAATGTTCAGCTATGGATTCGGTACATCGAGTCTGAGATGAAATCCAGGAATATCAACCATGCGCGAAACCTGCTCGATCGCGCCGTTGCGCGCCTACCACGAGTCGACAAGCTCTGGTATAAATACGTCTACATGGAGGAGATGCTGGGCAATATTCCCGGTACACGACAAGTCTTTGACCGATGGATGCAATGGCAGCCCGACGAGGCGGCATGGAGCTCATACATCAAATTGGAGAAGCGATACAGCGAATTCGAGCGAGCACGAGAGATCTTCCGAACCTTTACCATGATTCATCCCGAGCCGCGGAATTGGATAAAGTGGGCTAAGTTTGAGGAAGAATTTGGCACCAGCGACCAGGTGCGGGAAGTTTTTGGCGAGGCAGTAGAGGCGCTGGGCGACGAGTTTGTCGATGAAAAGTTGTTCATCGCCTATGCTCGATTCGAGGCGAAGCTAAAAGAGTATGAGCGCGCTCGTGCGATATACAAGTACGCCCTCGATCGACTACCACGATCTAGATCGATGATCCTGCACAAGGCATATACAACTTTCGAGAAGCAATTTGGCGACAAGGATGGAGTGGAAGATGTAGTTCTGTCCAAGAGGAGAGTGTACTACGAAGAGTTAATCAAAGAGAACCCGAAGAACTACGATGCCTGGTTTGACTATGCAAAGCTCGAGGAGACCTCTCAAGACTCTGATCGGATCCGAGACATATACGAGAGGGCTGTTGCTCAGGTCCCGCCAACACAGGAGAAGCGACATTGGAGGCGGTATATCTATCTATGGATCTTTTACGCCATATGGGAAGAGACGGAGGGACAGGATGTCGAACGCACACGACAGATTTACAACACATGCTTGGGACTGATCCCACACAAGAGATTCACATTCGCCAAAATCTGGCTCATGGCAGCGCACTTTGAGATCCGACAGGGCCAGCTTACTGCGGCGCGGAAACTCCTCGGCCGCGCCATCGGTATGTGTCCAAAGGACAAGATCTTCAACGGCTACGTCGACCTGGAGCGGAAACTTTTCGAGTTTGTGCGGTGTCGTACTCTATATGAAAAGCACATCGAGTACAACCCTGCCAACTGCCAGACATGGATCAAGTTTGCGGAGCTCGAGCGCGGCCTGGATGATCTGGAGCGTACGCGAGCTATCTTTGAACTCGCCGTTCAGCAACAACAGCTCGATATGCCAGAACTGCTGTGGAAAGCATACATCGATTTCGAGGAGGAAGAGGGCGAGTACGAGCGTACACGAGATCTTTACGAGCGCCTTCTCGAGAAGACGGACCACGTCAAGGTCTGGATCAGTTACGCACACTTCGAGATCAACATCCCAGAAGAGGAGGAGGAAGAGGGCGACGAGGAGCAGCCAGTTAGCGAAGAGGCCAAGGCGCGAGCACGAAAGGTCTTCAAGCGAGCGCACAAGAGCATGCGAGACAGAGACCTCAAGGAAGAGTGTGTTTCACTCCTCAACGCCTGGTTATCGTTCGAGCGCACGCACGGCTCTGCAGAGGATGTGGAGGCGGTACAGAAACAGATGCCACGCAAGACGAAGCGACGGAGAAAGCTCGAGGACGACTCGTGGGAGGAATATATCGACTATGTCTTCCCCGCCGACGACAAGCAAGCGGCCAACCTATCCAATCTTTTGTCTATGGCGCAGAGCTGGAAGCAGCAGTCAGGGGGAGGTCTCGGCGCATGAGCATACAACTGCTGATACCAAGGCGAGAAGCCCACATCCGTTTCATAGCGCTGCTCCCTTGCAGAATAATAGCACCGTATACCAGCTCGACTTGTCTGTCTTGTGGTTATTAATCATCTGATGCATCACTGTTTGCTATGTGCTGTGCTGTGCAGCGCAGATGGAAGACTACATAGAGAATTTCGTAACATGTACAGCAAAAGTGCACCACTGCCTTACGGGCAAAGTCGGGAGACGTGATATTTCTTTTTCCATTCGTTACTACGCTTTGGCTGCATAATTGGACATCGTGACCAAAGCGATTTGGTTGAGTTGTTGATGCAAGTGCAGTGGAGACTTGAAAGTGACGTCACGGTATGATGACGTCTTGGCATGAGCTAAGCAAGATCTGGAAACAAGAAAAAAGGTCTGTTCATATGAGCAACAGGCACAGGATCAGGGATTGAAAACTGTATCGTAAAAGGTGAGACAGAAGATGCAACCTTGATATGAATAAATAATCAAATTGGCATTCACGATCCACCAGACCTAGCTTAGCTCATACTCGCACTCACACTCACTGAATAATGAGAGACACGAGACGTTTGATTTAGATAAACTAAGTAGGTCGTTCATTATAAGTCATGATTCGTCAAGTTGTTCAAGGAACTGGGTAATCTAATACCCATGAACACTGCCGTATTCTCATATCCAGAATAACATAAATAAAAATCCACGACAAAAAACAACAAGAAGAGAGCCCATTCATCCATCCATCCATCCATCATATCGTGTCGTATCGTGTTGCCATATCCCGTCAAGAAAACATATGGTCTTGTCTTACCTATGCCTGATTCCTCGTCGCGTTTTATCCAATCGCCGAGTCTTGATCTGCAAGCCCCGTCTTCCCATGAAGCCGTTCTTCCCGAGGCCGGGTATCCGCGTTCCCACCCATCATCATCGTGCATACATTGATTTGCTATCACCAGATTTACCTCCCATTCCTTGCTCTCTGCCCCTCTCTTTCCGTCTTGTCGGGTCAGCGCGTACCACTCCCGTTCGCCTACCCGTTTCAACGACTTTTCTAGACTCTGCCCCACCCATCTAGTATGATTAGGCAGCTTGTCCATCGTTGGACAAATATGTATGCGTGTGCCGGTCTGCCGAGATGAAGTTTTGATTCGGCTTCTGCACATGCGGCCTGTCCCGCATGAGCCATGCAGGGATCGAGCCATTGGCTCAGTATCGGCGATGGTCTAAGCAATCATCGTCGTTAGTCTCTGTCTTGAATACACGTGTGAAACGAAGGTGGGAATGGTTGTGGGTAGAAAGCAAATGCTTCATCTATCTGATGCAGGGGAATTTCAGCAGCGAAACAAAAGCCACACCATGCAGCACAGCGCAGTAGATCACATCTACATCATTTTCCCTTCTCTTTTCGGGTTTTCTTCTTTTTCCCCTTGTCATTTATCCAATAACATTGCTGCAAGCAGGACCCAAGATTCTCATGAGTCAATAAGTCGTTTCGTCATTAGTCATGATTTTAAACGTTGTAGGGTTGTATGAGTAAGTGAGATAGAGCCAAGATTGCTCAAGACAGCCAAGTCTTTAATAGGGAGATGGCAGACCGTTGCGGGGATTTCTCCTGTAAGTGTCTGTCCCGTACGGTTCTGCAGGAAAAGTGTTGCCTCTGTTGGGTTTACCCTCATAGTCTCTTGGGTCAAAGTATTCGTACTCGATGTCCGAGTCGTACCCATCGATCCGCCGAGACGAAGGGGCCCAGCTATCAGCTCTTCTCCTGCCGTCGCTCATGGATTGCTCATGCAAGCGTCTTTGCATTCGCTTCTCATGGCGACGAGCCTTTTCTTCGTTGAAATGTTTGCACTCTTGTGTCAACTCTTTGGCCTCCTTCATCTCCGATATGGCTCCCTTGATACCCATAGCAGCAATGCCGACAGATGCGGCGTCTTGCATGATTGCTTTGGTCTTGAGCTTCTTGGCCTCAATCTCACTCAGTCGTCCTTCCTTGACTGCCTTGTGTCGTGCATTCCTCTTCTCCATACTAGAATAGACCTCGTGCGCTGCATGGATAGTGGCAACGGCTGCTAAGCCAGTAGTAACAAGTTGCTTACCTCTCATTTTCTTTGCTCGCTTTTCATCTTCATCAGAATCTCCTAGATCTGATGACGAGGAAGAGTAGTCAGAGCGTCCCCCTCGTCGCCGCTCTTTGGGCTTGCTGCGGTATGATTGATCGTCGTCGTAATAATCTCGGTTGCTGCCAGGTCGTCGATCATCGTACATGTCGTCCGAGTATCGACGAGAACGGCCACCACCGCGCTCACTAAAGTCGTCTTGGTCACGTCGATGATATTCGTCGGCGGCCGCAGCACCGGCTCCGGCGCCAATACCGAGTTTGGCCAGGCCGTTACGGGCCTTGTCAACGACACTTCGGCTCCGACTGCGCTGACGTCGTCGATCTGGAGATGGACTATACGAAGCGCTTCTGCCTCTTCCTCTTCCGCCGCGACTCCTGGATCGCGATCGTGACTGGTCCAGGACCTTCTTTGCACCAAGAGCACCTAAGCCAGCAGTCGCGAGGGCGGCAAGGCCGCTTGCTCCGCCGCCACCACCTGACTGGGACTTGGATCGAGCGCGAGAGCGAGAGCGGCTACGACCGGTCTTGTGGTCTTCTTCGATGTCGTTCCTTGAACCGCGAATCAAGCGGTTACCGACCAAACCACCGATGACGGATTCGGCCAGGCCCAACTTTCCTCCCTTATCATCGGTTGCTGTATCGACAGCAGCGGCACCAGCAGCTGCAGTAAGAATGCGCTTTGTCTTCTCGCCCTTCCAACCGCCAGGCTCTTTGGCTACACGGAATGCCTCTGTGGCACCAGCAAGCAGGGAAGCCATGGCGGCCTTCTGAATCTTGTTGGCGCCGCCGCTACCGCCTGCATGGGAACGAGAACGGTCGCTAGAGGGACTGCCTCCCCTGCGGCTTCTAGTATCGTCTCCGCCACCGGTAAGACTCTTAACCGCAGCACCAAGACCGGTAGCTGCAATGGCGCTTTCAAGGAAGTTCTTATGACCCTTCTTCTCCCGGGGGCTGTCTTCCTCATCGGAGTAGTAATCGCTATAATAGCCGTCACGGCCACGTTGAAGAATCATGTTGGCCTTTTGGTCCTTCTTGGCCTGCTGCTTGTTGTAGAACTGAGCGCCCTGGTAGGCAGCCAAGGCGCCGACTCCGGCGAGAGCAGCAGTTGAAAGAGGGTTGCGCTGGACTTCAGTGCGATCCTCTTTAGCCTCACGACGATCGTATAGCTCCTTGCCGCCTGCCAAAAGGGCGGCACCGGCGACAGCTGCGATGATCTTCTCATTCTTGGACATACCCTTGGGTTTCGACTTGCGATCCTCATCTTCATAGTATGGGCTGGAGTGACCTCGGTGAGAGCGGCGGTCGTGGTCGCGGTCACGGTCGCGAGGGTCGTAGCCGCGACGATACTCGTACTCTTCCTCGTAGTAGTTTGGTCCAGCTGATCGGGCCCGGCGGATGTCGCGGGTGCCAGGAGGAGGGAAGTCCCGTCGAACCTCCTCTATTGATAGGTCGCTATCCTCGCGACCGCGGGGAACAATCTCACGGTGGGTCTTTGAGGTGAAGGAGTCTCGAGGGTCGAGATAGCGAGGTTCCTCTCGACGCTCCTCTCGCACATAACGGCGAGAGTAGTCCCGGTCGTACGGGTCGTAGTTTGACATGACGGTGTGTGTCGTTTCTTTATTGTCGCTATATTCTGATGATGACGTAATAGATGATGTTTGCTGTATAGGTAGTTTGGGTTCTTGTAACGTGAGGATAAATGATGCTTGTTTGTTGTTGTATTTTAAATCAGATGTGAATGATTCTGGCGATGCAAGGAGGAAAAGGAAACAGGATGTGGCGGGAGGAGCAGGTTAAGAAAAGAAGCAAGAGAAACCCAGCCACAACCAAGACAAGACAAGACAAGACGCAAGACCTCCCAAGCAAAACAGGGTCCTTTGGTACGGACGGTTACAAGGGGGAAGGAACCTAGGACAGGCAGGATGGATGGAGCGGGAGCCAGAAGGTAGAGCCAAGAAAGTGGGTTGAGCCGGCAGGTGCAGAGTGTTAGTGGACGACCGAACCTGCTTTACCTTAGATTAGGTAGGTAGTTGGTAAATGTGTGGAAGGTGGATGGATGGGCATCAACGGGATACGGAAGGCAGCAACGGCGACACTGGCTCTCTCATGTTGGAAACTCTAAATAGGTAGGCACCTAGGGATGGGTACGATTCTAGTCAGGCCTCTAGGTAGGTGTGCTATTGCCTTTTCTCTTGATGGATTATTAGGTTTCGTGTTATGGTTTACTAGGTATGATGATTGGGCTGTATCGTTAACAATGAACATCGTCACAGCACTCGAAGGGTACATCCATCCATCTATTTTCTGCTGTACAAGCGGGGCGAAAGCAACGACGTAATCAAGAGGGGTTCTCGTTAAGTTGGACGCACAGCGCTGACGCTATTCGACAGGGGTTACGGCCTTGTAGGGCCCACTAGAAGGTCTTGGGGTGCGCTGGGCGCTGGGGCACGGCATCTAACAGCCAGCTGGGCATTCTTTCAGCATCAGCACAGCCTGGACAGCCCAGTTTTTGTTTCTTTAGGTTCGCTTGCGCCACAGGATATTTGTTTCCACTACAAAGCGAAAACGCTCTTAACGCCCGGCGATACCGAGAAGACGATGGAAGCGGTTGAAACGTGACGTTGGGAGATAGAATCATGAAGCGATTTTGCTTCTCCGCTCTCTTGCGGTAGCTGAGAACAGAGAAGAGAAAACTTGACTTGTATGGGAGGCTCCGTGTCCTCTGATCCAGGTCTCCCCTGTTAATCAAGAAAGCCCCAGTGGGCTTTGTTCAAAGTGAGGCTCTTTGCCGTCAGTCAACTTTGGAAATCAGTCCCCCAGCTTGATCTCTCTCCCTCTCTCTCTCTCAGATCTCGCTTCGAACAGTAGGGGTCGTCTCAAGGTTATTAGATTGAGGCTCAAGAGTCGTTCCTCGATGTGATTTGCAAGGCTTGTCCTACCTCACACAAGGAGGGGTCCATGGACATCTAACTGCATTAGCCATTAGGTAACGGCTCGATATGTACAGTGCTTAGCCTTGAACTAGATTTTTGCCACGTTTGATGAGTTGTTCTCTTCTAGAAACACTTGTCACCTTGTGAAACTCGGAGCTAATTAATAGTGTACGATGTAGAAGCAACGGTCAAGCACATGCCACAAGGCAAGACAAGTCTAACAAGTCGAGTCAAGTCAAGCCAAGCCGGGCGGGAAGAAGAAGAAAGGAAAGTCAGATCCATCCAATCGCCTCTTTCCTTTCCCATCTTTTGACTTTTGAGTTTGACTTGCGACATGTGACGCAATGTTTCGTTGGCAACAGCTGATGGGAGTTCATGACCAGCTCAGCCACATTTTAACAGCATCCGCCACACCGTTTGACCCAAGTACCTATGCAGTATGCAGTGCATCACCTTCTTTATCATCTATCACCAAGTTCATCTCTTTTAGTGATTCGATCCTCGAATGCTACTCTGATGACGTGCATATTGCGATCAAAGGGCTCACTTGAGTAAGGTTGACTCGTCAAACCACAAGGTACGGAGCGTTCTATTATCACTGAGCCTTATTGACTACTATAAGTCGGCAGTTATCCCGTGATATCAGATATACCACATTATGCTTGTGAACAGATACCTAGTCATGAAGTTGTCATAAATAATTACAGCAGTTTCTCAGCTGTAGCACGTTCTAGCGTATTATGGCTAATTTCAACTCTATCTTATACAAAAACAACACCAATTCCGTGCCAATACCACACTAGAACCTAAATCTCACACTCGGCGTGATAGTGTTGCAAGAACCAACCCAATACTACGTATATGCTGCCTTTGCAAACCCCAAACTCCATCGAAAAGATTCCCTATCATTCTCCAGTTGAGATTAACTACAACATACAGGACGTGACTGTACACATATTGTAACTTTGTTCATGAATCATGCGTCGTCAGAGCGTTTGGTGGCATCAGGCTCATCCATGTCACCCGTGTGCTGAGTCTCGCCATCCTGGACACCGTAATCGGTAGGATCCGCCTCCTCATCCATATTATCCATCTGATCAGGCTCGACGAGGGCGTACTTGCTCTTTCTTCGGATGCGGGCGCCATACCAGAAGAATACAAAGGGGATGATGGCGAGCATAGTTGCGACTCCTCCGATGAGAGAGCCTCCGCCTCCGACGCCGAGAGCGGTGAACATCTGGGCCGTGAATAGAGGAGCCGCTGCGCTACCGGCCGAGCGAGCAACAGTGTTTGCCGCGATGACAGAGGCTGCGTACTGGGCGTAGGTGTCGGTGAGGTAGTTGATAATGGCGACGTAGACCAGCATCAGAGCGGCTGAGAGGAAGGTACCTGCAAGCGTTGGGACAATCCAGGGAACGGCACTATCTTGTATTAATTAAATTTTCTTATTGGAAAACGGAGGATTGAAAGAACTTACTTATGTTCGGCTGACCACGCAAGCCAAAACATGGTGATGGGGAACGCAACACCACCAAACATGGCCATGAGAAGTCGATCCTCTGGCAGGAGAGTCTTTCCGGACGCCTCCTTGCCTCGCCGTCGCTCGCTGTCGACAAAGATGACAGTGGCTCCAAGAACAGCCCCGACGACCTGGCCGAGTAGAGGTAGCTGTGAAACCCCGGCATTCCAGCCTCTCATGTCCCGGAAGACAATAGGATAGATGCTGAAGAGCATGAACTGGAGGGTGAATACGATGCAGGTGTAGATGGAGCAGAGAAGAGAGATGAGGTCGAACATGAGAATCCAAGGCCGTGTCAGCGCCAGCTTGTAGACTTGGGCCAAGCTGGGCTTGTCCTCTTCTCCCTCCATGATGGCCTTCTCATAACCAGGAATTCCAGACTGTCGAGCCCGTTTGGACTTTTTGGCGAGGATAGTCGGCGCATGCGTTTCGGGGATCATGAACATGACGAGTACGGTCAGGGCTCCGAGCCAGAGGACAGAGTACATGCCCCATCGCCAGTCTTTCTTTAGCTGGACAAAGCCAGAAACTACAGGTCCAAGCGATGGGCCGACCCAAGAAGCCAAGCTAAAGATTCCAGTGGCATTTCCTCGCTCTATAGGGTCCCAAAGATCGACTAGGACACCGGGAGTGGTGCTCAGAGGAGCAGAGATAAAAACTCCAGCCAAGAATCTTCCAACGAGAAGCGACTCAAAGTTTGCGGGGAAAGCGCAGAGAAAGTTAAAGGCCATGTATGCGATAAAGGTGATATAGAAGATCCATCGACGACCGTAGAACTCAGACAGAGGCGCAAAGACAAAAGGTCCTGCGCAGAAACCGAGGAGAAACATGGTGGTTGTCAAGCCTGCAGCAACTTGCGAGACGCCAAACTCTTCAACGACAGAGTCGAAGCTGCCTGAGAAGATGCTTGAAGCAAAGTTTCCGTTCATGGCTAGTAGAACGGCGAGGCATGTAATAGTCCATTTCCGAGTCATGGACCAGTTTCGTGGATTCTCAACATCATCGGGGGAGAAATCGACATAGCCATCTTGGTTGAGGTAAGGAGCCTCATGTCTGTTGATGCCAATATCAGGCTTGAAGGTCAGGTAGAAGAGGCCCCTGTCCATTTTTGCGGTCATATTGAAGGAGGCTGTGCCCTTGCCAAATGCTTGGGGGTGTACGATGGGAGATCATGAGAAGGGAGGGGGATAGTGTTGGGTGAAGAATTTATCTATATGCTGGAATAGGTGAGAATAGGGAGCGAGTGCCCACAGCATATTTATATGTTCTCGTTCATAGCCACTTCAACTCAGCATCATGATGAAATAGTTTGGTTCGCCATTGAAGGCGGCCTTGGTGAAGTGAAGTTGACGTCAAGTTCCCCAGGCTGAATATATCTTGAGCACCCTGCGGTGAGCAAACACTCCATCTTTCCCCAGACTCGCCGGAGGTAAGCTCCGTCAAGTACGGCCTACACTGCTTAATTCGTCGGTTCTTTGACCCCCGTGGGCCGTGGTTGTATTCACTATTCAGGCCCGGTAGCTTTCCTCCCAAGCTTTTTATCTCCCCGGACTCATACTAGTATATATATCGACTTGAAGAACAGATGCTAACTCTGCGAATTTTGCCCTCTAGGACATGAGGCGAGTTTATGAGACATGCAGAATTGCAATCCGGATATCATACTTGCGGTCAATAAAGCTTATCATGATACCATAGCCTGGGGAGACTGATTATGTGCAACTTGGCGGTCCAAGGAAGCATATAGAAATTCAACCCTGTATGCAGATCACTTAGTCAAGCACATATCCTAGTCCCGCCCCCCTGGGATGTGGGTGGCATGACACAGTTATGTATACGAATCAGGCTGCTTTATTGTTTATATCGAGGTTTAGGGTAGAGTCGGATTTGGAAGCTTCTATGCATGAGAACACACACTTCCGCCTCTAGCTATTGGCGGCGAGGTGGAGATTATTCCACGGCCACTTCCACACGCTTTCACTCACAAGTATCACCCAACGCTGTGGCATTCCACGTAGCATCGAATCAACAGCTAAACTTATGCTGATCCCTTTCATCTTCCTACTTTTGATCGGACTTTTATTCGCATTATAATCGGAAGTTTTGCTCCGTACAAGCTGAAGTATCCAAACTCACCCCTCGATACATATACGAAGGTACTCACTGCCGCCGCTAAGACTGACTACAAAGCTGTACGGATACCGAGTACCACCTCTAAATTTCTTAATTTATTTTTCCCTTTCAATATTTTCCAATTGACGTCATGTCTAAGCACAAATAATCTGCAGGTCTTGTGCCGACATTTCCTCTTTGGGTATATTCTGGGGGGGGACCCCGGCTCCAGCTCCGGCTCCGGCTCCGGTTTTAACACTCGGTCTTTCATTCATGCAAGGCACAGCTATGAAGAAATTATCTCCATGGCTGCACGATGGCCTCACTCCCATGTCGAAATATGGCCCATCTCAAACTCATCAATCGCGATGCCTCAACTACGGCACGGACATACCATGACTCACCGGATCAGAATCTCCGTAGATGCGAGGATAGATATCCTTGAGGGTGTACTAAGGGTAACGCACGACCTTTTTTCCACTGAGAATACACTCCGCCAATGCAAGAATGTCGTTTTCCACCACGGCCTGTTTTTTTGGAGATTTATCCGTAATCTTTGCCGTGATGGTTTGATTACTCGAAACAAAGATGAGACACCGAAAGAGCGAGTGTTGTTGTATCTGCAGTAGTGAATGGTCACTGAACTTGGTTTCCAAGGACAGCTCCGGGGCTACTTCAACTACCTAATGCTGCAGCATATCTTGTGGGTTAGGTGAGTTTTTCTTCTAGTTGTATTCGGATTATCAGGTCACTGTACGTAAAAGGACGGTAGTCAGCTATCCTTCATGTTGACATAAGAGGCCCAATACACAGTAATTATATGTAGTTTTCGCCTCATTCCATAGGTTCTTACGGAGTCGCAGTCCACAACACAGTTTTTATGAAACTATCTATAATTTACTCTCTAGCCTATGGACGATTTGATCTTTCAGTCTTAAGCTGACACTTCCGTTATCGACCATGTGGGTCCAAACCCGAGCCTGCAAATATCCACCAAGAAAAACCCCAGATTCCTCAGCAAACGAACTAGCAAAAATCGGCATAAAACACCCAAAAAGAAACATACAACAGCGGGGATTCGCTGGTCGTCACCGACCCAACTACTAATCCGCCGGTTAGTGGCTTGACTATGGGAGAGCGGACGGGATCCCGTATTTTCCACTACCTTTGGTCGTATGTGCTAGACATAGATACTAACTCAGTATATATACATTAGTAGGGAGGTAGTCAGTAGTCTGACCAGACTCTACTCGTCCTCCTTCAAATTGGACCAGCCCGTCATGGGACTGTTGTTCTTGTAGCTGTAAAACAACTGTTCCGTCAATCTCATACCCATGCTATGCGCCTCACAATATCTCTCGATGCATTGCCTCATCACAGAATAGTTCTGAATGTCCTTGAAGTACAGGAACGGTGGCCTTGGAGGCTCTTCTCCCTCGTAATACGGCTCTTTTGCTTTTATCATGAAGCCCATCGCCACTGTCTGGTATCCGGGAGCTCCGACTCCACGTGTCGATTCTTTGGAGAATAGGAGCATGGCCATGTTGATGGAGGAAACGGGGAAGTAGAGCGTACTCTCCCCTAGCCACAGGATACCCTTGGGTAGGAAGTACAACGAGCCTGGTTTGATACGGTGAGCTTGCCACAGATGTTTTACACCATTGAATACATCTTTCACTCACCTTCGCTCCTTTCTACGTAGCTGTCTTCCACTTTGTCGAGATTGGCTAGACATTTAAACATCATCGGCTGGCTCTGGTCGTGTACCTGGGCCTTGAAGATAACCTGCTGCTCTTCGGGATTTTGGAGGTGATCTTTGAATGTCGGGTAGCCTTTCGAGTCCTTTGGTAATTCCGTCGTTCGGATGACCGTGTCGAGCATCTCGAATCTAATGATCTTGGGATACTTCTTGGTCACTGCGGAGGAGCCGGTCGCAGCAGTTGGAACAATCACAACGGTATACTTTGATGGGTTTACCTTTCCCTCGGGTATGACAATGATCCGTTCTACTCGTTTGATGAGTTTACCACGGAAACGACCAATTGCAAAATGCAGGGACAACTTACCAATGTGCTGGTGAGGAACAACAAACAGGTAATAATCTGGATCCGACTGAACGCCTCTTGTGAAACGAAAGAAGTCCCACCCAGGTTCATCCTTTTCCGCTGTGGTCCGAATTCTCCCATATCCCTCAAAGGGCGAGATAACATGAATGGGAGGTAGAGTACTAGACACGATTTCACGGTCGTACCCAGCAAAGTATTCTGCAGGTTTTCCTTGAAGATATTGAGTCTCCCACTCGCGTCGATCTTCAGCTGCCTTCGCCTTTCTTCGCTCTACATGCTCCTCCTTAGTTCTAGGCTTGGGTTTGGATTTGGCTTTGGACTGTGATGCGGCTGCTTTCGCGCCTGGCTTGACGACGCGTCCAGAGATGACCGGGGGCATGGTTCTTTTGATGGATGATATCCAGGGCTTCAAATAAACAATTAAGCGCTTTCCAGAAAACTTTTTTACTATATCTGCTTTTCCCGTCTATCAGAGAAAGAGATAGAGAAAGAAAGAAAAATGTGAATTTGTTCTTGGTGTCATTCATTGGTGAGTGGCTCTTCTCGGCGAGTTTCAGCGCGTCGTGTTTTAGTCATGGGCATGACGTAAGCGAGTACAGTTAACTTTGCTTTGTACTTTGTTGTTAGGATAGGTACCTATTAGGTACACAGCATCAATTAATGGAAGTAAATTTGTGTCGTGTATTTGCTTATTAGGTACTTTAAGGCTGCTAGATAAAGTGGCGGATCTTTGATTCGTCCCTAGAGGTATGTGAGTATTTTCAACCACATTGCAGTTCAATCAAATATACACAAGGAAAGCAGTCAATTGACCACAGAATAATGAATGAAATAGAAAAAAATACACACCAATCCTAACTGTAGGATTTGACATTCATTCTTTAGTTATCTTACTCAACAGCATTTTTGCCATGATCCTTCCTGCTTCAGTTACCCTACACCTATAACCCACCTACCCCAGTGACCCCTCAACCCCGCCAATATGATGGGCAAACTTGTCATGACGGTTCGAAAACTAGCTGAGTTATGGACAAAAACACCACATCAACGCTCACATTTGCTTGCCCCCATATTCTACCATCACATTCGCCAACGGCGTATGTAGCCAATGAAACCATCTTTCCCCAGAATAAGAATGTCTCCCGTGCCCTCATGTCTCTCGCCTATAGCCTGTCATGCATTAGTGAGCCCTAACTCCATGCGTACCAGACACCTCACCAACGATACAATGACAAAGTACGTATCTGAATTAAACTGGCAAACTCATGAGACGTCACTATGCAGAGCTGAACACTTCTCGACATGGGTTTTCATTTCTGTGAAGTTGAAACTATGGTACATTTTTTCGAAATCAAAGTAAAAAACAACAACAAAAAATCAAGAAAGTAATAACTCCGTGATTTTGTTACCAAGCCTTTGGAGAGTCCCTTCCTTCTAGCATCAGACCGACCGCTGGTGAATGAAATCAAGACCAAACCCATCCCTGAACCCCTTTCAAATGCAGTCGAGAGACAACAAGAATCCGTGTGTGCCGTAGCTCAGTATCATGCGTGAACGTACTTTTCTTAACCCATATCCATTTCCTTCACCTGCTTCGAAACTGCGATGTACCCCCAACCCCTTCCACCAGGCCGCTATCGCCGTCGCCTGGCCTTTTTAGTTCATCATGGCACCAACCAAGCCGAGTCTCCGATCCAGATGTAAGCCATGGCATACATGTCCCGAGACACGACTTTCCAATATATCGTGGACGCCTTCGCGCTTTAACAAATATAAACCCGCTTGGAATACGCCGCCCTGAGAAGCAAAACAGATCACTTGAGTAATAACCCCATCCCGTATTCTTTCATCGACCCACCCCAATGGTTCGGTCTTGCTTTGTTTGACATGGTATCAAATATCTGTAGGGCATCCGTACTGCCCTTTGGTTCTCTTCGACGTCCCAATGACGTAACGTAAACACACATGTTTCTGATACCTTGTCGCTTCCCCTAAGTCTCGAAGTGGACATGCCGACAAGCCACTTCGACACACCATCGACTCATTTGTGGTTTGATGTAAAGTTGCAGGGGCCTTGTTAAGTAGGCATATAGTCCCCGGAAACCCCATCCAACAGTTTCGCAAAGAACTTGTGAACCAAGAAGACTGCAGTCGACACAACGCCATGCCTAGTGACGGACCAGAAGCCAACACCAGGCCACATTTTGAGATCGTAAACATTGGTAAAACTTGGGACGCGTAAATTCATATCAACCCAAATCAAGGGTGTGGCAATAACTCTCCCTCTCAGATAACACATACCAGGCCTTGATGAATATACAGTACACCTGGCACACCCACGATGAGATACGCCCCCTCTTCTGGAAGCATAGACTAAGACTGAGTTGTTTGTGAATCTTCAGAATGCACACCGTTCGTAAGCGGCGCAGTGCTCTCGGTGTGGCCGTTTGTCAAAGCCTCGACACTGGTCATCTGTGTCTCACCCGTGGGACCAACGAGAGGAACCCTCCCCGAAGGCGAGAAATCAGGGACCTCAGCCGATAGCTGGCTAGTACCATTCTGAACAACTCCGTTGACGTCGTGGGGGGCAAAGTGTTGGAATGAAGGGTCGTGAGGATACATGGGCGCGCCATAGTGCATGGGAGGGATGCCATTGAATTGACCGGTGGGGTAGTTATAGTGCCGGTTCTTGAAAGTAGGATGCATAGGGCCATCGTTGCGAGCCAATTGGTCTCGCTCTTCCATCGGGCAAACAAAGCTCTGCCAGCTATGTCGACGACGCAGTCGCTCGCCGTTGTCCTCGCCAATGACATAGTCAACCTCGTCCAAATCCTCGCAAACGGCGCGGAGGAGGTTCATATCACCCGTCATGTCTTGCATGCGCTTGAACGCGGCAACGAAATGGAGAGGTACGAATCCTTGGGAATCCATATGCTGTCGAAGATATGTGTCCTTGCACAGATTCTCGATGGAGAAGTAGTATTCAAGCTGAGTCTTGATAGCGGCGCTGAGTAGAGTGTCGACGTGAATAGGAGCGAAAGGAACTGCACCCATGGGAGGAGCGGCCATGGAGTAATCATAAGGAGCGAACGGAGCTGGGACAACAGGCACACGAGAACTGCCGCTTGGTGCAGACATGCGATGGAAGTTGTTAGCGCTATTGCGGCCGCGACCCCGCTGAGAGGAAGCCGGGAACATGCCGCCATGACCACCCTGACGCAGAGGGGGACTGTAACCCTGGGATCGGGAGGCACCAGCACCTTGCCCATGGAATCCGGAAGAAGAAACAGTATGCTGAGACTGGGAGTGGGCGTGGTGAGCACCTCGTCCGCGGTAACCACCTCGGCCTCTCTCACCGCGACCTTCAGTGCGGCTGTGAGGAACATGAGAAGTCTCCTGCACAAATATTCATTAGTATGAATGTAATCGAGGACAGTGCCGGTCATCCAAAGCTGAACGTGCACCGTATTGATGTGATATCACTTACCGAAGTGTGAGCAGGCGAATCCTTGGCCTTATCAGAACCAGCGTTTGTTGTGTTCTTCTTTTGACCGTTGGCGACATCGACTGACCCACGCTTGGATGCAGAGGGTTGCGATGCGCCATTGTTGGCAGCATCGCGAGGCTTTGTATCATTGGCCTTGTTTAGGGGAGCAGCAGAAGTGGCCTTGTCAGCGACACCGTTGGCTGCGGCTCGGGAAGTGGTATCACGACTACCACGAGCACCCCCGCGAGGCTTCGAGCCACGCATTTGAGGAAGTTGGGTCTCGAAGGTAACCGTTGGGACGTAATCCATAGACACCCACTTCTGTCGGGACTTCGATGCACTGCCGTCTTCTTGGCTGTCCTGGTCGGAACGGTCTGACTTATCAGGAGCCTTTTCGGTAGTCTTCTTCTTGCTGTCCTCCTTGATAGCAGTGATGGCGGTCTCCGGAGTAGGCCATGCTGTAGAGTCCTCAACTGATGGAGGGACTTCGCTCTTGCCATCTTTCTCATTTGCCCGCACACCTCGAGGACCATTTCGCTCCGGTCGCACAGTGCTTACTGACTTTTGCTGAGGCTTAGCGCCGTTCATATAAGGTGTGGAAGCGGACTCGCCGGTCTTCTTTTCTTCCTTATGGTTAGAGGTACCGTTGGTCGTAGCCTCTGCAGGTGTGGGAGCAGGCTTGGCAGACTTTGCCTGGTGAGCCTCCTTTCGCTTGTGCCAGATGTTGACGCTGGGGATGGGCGCTTCGGAGAGTGGGATTTTTGGTGGCTCAGGAACCGCCTCCTGCTCCTTGTCTGCGGCTGGTTCGCCGGACTGCTTCTCCGAGGTCTTGCCCTTCTTACTTCGCCTGGCCTTTCGAGAGTCCTGCTCCTCAACAGGCCGGGTAGCATTACTTGATGATTCCTGTGCCTGCCCGGGTCGCCGCCACGGGAGCTCTAACTTTCCAGCATCATCCTCGCGCTTCGACTCGGCTCGTCTGCTTTGCGTCGACTCGGAGCGGACATCGCTTTCAGATCCGGGAACGCTTTCTGAGTCGAGCTTCTCAGCAATAGGAGCAGTAACAGCCACAACCGCATTGGACTCGGCACTCTCAGGAGCTTCGGTGTCAGCCTGCTCGGCAGCAGACTCAGCCGCCTTTGCGTCGGCTACAGGAGCAGCAGTGTCAGCGTCAGCAGTAGGAGCCTGTGCGTCTTGAGCGGGAGTGTCTCCTTCAGCAGAGGCAGCAGTATTCAAGCCAGGGGTAGTGCCCTGACCCTTCGCAGCTTGCGCGTAGGAAAAAGCCGATTGGTTGGCCATATCGTTGGACTCGGTGATAGCTGATGGACTCATTTTGAATGAGTCGTGTGTCGTGCAGGCTTGCCGTACAAAACTGGACGAAAATAATACGACGAGATGTGGTGTTTCACCTGTTCAATCAAGTAATATATCTAGGTATTAGAAAACCCCAGGATGTATCGCAACTCCCTCCACACGGTAGGAGACGCGCAAAGCACCCGTGTGCAGTATAATCGCTGCTCGGAAAGTCCCGACTGATGAAGGCGTTGGAATTCGAGATCCTTGAGCAACGAGCCGAAGATCGAAGGATCGAGTCGAAGACGGAAGACTGGGAGCGAAGTGTCTGCTAGGCCAAGTATTTCAGGCTTTAAGACAAATGTTGAATCGGGTTGTGCGCGAACGCTGGGTATGTTTCGATTCAAGTCCAAGCGAGGAAAAAAGAGCGATTCTATGCTGTCAGAAAATCTTTGCTTGGTCGAAGATGGCAACCTGGGGAAGCAGGCAGCAAAAGTTCGAGCAACGTGAGAAAGATAAATAGTTGTCAGGTCGACTGATAATTTCTAGACGGTAAGTCTAAGAAAAATAAAGAGAATTGTGTTCTGCTGTTCGTCTGTTATGCTTTGTGGCTGTAAAAATACAGAAGAGTCGGCACGACAGGGCAATGGTGTCGATTGGAGGGGAAGCTCGTGAACTGTTACCAGGACCAGAACCTGAACCTCAACCTAAACCGAGGCTGAGGGGGTATTTTCTTGCTGCGTTGTCTCGTCACGAGGGTATCGGGAGAAAGCGCAAAAAGGGCAGGCGGGGTGGTTATGATGGATGACAAGAGTCAAGGGTGAGAAGAGAGAGGTAGAGAGATAGAGGGGTAGGAGAAAGAGATAATGTAAGGTAATAGAACCTGTACAAAATAATCTGCAGCGGCAATTCTTGTTTAGAACCGAGCTGGCAGGAGAGAGGGAGAGGGAGAGGGCGAGAGAGAGAGAGATGAGATGGGAGTTGTGGTTTACAGGAAGGAGGGCACACGGCAACCAGGGAATGAGAAAACTAAGACCGGAGGTTATTTTTTGCGTTGTGTGAATAATAAATTTTTTCTGATCTTTTTTTCCCCTCCCGCTTTCTAAGGTTCTGATCCGCAGTTGTCCACTTGCTCCGTCCGTCACTGCACAGCATTAACGTTAGTACAGTAGTAGGTACCTGACACAGAAGAGCACGGAAGGGTGACAGAAGGTACCACGAAAATACACTGCAACTTACTGATTGAGAAGGTACTAACTTACCTAACCTCCACTCCATACCTACCAATCAGTCGTCCACTGCGCCGAGCCGAATTACCTAGGTACTGTGTATTTGCTACGGGACAAGATGGGAGGACCCAAGTTGGAAACTGACAATATAATGGCATTAATACATGTTTTATTCATTTATTATTCATTTACTTTCTCGATGGGATTTCTGTATGTATCTTTATCCAACTGTCTTTACAATTGAGTCTCTATCAATACCACGGCAACAATGCCCTGCCCCATTCCTCTGATGCGGTCATGATCGTTCATCGAATGATAGCCGGAGTAGGTGCGTGCATTTGGGCTCCAGGCTCCAGAACTTATTAACTTACTTACATTACAACACCAAAGTCCACTGAGTGCATGGTGCTCCGTACAAGCAGGTCAGCGGTGGGGCACGCAAACGAGAAGACCCTGTCACTGACTCGAAGGCCCAAGCCAAGGTTAAAAAGCCCTGCAACCGACGGGAGCTAACCTTCCTTGGGCCGCCTGGGGTCTTGAGGTCATCGGAGTGGGATTCAGAGCAAAATCCATTGCCTGACGAAATGGAGGATTTTACGGATACTCAGGGCGGGCTTTACTCCACTTCCAATCGCTTAGGAGCCCGTCATGAATCCGAAACCCCGGGTGAGGCTTGGGGCAGAGACCGCGACCGTGATAGGGTGGAGTTTGCGCGAATATAAATCGGCTTTTACCCCATGGAAGTTGCAGTTCTTGTCATTGTTACTCTCTCAAATCCGTTGTGACCCTGTAAGGGTTTTCTGTCTTTTATTTCTTTTTGTTTTGGTTTATTTCTTGTTGCCTGATTGTGTTTTCTTCATCCCTGATGGCTCTTGTTTGGTTGGGGCAGCCTTGTCACTGTCATATGGATGTGTGAACAAACTTCATGTTGTAATGGCATGGTGCATACATCGCAATCAACCACTAAATCTCCGTGTCCCCCTTAGAGCAGATGTCTGTGGTAGAATTCCCCCAACAGGGCGGCGTGGCTCTTTGATATGGCCTGATCCTTGTATGGGTTCTCGGATACGACTGTAATTTAGCTTCTATAAAGGGTAATCCATGTGGCATATGCTGGCCGTGGCCGATAAAGAGTTTTCGAATTTTCATCATTTGTACAGACAGCATAGTACCAAATTCAATAGGATAAGCCAACCACAGTCAACAACTTATATTATATGTCCTTAAAAAGACCACAAACTCACCGCTCGCCGTGTTCAGGATACTATGCGAAATCATATCGGTAGTGTACTTTATGCAGCAAAGTATCACCATCCATCAGGTTCGTGCCGCAGTGCGTAGTGGCTGCTACTTACATTGACCAATAGGAAACAACCCAGTGAATTGTTTTATAGAACACTACTACCTACTACCAACCTATCTTCAAGGTACCTACCTACCAAAGATATTGTTGGTGTCTCCTTCAGGGGATCTTTACACAGGAAACAGTTGTTAGCGTCTGTATACCTGAGGCTACGTTGCCAGGTTGAACCCATTGTTTCCTCTTCGGCATTGATCATGCGGTAACATTGTCTCTCCCCCTCCAAATCCTTCCAAATAGGCTGAAGCTCAGAGGAGAGAGTATGTGTGTTTTACGTCAGCATGCCTACATCATCTTGTGTAAGTAAGGCAACAGACGTACGCTCTATAAGGTTGCCCAAGGCTAGTACCTAACATACATACAATACTAATTTACTCGTCACAGCAACCGAGAACGAGGTTCTTTGGGGAAGCTTTATTAGGTCTAAGCGAGGCAAGCAAGCCATGCAATAATCAGCATATCTAACATTTCCGAGTAATCAGCCAGACCACACTCATAAGGTTACAAGCCGAGGCCGCTCAACCAACGAACGCTCATTGGGCACAGCACCTGACGGCCTGCCTTTTTGGAGTAACACGGTGACTTCACTCCGGAGTCCTTATCTTATCAGTTGGCCCACCATAACCACACAAGTACCCAGGTAGAGTGAGGGAAGGGAGTGCCTATTGAAGGAGATTGTGATGCTTTGGATATTCAAGTAGAACCGATTTGACTGTCGATATCTTGGAGAAGAAGTCTTCCTAATCCATCCAATAAACACGATAGCCCATTTAAAGCTAAAAACTTAATCATAAACTTCTGATATTCTTTGATCTCTTGGTGCTTTCCCTACGATCGGACCTTCGTTTCTCTTAGCATATGACCCCAGTGCTGATGGCCCAGAATTTGAACGCCATGTCAAAACCGTTCAGATGTTCGGAAAAGTTCATGCCCCTTCATCCAAGATTCTTGGGCGAAACGGAAGGTTGGTTCAGTTGAGGACTGTGCGGCTCAAAGGAACGGATAGATATTGAAGGCTTGAAACATTTGATCTAAATAAAAACTTAAAGTGAGCTGTGTAGGAACCTAATAAACTATACATTTCAGGATCCAAAAACGACAGGTTTCTCAAGACCAGTCGACTTTTACACCGCCCAAGCTGACGTAGTGGGCTCGTTACTGATATTACACAAGACAGACAACTGATATACACTAGAGCCATAATTTCATACGAGCTCAGGAGTGGCTCTGAAGAGTTGACCAAACGTACGGGCATCTTTAATCTACCCCAAGTTGCTTTTTAGCCGGTCATCCAAGCCGCTGCTTGTCTCGCGCCAAATGTCGAGGCAAAGCGTAAGCCAGTAGATCCCATAGGGAAATAACTGATCAAGTACCAGACCAAGCAGGCGAGCTGGACAAGGGCCGAGAACAAGGTAAGAATTGTGCTGTGAAGCTGCGGGCTGTTAGTAAAACGGCATTACATATCAACCAAGGGCAAAACTTACCTTCAAGGCAAACACAAGTGTCAACGTGATAGAGCCAAAATAGGCCGCAGTAAACGGCAATCGAGGGGTCGAGAAGAGATGGTAGACGTAGTTCATAGGGCCCATAACCGCAGCGAACGAGGCCAAGAACATCAAAGATCCAACGGACCATCTGTGCAACCCCACATTAGCTTCCATATGGGATTCCAACTTTACCATGCCAAACCCACTACACCATATCATGGGCAAATCCAGTCACACAATCAAAACGGTCTCGCAGTAGGACAACCGCGTGATAGAGATCGGCAAAGAGAACAAGGGACGATGCAGGGCACTGGGGAAGGGACGTGCAGAAGTTCCCGACTTACAAGATGACAAATTTGCGTGGTTTCAGTGAGAGAACAGGGAATAGAGTGAAGCAAATGACAAAACATGCCGCCGCTGCGAGGTTGCAAGCACCAAAGATCAACAACCGGTCCCATCGGCTAACTGCAAGTCGGGTTAGTGTCTTCTTACCACGAGCCATGTCATCTGCATCACATGCATGGTCCGGAGCATGGCTCAGATGCAATGCACATGTCCCGCTGCAGGGGTGCCGAGATTCCATGGGCCAAGGATATTCAGGGTTGACTTACGAACAAACCAGCCTTCCTCCTCTTCCCGTCGAGTAGGCGCAGGAAGAGGCGCACCAGAACTCTCAGTGGTGGGGAGGCGGACATAACCACTGCCTCCTTGGAAGGGATTCAGGCTCTGGATGGAGGAGAGTAGTCCACTCTGCTGAGATGTGTTGACCGGCTCATCGCGACGGCTCCAGCCAAGGGAGTTTATCGAGTCTCGGAAGGTCGAAGATGCCATGGCAGCAGGGGACACAGAGGGGGCGGAAACGTAAGGGACAGTTCCAACAAGGATGGGACAGGGACGGAACGGCTACGTCGATCGTGCGGCGCAAGTTCGGGCTCAGATTCAGACTTAGATTCAGACTCGGGCTCGAGCTCGTACGCAGTAATCGTGTTGGAGGGTGGGAGGGTCGTAAGGCATGCGATCGATAATGGCGGTCTCGTATCAAGCTAACAACACTACTTGGAGGAGTGATATCCACTTCCTTGGAAAGCCTGGTACTATGGTCACTGCGGTCAGTCGACGAGAGCCCATGATATAGGGATAAAGCCAAATTGAACAGGGTGTACAGTTCTGGCCGCCTACTGCGATGTGTCACTTACAGAGCTTGAGCTGGCTGCTGACGACGCTACTTTGCGCAAAGCGACGGTAGATTCGGAGGTCGACGAATAGTTTGGGAGGCTCGGAGCTAAGGGGGTGCAGGCGACCGCGCGTGCCGCTCGAAAATGGGGAGAAGGGAATGGCGGTAAGAAGGACGAGCGAGCAAGGCGACAAGCGATGAGACAAACGACAGATGCGCGACAAAAGGCAAGGTGATTGGAGTATTTCTGGTGCGAGAAAGAACAAAACGGGGGCAAAATGGGCGTTTGGAGAGAGGAGTGAAGTTGGACGTTGGAAGTTGGACGTCGATAGTGGAGGGCAACACTACTCCGTACGCAGCAGGCACTAAACCAGAAAGTTGATGGGTTGGGGTTGGGCGTGTGGTTCCTTCCTTGGATTGGATCCCATCCTTTGCAAGCCTTGCCTGCGGTTGTCGACCTCTCACAGAGCTTCCCTGTAGTTAGGCAGTTGAGGAGATTATATGATTGGCTGCAGCAAAGTGGGAATCCAGCTTGGGGTAGGTCTGGTGCCACTCATGGACTGTAGCTCCCCATCTTGCACCTTGCACCTTGCACGGGCCGTCCTTTGCCTTGATTGATGGAGCGGGGACGGGAGGGGATCATGCATGACAGAGAAGCATAGCATATGTGCCAGGGAGGAGCTGGAGGGGGAGTCAGTCAGAGTCACAATCACAGCTTGGAAGGGCCCAAAGCCTAGAGCCAGAGCTAGGACCAAAGCCAGAGCCAGAGCCAGAGCCAGAGCCAGAGCCAGAGCCAGTTTGTTTCGGAGCTGAGCTGCGTTTGGAGCCTTGCAGGACGGGAAGTTTCTGGGGGAGTTTCAGACCCCCGAGGCTGATCACAGGCGCGTCTACCCTTGCTAGCTACCTACTTTAGACAAGGTGAGTTATCTGCAGCCTTATGATATATCGATTTTACTTACACCATGTTATAGGCGGAAATAGACATTCCCATCTTATCAAGAGCTGGGTCGGGGTCTAGGTCTAAGCTTGAGGGGAGTGTGCGGACGGAGCGGGCTCCAGTTTACTACCTAGTTGAGGAGCGGACCGAAGAGGGCCGTACACGATCCGGAGGGAACTAAGTTGAGAGAGATCGTGTAGGGACAGCCTGACTGACACCCTCTATAGAACAGAGAAGAGTCAGAGCCCGTGTAGATACACTATGCCTAGGTGTAGTCCTGTTATAGTACCAGACACAACGAGGCAGAGGTCATGTTAGAAAGCCTTACTCTCCGCCTCTCGCTCACCCAACCATCAGCACTCGTCAAGTCGTCAGGCTGACGAAATCTGATGCTCACTCCGAAACACTCCGCTCCATGACTATCACGAGAAACAGCCGTGTCAAGATGTTTTGTAACTGAAGGTGGTGGTCTTGAGCTGGAGCGCGTGGCCAGGGAATGGAAGAAGGATGGGAAAGCTTTCAGCGCATGACCAAGCACAAGAGAGGGAATCTAGAGGAGGGCAATCGATTGTGTGTAGCAATTCCCGATGAGTCCTCAAAGTCCAAAGCAGTGGGTTGGGCTTGGTGTCTTAAATCTCAAGTCACGTTCAGCCTAGCGCCCACCCACACACACTTAGACAGTCGCATCCACACCCTCCATGCTCCATATTCCATACTCCCTTGGATATTATGTGTCTTGCATCGACTTTGAAGCGTATGTTGGAGCTAGAGCGGAGATGGAAGATGGAAGATGGAAGATAGCAGAAGAGCATGGCAACCACCATTACCGCCAACTTTCTTGATCCATGGCCAAGTCTATGCCCAGTTTGCGTGCAACTACAAGGGGACCAGTGACCATCGCATCCACGTTCGTCCGGATTACCTGGTGTCAGGCGGACCTAGGGCGATAAGATTTGTACATCTGACTTGCTGGGCCATGGCTAGTATTATTTTATAGCCCTTGTCTGTTTGTGTGAGTATAAATTAGGGGACCGTGGTGCTTCCAGCCTGCGGTCGAGTGATGATAGATCTATCTACCTCATCTTGCAGCAGCTGTGACAGAAAAGGCCGTTCTTGCTTGATCTGGATTTTGCAGAAAGGCACCGACATCTGGAACTACATCGAAACATAAACAGGAAACGGAAACGGGAGCGGGAACGAAACGGACATTTGAAGGAGTAAGCACAGCCAGAAGGAGACCAAGAACGGGACAAGCATGAGTCGATATCAAGAGCGAGGCTAAGAACAGAACAAGAAGAGATATCCACTTTAGCATTCCGAAACGCACAATATTTGATCGTCATCGTACCTACCGCCTTTGTGAGAGTACCTTTTTTAGCCACCAAGAGAAAGACGGGAGACCCTTACATTGGTGTATGGGCTTGTTCGTATCGGATTTTAATATCGACCACTACTACCACTACCACTACCTTTCACCTTACGTACCCCCCCTTCTTCTTCACCTCAGCCACGACCGAGCGTTCAGAGGTCTTGTGTTGGACCCTTGACCGACTCATCACTCATCGTCACTAGAATACTTACTACTCACTTACACCACCCTTTCCTAAACGCCCGACCCATCACCTGTTCTGTTCTGTTCTATCCCGTCCACAGCTCTAGGCCCCTCCAGGACATCTGCGCGGCGCCAGAAATACAATAAAACGTCAGACCGCCTGCTTTGGACCGTCAATCGAACACGCCAATCTTGACCTATCTTGGTATTTGTACAAACTATCCGATCCTGCCGCCAGTCTTACGCCATTTCTAGTCTGGACGTCAAACCAGATCTCGACGATCCGTGCGTCTTGAATAAATTCAAACGCACACCCGCAATATTGAGAAGAGAGAGAGAGAGAGAGACAAGTAAAGAAGAACAATATCATCTTTGTTTTCTAATCCTGTTGTATCCGCCAACTTTGTTCTCTTCTATCGTCTCGATCTTTAGCGGCCGGCCTCACATCATCCCGAGGGACAGAAATTGATAACACGCACACACATACCAGATCACATCACCGTACATTACGGACCTGAACCCTGCATTTCAGTGCCCCGCCATCCATCTATTTCCCGATTTGGACTTGAGAGTTCAAGCACTTCCTTCAGCTTCAGCCAGCTCTTCTTACAACTGATTTACCTTACCTTACGGTATCGACTATAACTCGGGTACTTTATCCTGCTCACGTCCCATTCGATTCGCTTCCACTCGACTCGACTCGAAACCGACTTATCATATCATCACCTCTTATCCGTTGTGTTGCGTCGTATCGCATCGCATCTCTTCTCTTCTCAACTCCAAGCTGCCTCTTCGCACCTCGGCTGTCACATCACATCGCATATAAGTGACCGTGCAACCTTGCATCACAAAACCCGACTGTTTCCATGCATTCTGCGCAACTCGGTGCTTTTAATATTCTTGGTGAGTAGAAATCATTTTCTATCTTTGCCTGTACTTTTGCCCTCCCCTGTCCCATCCCGTTTCCCCCCTCTGCGTGCTTCGCTTCTGGCCCGGCCGGGTACGGTTGTTTTGCCCAGATCAATCCCGACCAACCGTTCGACCTTGTAAGGAAGGACGACGCATCATAGCCTCATTAGTCCCCCCTCCTCCATACGTTTCTTTGTTCTACAAACTGTTTGCTGTGTTCTTCGACTTGATCATTCTGTGGCTACCAAACTCATCATCACCACGTTCTGCCCACAACATTTCCTTGCTTGCCCATTCCTCCGCTCCTCCTCAGCAATAAACTCACTTCCTCTCCACAAACCACCAAATCTGAGGCACGCCTAGTTAGCCGTTAGCTACGAGGTACAAATGACATACCTACCTACCTGCACTGGCGATAGCAGTCTCAGTACCTAGCTGTGGCTGTGGCCTTGGCGCCCCCTCCCCCTCCTCTCCCTTCTAGGCTATTTGGGTGGCACCCACACACATCACATTTCACACTCATACCCCCCACAACTAAAACAACCATCATCATTTCTCCCTCAGGCCCGCGACTCAGACATCCGTATTTGAGAACTACATTGCTGACTGGTCACCTCACCATTCCAAGAACAGACACTACAACCCTGAACAAACACTCTTCACCGCCTACCTCTACTAGGCCAATCTTGATCCTCTCTAAGTCGGCGATTGCAGCTACAGCTACAGCTACAGCTACGGCTACAACTACGACTCAGACAAAGACAGAGACAGAGACAGAGACAAGCACAAAGAACCCCTCAACCGCTGCTCCGACCGCCGTGACCCCCGCGCCGACCATTGTACAGGACAGCATCTCCAGACTACTACTAATAGCACTGGACTGGGGCTAGTACGCGCCATACGATAAACTGGTCCTTTTTGCCCGTGCGTTACCAAGTACTCAAGTACTTCAGCCCAAGCGCCCAAGCCCGCATTCTGTTGTCTTGACTTGCCGAGTACCTCGTACGCCCAGGGAGCCCTTGCAGGTACCTTCTTACCTAGGTATCTACCTGGCCTTTGCTTCACCACCGCCCACGCTTAGTGGACGCCTGGAGGCCCTGCGCACTCAGTGCCTGCCATTTCAACCCCCTCTAACCCCGAACCTCTCCCTTCCGACCCTCCGACCCACAACCTCGCAACTCTTCCACAACCCTTCTCTGGCTTCCACTTCATCCGGCAAACAGCTTCGTTGTCGCCTTTGGGCCATCATTTACTTGACACTTGTGATCCCTTTATGGACTGCGAATAGTGCGCATTTCACCTCCTTTTCCGTTTGCTAGCTGCAACCAATACACTCTGCCTATCTGGTGAGTCAGGACCCCAAGCCTCAAACACCCCCGGCTCTCCGCCCGCCACTCTCCTTCCTTGCTGCTACCTCCGCGGCGGTGGGCGCTCCATATATGGATGCCCGCTCCCCATCCCATCCCCGACCCGGGCTTCTTTACTTATCCCCCGCTTTCGCTCTCCGTCCCGCGCTGTTCTGACTTGATACTGACTCGAGCCCTGAACAGGCCAGTTGTAGCTTGACACTCGCATCTTGAACGCACCGTCACCGCTTAGCCGAACTGGTAGACGCCCACAATATTTCGCCCACATCCCCTCTCTACACAGGGCAACAACATCCGACTCTACAACTCCGACACACCAAACTCACACCTGCTATCCTCGTCGCAATGGCCCAACACGGCTTCAGCCAGTTTAGCAATGGCCATGGCGGGGCGAGTATCGACCCTAATGATCTCGCCATGTCAGGTGGCTACTCACCCTCATTCAACAACTTCAACTCCAACTCTGGAAGCGGTACCAACGGCTTCACCAACAGTTCCGCCATGTTTGATGACGATGAGCTTCTCGATGGCCTTAACGGACCCCCTGTCACCCAATCTGGAATGTCAGGTCAAGGCCAGGACTACTCCGGACTAAGTATGGGTGGATTTTCTCAGAATGCCTTCTCCCACCGTAACTCTGGACTGCAAATCGACCAGTCCCATATGAACGGCTACTCAAGTACACCCGACGGAGATCCTATTCAGAGTCCCTTCAACACCGGTTTTAACCCTCAGTACCGGCAAATGCAAGGCCACTCCCTTGGAACTTCCCTACATTCACCCTTGTCCTACTCGGAGTCTCCCTTGGCTGGTGCCATGAATGCCGATAGCAACGATCCGAACTACCTCAAGACCAGAGCTCGAATGTCTCAGCAGATGCAGCGAAAGACGTCCAACAGCCGTAGTCCCATGTCTCCTATGACTCCAAAGACCGCTACCCTTCACGGAATGACAATCGGATCACAGGAGTCACCCGGTTTCGGTGGCCAAGCTATGAAGTCGGCCAATGGCCAGTGGCTTAACACCCCCGCTGGAAGCATCCCTGCGTCATATAACTCAGGCTTCTCCTCTCCCATGCAGCCTGGCATGAACCAGATCAGTGAGGTCATGATGAAGGGTGGCACCTCAATGCCAGCCAAGCTCGGTGTTGGTTCAAACGCCGTCTCATCCCAGGAAATGAAGAGAAAGCGACGTCGGGAGTCCCACAACCTTGTTGAGCGCCGCCGACGAGACAACATAAATGAAAGGATCCAGGATCTCAGCAGGCTGGTTCCTACTCACCGTTTGGAAGATGAGAAAATTCGAAAGCTTATCCAGAACGGGACACCTCTTTCACCTTCATTGACCGGAATTGCCAGTCCTCAGGCGACATCAGGACTCGCTGGACCAGGCGCTCGGAGAGCAACCGGAACTTCTGCTGGCAATATCACAACAGGTCTTCCTATCGAGGACAAGGATAAGGGACCCAACAAGGGCGATATCCTCAACGGCGCCGTCAGCTGGACTCGGGATCTGATGTGGATGCTCCATCTCAAGCTTCAACAGCAGGAGGAGATGATGAACACTATCGCCGAACTTGGTGGCCACTTTCCCTTTGAGATGACAGAAGATGAGCGCCGTATGCAGACCGAGCTCATGGATGCCATTACAAAGAGTGAGAATGGTACTTTCTCTTACACGCGAACAGCTGGATCTGGTCTGCGAGTGCCTCAACACACTGACTACCGAGGCGATTCTCTGAATGGAGGCAGCAGCCTTGACCCCGTTGCCATTAGCCCAGATGACAACCTCGATCTGAATGACACAAATCAATTCTGGCACGACCCTGATGACAACAGCAACCATGCTTCCGTCAACTTCAAGGAAGAGGATGAGTATGATATGGATATGACGCAGTAGAGTGCGGTCCTGTCTAGCCCTTCTTCTTCTTCTGTCTTTTGGAGCATGTCTCCTTAAGCACAAGGACTGCACCAACATTCAACATCCGGTCATCTCTTTGCTTTCTTCTTGATTGTCGGCGTTTGCGGTATCACTGGTACCACCATCATTCCCATCGTTGCATATCACTCTTCTTCCCGGCCTCGCATCACATTTCAGGCTGCTTCAGAAGACGTGAACCTTTCGGTGTTTGGCATTATCTGGGTCTCTTTTTTGGTGTTTTTCTCTTTTTAGGGGGCGTCACCTCGGCGTGCGGAGGTATGGGCCACGCTACATCATATACAGGGGCATGTCTGAATTTCGTTTCACATTGTGCTCAAGGGTCATCTGTTTGTTGGGCTTGCTTTTTTCTTGGTTGGGTCAATCACGGAGTTATTGTTTTGCCACGCTGCGATACCTATGGGTGATTTTATGCATCAAGTCCGGGACGGGCAGTGAACGGATGGGCATGGACAAGAAGGTCAAGCATTGAGATGTTTTTTGGGTCTGGAATACATCGCTTCTCTCCACTCCTGTTATTCTTTCTACTTACGGTCTGAAACGCACACTGCGGCGTTTTCCTCCAAGTCGCGGTCATCAGGCGGACGGGGGGAGTAGATCTTTTGTTTGTCCGGAGGAGTGTTCGGCTTGTTGTTTTCGCCGCAGTTTTGCACTTATTGCGTTGCTATTTTCATTGCCTAGATACCACAAGCGAGATACCTATCGTTATAAATGTTTCCATATGTGGCCACATATCTATCTGATACTAGAGCTTCTACATGTTGTAATAAGCCACGGACGAGACCGATCAACTTACCAATGGCGAGTGCAGAGAAGATACTCGCTCATAGCTGTCAAGGCATTCCACACCAGCTTCCGCTTCATATCCTCTTGCAAAGCTATGCGTTCTAGAGCACATCGGCCATCGAAGTACTTGCACATGACCTGCCAGCTGTTTGCCAGCTTTTCGTCGTTGAAACGCCGTGCGATGGCAGACAAATAGCGAGATTCTTTACCAGTAGCTTTTTTGGCGTCTAGAATGATGTGCGGTATCAAGCCTTGGAGATGCGGATGGTCGTTGACGGAAGGATGCGAAGTCACCACAGGTACAGGCTTGCGGGCATGCGCGGTGGCCTTTTCCGCAGCATCGCGCTGTGCTTTGGAAGCGATGCGCTCAAGGCGGGCTTTCTCTGCGGCCTGCTCGGCAACAGTGGGAACATGGGAGCCGTCGGTGCCGGAATGTCCTTCGGAAGACTCGGAGGTGCGGGGGGCTGATGTGGCCGATGTGGCCGACGATGAGTCGTTTTTGACTTCTTTTTCTTTGTTCTTGTCCGCATCCGCATCCGCATCTGCAGCCGCGCGGAGTTCTTCGGCCTCCATCTCGTACTCGACCTCGTACATAATCTCAGGCCAGACAACGACATAGGCAAAGGTGCAAAGCTGGGTGACCCAGCCACGCCGCATAAGCCAGGCAAGCATGAGGAGGTAGGTGGGACGGTGGGCCTTGCTGGGAGAGAACTGCTTGTATGGCCGGGGTGCCTGAGAGAGCTCAGCAAGAAAGTTAGGGAGTGGGGGGGCTAGAGGAAATGCTCGCTGCCATTCCATAGTGTCAATGGGAAGACGGGAGAGGTCGCTGTTGGGGGACAGGATGTATTGGTCCTTGGCGTGAAGAGGGGGTACAGCGATGGCACGACGCCAGAAGATGAAGTGTTGTGCATATTTACGCACTTGGCCTAAAGTCAAGATATTGCTCTGGCCAACTTGATAGAATCTATTGTTGTGTTAGACACCACAGTTGTACTTGACTGGTGAGATACTTACGATTGTGTCGGTTTTGACAACCGCACAAACTCTACCATGGAAGAAGTAGTCGGGTCTGGGTCAGCTTGAAGCTCTGCTATAATTTTCTTCTCATCGTCCGTAAGTAGCAGAGCAAAGTTGCGGTCGAGGAAGGCGGGCTCTTCGAGAGCATCTTGACTGATAAAGGTATTGGCGGTTGTAAGCCAGAGACCACGCTGCGTTCCCTCTTCACCTTGTGGGAGGTCATCGATATAGAAGGGCACAGGAATTTGAACTGAGGGTGTCAAAGGGCCAGCTGTCGTGTCGAGGTGCAGAGCCGCGATCTTATTCTGTGAGACTGCTTCGTATATGTCGTGCATGGCAGCGGCCAAAGATGAGCTCTGCAGTATTTCTTTCCACAAGACACTCATTCGTTTCCCTAAAAACTGGTGTCAATCCAAGTTCTCGAAGGAGCTGATTACAACTTACGCTCCTCTCGTGCCTTGTCCTTTGCGACGAGGATTCGTTTTGACTCCTTCCATACAAACTCACTGTGTTGTTGGCTGTACTTAAAGGCCTTGCTGACTTTCTTTATGATGTGGTCATACATAGACTCGACAACATCCTTGACTTCGTTACTGCTAGGATTGAGGATGAAGACAAGGTTGAACATAGTCATAGAGCTGCGCTTCTCGTCGTCCTTGTCTTTGCCCTCTTCTTTCTTGTTGTCCTTCTCTTCGGTGGGTTGTTCAGGTGCTTTTCCTGGCGTGGGAGTATCGATCTCATGAGGGCCGAGTTGTTCATCATTCAAGACAGAGCGCTTCTCAGCACGAGACGTCTTTTTAGTTTTCTTCCATCTGCCATTCTCAGGAACATGAATCGGATACGATACGCAATACAGCGGATCCAAGGATAATTGGAAAAGTCGTTTGTGATATGGACGAGCGGGTGTCAAAATCCCAGCAAGATCACGGGCAGGAAAACCTGCAACACGTTCCCATGGCACAATCTGAGAGCCGGATTCGGTAAAAGAGTGCTCGTCAGGATTTCGTCCCTGCTTAAGGAGGGGAGCATCGTCGGCGACGTCTGAGAAACTCTGCTGCGACAGGCGCTCGAGAAGAATATCTTCAAGCTCAGCGCCGTTGGAAGAGCTTGACTTGGAATGAGGCTCAACTTGTGCAGGGTAGTGGAACACGAAAGCTGGGCCATCTCGAGAGCGGTTGACTACAAGGGCAACAGCGAGGAAATTGTCGCTGGTGACACTCGGCACGGCCATGATGGCGGTTGTTACATGACAGGGTTAGAAGAGACTATCAATTATCACGTGTCATTCGTCGTTGACCTTGTTGAGTCTTGGGATGTCAGATGAGGTTGTCACGATGGGGATTATCCAGCAATCAAAGCTCAAGCGGAGGAGGAGGAGTTGCAGGTGGAGTCGGAAGGAGTGAGCCTCACAGAGAAAGAGCGCCACCACTTAACGAATGGAGGGGTACCAGGGGGTCTGCCTTAATTGGGTAGGTGGGTATGTACTTCACGCACGGGCTTCTAAGGCAAGAGGCCAGAGGCCAGAGGCAGGAGGCATGAGGCAGGAGGTCACCTCATGATGAGAGGTGGGGGTTTCAGAAGAGAGGCTGGTGATGAATACCTAAGGTACCTGCCTAGGTAACCTACGTAGTGTGGCGTCACCCTCTTCAACCTCATATCTCGCTCAAGCGGTAAGAAAAGATAGAACGCCACCGTTAATAGTCGAATTGCTTGCTTCCTTGTTGTGCATGTTTATACGCAAACAAAAATGTGTTGCAATCCAACATTGGAATGGGGATAGGGAAGTTGCTAAGAAGGGTAGCGTGAGATAATAGCTCGTCAATTTCAACAAGTCGGTGTGCAAAACAGGCAATGGACAATAAAAAGGAGGCAAAGAAAGGGTCCTTTGCAAGACATCTATTTCCTCGGGCTATCCTGTGCTAGGGTAGTCTGCTCCCCACTGTGACTTGAGCCAGTCACTCACTGTATGAGAGTTCCTCATGGCATGAGCTTAGCACCGCATTCCACCCTGTATTGTACTGTAATAGTGGGCAACAACATTCGCATATCAGTGGCGAGAATACCATTTAGGCCCCGGCTAAAGAAAAAGGACGCCCAGCCGACAGGATTTCCCAACACATTTTACTCCTCATTTCCCGTCAGGGTCCCTTTCCACTTCACATTATTTCCACCCTTCCCTTTCTAGCACTCACCGACAGCTGTTTTCTTTCCACTTTAGTGGATAGTCAAGTCAACTAGGGCCTGTATGCACAACCTACCGCATTTCACCTGTGCATGTGATTCTGGGTGACTGGTAAACCCAAACGAATATTTACAACAACGGACATCATGACTGCATGTAGGGAGTGTATCAAAGCGGTTGACTGTACGGAGTAGTCGCTTAAATTATCTTTTTGTGTATTGTTCATGTTTACCTCTAGGCAAAGACCTACCTACATTATCAGTTTGTTTTGTCTCACTGCCAAACTATATTCTATGATTTCTCTGAACGATATACTGTCCGTCCCAAAACTCTAGACCTCGCCCACATCCACCTTACGAGTGACACGCGACACTTCTTCCCTCGTATCTAAAAAAACCTTCTAGACTGTGGCGGACAACGGACAACGGACAACGGACAACGGACAACGGACAACGAATAACGAATAACGAAATCGGCAGAACGGCACTCACTTCCTCTTACATGGACTAGGCCGTTCTGTACCTTTTCTCTGCCTACCTACTAACCTAGGTACTACCTTCTCTTTGACTGGTCCACTTACCCTCTATTTCTCTCTCTCTTCCCTCCGTTGCCCACAAAACCGTTCCCGTGCCGTCTGCCTTAGCTCTACCACTATCACTTTTATTACACGAGGTACCTCCTGCCCGATTTTATTGCCCGACCACGTTTGGCTGAAAGGGCAACAGGTCGTGTGCTTCCACCTTCTATCATCCTCTTAACATCACTATCATCACCGCGGTTCTTCTCTCTCTTTCCTCCCGTCAACATCAACCCTCCGTCTTCGCCGACTTCTCCGCCTCCCGGCCGCCCCTCCTCGAACCTCCGGTACCCCTTTCTCCACTTCCACTGTCCTAGGTACGGTACCTACCTGCCTACCACCACCGTCGCCGGCGCCGCCTTATCTTCGACCGTCCCCGGATTACCGCCCCCTGAGTCCTAGGATAACCTAGACATCATTTTTCCCCCTCCTCTTTCGAGTACCTACCCTCAACCACATCTTCCTTCTGTCCCTCAACTGGCCCTGCTCGATCTTTCAATTCAAATTGAGCAACCTCCGTTCGATCTTCCTTTGAGACCATCTACTTCTCCTTCCTTTTCTGACCCGCTGGTTGTTTGGACCCCACCGTTGCTGGACTTCTCCCCTCCTTCCGCCTGTACCCCCTCAGCGCATCTCTCACCTCCTTATTTTTTCACTCATCAATACACTCGCGTGACCATGACAACCTCACCAACCAACTTTGATTTTGGCCATGTGCCTTTCTTGGACTTGAGCTACAACAATAATGAATCAGACGACTCAGCCCGCAAACTCATCCTAACGCTCATGCCCGATTGGGCCAGCGAAGATTCAAATGTTGAATTTGTGCGCTTCACTGATGGTATCACCAATACTCTTCTGAAGGCCGTCAACCATCGTCCTGGGATGTCCAAACTTGACGTCGATCGAGATGCCATTCTTCTACGCGCTTACGGTCATGGAACTGCCGTTCTCATCGATCGTGAACGCGAGGCCGAAAACCATGAGTTGCTCATGAAGTATGGCCTTGCTACCCAGTTGCTCGCTCGTTTCAAGAATGGTATGATGTACCGTTACATTTTGGGTAGACCTGCGCGCGCCCAGGATCTCAGTGAACCTCTCATCCTATCTGCCATTGCCAGGCGCCTTGCTCACTGGCATGCGACTGTACCTTGCCTATCAGACCTCAAGCACGCCCGGGACGATAAGCACGTAAACGGCAACGCCAAATCCAATGGCGAAGCTCACGCCAACGGTGATGTCCAGACTGGCAGCCAAACCAACGGCGCTGTGGACGGAGAAAATGAAAAGTCTCGGCAACAACAGATTGATAGTACTGCTCCTGGCAAGCCCCCACCCAACGTGTGGACGACTATGCAGAAATGGATATTTGCCTTGCCGACTGATACATATGCGCAACGAGAGAGGCAAGCCCTGCTACAGGAAGAGTTGAAGCAGATGGTAAAGAAACTGAGCCAGCGGCCTGGACTCGGCAAGAACGGGGTAAGTTTCTAAGCCGTAAACTCTGTGGCATGAATTAGCTGACCACTCTGAATAGCTTGTCTTTGCGCACTGCGATCTGCTATGTGCCAACGTTATCATCCACGAAGAGGATGATGCAGCACCCACCGTCGACTTTATTGACTATGAGTATGCTACACCGTCGCCTGCTGCTTTCGACGTAGCAAACCACTTTGCCGAGTGGGCAGGATATGACTGCGACTACTCAGCTGTCCCCAGACAAGACCAGCGACTTGCCTTTGTGAAAGAATACATCAAGGCCTACTTTGCGTTAACAGGGGAGAGTGTCGACGAGGATGAGGAAGTGCGCAAGCTCATGACCGAGGTCGACGTCTTCCGAGGGGTGCCAGGATTTTACTGGGGTATTTGGTCTTCAATCCAAGCTGTCATCTCGAAGATTGACTTCGACTATGCACAATACGCTGAGCTGAGATTGAGTGAATACTGGGCATACAAAGCTGAGGAAGACGGCAGCCGAAAAACCGGAGGCCAAGAAATGCCACTGAGGGAGCAGACGTGGTGGCGCACCGAGTAACCGACCACTGCAAGCATATATCCGAGCATGGTATGGCATGGAACTGCAGCAACAGAAAGCCAGGAACTGAAGCAAGTGACATGCTCGCTGTAAACCAGCAAGCGAGAAGGTACAGAATAGCTCACCACAACTGTTAATGCGGGCGGGGAATCGACCTAAAAGAAAAGTCGGAAATGGGAACGGATACAACAGGGAACGATTGCAGGGAAGGTGTTTTTTTCCCTTTTTCCCTTCCCCCCCCCCCCCCTGGATCCAGGTTTGGCTTCTTTCTTCAGCAGGCGGCCTTATCGTTTCCGTTCTTGGCTTTTCCTCCCTATATTCCTTGGCTGCTGTCAACCTGTACCCATGACGGACAGGCACCTTTGCGTGCACATTCTCGGTGTTCGTCACGCCTCGATTCGGTTGTTGTCCTTCTGCATAGCATTTTCTTCCATCTTTGTCACGTGTTTTTTATTCTGGGTTACGATCATATAAAAAGGAAGCTCAACAGCGGGATATGTAATGGCATAAAGGATCAAGCCATTCAACATGAGCTATAGGGGGTATCTATGGCATCCGGAAATAGGGACACATTATACAACTGAGTTGTCTTGTCCGCATGATTAGAGTAATTACAGTGCAAATGGATCATTTAATACAGAACTTTTACTTACATTGACGGCCGTCTAATCTAGTCACCTCTTTGAGTGCCAGCACATATATCCACTGGGGTATAGTACCATGTCGATTCAGCAGCTAGCTACCATATGATTTGATTTCACCACGATCTTCCCCTTCTCGCTGCCGAGACATTTCGGACCGCGTTAGTTCACCCTGCAAGATAGTTAAATATCAGCCCGGCAGAAAAGACAGGCATTGCCTAATCACAGCCAGTGGCACCCTCAATAACCCAAGCACGAGGGGACAGCTGCATCGCATCACCAGAAGCAGCATGCTGCGTTCATCACACCTGCGCAGCCAACCGGGGCGTTATCCAAAGATGGCTAGAGAGAACAGGCGGCTACCTGCAATGCAGCCAGTGCCTTGGTCAGGTAGGTAATGGTAACAGTAACATGAATGGCATCCAGGTATGGATCTTCCTGGGTGGTGTGGCTTGTGGAAGAAGCAGGCCAGGCCAAAACAGACCAGACCCAGCAGACGTGGCTGGCTTTAGGAGGGATGAGGGGATGAGAGATAAATGATTAGATGTGTGCCACCTTGATCAAGTATGTACCTGTGGCAAGGCAATAAGGTAGGTAAGGTACGATGTAGTGTCACATCAAGCCTGGGGCTGACTGGGGACAGTCGAATGCATGCCGCTGAGCTGGGAACGAACCTGACTTCAACGTTATGACAGACATACCTAGGTTAGTAGTCCAGGTACGGAGCAGCTACCTCTCTCAAGTCTGCCGGGTGGGGAGTTTTCTCTCCTTGATCACTTGACATACATAACACGTGCGCATCTTGGACGATTGTAAGTTTTCTTAACAAATTGAGGTCATCGAGATTCAAACTGGAACAGTTGTCGGGAATGAGTTCCAAGAGCTTGATCCTGATCCATGTCTAGTTTGATGGTGCTGGGACTCGGACCGGGACCGGGACCGCTCATCAGAAGTTCTAGCCCCAGCTGGAAAAGAATGTAGGTAACGCGTAGTCTGATAGACAAGGTGAGGTATTACGCGGTAATAAGATCAAGTAGGTGCTCAGGTGCTGGACGTTGGAGCTTGTTCCGTTCTCCAGCTGACAAGGTACTTGGGTGAATGTTTAATTAGGTACTAAACTAAACCAGATGCCTCGTCAGTATCGTGCTATGTACCCAGGGAAGTACAATACACATCTAGACGGAGGAGCTACGCGCTATATTAACTAGAGCAGGTAGGTATATCTGTCTGTCACACAAATTCAGATATAGGTAGGCGGTAGGCGGTAGGTGTTAGGTGGTAGCCGGTAGGCAAGTAGCATGCCTTGTCTCTTTACTTTTAGCCTCGAACACCAACGAGATGAAGGGTCGACCGGGGGTTATTTCCAAAACTTGTGGCTTTGCGACGGACGGTTGAAGAAGCGGGCGTGGCGGGGAGCGCCTCGACAGTTGACCTGTGGCTCTTCTCCTCCCACTACCTACCTACTTCGTACAGCTCTAATAAGTGCAGGTGCAGCACAAGGTGCTCCGTACCTGCCCTGCATTTTCCACTCACCTTCGACTTGAGATGCACGCGTGGCCGCTAGACACAGATACCTACGGATACATGTACCTACCTTGCTATCCCTGCTCCCTGGCAAGCCTTACACCCTGGCACCTGCCTAAGAACCGTTGATGTGGACAGACCGGGGTTCCAGAAGCTGCTCCTTCCATTGGTTCACCGTGCGGTTTCAAAACTTTGAGTTCCAGTCGGGAAGGAGTATGGTCCAGTTTGTCGCCATCTGAACATCCACATTCATCGACTTTTGACATCCCACACCCACAAAACCCGTCCTGTCTCCAGTTGCCAGTTCCAACTTGCTAGCTGTAGTCCATAACCCGCGGTTAGGATCACGCAAAAGTCTAGCTTCCCTTTACAATCTTACTCATATTCCGTTTGTCCTGGCTCCTAACTGGGTTGCTGGGCCTAGACTTGTCTGGGCTGACTTGGTTGGACTTGGCGAAGAAAACCAAGAGGGAGACACCCACCGACTAGGCCCCTCCCGTTCCGACCTCTGACAACCTCCAAAAGAGCTTGGACCAGGGCCAGGGTAGGTAGTAGGTACCTTAACAGCTAAGCTACCTAGGTACCTAGGCTTGGCCAGGTCTTCCTATCTCCATCCCCAACTCACTCATACGGATACCTCCAGGCTTCACCCAACTCTTGACCATGGCACTGGGTAAATGATCCTGGTTGCACGACCTACGCTCCCCTAGGATATGGCATGACCTTTTATCCATCGTCTCTTAGCAGGTCATCTCGGCAAAAGAAAAGAAAAAGGGAAAAAAGCAGTTGAAATCAATCTTCCCTAAGGATATCCAAATTTCCGCTGATCTTTCCAGGTTACAGCCGATCACTCATATGCAGGGAAAGACCATTTCTTTGGAAACTCGCAGACACGCTACTAAGTTAAGTTACAACATCATAGCTGGCGCTGAGCAGCACCAGCTCTAAAGTTGCAGTAGCGTCTATCACAGGGGCGAGCTTGCTTCTGGCTGTCTGTACCAACTGTTTTTCGCGCTTTGTTGCTCTGGTAGCTTGCTCATCTCATTTCTGACTCTTAGCCAGGTTAGACTAGAGTCACTGCCTAGGCAGACAGCCCCGAGGGTTTCGGCCGGAACTTTTAGACGCACTTGCCACATTATCCTAGCAATCTCTCTCCCTTGAACAATCTCAAACCGAGCCAAGCCAAACCTGGAGCAGACCAGATGAGAGCTGTCCGTCCCGATGTCTGGTAAATTGGCCCAGCTATCTCGCCAAAGTCTCTCTTACCGCCTAAACGACACCAGCCCCGCTGAATGTACGTCTCGCAAGAGACGAGAGGAGATGAGATGAGACGAGATGGAGGGCGAAGCGCGTGCTGAAGCTGTCCACGTTGCGGCGAGACATGGCGCTGCGACTCGAATAGAAAGAAACAATGCCAAACAAAAGACAGTTCCAGCGCTAAGGACCAACACGCGCCTGCACCGCCCTCCATAACAAGCGCATGTGCAAAGCCACAGCAACGGCTTGAGCAACACCCACATGGTCTCAGTTCCTGCAGCCTCTTAGCCTCTCTACTCTATCTGCAATACACACCTGGCATCGAGAAATGGAGTGGGCAGCATGGCGGTGCCAAAGCTAGACTATGCTCAGCTCTTGACCCTCCCATCTCATTAGCAAACGCTCTTCCCGCATCGTTACGCTACCTTGACCACCTTCCATGACAGGGTTACGACCGACACGGGGCTAATATCCCGACAAGGCTACCATAGCAGGGTCGCTGTGATGGACTCATGGAGCATGCGGACGAGGGGGCGAGCTGGGCCAGCAGGGCGAACGGGACGAACAGCTTGCGCAGGGTTATGGTGCTGGAATCGCACTCATGCCTAGACTCGTGGCACTTGCCAGGACCCGGTTGGTGGGTGATTCCCCGCTGTCTGTCATTGGGATCATGGCCCTGGAATACCTCCAACAGGATTGACATGCTTGTATTCGCACGGTGTCGTTCTACCTTCAACAGCCGGCAGTGTACCGTGTTAAGTCCGATAGAGACATACGGTCCCTTCTCACTCTACCGCCCAAGACGAGAAAAGCACCTCTGAACCGAGCTTCGATAACGAATCTAAGGTGCTGTACGGTACCCTGCGGCGCCCTTGCAACCAACCCATAGTTCATACCTAGTTGACTGCGGGTTCCAGACGGATCCAGGCCCAGAGACGGTACCAAATCGTTGTCGGCACTATCTCCAAATCTGCCGCGACGGGGGAGTTCTGCCCCACCTTGCTCACTCTTCTGCCCTCACTCCCTCGCTGTGCCTCACACATGGCCGGGGCCATGGGGGGTGAGGGCCCAGCACAATGTAATGTCGTGCGCTCGTGCCCTCTGATAAATCTTGGCTCGTTCATTCGCCTTGATTTCTAACATCTCCACGAGAGCCTCCGGATCTAATTCTGATATTGCCCGTCCGGGGGGCCTCAGCTTCTTGTCTCATTGATTATTACTTTCAACTCTCCTCGTCTCCTACATCGGGTGACGGCTACCCGCCTTCTGTTGTGTACCACCGACAAATGGCTACTGGCAGATGCGAGCAGTAACCAGCCAGCGAACTTCCCGGAAAAGCGACCCGTCATGCTCGCCAGTTCAGAGCGATACAACAGGAACTCATTGAAAAGTCGACTCTGGACGAGATGAGATGATCTGGTCCAGAGATGAGCCGGGATGACTTCACTCCACGGGGCCTTTCCGACCCGGAGTCCCATCTTGATCTTGCCGGCCAACGTCAGCGACCTCAGTTTGATGCTGGCACTGGGTCGGAGCCAGTTGCACCGTCACTAAATCAACAAGATCTAAATGTTACTCTCAATGCCGCTGTCGAGGTCGATATGCTGCGGCACAAGCTCCGTGCCCTCGAGAATCTTGTTGAACTTTACGGTACGTCTCGTCCCGCCTTCCTTTTGCGCAGCAGCTGTAAACATCACCTACGTTTTCAACTACCTGTGTTGAGTGACTTGTGGCGTGTTCTGATTTCCCTTCACTCTAGGCATTTCTTCGCGCATCCCTCTGCTTTCCGAAGCTGAAGAGGCGCGGGCCCTCCAGTATCGTTGCGAATGCCTTGAGGCTGCATGCAAGCAACAGAGTAAGTGGATAGCCTCATTCTGCATGGCATATCTCGCAGATGCCATGCTAGTATATGATATGGACGAGACTAACAGTACAGAAATGGACGTTGCCCGCACTCTAAAAAACTCACCCCCGTTTTCTCCATTACCACAAGGATACCCATCATGGCTCGACCATCATCTGACGCATCATGATCGAGTAGCTCGCTCTTTACCTCAAACAGACTCTACTTCAACTATCAACACTTTGAAGGCGCCTTTTAAATGTTCGTATGAACAATGCATCCACTATGTATATGGATTTCCGACCCAGCTGGAACGAGATCATCACAATCGATCACACTCCGCGAAAACTCTGACTGATTCAAAATCAAATGTGCAAGTTGAGAGCTCTTCCAAGATATCCGAATTGCCAGGGAAAAGCGGCGGTCCTTTGCCTCGGGACCGACTACCACCTATCCAACCGCCTACCACCCTTGTAACGACTAACTTACCTCCTCTACCTTTCCCGACCCCCTCAACCGCCTCCACAGCGACGACGAGAAGGGACCATAGCTCAAGCTTCTCCTTCTCGGATTCTAGGGCTGCGCCATTGAGAGGCGTCGAGGAGACCACGTCTGACCCTCAGTTACCTCCGCTAAAAAGAGCTCGCATTGGACACGACCGCCTGAAGTCTATAGGAGAACTCAAACTCCTTCACAACAACGAACCTTGTCTCCGGTGTCGAGCCTCCAACAGACCAGTAGGTCTCCCCCTCGCACTTGCTTACCGGACGGTTCAGATGCTAATTGTACCAGTGCGACACAAATAACCCCTGTTCCCGGTGCTCGGGAATGTCCTCATCTGACTTTGAGGGGTATTGGAGTATTCTTGGATGCTACCGTGGATCAGTCACTTCGCTTGTCGATGTCTTGCTTCAAGGTTGGAGCCAACCATTCAGCCAACCCATCACTATAACTAACCTCAGATAGGATCGTTCGCATGGTCACAACCTCAAACGCCTCTAACGCCCTCCAATCCTCGGCGAGGAAGCATCAATGACCATATACTAGCTCAGAACCCAACTCTGTTAGCCGCAAAAAGGCCCGCCTGGAGACCTGATTTCCAAGACACATTCTGGTGGCAAGACGGGGAACCTGGTCTTAGTGAACGAATTAACCAACCACTAGGGCCTGGGTACCACGATCAAGGATCTGCGCCCCCTGTTCTTCAACTTATCGCATCTAGCCCAGGTTTTCGGGGCGCTGCTTTCGATCTCCTCGAACTACTAAGTGTTAGCGGTCACCTTTCAGTATCTCGAGAAGAGGAACAGACGATACATCCCACCCTTTACCGCGCAAAACAATTGCTACGAGAAATCATATTTTACGATGCATCTCAACCGACCCCGCTGCTACGGACTGAGTCCAGTTTTCCACCTCGGACTCCCGTTGATAGTCGACCTTCTACTGAACGAAACGTGCTTTTGAGGGAATGCACACGTCGTTACTTATCCTCCTTGGACTTTGCAGCTTCTAATCTACCCACAATGGGTTTAAGACAATGGTTGGGGGTTTTCATGTCGATATGCATCTTCAGTGCTGTTGATACTATCTTGATTGACCTCGCCTGGTCCTTCCAGGGCAACGATCCATCACAAACTAGCGCAACACCAACGGAACGACCTGATCAAGTTATCAGAAGTGTATATCAGGTGCTGGTATCTCTTTTCGCCATTTCGAATGACCCTTTTTCAACTGGCCCGGAACCTGATGACCCAATTGTCCGTAACATTGCACGAATAATCCGTCGCGATCAGTGGTCTCCAAGGCATCTATTTTCGAGTTTTGATTTTCTCATGAACCTCGGCGCAGGAGAGACCCCCACCTACGGATTCAACGGCTTCGTCCTACCAGGTCGACAAGCCTTGGGATTCAGGGGTTCTAGAGGTTTACCCCCAACCCAACTCGATCACACGCCTAGGCAACGTTTTCCGCAGTCTGCGCCATCCTTGGGCTCGGCGGGTCCGTCGTCACAATACATTCCTCAAAGCTCACGATCAGACTTCCCTCCGCCTGGTCAATTTGCGTTACCGGGCGAGGCAGCAGGCCGTGCCCGGAGACACACGATAGGTGACGATATGTCACCCTACCCAGAATCCCGACGGCCTTCCGGTGAACCTATCTCTCCGTCAAGACTAAAGTCTTCTTCCCGTCGAACTTCTCTACGGCGTGTATACTGTGATAAATGTAACGAACATCCGGACGGCTTCCGTGGCGACCACGAGTTACGGCGCCATATAGACGCTAAGCATTCAGCTACAGTCAAAAGATGGGTTTGCAAGGAGCCTAAAAACCATATACCTTCGTCACCACAGCCAGTGATCCCTTTATCCCGTTGTAAAGCTTGTCTGGCGCAAAAGCGCTATGGCGCATACTACAATGCTGCCGCGCATCTTCGTCGCGCACATTTCAGGCCACATCGAGTGGGCAAGGCCAGTGGCGATTGGCCATCTATGAGTGTCCTGAAGGATTGGATGCGAGAAGTACGCCAGTCGGTTGATGTACCTGAAGAACACATCTCTAGTGGTGAAGATGACATGGACGAGTTCCCGACGCCCGTTGATTACCGAGATCCTATGTCCCAGCAAGCCCCCACGATTCCCGAAGTCCTCCCCACTGTCTCAGTCTTGGGGCCTTTGCTTTCCTCAAGCTCAATGGAGCCGTCAATACCGATCGAACGAGCCAGTCCATCTCGACGACCTGCCGAAAATCGAACCAGGTGCCCTCACCCCGACTGTGGCCGCGAGTTTCGTGACCTGGCCTCTCATATGCTCACACATCAAGAGGAGCGACCAGAAAAGTGCCCTATCGTAACTTGCGAATACCACACCAAAGGATTCGCGCGCAAATACGATAAGAATCGTCACGCCCTGACCCATTATCGTGGATCGATGGTGTGTCCATTCTGCCCTGGAGTGGGTAGCCCTTTTGAGAAGGTGTTCACGCGAGCTGATGTCTTTAAAAGACACCTGACTGCTGCCCACCAAGTCGACCAGACGGGTCACAGCAGTGGCCACCGATTACCTGGAGGTGATGATCCTGTGGGCACAAAAGCGAGGTGTTCTATTTGCAAAATTGGGTTCGGTACTGCGCAAGACTTCTATGAACACCTCGATGACTGTGTATTGGGTGTCATTGTGCCTTCTACGAGTACATCAACTCAGCAAACCCGATTACAAGGGTCTCCGCAATGATATTGGACCGCAGGATCCTATAACGAACGGAACAGGGTTACGGTTGTCCAAGATGAAAGTATTTGAACGAATGAGACGGCTTCGATTATTGTGAGAAAATAGGATAGTGAAGCGACATTCCTCCTGCTTTTTATATTATTCTTCGTTTATTATCTTCCTTGTTATATCAAGCTTCATTTGAACTATGTGCCTGGTGCACTGTGGGAGCAGATTTCAATTCTTTCTAGATACCACCAGAGTTTGGGCGGCATTCGCCAATTTTTACTTCTCCTTTTACATCGTATCCTTTGAACAGGGACAGACATGGCATATATGTATATATATATATATACATACACATACACACATACATATATATAACTCATCAGAGCATTCAGTTCAAGTAACCAAGCGAAGACCACACACATGACTTGAATGAGTATCAACCTGCATATCGATTGGGTAACGTGGTTAGAATTTCATTAAGATTTCTTGTATTGTGTGCTGATATACCTCAAGCGGCAGGCAGCATGTCGATTCGTTATGTATCTAGGTGATACCTGAACAAGCTTTTAAATCTTTTGAATGCCCAAGCGAGACAAGCTAATTAATGAATTGCCAACAACCGTAAACGCCCAACCCATGTCTTTAAACCACTCGCTTCTGTAAGATAATGTACTGCAATAGTGACCCTTTTGTCAACGTCATCAAGGATAATAGACCCGATCCGCTATTTTGAGCCTGGCTCTTCAGACGGCACAGCCGTCTTCTCATTAACGTGGTCTACCATAAGAGACTCATCGCGACGACCAATGTGCTTGGGACTGGAGCGCTTGAAAAACTCATGGATCTCAGGAGAGAATTCTCCGTCGTCGGGCATGGCACCCTCGGTATCCTTGGGGCCACGGCTGGCCTGGACGAGCTCCCACTCAGCACGCATGTCCTGGACCTTGGAGCGCCAGTCAGCCTCAGGGTCGTAGCTCTTGCCGACTCCCCGGAGACGTTCCCAGAGTGACAGGTGGATAGGGTTGACCGCAACACCATGGTACTCGCTCTCCTTGCCATCACGGATATAACCCCAACGGCGCTCCTGCTCCTTAAGATCGAGACCGGTGGTATCAGGAAGGAAGACCCAAGTGAGAAGCATGCCAAGGAGGCCAAACCAGGGAACGACATAGAACTTGGTCTGGTCATCGATGTAGTTGTAGAGGACGGAGGCGAGCAGAGCGCCGGACTTGCCGATGCAAGCGGAGAAACCGTGAGCACTGGCACGGACAGGCGTGGGGAAAACCTCGCCAGCTACAAGGAAGGTGACCGAGTTGGGACCGAACTGGTTGAAGAATGACGAGATAAAATACATGGCCTGGAAGGAGTGGATTCCGGCAGGGCTGGTGTAGTAGTCGTACTTGAAGGCAGGGATAACGAACATGAGGAAGCACATGAAGAAACCAACCTGCTGCATCATCTTACGGCCGTACATCTTGTTGTCAATGAGTAGGGAGGCGAGGTAGTACCCAGCCAGCGAGACAGTGATGTTGACAAGGTTCCAGGTCCAGGTTGTGAAGATGGAGTCGCTGCCAGGAGAGATAACCTTGATGAACTGGCCCTGGAACAGTTTGTTGCCGTAGAAGAAGACATCGTTGCAGAACCAAGTGCCAGAAGTAGCAAAGAGACGGCCTCCGAAATTGCTGAAGCAGTGTCGAAGAGCGTTTATATCGTAACCAGTGACATTTGAGCGCTTCTTGGCCTCAGCAAGCTGCTTACCAGCGCTGCGCATACGGTAGGTACGGTAGTAGAGGAGCCAGAGCGTGCCGATGGCAGGGAAGGCGAAAGACAGTCGGAAGGTGTACTGAGCGGCGGAGGCGCTGTAGGGAGGCGAGCTCTTGCCGTTGTTGAAGATGGCGAGAAGGACAATGAGAATGACCTGGTTAACGAACTGACCCCAGCCTTGCATGAGGAAAGCGGTAGTGACACGGCGTCCACGGTGCAGACGATCCTCACGAGTGGAAATTCTGCCCCCAGAGGAAACGCCTTCTAGAGATGAGGTGGCTGTGATAGGATACTCACCACCAACACCGAAACCGTAGAAGAAGAGAGACCAGGCGTAGCAGATAACCCATCCCTGGAGAGTGAGGCCCCAAGAAGCAGTGAGCATGAGAAGACCGATGAACATGATGGCGGCATCCTGAATGAGACCCCATCGTCGACCAACCCAGTCGCCCATAACCTGTGCAAAGTTAGAATCATTTTGTTGCAAATAAAATGCAAGATTTGATGGGAACAGAAGAACTTACACCAACGACGGCCTGGCCGACCATGATGCCGATAATCTCGAGATAGGTCACAGAGGCGATCCAGTTGTGAGAGCAGGTAGTAGAACCCTTACCCCAGCAATCAGGCCAAACAGCCTTGAAAAGGGGCTCGAGGTTGCCAATGGAGAAGAGGACGTAACCTTCAAGACCGAGACCAGCACCAGGAATGACGGCATGGCGGAAGTACCATGACATTGGCGATAGAGGGTCGTTCTTGAACATGGACCAGGCAGTCTTGGCCTCCTCTTTGGCAGCATCGTTATCGACCTTTGAGACGAAACGGAAGCGCTGAGACATGGGAAGATCGGCCCAGTAGACACCGTCCTCTGTGTAGGAGTCATCTGGACGGGTTACATGGCTGAAGATGCGACGCTCGTCGGCAGTGGCATAAGCGATTGGCTCATCTGAGATGCGATCAGAGTCGCTGTCTACAGGACCGTGCGGGACAGGGATCACGCCGGGAACTGCAGACTCGTGGTGGTGTCTGTGAACCATTTTGCGGAAGAAAGACGTCCCCTTTGTTGATGATGATGCTCTTTCAATGTGCAAACAAGACTTGAGATGTGTATGGGGGTTTTGTTGTGGTGGATAAGTGAATCGACAAGCAATAGCTAGCTTGCTGGAAGGATATGATGTATGTGTATTCTAAGAAAAGCACAAACCACCAAAGGGAAAAAAGTTTTATACTGGAGGCAAAGAAGAAGTGCCGAAGACCCGATTTTGATGGGTCAGAGGACAAATTAAAGAATTCCAAGACTTGGAAGTTGTCTTGTCTTTGTCTTGGCTCTGGGGAAAGACATAATTCCAACGGCTGGAAAGCGCGAGGAAGGGCAGTATTTGAACTACATAACGGGCAAGATAGACAGCATCTAGAGCTCGGATATTCAAGACGAGTGTGACGAGCATCGTGAAGAAGAGACAGCCAGTCAGAAGGCGTAAATTAACCTCGTGGGAGAACGTGTGGATGAAAGTCGATCTCTGGGGTCGAATTTGGGGTGTGTGCGTATGTGTGTAGGCGTAGGATAGAAGAGCTGGGCGCTGGGCTAGCTAGGTAGCTCCCGTGTTCTGTGCCTTGACCGAAAGCGCATGTCGCCGCCTCGTCTTTTGCCTCAAGGGACCAGAGCTGGAGACTTGGAGCTCCAACGACGAGCATTATGCATGTCCAAGAGGGAAGAAAAGCGGGCTCTAGAACTATGTAAGAAACGCCAGGGGTGGGTGACATGGCTGCATGGTCCGTGGGGATAGACATGCATGATTTTGATTCGCCGCTTGGGATTGGAGAGGGATGCCCTAGACGCCCCCATGTTGATTATTGATGTTGAAATCGGTTATGTTCAGGTTCTATCGAAGAGCCGAGAGATGCAGACTGGGTTTCCGTAGATCCAGTCAAGTTGGGTACAGGCTATACACCGTAGGCAGTGAACGAGACATGGGATAGGATCAAGACGTGGGCAAGTGTATTGGATAGGTAGGTATCTAGTTGGGTTGCGGTTGAGTTGAGTGAATAGACAATGACGAAAAAACAGATTAATGACGTCGTCGTGCTGGTGAGATATTGGTTCGGTATCAAGGTTTCATTCACTCATACAAATTGATGCTTCCAGAGAGGCACGTTTTCAAACCCGACCTGTAAGAGGCTGGAGGCAGGAGGTTGGAGACTCGGAGGTGGAAAAACCTGGGGTTTCATGTTCATGTTCATGGTCTTACTTGGGCTTGAGAAGGAAGTCACGCACGCGAGCAAAATGGCAGGAGAAGGACTTTTGCTTGACCCGGAAGATACAATGGAAAGAGTGTGAAAAAGTTGAGCAGGAGCGTGGCAGCGCATCCGGGTAGAACGGCACCTGCAAGACCCGCCTGACTTGTTTCGGCCGACGCCGTTGGCAGGAACGAGGCCGATCTCTTGAGAGAAAACTCGCATCATGCCTACGGATACGGGCATGAATAATAAAATTTTAATAAAAAATCAAAAAAGTCAGGGACCTTGACCCTCAAGATCCTCTAAGAAATGGATCATGGGCGCATTTCAACCATTGAGATCCAATTCCGATTGTTTCGACCGGCCCGTTTCTTGTGGTCTAAGCTATTACATCTACCAACCAACCAAGCAACGTAACGCAACGCAACGCAACCTTGAATTGGAAAAGGATCCTTTTTATTTCCCACATCCCCTCCCTTATCTTTTTAATCTGTTTTCTTTCTTACTCTGTCTCTCTCTTCGGTGTCCTATTTCAGACACCGGGAGATGGTTTGACGTTAAAAGTATGCGTTATATCGCGGATATTCGGCTTCGCTGTGTCGTTGTTGCCCTTTCCGCTTCCAGCCTCTGACGTCCTGCCAAGTTCTTACGTTTCCTGCTATTCCCCATCTCCCGCCTCGGCGCTGTCAGGAGCCGCAGTTGCGTGGCTCGGCATTACCTGTCTAAGCCTAAAAGGGCCAAAATGGAAAAAAGTTCGCTGCATAAAATAAATGGGGAGTGGGTACACAAATTCTGCAGTGGGTCCCCTTCGAACGACATCCGCTTAATGCGGAAAGAGGTCGTGTGATGGACAAAGATGGCATGGCATGCCTTTTTATTCCGCGCGAGCAACACACACATTTTTTAACCTTACAACTCAATTCACATGTTGACGTTAAGATCGTCAATGCTCATAACCTTGTTTTTTCCTCTCTTCCTCTAAGAATGGCAAGATAGAAAAAGAAAAAAAGCTTAACAAAAGCTTATTCACGCCAATGTTGCTGCAACACCAAACTACTACCAGTAGTTATCCGATCACACGCTATACCCAGTCTGCACCTTACGATGCAAGTCGGCAAAATACATACTATATAGGTAGTGCAAAACACCACAAAGACCACCATTCTATCGCCTAGTAAACCCCGCTTCTCTTCTTTAACCCTGTAACATTTACGTACTTTTATCCAGTCCCTCCCTAGCCTCCACCTCCTCCCTCGGCCCATCTCGACCAGGTCACATCTCATGTATGTATGTATGTATGTATGTACATAGTATGCACATGCAAGCAGCACAACAGGAGACAGACACAGACACACAAATCTGCTTAGTGCTTAGTGCATAGTGCATAGTGCTTGGTGCATAGTGCATACAGACTTGCAGCCGAGATCTTACTCGTCTGCATACAGAAGCTGGTCGTGTGCTCAACGCCTTCTTAGCTTTGCTTGCTCGTCGACTACCGACCGGTACTTATCAATCAGTGGCAGTCGAATGCCTATTTAGAATTTGAAACCTACACGGTCTTTGTCTTGACAACCACAGTCTTTCTTGGCCTGCAAGGCAAATATTAGCATTAATCCAAATCAACCTGAATACGAATAATACACAGTTTTCAACTTCGTCAACATCCAGTTTCCTCTTCTTCACACCCCCCTACCCTACTCCTACATCCTTCCCCTAACCTTGGCCCCCATCCCCCGAATAACCATAACAAATATGCATATTCTCTACTAACTTGGTGGATATCCTTCCCCCAAATCTCCTCCACAGGCCAACTCTCAGACCTTTCTCTTCCTGCTGGGGTCAAGTCGACTCTGATTTGTTCTTTGACCTGCATCGATCAACCAGATCTTCACTCGTGCTCTGATGGCCATCTTTGGACTCAGGGACTGCTATTGCAACCTACAGTTTGGCTTGGAGCTGCCCAGTCCGTTCCAACACTACGATTTTCACCTCAAAACAAACATTGCAACCTGTGCTTTAAAGAATTCTAGTCCGTCTTCGATCCAATTCCTCGTTCCAAAGTATGACACTGGCCTCATAACTCAAATTGCTCTTTGACAGACAATTTGGTTGTACATCTAAACATATAGAGCATTCATTCAGTAAACGATACTATCGCTTCATCCATGTCCCACTATGTTACTAACGAAGTTCATATACTCATGTCGTTGAGCTAAGTTGGGGCAACAGACACATTGTAAAAGCAAGCATTGCATTATGAGCAACTAATCATATCCAATGCCATGGTCATACCGAGCCTTATTGCTGCATCGTCACTTCATTGTTTAATCACGAAATCGGTATCATCATCTGGCTCTGGTTGGCAACCACAAATTGATAAAGTACTTATACCTCAGCGGATCACTTTTTCATCATCTTTTTCATTTTCCTATCTCTCTGGGACACCATACCTTACTTCTCATGTGTGTATAACTTGTCATCCAACAAAAAAACAAGACGTGATAACTAGGGTAAGGGAAGAACTCCTATTTTCATTGTTGTGGGAGACTCTTGAGCATCTCACTAGAATCCAGTCTGTTCAGCTGCAACAGCCTCATCTCCCCCCTTACGGCACGACTGTGCGCTCGTATGAGCCATTCATTCTCAGCACAACTCAACCCAACTGTCTCCGCTCTAACGCCGCGCTACATTTCATAGGAACAAATGAAATCTCAAGATGAGAAGGAGAACAGAAGTGCAATGAGAGAAAGAAAAGTTGAACTTGATAAAAAGATGCTCCACAACAGTTTCTTGCGTACCACGCCGTAACCTAGCAAATGTTTTTCTTCACCTATCAGTTGAGAACTTCTCATTTTCCTATCGATCTTGTCGGTGTTGCTTCCTCATCTTCGCCACCGCCATCTCCTTTTACGACTGTCAAAGGTCGAGGCGTAGCGTCTACGCTGTCAGTCCCCTCCTTATCCGTCTTGGGCGTCAATCCTTCGATTTTCAACCCGGCGTCAGGAGGAGTATGTGCAGTGACTTCCCCAGGAACTGCGTCGTCCAGAATTCCCACTTCCATCTCCTTAGAAGGTGTTGTCACGACTTGCGTCACAGCTTCAGGCGTGCTCTCTGAGCCCACTGTCAAACTATCATGGCTGTTCGCCCGCATCATCTCAATGCCAAGCTTGGAGCTGGGGAGGCCGGCCTTGGTCGTCATCTGCTGGCTGTTACGGCCATGGTGCCTGTCCCTACCGCCTCCCAGCTCCTCGTCTTCGTCGTCAGCCGACTCAGTGCCTTCCACTGTTCTTTGTTCGGAGCCTTCTCGCTTCCCTTTGAGCTTGTCGTTGCCCCGTGGGCGGTGTTCCATCTGCGCCGGGGCTGATTGCTGAGCCACAAGATGAGGAATTCCTTTTCTTGAAGGTTCGGGGGCATCGTTGTTGTCAGTGATGTTTAAACCTCCTTCGTCCCATTCGTTCGTAGCCTTACGACTAACTACCGGCAACTCTTCGGTCGTCACTGACTCCGAATCGCCAAACAAGGACGAGGTGATCGAGTCTTCACGGCTTGACATCATTGCAGTTCCTAAGCGGCCGGCAAAAACAGATGAGCCCGACGTAGGACTATCCTCGAGTCGAGAATTGGCCTTACGAATTCCCATCGGGATCGGTCGTGGCATCCCAGATGCATGCCCTGGTGACTCGGGTCGCCACTGGCATAGCCCTCGCAATACTTCGGTGAGCTTAGAGGAGCTAATGGGCTTCTCGATCAGCGAGTCGAAGTAGTGGGGCGCTTGAAGCTCTTTCAGATAAGCTGTAATAGCAACAATGGGTGTATGTGAGTTGGCGTTCTTTGTCTCCCTGATCATTCGTGCTACATCAGCTCCGTTGATTTGAGGGAGCTGATACTCGAGGAAAATGACATCAAACTTAATCTCACTCATCGAATATCTGACGGCTTCAGATCCGTTTGGCACAGAGATAGTGCGGCATCTGAGCTTTTCCAACAGCTTCTCCATAACCATGCGGGATACAGGGTGGTCCTCACAAATCAGCACATCTAAGGGTCGGAAGGTAGGTCCTGCGTCGAAAGCAATCTGTGAAAGCCGCCTTGAGCTTTGCCTACGCCTCTGCACTCGGAGAAGAGCGTTATGCTTCTCGCCTTCATTATCTGAAGAGGATGGAGACATGTCAAAGACTTGACTTCTGCGGTTCCGATGATGATGCATTATGTCAGATGCCACAGGGCTGCCATCCTGAGACTGCGAGCCCACAGTGAGTGACCTCGATCGTCCTGCGGAAGAGTTGCTGCCCTGTCGTGGAGTTGATATGGTCTTTTGGGGCGACAACGACAAGGGAGGCGGCGCTGCGCTGCGACCCTGACTGGGGGATGACACTGCGACCGTGGTAGCGGCCTTCTGCAAACTTGGTGGCACCTTGGGTATCTCAAATGCTGAACCCGGCTGCAATGTTGCGGCGGTTGATTGGTGAGACAGGCTTGAGGAATTGCTCGACGCCTTTCGTCGTCCCTCAGTACCCTGGCCGGCGACAAATGAGACCAACAATGGTGATGACGGCTGCGAGGCTCGGTTAGGCGAAGCGCTTACATGACCAAAGCCTGAAGGCGATTGTGCTCTATTTGTCGCCTTGGCGTTGGAAATTGTTCTAGAAACAGGATTCGATAGAACGGGGCTGCCCTCGAGTGATGGCCCAGGCGATATAATGCTGCTTGCTGCTCCGGGGCTAACTGAAGTTCCTTTGCTCTGCGCAGCTAGCGCCTCGGCCCTCAGCTTCTGGATAACGTCCTTGTTGGCCTTCTCCAGTACAGGAAGGTTCTTGAACGAGAAGGAGCCAAAGTCGTCCATTGCTACTGGTTCACTAAGGCGTCTCGATTTCAGATCTCGTACATGGGGTGGAATGTGCAGCGGCATGAGCTTCCGATTTATAGAGTTGACCTGAGATCGGACCCGAGAAAGAGCATCGTGTGGCCGCTCGGCATACTCAGAGCCTGCTGCAGAAGATTGAGGAGACGCTTGGTCTTCCATTTCCTCTGCAAACGACTGCAGCACTGCTCCTCTGGCATCAAAGTATTCAGTATCCTCCGGGTTCTCAGGTTGTGGCACAAACTGAGCCTCGTCCTCCAAAAGTGTCTCCCAGTTGACCTCCTGGAACCAAGGATGGCCGCGAATTTCTTCACCGCCAGAGGAGAACCTATCTTCGCGGTTTGATCCTAGACGCTGGTGGGGTTCCATACACAGGAGCTGGTTGATCAAATCTTTGGCATCATCAGACACCGACTCACACTCGGTCTCATCTGGCCACTGGACTTTTCGAGCAAGGATGTTCTCAAATACTTCCTCGGCCTCATCCGCGTGGAAAGGGGGGATGCCATAGAGAAATTCGAACAAGATACATCCAACAGACCACCAATCACTCGTCTCATCCTGCTTATCACCCTTAATGGTCTCCGGGGCCAGATAGTCGGGCGTACCCACAAAGCGTCGGTTGGTATCTTCGGGATTGAACAAGGCCATTGGTGGAGGCATCATGTTAGAGAGCGGTAGCGAGCTTCTGGCATGACTATCTATGCTCATTCTCGAGCCAACGCTCATAGGCAAATCAGGCGACCCCTGCGCAACTGCATCTTCGTCTAACGGTGACCTGATGCTATTGGATTGAGATGCCATGTCGGCATCATGCAACGAGAAGTTTGTTACCATTCGCGCGAGCGACTCGCTGCCCCCGCTATCACTTCTGTGAGTACCTGATACTCGGCGAGGTTCTTGACCCAGACTGAAATAGGAAGGCTGGGCCAGGCTGCCAACCTCTGGTGTCATTTGCGGTGTCTGGCTTGGAGACTGGGTATGGCCGTGGAGGTCGAGTGACGCGGACCTTGAGGAAGCCATGGATGTAGATCGAGCAAAGGGACCTTGCTTAAGTAAATCTGGGGTTCCGTCTGAGGTTTCGCTATTCAGCGCACGCTTTTGTCGACCAACCAAACCTAGTCGGGAGAGTCCAAAGTCCGTGAGCTTAAGATGACCTTTCTGGTCTATAAGGAGATTGTCTGGTTTCAAATCGCGGTGGATGATGCCTCGACTATGCAGATGCTCGACACCCAAGACCACCTCGCCAAGGTATTTCTTTACCCACTCTTCAGGAAGTCCACCCAAGACCTTGATCAGCGAAGCGCAGTCGCCACCATTGAGATACTCCATTACCAGATAAAGATAATCTTTACTCGAGAAAGTCCAGTAAAGCTTGGCGACAAACTCACTTTCCCCTTGCCACATCATGATAGCGCGCTCTGCCTTTACATTTCCGACTTGGTTCTTGGCTACCATGTCAGCTTTCTTGAGTACCTTGATCGCAAAGTACTCTCCTGTGGACTTCTTCTTTGATAAATAGACACTACCGAAAGCACCTTTGCTGATGGGCTTGATAATCTCAAAGTCCTTGATGGACGGTTGGGTTGGACGCTGTTGTGGAGGGGCTTGATTAGCACCTAGACGAGGCGAAGGCGGTGGCTTCATGACAAAGTCAGATATGGCTGCCGAAGACTGCCTCCGGTGATGCCTGTGACTATGTGTAGCGGGTGAGCTAAAGTCGCTGCCAGGGAGCATAGGAGAAGCTTCAGGAGATACCATACTCTCCTGAGACAACGGGAATCCTCTGGCTTTTATTCGCAATGGTGAAGATGGCTGTCCTGGTCTGGAGGGTGATTCTTGGCGATGGGGAGAGGAAGTGCCGGGTAGAATAAGACTCCGTCGGTGCCGCCTCCTCGTGCTTGCAGCACGTCTAAGATCTCCAAATTCAGAGATTGGAGACTCGGTTCGCGGGGCATTACGAGATGCAACCGAAGACGATCGAAAGCTGCCTTCGCTGTCAAGAAAGTCCCCTTCCATGTAGATAGAATCTCGGCGGGTGTCTCGTACTTGGACCCCGAGGTTACTCTGTCCACCAAAATGGGACCTGGGTGTAGGACACTCCTTAGGGCTGCTGGATCTAGTGGATGCCACGAAGGATGTAGGCCGTGATCGATCTCTGTTTTCGGCCAAACTCATTTGGCGCAGAGCCGTGGCCAACGCAGATGGACTGTTCATAGGCTCCGCAAAACTTTCGCTCTCTCGTTGCTCGATTTGTTGGGGCTCAGGGACCAGGGGCTCAGGAGGTACATCTTCGTCTACGCCAGCGTCCTCGTCGCATGTATCGCACTGGTCATACTCAGAGTTCATCCTTTCCTCTTCGGTGGAGTCAGTGAGTTCGCCGTTAGCTATACGGGCTGCCTTCCTCATAGCCTCGTCAATACAATCTTGGACGAGACAAGCAAGCTCGATGCGGATGCGTTCAGCGTACTCGATGATTTTCCTGTGGCGAAAGACAGCATCGATCTTGGTTCTGGCAACCTTCTCTGTATCAGCGCATAACAGAGCCAATCCTTGTTCTTGTTCCAGAGTATTGGTGCTTGGTGACTGCCACTGGAGAACTTGTGATATCCGTGACTCGGATTGTGGCGATTGTGTTCTGATTTCGCCATTGGTTTGCTGTGTTGAAGACTCCTTTATGGCAGGAGTACAAACTTCGATAGCAGTGTCGCAGAGGTCCATCAGCAGCTCAACAATTCGAGCTTGAGGTCGGCGAATCGCGAACGAGCGTGCCCTAGTATGCCCAAATCCTCCGGAGCGCTCCCTCGATCGGGGCAATGAGCTACCAGGTGATGACTGTGTCGATGGCGGCGGCCCAATTGGTAGACCTTTGTACTCAGCAACGGGTACGGGTGTCTGGTCGCCAGACAACGATCGGCTCTTGCGGGCCTCCAAGGCATCGAGCACCTTGACGATCGAGTGTCGATGTTCGGTCAAGTTTTCCTGGGCCATCTGGACATCCATCTCGGCCCGGTGTTCTTGCAAGCATAACTCAGTGTGCTTCTCAAACCACCATCGAGGGATGTGACGTTCGCAAATACGACAGAGAACCGGAGGTGGTGGCTCTAGCTGTTCGGGGTCGTCAAGTCCGCTCTCGGCAAGTTGGGTCAGATAGCTCGCCAAGACTTCGGCACCAGAACCTAACGAATCAACAATAACGTTGGGTAGGTCAATCTTGATCTCTCGAGGAGCGATCCACGGGCGAATCATCCACATTGTCTGTAAAGGAAGTCAGTACCACATGCAAAGTCGGTATTTGGGAATCTTACATGACTCTCTCCACCGGAGACGCTGTCATAGACCATAATACCCTGGGCTTCAAGGTCCACGGCATGTATCTGCTCATTCTCGGGGTCATTTTGTAGGTCGTCGAGAGGTAGGAGTTTTGAGAGGGGTCCAAGCTTGACAGCAAACCGGACTCGGTGGCTTCGAGAATCATCCTTCTTCATAGACTCGACAACTTCTGTAAAGACGTTATTGTTTTCGCTGACTATCAAATCAGAAATGGGTAGGCCGTTGACTTTCTCGAACTGGGTGCCCACGACATCGGTCCAAGAGGGGCTGACCCATTTAATAGTTCCATCAAGGTTGAGGTCGACAATGGTGTTGAGGGTCTGCTCGGCGGCTTCTCGAAGTTCCTCGCGTTCTTCCCGGATATCCTGGCTTAATGACCTCTCCATTGCAGTTGTTTGCTGTGCTCTCAGAGAGGCGACCGCCGGGGGTGCCAATGTGGCACCGGCCGAGGAGTCCATCATATCTCTCAGAGGCGAGTACCGCCAGAAGCAGATACAAGTAGAGTAAATGGAAGTTTCGTAGGTATCGTCGAACGTATATATTAGGCCGGGGCCCGGCGCGGTGGTAGCTGGTGACTCGAGCAGAAGCACAAGTGGGGAGACTCAGGGTCTGGCAAGGGCGCCAGAACTACAGACCCGCGAGACTCGGAGACATGACTGGGAGTCGACAGCGAGGAGGATCTCGGGCCTGGCGCTGTAGGAGTTCTAGGTATGAACCATGAAAAAAAGTCGAGGCTAGGTGGTCCTTGAACCTGAACCTGGGAGCCTACAGACGATGGCGGGTAGGAGCGAGAAACTTGAGGTGTAGCCGAGAACAGACCAAGCGTGATGGTACCGTGCCTTGACCGTGACCGTGAGCGTGGGTACTGCGAGCTCGGATAAGGCGAGTCGAGTCGAGACGAGACAGGGCGAAAGGAGTATCGAACGGAATTGATAGCACGATCGATGTCGATGGACCTCGTGGTTGGAATTGTCTGCTCTGTCGGTAGAAGGCCTGTCTTTGGGTGGGAAGAGAACGGAGTCAAGTCTCAAGAGTCGCCGTTAAGCCTCGAGGGGGAAGAAGGACAAAGTTTAGGCCCGGGTGAGCCACGGACTCGTTGGCCATCGTGAAGGCGCGTTACTCTCATGATACAATAAGCGGGGGAAGCGACCTCTGGGCCAATCACTGCCCACCATCTCCAGGAATCAAGCTCCTAGCCCTGCTAAAGCTGCAGCATTGCGGGTATATTTTTTACAGCGCTTTACAGCAAAACCTACGCTACAGTAGGGGCTCCGTGCAGCCACCTCCGTCCCGTCCAGTCCACCAGCGGCTGCCCGCTTAGGTCCTAGGTCCAAGGTTCAAAGTTAGGTCAAGTTCAAGTTCCATCATGGCCCGGAGATGGGAGATGTTTCTGAACCCTGTTGATATCGGGCGAGGAATTTTTCTTCCAAGGGATTACCACCTCATGCAGCATTGTATCGCCATGCTCGCCAAAGTCAAACTATGCACGATGCGAGTGATTTTCCCATTGTCTCACGTTTTTAGACAAAGGTCCAGATGGATCAGTCAATTCACGCTCACATGCATCACTAGGGTGCTCCCTCTATCACTCGGCATCGCTATCTCGAAGGTAGATATCTCTTCTGCGTACTCCGTACCTTGGTGGGTTTGGTAGGTTTGGTAGGTCTGATTGTCTTTATCAGCCTTTGTTTAGTAGGTCGGGTGTTGTTTCATGGATTCCCCTAGTTCTAATCTCGTCCCTTGAAAGACCCCCCTCCCGTTCTTTCATCCAATGCAACAGAAGTTTCGTCACGTCAGAAAAAGGCGGCGCAGATGGAGATTGGGGAGTCTGGAGGGAGGCATTGATCCTCCCCCACGTGCCATATGCACTGTAAAGCGACCTGATTGCCCTGTGCCGATCGAGATTCTATCCCCAGACCGTCCTTGCTCGAATACCATACTACCTACCGTACGTAAGGCTTTGACAGCTGGTAAAAAGAAGGCTGTGTGATGTGGAAGAGGGGAAAGGGGGAAAACTCTCCTTCATCAGGTGCCTCTTTAGGACTGCAGCACAAACACCATGGGAGCGTAAATCTGATGATCTCCGCCTTCTGTGGCCGCATCCTAAAATGCCGTCAACCAATCGACGAGCCAATGGCGTCCAGACTGCAACTGTCTCACCCGACCCTGGGGGGGCGCAGATATGCAGATGCAGATGCAGAAGCGGATGCAGAAGCAGAATACAGATGCAAAGGCAAAGGCATGTAAAGCTAAATGCACTGCAGTAGCAGGCACGGGTGCAAGACAGGCGCAGATCTGAAGCAAGCATTCTTGTATCCCCGGTGACCGTTTGTTCGTAAAGGTTCATTCGACTTGGCCATTGATGATGAACAAGCACACTACCTTAGTAGCCACCATCCGCCAGACAGCGGGCGTCGCGGAAACGAGCCGGAGGTGGTGAAGCAGAGGCAGAAGCGAGGCGAAGCAGAGCAGCATTGCATTTCGTCAAGCCGCATGTAATAGTTGGGGTCTGCTTGACTCAATTAGTAGACTGTAGTTTCGCATGGGCACTTTAAGAGAACAAGCCGTCGCTATTGTTTATTTTGCAGTGTTTCGATATTGTTTAGCCAAGGCTTGGCTTGCAATTCTATCATCTAGATATGTGACTGTGTTATCAACTTGTAATAGCATGACAACATCAAACTGTACCTACCTATTATTGCATAGGTAAGGTACCTAGGTTAGTAGGTATGGATTGCCTGACGAGCACAAGGTCCGCACTCCACCTTCAACATCTGATTCATGCCATCCTATATAAATAAGAAAGACTAATGTCTTTTGCATTAATTACACAGGCAGTTTTAACTTTGGTAATTCATTACATGCATGTATGATTACTTTCTCGTATGTGTTGCAATGAGAAAGAAAGTCATGGGGGTTGTGTTAGTTGCGCCTATTGAACGGCAGTCTCTGCAGGGTAATTGTAATAACAATTCCTGTGAAGCCTGTTGATTCATGCGCTCAGGAACTTACCTACCTGGTATGGATTGAATAATATTGTTGATGGGTTGTTTATCACTTTCGTTGCTGCTCACCGCTGTCTCTTTTCCATGCCACCAACTTCCCATACAGGCTCTCTGCTCGGATGAGTGTCTTCGATCCGCTGCAGCTATGAGCTGACCTTGGTGCTATCTCCCCTCTGCGCCTAGGCGTCGTACTCCTCGATGTAACTTACACTTGTATAGGTAGATAGGTAGTTCTACATAGTAGCTTCTTGTCAATGGACGGGCTGCCGGGCTAGCGATTCGAGTGCTTACTCGAGCGTCCAGCTTGTCCCCCTGACCAACGTAAATGCGTAACCGTGGCCAATAACGAGCCACTCTATGAAGCCAAATCCAGCAATCGAGGGTTGCAAGAGCACATTACATGCATCCACGTTAACTGCCGGTAGTTTTTGTTTTTCTCTTGAAGAGCAACATGCTTCACCACCGACTGTCGTGGGTGACTGACTGTATGACCTGTAACATTGTGGAGGGATGGATATACAGGTGAGATATCACATGTCCTGCCTCCAGGCTACATGCAAAGCACCAGCCTACTAAGGTAGGTGAGACGTCTCAAGGACGACGCCCTGCACAAATATACTGATGTTGACGGACTGCGACCCTCTTCGCTCACACCTGTAGATATTCAAGGATAATGAGAATCGAAAGGCCGTTTCCCGGTTGTCTCCAACACATCCGCCCAACCTTGCCGGTGGGTGCAACCGCAACACGTCAAAATACTGCAGGGTCGTTGTCCAGTCAAGGCTCAAGGCCGGAGCATGCATTCTTTCAGTGAGGGGAGGGGGATTTGGGGTACGAGTACTTCATTCTTGCCTGCTACTCCGTAGAGGGTTTGGAAACACATTGACCGCTTACATCAGACACGTTCAACCTCTTCCCACATGCATGGCGCTTCTTGAAACGTCCTCAGACCGCTATATAAAACCCTCGATAGGAGACCAGCACCAACATTCTGTTGCGCATAGACAGGTTGAGTAAGTTGCGAAAATTGCCTTTGAGAAGATGAATTCATTATCCTTCTTGGCGGATGATGCCTTTCGAAAGCCCGGATGTCCCCATAAATAGCCGGGAAATCATTCTGACTCAGCATTATTGTTTATCGTTGATCTTGATCTTGATCTTGGACAAGAGTAGAGACGTTGACAAGTTGATAGTACAAACCATACCCTCTTTGACTCAGTAGACGACTTATAATATCGTCTACATGAGTAGTTATTGAAGAGGCCTGAAGCGTTGAGAATGTGGAATGTGGAATGTGGAATGTGGAATGTGGAATGTGGAATGTGGGGCCGTGTTGATTTGCCCAAGAATGAGAAAGACCTAGTTCCCATTCTCAGTAACTCAGTCGCCGCTGGCCACCTACACTCTAGGTACCTGTTATACGCTATGTGCACTTGAGGATAGGTACTACCTACCTTAGGTAGTAGGTTAGAGGTACCTACTTAGTTGGTAAAATCCAACTCTAACCAGTCAGGCAAAGGGTCATACACCTGCTCTACCTACCTATTCTTCCATACCTCTACGTAGTACCTTCAGTAGTACGCAAATGCACTGCAAAGGCTCAATCTGGAGATATCATTCATGAACATACAGCAATGGTTCCAGCTTATTACATTGGCCTCACTCCTCTCTCTCATCAGTGATTCGGTCGTGCCGAATAGACTCTGACTAATCCATCAATAACTTCTCCGGTTCTAGATCCCGCCCCATGCAGTCATATCCATTATCTCAAATCATTGCGGCAAGCCAAGCCCATCAAACACTAATCATTCGGCGCATGCTGATCACTGCCCTAGTTCTTATTTCCATTTCTTGCTGATTTGAATTTACAATAAACGAAATATGCAGAGGCCTATCCCTAGTTTTTTCGGATAGCATCAAAACTCAGAGTTGCGTGTCTTCCATTGGAGCACGTTCCGTAGGTACCGAATAGAAGGCTGTGAGGCACTACCTGCTACCTACCTCTCATCGAATCAGACACCTGTGAGTGACGACACTTCACTTCAGCATGTCCCACGGCCCCAGCAGTACATGACACAGCCACGGCCATCACCTCGAGTTCCGACACCTTAGCTTTGCGAACTCGCGAGTTTTTCTTCGAGTCCTTTCTTTTTCTTTGGTATTCCCAAAGTCGTTACATTTCCCGGCTTCAAGATACTCAAGTCCCAAGCCCCAACGATCTTCTCAGGCGGCCCGGCCAATATGGCTGCCTTCAACGCTCACCTTGTCGGTGCAACGGAGCGATCATTCTCCTCGTCGCTATCCCCAGATCGAGTCGTCGCGAGCTCAGAAGACGACAACACCGCTGCCTCCCTCGATCCCGAGCTCTACAAAAATCTTACCGATAAGAGAACAACGCGTGGTAAGCTTCAGTTATAATCGCATATGCCAATACCGCTGTTCATGAGACTGATCCACAATATCAGACGGAAATCCACCTAAGAAGCGAGGTCCAAAACCCAACAGCAAGCCTGCTCTCACTAGACGTCAGGAGTTGAATCGCCAGGCGCAGCGGTATGTTTCCCGAGCTTGACTTACCTCGGCTCTCATCTCTGACGTTATGTTTCAATTCCCAGGACTCATCGAGAGAGAAAAGAGCTCTACATTAAGGCCCTAGAAGATGAGGTCCTCCGTCTCAAAGAGGTTTTCAGTAACGTTTCCCTGGACAGGGAGAGGCTAGCTGATGAGAACAAACGCCTACGAGATACCCTGTCACAAGCTGGGCTTCAGCAAAGTAGCCCCCATGGCGCAGGTAGCGCGACTAGTCGAGGTCCCGACTCTACCAACATGAGCTCCCCGCCCTTGACCTCGCAATCCACGGCCCCGTCAGTTGGTTCGCCAATGCACCTACCTCTGGCCGCGAATCAGGGCTTTACGCCCGGCCAGCAACAGCAGGGCATGCCTCAGCCGCCATATCGTGGAAATCCCGAGTTGGAACAGGCGGGCATTGACTTCGTTTTAACGTACGATAACTCCTACTCGAAGAATCCCCAGTGACCCCTCTGTGTGATATGACGCGAGTTGCGTTGCGCCATGGGTGAGCTTTGGCAGGCAAGGCATATCTCAGTCAAATTGGCTAACAGATTTTGTGATACTTTTAGTCTCGAGAGGCCTTGCATGACCCATATTCAGTTCATGGTCGAGAGAGCTTCTGAGCCCGAGGGCGAACCTTGTGGGCACGCACTCATGGCATCTTGTCCTCCCGATCCGTCCCCAGAGACGCGGCCAGGCTTACCCTTTGGCAAGGCACACATTCCTTTACACGGCGATGCGAACCAGATGACATGGGAGGTTCCCAAAGCAGATCTTGCCACTCTCTTGGACCTCAGTAAGAGTATCGATCTCGACGGCGAGGTCACTCCAATCATGTCCTGGGGTATGCTCATGTCACACCCAAGGGCGAATGAGCTTGAGGTGGATGATTTCCGAAAGTTGAGCGAAGAGCTCGTTCGGAAGGTGAGATGTTATGGGTAAGTTATGTTGTCACGATATATGGTGTGTACATGCTAATTTGTTAAAAGCTTCGGAGCTGTGATGGAGGAGTTTGAAGTTCGTGATGCCATTGATAATGTGTTTAATGGCAGAGACACCATGATGTATGAGTAACCCACTTTAACTCTTGTTTTTTTTTGGGTATAAGGTTTTGTGTTGTTGGTGTCCATCGTTGGCTCATATGGCTTGATATTGATGTTTGGTCAGAAATGTGTTACTAATGCATAACCAAGACGGGAATATGTACGTGAAGACAATATTCAAACTTTACATAAACCTCCCAAGACTGTGTATTTCATAGCTCATATTCATCTCCCTGGTTAAAATCTATAGGCTCTATGGCCTATAAATTTATTCAGAAAATGCTTTCATTGTTCCCATGTTCCCAACTTGATGCCTAGCCGCCTTACCCTAGGCCTGGCTCATGTACAAATGTGGCTTGTGGCTGAAGCGCACAATCCGACTAACCGCGGGGCTTGGGTAGGTATTTTTTTCACGCCCCACTCCACCCCACCACAAATTCATCGTGGACGTCCAAATTCTAGCATCGCCTGTGAACCGAGAGGAGAGATCGATTGACGCATCCCCCGCTTCCGAACCCCAAACTCCGAACCTCCTTCGATTTCTCATCAACGCGCCCTTCGAAAGCGCAAGAGGAAACTATCGAGGCCACGATATTCAAAATGGCGGACTCACTCGACTACATCAAGATCTGCGAAAGCTGCCCCGCCGGCGACGGCTGGGGTCCTTCAGTCACCACCGAAACCACCCTCAACGGCGTGCCCTATGCGCCCTTCTCCAAGGGTGATAAGCTGGGACGCATGGCCGACTGGACTGCCGAGGGCAAGTCTGGAGAGCGTGGTGGACGAGCACAGTACAACAGGAATTACCGAGGTAGGTCATGCTATGATACATTACTCTTGTTTCCGAGAATACCTCGCTGTCTGTCTTTTGGTGGAATGAACTCTTGGCTTACCTGAACCTCTCTTCCCACACAGACCAACAAGTCTACGGTGCCAGCCACGCCATCACCTTCAATGCTCCTCCCGCCGAGGACGAGTCTACCTTCTCCGTCGTTAGCAACGTCCGAGATTCGACAAAGTCAAGATACGGTCGCGGCGCCGTCTTCACCCGTGGCCGCGGCCAGCGCGGTGGTCAGGCCGGTGCCCGAGGCGGACGAACCCAGCTCACAAGGGGCGGTGCCGGTGCTGGTGGCCGAGGGGGCTACGACCGTGGTGGCCGAAACAACGCTGGCCGTGGCGGTCGTCGCTTCGGCTGGAAGGATTATGACAAGCCTGCTCGCAACCGTGATGCCAGCATCAACGTCAAGGCTGAGTGGAAGCTACTCGAGGAGATTGACTTCAACCGTCTGGCTAAGCTGAACCTCGACACCGACGAGGGAGAGGATATCGACGACTACGGCTTCCTTTACCACTATGACCGCTCTTACGACAAGCAGCCCGTCAAGGGCGCCGAGAAGAAGCTCACACCTATGGACCGTGCTGCTTACAACGTCACCACCTCATCCGATCCCGTTATCCAGGAGCTCGCCGAGAAGGACGAGGCCACCATCTTCGCCACCGATAGCATTCTCTCCATGCTCATGTGCTCTCCTCGATCCGTTTACCCCTGGGATATTGTCATCTCTCGACAGGGCAACAAGATCTTCCTGGATAAGCGTGATAATGCCGCCCTTGATATGGTGACAGTCAACGAGAACGCCGCCGACGCCCCTCTCGATGCTGCCGATGGTAGCAAGGACACCATCAACCAGCCCAACGCCCTCGCCGAGGAGGCCACCTACATCAACCACAACTTCACCAACCAGGTTGTTATTGAGAACGAGTCCTCCAAGGTCGCCATGGCCCACGGCAACCCCTTCTACAACTCATCTGAGGACACCGACCCCCCTGCCAGCAAGGCCTACAAGTACCGGAGATTCGACCTCTCAACCAACGAGGAGGACCCCGTCCACCTTGTTGTCCGAACAGAGGTCGACGCCGTCCAAAGGAACGCCATCAGCGGCGAGGACCAGCACGTCAGCATCCATGCTCTCAACGAGTTCGACAGCAAGGCTCAGGGCAGCGGTGGTGCTCTTGACTGGCGGAGCAAGCTTGTCACCCAGCGTGGTGCCGTCGTTGCTACTGAGATGAAGAACAACAGTTGCAAGCTCGCTCGATGGACAGTGCAGAGCATCCTCGCCAAGGCTGATGTTATGAAGCTTGGGTAAGTCTTTTTGCAACTGACAACCAGATACACTGGCTAATTGAAATTCACAGTTTCGTCTCTCGTCTGACACCCCGTGTTAACGACAAGCACGTCGTTTTGGGCGTTATCGGCTGGAAGCCTCGTGACTTTGCTAACCAGATGAACCTGTCGCTCAACAACGGTTGGGGTATCGTCCGCACCATTGCCGATATGTGTCTCAGCAGTTCTACCGACGACGCCAAGTTCGTCCTCGTCAAGGATCCCAACAAGTCCATCCTCCGCCTATACGAGGTGCCCACCGGCAGCTTCGACGACGATGATGAGGAGGAGATTGAGGAGCCCCAGGCCGAGGAGGAGGAGCAGTAAAGCAAGTAGACAATACTTGGACACGAGCATATTGTGTTGCGCATGCATATTTGGTAGTTTCATGACGGGAGGGAGGGTCACGGGATAAAAAGGATGAGATTTGCAGGCAGTCCCATGCTCTAATGATTTGAAGCAGTGGATGCAATCTCTATCGGGTCCTGTATAAAGGGATTTTTATTTGGCTGTGGATGCAGCCTGGAATGAAAAGAAATCGTGATTTGTTTGAACAACTAGTTTGTGGTCTTTCTGAGTGTACGGATATGTGAACATGATATGAGTATTGCTGTCTCGTATGGTAGAAGGGTCGTGGTGTGTGAGGGTCCTGATGCCAGTAATTGCATTCACAGCTCAAGAAGTAACTGAACTAAAATCGACGGTCATATCTACCGAATAAGATAGGCAAGGCACAATATATTGTCCTACTCAGACCTAGGGACATAACTGTGAACCAGTATAAACCATTTTTGTTGGCTCTAGGGGATGCACGTGACTTGAAAGTTAAACCCGCCATTATTTCCGCCCTATCCGAGTAATTCCAGAGATCTCAAGCTCGAGATCAAAGGGAAAAAGAGGCTAATTAAAGGCTAGGTATCCGTACCTACCTAGGTTAGGTACCTAGAGTGTCAGTGGTTCCTCTTCGGCAAAGACGGCACAAGCCTCAGACACGGACAGCCCGAGAATTACTCTGCTTTACGCGTCTTCTTGAGGCAAAAGCTATCGTCATGGCTGTGGCTAACCTTGGGCAGGCATCTTATTTTAGATACCTACTTACCTTACGGTAGTCAATGGCTTGCATTTGTGATTGACAAGATTTACGTAGCATGTATCTTCTCTTGGGTGAAAATGATCTCAATCTCAATCTTAGTAGCACCTGCCTTACCTTACTCTACTGCACTGGGCTGGCTCTATTCACGCTTCTCAGGTTCATTTAGGTAGGTGCCGTCTTACCGATTAGAGGGTTGGGACTCCCCGCAGAAACCCCTAGCGTTCAACAGAGAGATCCATTCTAGCCTATGGAACCCCCTTGATTGGGTGATTAAGCTACGGCCGTCTTTGGGAATTGAAGCTCCATTGCCCGTGACCTCAATTGGGCGATCCTTCTTATATCCCACGGCGCATCACACTCCTCTCATCCTCCATCTTCATCTCCCATATTCTCTCTTACAGATCGTATCTCTTCACTCTAACTCATTGAATCCGATTCGCTCATCGCGTGCCTCTCAATCGCATCGTCAACAGCAGCTCAATCCTTCTATCGCAATGTCTGCTCAAGATTACTACGGCGGTGGTGGCGGCGGTGGCTACCCTCAGCAGCCCCAACCCGTACGTTGCCAGGCGCATTCACTTAAGCTTGATCGCAATTGCTAACGCGATCGTCTCGCAGTCTTACGGCCCTCCCCAAGGACAATACGGTCCCCCTCAAGGTCAATATGGTCCTCCTCAGGGACAGTACGGTCCTCCACAAGGTCAATACTACGCCCCCCCTCAAGGACAAGCCCCCATGCAGTACCAGCAAGCGCCTCCTCCCCAACAGAGCGGTGGTAAGGGCGGCGGCGGTGGATGCTTAACGGCTTGTTTGGCAGCAATGTGCTGTTGTTGTGTTGCTGAAGAAGGATGTGAATGTTGGTAAGTTATCTCCAGTCGCCAAGACAGTCATTGGCGTCATCGCATCTCTTTGCTAGCACCAATTCAGCGTCGCGGTGCGAACCAATGCAGAACCAAAAGTTACTAACATCTGTTACTATTTAGTATCGACTGCTGTGATTGCCTCTTTTAAGCGGCCAGAATCAACCACCCGAAGTAAATACGATTCCCACGACACGTTTTATCAGTCCAGTTTTAGCGGGCACGAGTCTTGTAGTGCACCGAGATTAGCAACCTTTCTTTATTCAATTTGGAAACGCCGTCATGAATACCCTGCTTTCAGTGTGATATATGGTGTTTTGTCGCGATAACGGTATATGGAAGTTTGCACCAACATGATGAGAAAAGGAGTAATGATGGACTGCGCTGTACGATTCAGATATGAGATGTTGTTGGTACTGGGCATTCTCTCCAATCAAGTTAATTTCAACAACTTTCGCGTATATTATATCTTTTCTTGAGTATAGCCGAATGTCCGTTGATTGTATGCGATCATATCATTCATTCAAGCATGGGGTACACACGCTAATGCCCAACTTGAATAAAAAGGCAATGATTTTTCATAAAATCACTAGCTATCTTATTGAAGATACATAAGGCCCCCACGATTTAACGGACTGGACTTGGAACTTGCTCAAATCATGCTTACAGAACAACACCCGCTGCATCATAAAACATTAGAATTTCATCTAGTATACACTCACTTCTGAAAATGTGCACCATCTCTGGTACCGTCACCAAATACATAGTTTGCAAAACAGTCCTCAACATCACATGGGACCCTACCGTGCACTGCAGTAGCTTTGAACAACTGGGCGTCTGCCCTAGGGCTGGCCATTAAACCTGGGCTGTCTTTCAACCCAACAATACATGCCCTGTCTGTATCAAGAAGAAAGAGGAGGATGAGAGGACGAAGAAGCAAAGGCAATAGAACAAGAGTTGGAAATAGGGAATTAGAAAGAAGGTGAGACAGAAGCAAAACACGAATACCTGGCTCTTCACAAGGCCGCCTCACAAATCTTCACATAACTCAAGTGACCGTGGCAAACATGCAACACGCAGTGAGTATGAATATAACATCATCGCTTTGACACTTCGCTGTGTCTTCTTCAAGTATTAGGAACAGGGTGGAACAATGCAACATCTGGTCTGTTTTGAAACTGTACGCGAACTGATTGCGTGACTTGATCTCTACTATCAAAGCATTTTTTCCATCTCCATAATTTAACCTATTGATTGCACTTCATGGTTGCTATAAAATCATATCCTAGATTTACTGGTTGAGCTGCACGTAGTTGGCGGGGAACAGACCAGACTTTCCAGCGTAGTGGCCGAACCACCAGTCCTCATCTGGGAAGTCTAGGTTGGTAATTGTGGCATCCTCAGGGAAGCTCAGCTCTGTAAAAACATGATTAGTTGCTTTCCGATTTCGTTATCAACAGAGTCAGATCTTACCGTTATCTTCCGCAGCCTCGTAATCGTAGAGAGCAACGGCTGTGTGGCCGGCATCAGCCGGAGCAGCGGCCGGAGCTTGAGGAGCGGGCTCAGGCTCAGCTGCGCAGGGAGCAGGAGGTGGTGGCGATACATCAGCTTGTTGCTCGGGCTCGTCGTCCCCGACCAGCTCGACGTAGTTGCTAGGGAAGAGACCGGTCTCGCCACGGGAGTTGGTACCCATCCACCAGTCCTCATCGACCATCTCGATGTTGGTGACAATGTCACCCTCAACAAGCTCGATCTCATTATCCTCGGCCTTCTCGTAGTCGTACTGGATCACAGCACGGTAACCGCCCTGAGACTCATGAGACTCATGAGACTCCTGAGGTTGCTGAGCAATAGGCTCAGGGGCAGGAGCAGGAGAAGGAGCGCGCCGAGGCTCAGGCTCAGGGCTGGGCTCACGATCCAAGGCGCCAGCAGCAGCAGCAGCTCCGACACCAGCGGCAGCTCCCACAGCAAGGCCAGCAGCCGCACCGCCGGCAAAGCGGGCAGTTGAAGAAACCTCCTTGTCATCAGCAAGATCTGACTCCTTGGGGATGTCAAGCTGGCTAGGGGGGATCGATGGAGGAGCACGCTGCTCAGGAGGAGTTCCAACATCAGGCACCGGGCCGCGGCTGACAGGAACAGCAACGCGGGGAGGCGAAGGAGATCGACCGCGCTCTGCGTTGGTCTCATAGGCAGAGGGGTCCTCTCGCTCGTCGTCCGACTGCTCGTCTGCAGGCGCTGGTCGGTTGGGCAGTCCAGGGAGAGCAAAGCCTCCAGAAGGTCGACCACTGGGCACAGGTGGCGGCGAAGCATCTTCCTCTGCGGGTCGGGATGAAGGAGGAGGGGGGGCTCCCGCGCTGATAGGAGCAGTGTTCTTGAATCGGTCTCGCAGAGCAGAGACACCAGATGGTGAACCTGGTGTGTCCTCGTTTTGCTCGCCTGTGTTCTCTTGGCTAATTTGACCAGGAATGCCTCGGCCGTAATCTCCAGTCTGAACAGGAGCCCAGCTCTTGCCAGCGTAGCCGCTCCTCCACTCGTTTCCGCTCTTTTGGGCTTGAACGGGCGAGGCGCTGCCAGTGTGAGCAGGAGAGGCAGGGGTGGGAGCAGTCTCGCTGCTGACAGATTCTCCCCTTTCCCTGGCTTTTCGCTCAGCCCAGAGCTGAGCTGGGGTCTTGCCACCTTGGTCTGCAAACGTACGGCTTGCGGCACCTACAGGAGGAGCCGCAGGAGCAGCAGGAGAACCAAAGCCGAGGCCACCAGGTGTGGGAGCCTTTGTACCCGAAAAGCTTGCGGCACCTCCAAACTTGTTGGCAACCTTGGGCTTTGGGAGAGATGTCATACGCTCCGACTGAGCTGGCTGAGAGAAAGCGGCCATACGGTCGGCAACCGGCCGTGTCTCTTCCTCTTGGGGCTCCTCGACGGCGGCAGGCTTCTTCGCCTGCGCCCTGATCGCAGCAATGTCGACCTTTCCAACAGGCTCGTAGGAGCCCTTGACTGGGGCTGGCCTGTCATCCTTGTCTTTTTGGGCTTGAGCACGGAGAGCTGCAATATCGACCTTGCCAACGGGTTGGTAACCACCCTTGACCACGTCGTCTGGTGTATCGTCTCGCTTCACAGGGGCACTGCCGCTGGTTGTTGCGGTAGGTTGCTTGCTGAGATCGGCAATATTTACCCTTGTGGGCTTGTAAGCGGACTCAACTTTCTCAATCTGAGTCCTTGTGATCGGGGGAGCATCGGCACCCCAGCCGTCCTCATCCACGTTTTCGTCCCTTCTGGACCGAGCAGCGACGGTTGGGTTGGCGCGGCTGGATGTGGTTGGAGTGAAGACAGGCTTGGTCTTCACGGGAGGAGGAGGAGCGCTAGAACCAGTGTTCTCGGAGCTGCCCGCCGAGTACTTGGCGCCGGAAGCATCGGCCACCTTTCGCATGATGGAGTCAACCTCGAGATCGCTTTCTGAGCGGGCGGTGATCTGGACATGGTATCCGTGGAGGACCTTTGAGACCGCGGCAAGGTGGCTGGTGAAATAGCCCTTGGTTCGTTCGGGAACACCTCCTCCACACCATGCGATCAATATGCTCTTGGGGAGACCGCTGTTGGGGTCCTTGACCTTTGCGAATGCGAATTGGATGCGACCTTCGCTAAAGTCCTCAATGAGGTCGGCGAGCTCGCCATCTATATGCTCGTTAGCAGGCAGGCGGATGAAAAGGGTGTTCTCGTGGGCGGCATACCGCCTGTGCTTTGGACCTTAAGGATGCTCTCCTTGGCGCCGCTGTCCTGGAAAGCATTCATAAGAGGGGCCTGGACAGTGAAGAGGGCCCAATGAGCGTAGGTGGGAGAGGCGGAGGATGGCGGGGGACCGTTGACGACGCCATTGTAGCTGCTCTTGATGGACGGGCCATTGATGGAGAGATTGAGGGACGCCATCTTGAGGGTCTTGAGGATGTCAAGTCAAAAGAGACCGAAGCTGACGGAAGTTGGGTGACAGAGGTTGGAGATTGGGTATCGGGGTATTGGGGGGTGACGTTGACACCGTTGCTGCGGCGGTAGCTGGTGCTGGTGCTGGTGCTCAGTGCTGGTAGCTTAGTAGCTAGGTTGTAGCTGGCAGCTCCACACGGAGAGAGAGGAAATGGGTTCCAGAGGCGTAGCCCGTAGCCCGTGGCCTGAAGCCGGGGGATCAAGCGTAATTTGTACTAAAAGTCAAGAAAACCTCCCTCAAAATGCCTGTTATCGTATAGCTTTTTAGGAATTACTGTATGGTAGCCGCTGCATGATCAAGGCGAAGGTGAAGGAAGGTTCAGAGAGAGTGAGCAGAAAGCGCAAGTTTGTGTATAGCAACAACACACCTTAGGAGTGTGGCTGAGAATGCGGGTACTCTAGCTTCCATTCACACCTGGGCATCTCCTTATTCTGCATTAGGGAACTTGGAGGTGCCCAACTTTGGGGCGGTCTAGCCAGTCTACAGTCTACAGTGGGTTGAGCGGGGTTAAGCTGTGCTGTTCATGCTGTATGTGTTGTGCAGTGAGCTCCATACTAGGTAGTCCATACCTATGATATATCCATGCCCGCCGTGATGTGCTGTAGATTGGCTATAGCGATGGCGCGTTTCGAGGTCAGCATTACGCATCGAAATTCATTTATTGAAGTCGAATGCATATATCCAGCTCCGGCAGCGGAGTCCCGTCTACCCCGAGCCGACCGACCGCGAACAAGAGGGAAGCCAAAAGCCAAACGAAATGACGCAAGGTCATTTTTTTTCCATTTGCAACCATTTGTTGCCCCTCCCTCAGCCCGTAGTTATCAGTACCCCGCCAAAGTTGGAATCTTTGCCCCCGTCGCGCGCGCGGATCTACGACCTACCCTACCTTTAACTGACTCCTAAATTGTCTCTTTTTTTCCACCTTCTTATTACCTTATCAGATCGGATCCCTGACGCATCCATCAATCAACAAAATGTCGTCCATGACAGAAATCACCAGCATCCCCGAGTGGGAACAGCTGCTCGCCTCTGTTCCTCCCACTGCTCTCGTCGTCGTGTCTTTCCACGCCCCATGGGCTGCGCCATGCGCGCAAATGGCGACCGTTCTATCGACCCTCGCTTCCGAATACCCAGTTACTGAGCCTCCTACCACCAAGTGGGTGTCAATCAACGCGGAGGAGCTGAGCGACCTTAGCGAGACCTACGATGTTACTGCCGTTCCCTTCCTCGTTCTTTTGAGGAATGGTCAGGTTGTCGAGACTGTTAGTGGCAGTAGTGCTGTCAAGGTGCGCACGGCGATCGAGACACAAGCCAAGCAGTCGGGTCAGAATGCAGAGGCCAGCGCCCCCAACGGCGTCGATGCGAACGACGTCGCTGTCGAGGAGCAAGATCCCGAGAAGAAGAAGGAGGAACTTTTCAAGCGTCTTGGAGACCTTGTCAAGGCCGCGCCCGTCATGCTTTTCATGAAGGGTACGCCCAGCTCGCCCCAGTGCGGCTTTTCCAGGCAGTTGGTCGGTTTGCTACGGGATCATTCAGTCAAATATGGCTTCTTCAACATTCTTGCCGATGACGAGGTTCGACAAGGACTCAAGGAGTTCGCGGATTGGCCAACATACCCACAGCTCTGGATCGATGGCGAGCTTGTTGGTGGACTTGATATCGTAAGTTGAATCAACGGGATGGCTTGACTAATGCTGACAAATTTATAGGTCAAGGAGGAGATGAGCAACGATGCAGAGTTCTTCAGCAAGTACAGCGTGAGCGCTCCCGCAGCATCTTGAAGCGGGATTCATGCGTTATGAAGAATATGTTACAATTATTTATTTGCACAGCGTGAGAAGAGGGGAAAAGTATGGTCTTTAGGTCTTGCGGACGTAACTGAATACTGCACTGCTTGGCCAGTAGTAGAATCCAGCCCTTCAGTATCGCGTGCCTGACGTTACGCCGATCCACCGTCAGGCACGCGATACTGAAGATGACGGATTGAGGTCCGGTTTGTAAAGATAAGAGCCGAATGGACTTGAGGGCTTGGGGGAGGGCTGGGGGCTGGGGGCTGGGGGCTGGGGGCTGGGGGCTGGGGGCTGAAGGCTGAAGGCTGAAGGCTGAAGGCTGAAGTGTTATTCAGAAAACGATGCGGGCATTCCAAAGAGAGCTGGTGTGTGCTTGTCGGATTCGCTACTGCTATGCAATCAATGGCTCATTAGATGAGTCGTAAGCTCTGGAATTTCATCAACCAGTGTGCATCAGCATATGGCGAGTTGAAAGGGACGAGGTTTGGGTGGGATATTGGGGGAAGCTTAGTAAACCGACCAAGTGAAATCAATATGACAAATCTACCATATAATGCATGTATTGTTGTAAAGTCACGTCATTGGTTGCTGAAGGATTCTCGGATGCTTAATCTTGGACATCTTAAACGTGTATACATCAAAGATCCAAAGGTCTAGACTGTTTATCAATTCTATGATGGATCCTGTCGAGTATAAAACATATAGAACATAATAAAATGATATCCGTACAGTGCCAAAAGTGTGAAGCATTTTCATGACAAATGCCGGTGATAACAGCTCCGAAGTCCGAAGCTTCCTTCTACCAATTGGGCAATCAATACCTAGGTAGGTACTTACCTATGGAAATACGAATTAAATCCCAATCCGATGAGCGAGAACTGGCAATGACTCACCGGCCTAGAGCTGCAGTTATCTAGGCAGCTGCTACTGCGTAAGGTTCTAGGTTATGACTCTGTGTTTTTTGACCAGGTTGTGGTTCGTTTGATTCCATATGAGAAACAAGCGCTGTAACGCCCTTATAGTGACGACCTAGTTAGTTTTAACTTGGGGGTATAGAGGATAGAAGATTCGCCAACCAGAACTCAGAACTCAGAGCCCTAGAGATAGAACGGATAGATACTCTATTATAATTTTTGGTAGCATTACAAACATTAATAATATTTGAGAAATTAATAGTCCATATATACATTACCTAATCTGTCGTTGGGGTCTAGGTGTTATTGCTGTATGAAGGGGGGTAAGGAGGTAGGCAAGTTACGCGTATTTCAACTCCTTGATTGTGGTGCCTAGGTAGTTCTATGTTAGCACCTTCCATTAGTTAGTTCCCAAGCTACCTTAGTACCTACTGGGCGGTTCAATAAGGCTGATGCTGACATACCTGCTGTACTACGTACATCCACATCATTTTCTACCTAACCTTTTGGCATTTATTTTCCACCTTTTGCAAAGAGATCTTCTCTTTTCTCTCCCTAATTGACTAAAGCCCTCGGAGGTTCCGGGCCCTCCATCTTTGCTTTATTATCAAAACGGTTCGACTGCTCCATCCCCAGCTCTTCTGGTTGGACATTCCCCTTCAGTCACCTGCTCTCTCTCACAGCCTCTAACCTCTTAACTTCTAAACTTCTGGACCTCCAGCTCGCTGCTGACTGAGCTTACGGGGGGACGGCGCCAATTAACATCCCGCCGTCTCTAGCTACTCCATACTGTAGCTCTTGTCTCGTCTTATCCTCGTCTCCCGCTCGCTTTATTTTCGCCTCTGACTCGCTTTATTTCCCGCACTCGGTCAGCGATCTCGTCGTTGCCGGCGCCGACTTACAGCGAGTCTCTCTCATCCTGGTTTGTTTTTTCTTTCGGCCAGACCGCAGTTCTGAGTATTTTCTTGGTCCGCCTGAACATCCCTTGGGCATCACAATCCGGTCTTGGCGGCCACCGTGTTGTACTGTGCTGTACTGCACCTCTCTTCACCTTACCTCACCTCGGAAACAAGGCAGTGCTATACTGTACAGTGGCCTTGCCTACTTTCTATCTCACCCTAGCTCTTAAGCACGCGCGCGCGCGGACTTGTCGGATTGGATCCACGCCACCTCCAGGTCTCGACATTAGAGATCGCTTGGGGCGAAACGATTACATTGCATTGCATTGCCCGGTGCTGCGTTGCGCTGCTCAACTGTCTATCCCAACGTCGACATCGACCCGTCCCGGCGTTTGAAACCTGGAGCCGCAATTTCCGGTTGGTCAGACAAATCTTCCGTGTACCGGGTCGTCGTAGTTGCGGCGGAGTTCTGGAAGGGCGTGGTATTATTCATACTAGGCTCTCTTGTGCCGTTAACTGCTCCAAACTCAATATATTGATGCGGGTTTCCCTCAGAGCTGACCAAGCTTGTCCCAAAATCTTCTGTCAGTTTTGAGACCGGATCCCACATCTTAATTGTTGAGACACTTCGTCTCGTTTGCCCTTCTTCACAATGACCCCAACTCCTCCTTCGACAAACTCCTCCCAGGGAGCCCGCTCTCCTGAGGACCAGTTCCGCGTTGTGAGGAAGAGAAACCGTGTCCCTCTTAGCTGCTATCCGTGTAGGACGCGCAAGTACGTTGCCCCCCTATAATGTGACTTTTGCCCTTTACTAACTATATTCAACAGATTGTGAGCTTAAAACACTCCCTCAAATGGGAAACTATCACTAACCCTAACTAGAAAATGTGACAGAAGTCACCCCTGTAGCAACTGTACGAAGCGTGAGGGCATGGGCACCAGCTCATGTTCTTATGCTACGCCAGTCACGCGCAAAAAGAATCAAAGTCAAGGAGAATCAAGTCCTGATGACATGCAGAACCGTATTGACCGTTTAGAAGGCCTAGTTTTATCCCTGATGCACGGAGGTGCTAACGTAGATGCTGCATCCGCTGCAGCCGCCGGAGCAGCAACACAATCGACCACGGATAGTGGTTCTTCCGCAAAGACTGGGAGAGGAGACGGGAATGCAATGGTATACGACGAAGACGAAAACAGCGACGAAGAAGAAGGCCTGGCTACGTCTTTGGGCTTCCTCAAAGTTGACACAGATAAGGGCAAGTCAATGTACATCGGGCAGGAGCATTGGCACACCCTCCTTGCCGACATTTCCGAGGTAAAAAGCTACTTCACTTCTCACAAAAAGGAGTTGGAAACGAGTTATGAGCGAGTCAAGTCCTCAAAGCCTATGGCAGCGAGGGAAGGGCCTACGCTGCTCCTGGGAGCCCTTCCTGCGTCCGAGGTCGAGATAAGAGCAGAGCTCCCGTCCAAATCGGCTGTCTTGACTCTGTGTAGTCGGTACTTCAACTCCATGGATAACGCAGTTAACATTATCCATGGCCCAACTTTTCAACAACAGCTGAGAGATCACTGGGAAGACCCTAACAAGACGCCTATCATGTGGCTCGGCATGCTGTATTCAGTTCTTTGTCTAGCGATGCTAAGTTACCATAAGGTGGGTGATGAACCTCCCGAGTGGAGGGGACGAACTCTTGAGTTGGCAAACGAGTATCGATTACGGACAGTCCAATGTCTTGTAAAATCAGACTATACAAAACCAAACGAGTACACGGTCGAGACTATGATTCTTTACGTTTTTGGAGAATACTCGTCTCGGTGGGATGCTGATTTGGGGTTGTGGTTGATTGTCTCCTTGATTGTCCGAATTGCTTTTCGAATGGGCTATCATCGAGACGCCAAATGGTTCCCATCAATTACACCGTTCCAAGCAGTGAGTTTCCGTGCTCGTGCATATCAAGCAGCCGTTTTGCTAACCCCAATAGGAAATGAGACGGCGAACGTGGGCTCTTGTGCGAATGTCGGATGTCATCTTTTCCCATCAGGTTTCTCTGCCCAGCATGATCTATGAACACGACTGTGATACTCAGCTCCCTAACAACATTTTTGACGACGAATTTCACCCTAGCATTAAAGAATTGCCTCCTTCTCGACCGTCAACTCTAGCCACCCCAATCGCATACATGATTGCAAAGTCAAGACTGTGTAACGAGTTGGGAAACATCCTTCAAACTACGGGCACAGTAGGCAAACATGTGTCCTACGACGAAATCATCCGCTTTGACGCCAAATTGCGGCAGATTATGCAAGAATTACCGCCGCACTTGAAGCTGACAACACTGGAGGGATCGCATGATCCGGTGACATTGATCATTGCCAGGTTCAACGTCGATATCCTATACCAAAAGATTCTCTGCCTACTCCACCGCAAATACCTTCCCCGCGCAAGGCAAAACGCACGATACGCACACTCTCGTAGGGCTGCCATTGAAGCGTCGTTGACAGCACTCGATCATCTGGCGGTTCTCTATAGGGAATCACAGTCCAATGGAAGGCTGCGGTCAGTTAGCTGGTTTGTGAAATCTATTGCTACCAAAGACTTTACGCTGCCTGCCATGTTGGTCATACTTGATCTTCATTTCGACAATATCGCCGCGCAATCTTCAGTCCCACAGGATGATGAAGGCGCATCAACATGGGATGGCAATCAGCGATCAAAGATGATTGATAGTCTAGAAACTGCGAGAAAGATTTGGAACACTCTTGCCGACACGTCTATGGAAGCTTTCAAGGCAGCCAAGGTCATTGATATTATGCTAGACAAAATCAAAGATCCCACGGCAAGTAGCATGGATACGCCTGGCGCGCCATCTCCAATGCCAGGCTTGACACCGGGCATGGGCATGGGCATGGGCATTGATGTTTCACCCGGTATGGCGCCTGATTTAGTTTCCAACAATAGCCTACCCGAGTTTAACCCAACGGCCAACCCCTTTTCAACGCCTAACCCAGCGGCATTTATGGGCATGGATTTTGGTATGCCTGGCCCTGACGGTCTTGATTTCCAGACAGATGGGTTTGCCGGAGCTGGTCCTGCTTCTCCGTTCTCCTCAATGTTTGGCAATCTGGGAGCTGGCACCAATGTGGGGATTGATATGGCTGCAAACTTCGACTGGGTAAGTTTTGTTTTTGATAAGAGTTACAACACTTGTCATAGTTTCTAACACTTAGTAGAACGCGTTTGAAAACTATACACAGATGGCCAACTGGGGAGCAGACCAGAGCTTCCAGATATACGGCACTGGAGGGGACCAGTCATCGCCCGGACAGAGTTCATCAGTGGGTGGACGTAGCGGAAGTACATCACAAGTGCAAGGAAGTGGGACCGGAAGCGGAAGCGGGAATGGAGGAAATGTAAGAGATACTACGATGCAATGATGATGGAGTGAGACCACTTATAAGATGATTAGGACTTAGAACTTGTACTATCGTAAGAGGTGGAGCGAGTACATGGAATGTAAGACCAAACATCTCTACTTAATTAAATGGAGTATATGGTGAAATTGGATCTCAAATTGTATACTATGTAAGTACCTACCTAGCTTATCATGTCTAATAATACCTATCTATTCCTGGGTGTACTTTAAGATATTGTTTTGCTGCTGCTTCAGCATGACTGCTTTGTCATCTAAGAAAAAAGTGGGTCCCCTTCGAAAGTCTTATCGATAAGCCCAGAACTTTTAGATCATGCTGGTCATGACCCGAGTTCCAAGTCTCAACATCGACTTTCAAGTCTAATAAAGCCTTCTTCACCTGCCTGTCCCCTTTATTTCAAGGCAACACCGCGAAGCCAATTCGCGTCGCTTTGTTCACGAGTAATCTCGGGTTTGTATCGCAAAAGAGAGAAAGAAGAAAGTGCATGAGCATAATCATACCGCTCCTGCTTCTTTTAACTAGGCTGCAACGCGAAACCACCTATTCGGTTGCTTCATAAACCCTTTACGCCCAGACAAGTGTTGACTGTCTCTTTTCCCCCCCCATGCTTGATACTTTATCAAGCAATTTTCCCCTTTCTTCTCTCCTTTCTTCTTCTCATCCAAATTCTGCTATCCCATAGCGCATTTTGTGAAGAATGTCTTTCAAGGAGAATCAAGGGGCTGGTCCCCCTGATTTAACGCTCGCCCAAACAGCATCAACGTCTAGTGATACGCACAGGGTCGACGTACAGATGACTGGTGCGTCTGATTATGAGCCCTCAGAAGCCTCTAGTTATGACCCTGCAGCGGCTTTACTCGATAACACCCCCCAGTCTCAGCCCTCGAAGAAAAGGCGCCAGTCACTAGATTCTGGTGATACTCAGCAACTCAAGAAAGTGAGACTTGAGGAAGCGGATCCTACAAGATCGCGAGAGCTTCTCAAGCCCGCGACAGATCGATCCAAGCAGCTCCCAGCCGAGATATGGCAACATATCTTTACTCTTGTACCGCCCAGATATCTGGGTCGTTTGTTGGCTGTCAACAAACTTTTTCGCGCCCTCCTTAGCCCTTTTGTCACAGCTCCTTCCACACATCAGAATGCTGTGCCGTCTTGTCTTCCCAGCTTGAAGCCGGATGCCATATGGCAGGCTTCAAGGAGGCTATTTTGCCCCCGCATGCCTGCTCCTCTTAAGGGGAGGTCAGAAGTTCAGATGTGGCGTCTTGTTTGCTCTGTTTCTTGCCAGTTCTGCGGTTCAAAAAGTCACAAGTCCCTTTCTTATAACAACGAAGCATGGCGTAGTGGTCCAGGTCCAAGTGACGTCTGCCCCGTTTTCCCCTTTTGTGTCTTCACCTGCGGAGCTTGTCTAAGAAAGAAGGGTATCAAGGTAGGCGGTTTGAAGCATTCCTCCGACGAACGGTCTAACATTTGTGATAGGAAATCGACTTGCTTCTGTCTTCTTCACCCCCCTCTTTTCTCCTTCCGGCTCTTCCCCCCGTACTTGTGGATGGAGAAATGCATGTTATTCCTCCACGTGCTATGCAGACTGGAGCTGTGCCTCCAAACACCCAGGTGATCAAGCTATTCTGGTCAGAGCATGTCGAAAAAATCAAGGCCGAGTTTGAACATGTCAAGGCATTGGGATCTGCTGCTGCTGAAGAGTGGATTAAGGGTCTGGAGATTCGAGGAAAGCAGGCTTTGGTCGATGCGTCTCGCTGGGAGAAATGGGCCGGATCAGGGGGGGTCGCTCAGTTACGCGTGCCAAAGACCGCAGCAAAACCAGAGGTTCCAGTTCTTGCTGCATCCCTGCCTTCCAAGCCACCCGCAAATAAGACGCTCTTAGGTACTGTTCAGCAGGTCAAGGAACAACAAGAACGAACCAGCGACGTAAGTGAGAAAGCCGGGCATACAGCACAGCCAGACGCAAGCACGCAACAGCCACGTGTCCCGATACAGCAGAAGCGAACCAAAGAAGAAGTAGCTCAGCTCAAAGCCCAAAGACGAGCTGACATTGAGGGTCGGGCCATGCTTCTAGATCCTCCGTTGAAAGCAGAGGTTCTCGCTCGAATTCCGTCCTTCCAAGCAGCACTTCAGCTCATCACTCCACTCGATGATAACGCATGGGAGCTGTTGAAACCCCGTCTTCTAGCCCAGAGAGGGGAAGCTGAGCTACGAGAAAAACAAAGCAGCGCCAACGCCCAAGGGCCGCAAGAAAGGCTTGCGAAGGAAGCCGAGAAGAAGCCTGCTAAAGAATCGAGAGAGGTTACCGATGAAGAATGGGATGACATCCAAGGACCTGTTCGAGCACGAATCGCAGAATATGCAGACGAAATCATCGAGGGATGGAACAATGGCGCCAAGATCAAGAAGAAGAACTGCCCCCAGTTCGCTGCTGATGTGCTCCTTTACGTTCGTAAAAGGTTCTATGCTGAAGTTGCAAAGGACAATGCTGCCGTCCTCGCTGCAGGAAAAAGGCCGGTTGTCGAACCTGCTGAGGGACCTTGGGCTCAAAAGTTGACACTGGAGAACATGAAGTGGGTGTTTGATGTCAAGATCAAGCCTCGTACTGAGCAACTACGCAAGGAGTTGTTCCTTTGTAACGGCTGCCTTGGTGGAAATGGACTCCTCAAGTACTTTGGATTTGAGGGTGTGCTTCAACACTATGCAGCCAAGCACACAATTGCTCTTAGTCTGGGCAATATTGTCGTGCACTGGAGGGCAGAATGGCCAGAGGTGCCCCCGTTCAGTCCTGAGCCTCTAACCAAGGAGAAGTCTTACTATGACAGCAGCTCATCCAACTCACTCCCGTCAACAGCTGCCCCAGTTCAACAGTCTTATCCTAGTTTTCAGGCAGGTCCGCCACCAGGATACGCTCCGCCTGTCTATGGACCAGAAGCACCTCCTCTCTCACATTATAGTTCCGGTCCCCCAATCCCAATGCCACCCATGGCTGCATACGGGCAAACCGGATCTCATGCCTATGCTACGCCGTACTTGTCTACACCCTACCACGACGCTGCAGCATATGCTTCTTACCCTCCCGCTTTCTCTTCAGGTATGGCCTACAACCCTCATGACCAGGCGAATGGTTATCCAACACCTCAGGCCGGCCCCGGGGCTTTTGACTATGGCCCACCATATTCTGGCCATTTCGATACCACTGATGTCCCATCAACTACCAGGTCCCAGTTGTCCCGGATGGAAACAATAGCCCAGACTACTCAATTGGTTTGGGCAAAGGTTGGAAATAATAAGAAGATTCCTCCTTCGGTCAGGGCCTATGTGGTCATTTCGCAAGTTGCCAAGGCTTTTGAGGATTCGTATCACGAGAAGCTAACGTTGACATTGTTCATTGATGCCACAACAAAAAACAAAAAGTTACGCATGGTTCGGGCCCTTAACGGGGTTCCGTGCAAGCTTTGTGATGGAAACCCTGTTTTCCACCTCCCACAACTTGTTAGGCATTTTAAAACGGAGCATGTTGACGTACTCAAGGACCAAGGATTGGCACCTATGAACTGGCAAACAGAAATGATCAAATTGCCGGAACATGAGCGACTGGCTGCATTAGCAGATAAGCTAAAGGATGATCCGATTGCATACGCCTCGGTGAACACCGCTATTCCCTGGGCGTTTGAGCAATCCTTCGTAGATGAGTTTGCTCCAAAGCCTGCACCAGCGATGCCGAACGACGCTCCTCCTATGAACGAGCCTCCAGTTGCAACTTTGGCTGCTAAACCGAGCCAGCATACCAAGCAACCTCTCCCGCGAAACGATACAACACAGATCAAGAATATACCACGGCAGCCGGGGCAGTTCACTCCAATTAACCCACCTCAGGCGGCAAAGTTGCCGGTCACTGCCTTTTCCCAAACTCAATCACACCACGACTCTGAGCAAGATGTGCCCAAACTTCGTCCAGCGAGCGAAGTTTACGGTGGCAAGAAACGCCGATCTGCAGCACCTCTGACAAAGCCTGTCGCCGTAGGAGATGCTGCTGCCTCAGTATCAGATAACTATTCGCCACCAGACTTTGAAAGACGTCAAGGGCCAGTCAAGGGAAGTGGCAGGGGTGTAGTCAGGATGAAGCGTGAGTATGAACACGAGTATGAGTCTATGGCTCTCCCTCCTTCCGGTCTCGCAAAACCTCGAGACGGGGCGCATTGGCGCGACGAGAAGCCTTCTGATTACCGTGATGTTCGTGAGCAGCGCTATTCAGTCATTGAGCCAGTTGAAACACGCGATAGAAGCGCTTCGGTTGGAATTCGGCCACAAGAAAACCGTCCTGAAGTCACTGCACCCGCGAATGCAGAGCCCAGCTACGTCGAAGTTGGAAAAAGAGCAGGCCATGAGCCGCCCGTTGCCCGGAGCTACCAAGAGGCAGAAGAAGAAGAGGTTATCTATGTTGATGAATCAGGACGCGAGATTGGACGAGGTCGAAGAGCACGAGACACTCTTCCCCGAGAACATAAATACGATATACGCGATGATCGGGGATTCGGGGACTACGGCCAGCCCTCATCTTCATGGTATAACGGTCCTGGTCATGGTCATAGTCATGGCCCTGTCCGTTATAGGGAACAGAGCCCTCGACCTCGATATGGACAGCCAGAGTACCACTATGAACCACCTGCGGCCTCTCAACGCATATACTATGATCATCCCAGCACCCGCCCACCTTCGGAGCATCACGCGGACCCGTACGAGCTTGTTGAAGTTCGTCACCCTGATGGCAACTACTTCATCAGAAGGCCCATCCGACGAGATGAAAGACAGTACTATGTCTACGACACCCGACCACAACTGAGGGAGCAAAGCGTATACCCTCATCAGCGAGCTGTGGAAGGCCCTCCAGGTTATGGATTCCATCCTCGAACAAACCCTGCCTTTCCTGGCCATCATGCACCAGGACCTGACTGCAATGACTATGATCCTCGATACCCTTCATCCACCACTGGTGAGCCACCGGCATATCATGGTAACCAGCGATAACTGCTGCAATATCGGAGATGAAAGGCAGTCTTATATAAATATCCACCTACTGTACTAGATAAACCAATCAATCCTACTTAATCATTATGTAAACGAGTATTATAAATAGTACATTGTGTATTCTGCTAGGACAACGAGCCGAGTTTGGTTTGCTTTTTTACATACATACATCCATCGATACATACATACAAGCCCTTCTCCTGTATCCCTTCTTCTCATGAGAGCCATCATCAGAAACTAAGCTGAATGTGGCCGCAGTTCCAATGCCAGTTGGTGATGTACAAGAAAAAAGAAGAAAAACGATGATGAAAAGAACAAAATTACAACACTCTTTTCTTTCTTTCGTCTCTCTCTTTCTTCTCTTTCTTCCCCTTATCCTCTTCTGTTCCTTGCTTTAACAAGCAGAGCAGTCAAAATTGGTTCAAGAGCCCGAGCCCCTTGCCCAAAAAGCGATCGACATTGTCCGGTCTCTCCAGGTTATGTTTCGTCCTTCTCTTCCAAGTCTATACATCCTTCCGTCCATACAGGCATGGCTGTTGCTGGTCTTCTTTTTCTTCATTATTGTCGGGTTCAACTCGACATCGTTGCTAGACGACCTGTTCCAGGAACCAAGTGTAATAGGTAACCAGTGCTGTATTTACAGCACCTCGCCAATGATCTTGGCTGCCTCACGGTAGGTCTGGAGCAGACGCTCACACTTCTCGCGCTCCTTCTTGACGCCGTCGTCCTCGTAGAGGAGCTCCTCAAAGAGAGCTTCTCTGTAGAGCTCACTGACGAGGCGGTTCTGGACGACGTCTTTACAATGGTTGACGAGAAGATGCATGACAGCCTTGGGAACCTGGTCGGCGATGGACTCGCGGACAATGTTAAAGTAAGAAGAGATAAGAGCCCGGATGAGCTCCGTCTCCATGGCCTCGCGCTCTGTCATGGCCGGCTCCGCGGATTCTCCCTGGTGAAAGGGGTTAGTTTGGTGTGAGAAAAGGAGACCGGGCACCTGTAGATCCTCGGAACTTACCATTTGGGAAGCCAAGCCGTAGTTCTTCCCTGTCCTATCGTACACATCATCCTCGGGGGCCATCGTTGTGGCTGTGGACGGCCGGCCAAAGTCCCTCTCCCGGCGCACAATGGGGAAACTGGTCTCGGAGTTTTGACTGATATGTCGTCCGTTGGGGATCCCACTAGGGCTGGGAAGGGGACCACCAATAGTTTGGCCATCCTTTCCGAAAAAGTAGTTCAGGAAAGAGTCACGAGCACCGCCGAGTCCCTGTTGGTTAAGTCGGGCAGGTGAGGCTGATCGTAGACCGTTCAAGTGTGTGGCGTTCATGTGGGCGGAGAGGCTCGATGTTCCGTTCTCGCGGACTGAAAGCGAAGGCGATATGCTGCGAGGAGGCTTGGTGGCCTTGACTCGTCCTGACTTGGTCTTCTCGGACTTTTCAAGAGGGCCAGTAACACCATCCTCATTCTCAGGGCCATCGCCCTCGACCTCAAGCTCCTGCAGACGGCGCTTTTCCCGGCGTTCTCGCTCCTCCTGGATTAGCTTTTTCCGCTCTCGCTCCTGTTTGGCACCGACGACGTTGCTCATGGCGGCGGCGGCGCCAAGGAAGTTAGGGTGGTTAGTATTGATGTAAGCACGCTGGATAGAGATGAGTGATTCAACATATGATGAAGCAGGGCCAAGTCGCTCCCGGAGCAAGTCTGAGACTGTCTCGATAAGCTTAGCCTGGAGTCGAGGGTATCGCGAGAGCTCAGTGGAGCCGCAAGTATGGCAAATCTTGATCAACTCTTCGTACACAAGCTCAACACAACGCTGACTAGGGATTTCCAGAAGCTTGATTTGAGGCTTCACAAGAAGGTCGAAAGCCATCTCAGGGACGAAGAGACTAGGTCGAGGGCCAGTCGAATTTCGGATCGCCGTCCTGATGTCGAGGGCGGAAAGATTGGAGGTAGGATCGATAGTATCAAGGGAGCTACCGAAAACGGAGTTGAAGATGTAGTAGATACGGGCACCACCGCAGAGCTCCTTTGTGGAAATCTCAGTCGAGGTACCATCGATGGAGGAAATGAAGGAGTTGGCGAAGCGTGTCATTTGCTGGAGAATGAGAGAGCCTCGATGCTCTTTTCCACTAAAGTGCATATCCCCATAGCTGGCCAACTCCTGCTGAGTCTGGCCCATAAGTGTGTTGAGCCGAGCCTTGATGTCGGGCAAACGTTCACGGATATGGCCCATGAGAGTGGTGTTAAGGGTCTTGGCCAGGTAGTGAGTGCCGCATCGGATGGAGATGTTGCGGTAAGCAGGATGATGCTTGAAGAAATCTGTTTCGGCCTGGAGGGCATCCTCCATAGGCTTGTTTCCCAGGATATCCTGCTGCGATCGGTTGACCACACCGATGAAACCAAGCTTCAGGGGGTAGACGCGGCCAGAAAGAATGTCCAGAGCGTTGGTGCCATGGTCCATAAGGTCGACCTTGGTCAGGACACCGATGGTTCTTCGGCCAAGAGGGTCAACGTGACGGGCAAGCTTGAGAGCTTCCGAGTTGACGATATCAACATTGGCAGGAGACACAGCGAGAATGATACTGTTGGGCTTGGCGATGTATTCGGAAATGAGGTTTCGAGTCTGCTTCTCGATATCGGTGGGTTGGTCGCCAATAGGAACCTGATATGAAGCCGTAATCAGCAGTGTTCAAAGATAGGAAACAGCAGTGCGGGAGGCCATCAAGATCACCAAAAGCAAGAAGAAATAAACTCACCTTGGTTAGACCGGGAAGATCGACCAGGGTCAGGTTGAGAACATGAGGAGAGTAGATCTTGAGGTTGATGGGTTGTCTGTTAATGCCCTTGTTGTTACCGGCAACACGAGATGTCTCGTTCTCAATCTCGCGCTTGACGTCGCCAAAGTCGTTGAACCTCCGGTTGGGGATATGGTGGAACTCTGCCCACTCGGAACGGCGAGCAGCGCCGGGAGATCGATAAGGATCGCTTGAAGGGTCGGGGGCGCTTTCATCGTCGGCAACGTTGATGAGCTGGAGAATCAGGGGACGACGAGTGCAGATGCCGGCTCCGCGCGGTAGAAAGTCTCGACCGACGATGTTTTCAAGGACGGAAGATTTGCCGGCGGATTGGGAACCGACAACAACCTAAAATATACGGTCAGTCAAGGCCCGGGGAGACCAATTCGTGTAGCAAAAAACGCATACAATCTGAGGAAGATCCAGGGAGTCACTGCCAATGGTGTTGAAAACCAAATCCTGCAGCTTATTGACCGTGATGAGCAGATCCTCGCCGAGTGCAGCCATGGTGATGATGGAGGCGGGTTTTGTGACGAGCGAGCGAGATAGGGACAAGACAAGTGAGTGTCGGGTTTGGGTTTGACAAGTCAAGTCAGGTCGAGTCGAGTCGAGTCAGGAGTTCGTCACGAAACCCAAGACAATTCTGAATTAATGCGCTCGTTGTCGCTAAATTCAAAATCCGACGTCAATTCCGATGGTTCATGCGGTTCGGTCTGTCTGGCTGGGGCTGGGGCTGGGTCTGGCTAAGGCTCAGGCTCAGGATGGCTCTGCTTTGGCTTTGGCTTTGCTTTGCTTGCGCAGGGGAGTCAAGAGTATGGGAGATTCACGTGTATTTGCATAATGTTCAAACCTCCCCCAAGCTTTTTTTTTTAGGCCTTGTAATGCCTGGTTCTAGGCGACCTAGGCGACTTACGGGGGGCTCCACCGGTGGTTTCTCGGCTGTGAAGTACCTGGGGGCTCCAGAGCACTGACCGCCGGGAAGTTGGTAATTGGTTGAGCTAGCTGTTAGCCCGAGATGGATGGAACTGGTGGACATGAAGGCCGTGCCACGTCACCAGCCACACCTAAAGCCATGTGGTTATCCATCAGAAGCTGCTCTACCGGGGTTCGCCACAAGTCGCCTGACTTTTCTACAGTAGACATTCAAAAGACATGACCTAAGATGAGGACGATAGATGCTTTAGACACCAATCAAAGACCAATTCAAAGACATGAGCTCTTTCGGTAGCCCCGGTCCCAAGCCAACCACCAAACCTATACCGTGAGTCACTCATTGTATGAGCACCGTCACTCACCATGACTCTGGCTGAACCAAGTACCTATCACCAGGCCACAGCGTGGAAGCTTTCCTCTTGATCATGATGGTAAGGGATTCGAGATGGCTAGCAAACACCCTTTGTGGTGGGGGGAGAAATACTAACAAAGACCTAAACTTTAGGGGAGTGCAAGAGTGTCATGACAAAATACCTTTCATGCATGAAAAAGGTTCGGGGTCTAAATGACGAAGAATGTCGCGATCTAGCAAAGGCATATCTTTCATGCAGAATGGACAAGTGAGTTGAGAACGAGCCTATGGTTGCGCTTCTTTTGTTCTATGTTTTGAGAGGTCCATGACGCAAATCTCTCGGAGGAGAGCGGGCTAATAGCAACGGGTATTCTAGAAACTTGATGGCCAGGGACGAATTCAAGAACCTTGGTTTTGCAGAACCTCCACCGCCTTCAGCTGAAGGGGAAAAGGCGGCTCCAGGAGCTGAAAAGGGCATCAAGGGATGAGTAACTATTCATCCTTGAATGGTTGGAATTTACTTAAATAAGTGAGAACCAGAAACAGACACTGACTTACTAAGGCAAATAATTATCGGAGCAAATGAGATGAATACACATCAAACCTCCCCTCCCCGCTTCGACCACTATATCATAGAGACCTAGGCGCCTAGGAACCCAGCAGATGGCGGTGGAAGATTTTGTACAATAAATAAAAAACCCTTGCATCTTGCATCTCACAACAGCAACTGCAAAAATTTGAACCTCCTCAATGAGATCATAAGACTTCGTATTCTTGTCTCAATCTTAGACAAAGGCTTTTTGTTGCTGCTGGTGATGCTCTGACGCAACACAACCGCCATCCAATCTCCGTTGCCTGGTCAACCCCAGCCAACTCGATTTGCGACCGATCGTTATAACGGTCAACCTCACTCACCAAGACGTCAACCTACTGTTATTGCTCTCTATCCTCGTCAAATACCTCCCTATCTGCCGTCTCATCCTTCCTTCTTAACTCTTTTCTCTTTCGGGCGGCATATTCACCTTCAATATTATTTAGTTCTACGATCATCCTCTGGCAAAATGCCAGCTATGGCAAGGACGAGCGAGCCTAAGCGCAAGGTGACTCCCCCGTCGCCTTCGTACATGACTGAGGACCAATTCGGTATGATAAAGTGGAATTGAGCATACCCGCAACAATGGCTAACTAACTGCTCTCTCCCACAGCCACCTACCTCGCAGGTCTCCGGTCAAACCGTATGTCTAGACCTGGAGGTGCACGACCTCAACCAGCTAGTGCACGTCCAGTCCCCAGCCGTTCAAGCTTGAACCGCAATAGCACTGGCCGATTCACGCCTGATATTGCCTCTCCGCCCGAAACCGCACCGCCTGTTCTTGACCGCAAAGCCTCAGAGAGCCCCAGCATTGCTGGAGGTAGTCTTGCCTCCCGCTACTCGACCATCAGCAGAAAAAGTCCAGACTACTATCCAACGTCCACCGCGAGCCCCTTAAGGCCGTCAGATGTCGTACCTTCAGCCACTTATATGGAAAGAGGCCAAAGATGGATGGAGAAGGAGGAAGCAAGCTCGTTGCGCGACGCCATGGAGGAGATGGATATACGCAAGGGTACAAAGTCGCCTGTACAGGAAGCACCTGAGGATGATACTCGAATATACAACGCTGCTCTCGATGAAGCCGCTGAGCTCGTCTGGCAACACCAACACGGCACACCTTCCCCTCGTCCCGATGGGCCTTACCGCTACAAGTCACACCTCAGAAGGAACAGCTACGCCCATGCTCGTACCGCTAGTGTCAACGGTCTTCGGGACGACTTCGAAGATGTCGGCGGCGAAAAGCGTGATAGCCACCCTCCTCTAGAACAGAGGCAGCCAAGCGAGCAGACTGTTCAAAAGAGCAAGACGTACGGCAACGTTGGACGTTCAGACAAGACACCGGACCACCGTCGCCAAGGGAGTCTCAAGAGGAACATCAGTGGAGAGGTTGGTCGGCCATTCACTGAGGACCAGATCTGGGAAGAGCCTGAAGCTCCAGCTCCAGCCCCGATATCGAACAACATGAACTATTCTGGTCGCGCCTCCCCGGAGAAGCTCAGCAGCAGAGCTCAGACGTCAGCAAACCGCGTCCGCTTTGAACCTCCCAATGAGGAGTCCGACAAAACAAAACCACTCGAGCGAGTTGAGATATATCGCAACCCTCCTACACGCTCCCGCAACCCACTATACACCAGAAACCGCTCCAGCGAGAGCCCCGTCCCTGTTGACGACAAGGTGGAAAGAAAGAATGGCATGGAAGTACGGAGCGACGATATCCGCGCGGCCACGAGTATGCGCTTGAAAGATCGCAGCCCTAACCTCCCGGAACCCACCGCCGTCAGTGACAGTCCGGGACGGCCTATTGTAAGCTTCGCAGCCAACTGGCAAGCCCCGGACGAGTCCACTGATAAGACCCTAGACCGGTCGCTACCGGCAACCCCCAACAGATCTTCCTCCTCCATCGCCCAGCCGAAGAAACCCATGGCGATACCTAGTATCGTGGTGGCGGAGGAAAGTACGACGATGCCCAGGGCCTCGACGGGAACGCCGATCCCGTCGATCTGTGTAGACGAGACAAACGACAGCCATGGAGGCTCAGTGCCTTCGATCAACATCCCAAGCATCGCTGTCGACGAGGCTCCGAGCAACGGAGGTAGTATTCCTGCCATTGTGGCCCCTGATAATAAGCCAGCTTCCGGCCCCCGCCCGCTGCCTCAGCCTGGCGCCAGGGCAGCACCCCGTACGGCCCAGAAGCCCCGTGGGCACTGGTCCCCCGCGCCTGGCAGCAGCAGGAGAGCTGTAACAATCTGCCACGAATGTGGTTTGCCCATTGACGGGCGGTTCGTCGCTCTGGCGGGAAGCAATGAACGATTCCATCCACAGTGTTTCAGCTGTTATACTTGTGGCACTAACCTACAGGCGATGGAAATTAGCCATGAGCCCGACCACCTTCGACAGGAACGACTTGATCGTATCAACCGCCGCGCAGCTGGCGAAATCCTCGAAGAGGAGCCGGGCAAGACCATGGCCGAGGATGGCGATGAGCGTCTGCGATTCTTCTGCCATCTCGACTGGCACGAGCTGTTCGCCCCTCGCTGCAAGCACTGCCAGACTCCTATTCTTGGCGAGCATATCGTCGCTCTCGGGGCTCACTGGCACTACGGTCACTTCTTCTGCGCCGAGTGCGGTGATCCTTTTGGCCAGGGTATGACACATATCGAGAAAGATGGATACGCGTGGTGCATCAACTGCCAGACAAAGCGTACGGAGCGACGCGCGCCCAAGTGCAGGAAATGTCGGGTAGCTGTCATCGGACAATACATTCAGGCTTTGGGCGGAGAGTGGCATGAACACTGCTTCCGATGCGCAGAATGTCAGGGCGGCTTCGACGACGGTCAGATCTTCACCAAGCACGTGCCTGAAGGCACTATCGTGCTCTGCACTGGCTGCCGAGCAATGGAACTCAAAGCGTAATGAATAATGTGTGTGATTTTGGCGTGCGTGTTTTGATAATTTGCCCAGCATTGTTGAAACCCTGGAGTGTTTTTGAACGAACTTGATTCTTGCGTTTCGGCTGCGATGGTTAGCATACGGTTGTTGTTGTTCTTTTTTGGCGTTTGCATTTGATTTGGTCTTGTCGGGTCGTTTAAGGACAAGGGAGCGTTGAGAAAAACAAAGCTTGATCATATAAATTGTCTGGTCCGATCAGTTTGGCGATACGGTGTGAAGGAATGGATGGGCGCGTATAGTGCGAGTGACTTTAAATGGGAAATGCACATTTCGGTCTGGTCTGGTTCATATTAACTCTTTTGGCTTCCATATGATCTTTACTTGTTAATGGATTAGAACAAACTGGTTAAATCAGTTCTGGATATGATGACAAGGTAGGTAGGTAGGTTATCCCCAACAAAGACAGACACCATGCTCGCAACCTCATTATGAGTGACGTGTGCAGCGTAATCGAACCAAACCAGTCACAAAAAAAGAGGGAAAGTATCGCGAGTTAGTCAGATGGTGTTTCTCTGTCGTAAATCATGTGTCGACTCCTTGCTTCAGTTTTGCTCTCGTCTGATATACGCAAAGCCAATAAATCAACCATGGATACCCGAAATTCAGTTCAAGAGCGCATTTCTCGATGTGTTCGCCTCCGCCGAAATGTTCCTCCCGGTAAACGTTCCTTCAAGGCCTTTACCCCGATAGCTGTGAGAATCCGCCCACCTGCTCCTGGTGGACTTCCAGAGTGTCGCCGTCTTGCATCTCGAGCTTTGAAGTGAGTATGTCAGCACATGTGATCCCTTTTGCGACAGTTTTACATGGAGACGGAGTTTGCATGTTTGTGGAATGCGCCCTCGTGCACCAGCAGGATAGATGAAACGTACCGCATCAGGTGTGTCCGTGGGTTGGACTCGCGTGCCGTCGAAGAGGAATCGCACGGAGCTGGTGGCCTTTCCCTGGCGTTCGCAGAAGGCACCCATCAACTTCTCGAGCTTTGTGGTACGCTTGATCTTGAAGAAGACTTCGTTGTTGTTGTCGGTAACCTTGATGTTCAAGTGCTCCGAGTTGGCGGGCGCCTGCTCGCCGGGGGTGCCGTTCTCGTTCTCGTTAGACATTGTTATGTTTTGCTGAAGCAGCTCTGCGCTCGGGGCGAAAATGTCAGCGCGCGGTCTTGGGATGAATGGAAGTGGGAGAAAGGCGGCGTGGCGAGATGTTACAGAGGTCATACAGTACCTTTTCACGATGGTGGTAGAGAGAGGTCGGTACTGGTAAGTGGGGTTGACGATCGCGTTACGGTACTGCACTTCCAAGGAGTGGTGGAGAGCAACGGCAACAGGTCAGGCGCGTTGTTGAAGAGGAAGTGTTATGTAAGTGGAGAGTTATTGACGGAACGGGGTGCAGGTGAAAAGAAAGAGAAAGAGTGGTGTTGGTGGGAAGCGTAATAGACGATTTATCCCCCAGGTGTGATGAACCTCTATAGGATGAATTCAGGTAACCAGGCATCTAGTTAGGTTCTTGGTCTCAGCTCTTTCAGCACTCTTTGCACCCCAAAACCTCACTTCACAGGTACCTAGACTTCACTTTGGTGGCGGGGGCTGGGAAGTGCTGAAGGTAGGTCTTGAGTGGCGAGGGGAGCTGTCCCTGATTGGTGTTTCACCAGGTCCCATCGCTGGAATACAGTGGAAACATGGAAACTTCCTGAGCCCTGGGCATGATGCTCCCCGTTACCCTGTACCATAAGGTAGTTATGATCGAACCTGACAAGAACTGGAGTACTCATGACATCAGTCTTCTCCAACAGCTCTTTATCTTTTCCTTCCCATGTTTTCCATTAAACCAACGTGAGGTTGCTATTCGTCACTTCTGCACATTAACAAAGCATTCGCTCCCTCCTTAGCATAACCAATCAATAGATACCTTTGTCTCGGTGCGACCCAAAAGCTCGACTCAACACAGATATATTACTGGTATTCGCTATCACATAAGCCACATAACAATGGTATATATCCAACTTAGGGTAGCTTGATGCCTATTTTCAGACATAGCTAACGGGGTTGTAACAAGGCTCCCAAGGACGACGTCGAAGCCAAACCTGCTTGCCATCCTCGCGCAGTAAGTTGTAAAATTTTGCAAAATTGCAACTTATCTTCAACATGAACTGGGTTAACAGCATAATAGTGCGCAATTCAGAGTACGAGTTCCATCTCTGAGAAGCCAAAAAACTTCTAATACAACACATTGCTAACTCGGCTGTCAAAAGACTGCCTCACAAGCAACGGTTACAACGAGGCTAAGTGCCAGACAGTAGTCAAACAACTCTACGAATGCTGCGAAGCCTTTTACGAACGCTATGGAGAAAATGCATCTACAGTGAGCTGTCCGAAGCCCAATCTGCTCAAGCTCAAAATGAAGCAACTTCGGGAGGAAGGGAAATGATCTGTGACGCTCGTCTTTTGGTGTGTCCGCCGGTTTGGGTAACGCTGGCAACTAAGTGAAGAGCGCCGAATTTCTTCTAGGCGATCGTTGAGCACGCAAGAGGCCTCATGGACCTGAACAAGCATTGAGCGCCTGTTCCGAGACTCTAATACGAATGCCGATGACATTATGATAAAGAAGAAGAGAAAAGAAATCAAATTTGCTGCTGAGTGGAGAAGTACTTGAAGTATGACAGTGTTTAGTGCGAAGTAACACAAGAATGCACTGTGCAACACGCGCGCGCATGATCGCGGCTGCTTCATCACCTAGCGCATTAGGTAGTGGGGCTTTCCAGTGGCAGGCACCGAGGTACGTACCGAAAAGCTAGCTCTGCCTAGTACCTAGGCGCGCCAGTGAAGCAGTAACCAAAACAACCTAGCAATTATTTCGTTTTGCTTGGAGCATCAACTTGCGCGAGGCTCCTCAATAAATCATCGCGATTGCGGTATCGGCTTGACCTCGACGACTGCGATATACGCGATATAGCAACTTGCACCCACACTGGGCATGCATGCGATCTTGAACGAGCACCATATTTGACCCAACGGCCAAACCAGCCGAATAGGGTCGATTGCCTAAGCTACTCGTCCTCTTTATCTTGACAAACGCCTACTTTCGACTTAATACCTAGGGCGACAAGAGAACCGAGCCTTCAGAATGGCGCCTATCGAGCCTGAAAGCTTTCTGTCTTATGAGGCCGGCCCCGAGGTCGAAGAATTCGCCAACGCGCTTGACGACTGCCTCTCTCCTCCACTGTCATCCGAAGAACGACGAGAACGAATCCTGGACCTACCCCGAAAATACTACGAGAATGCTCTGCGACGTCTAGCACAAGTGCGGCCGCGCATGGTGCGCGATGGACAGGATGATGTCGACATGGATGCAGACGAGGTCGACGCTGCCAACAGCAATCCCGCCTCAGCAGAGCTTATCAAACGTCTTGAAAGGGAGGCGCAGACATGGGATCTACTACGCAGACTTCTCCCGCTAAGATATTCGAGTCATGAAGCCAACCGGGAAGCATTGGATTCTCACCGAAACTCCAGTGACTCGACAGATCTGTTTAAAGATTTCCTTGCAAGCGATCCATCGGCGCGGGAACGACAAGCAGTTATCCAGTGGCTCCAGAACAATGCTTCTTCTGGCCCGGATATTGACGAACTTGCGCGCGAACTTCAGCAGAATGCGGACCGAGGAGACATCATTGCCCACGGTTGGCTTCACACCCGCTCTCAAATCAAGCTTCGAAAGAGTGTCACTGCTTGGCCACATCTTCTGGATCGCCAATCGCCAGCCGTTGCGACATCATTCCATAACTCAGACGGTTCCCCTCTTGTGACTCAGCTGGATCCAGATGCGGCAACTCGCCAAGGACGGAAGCTTGAGCCCCAAGACGAGTACTTTGAACGTGCCATATGGCTTGGTTGCTTCGAGCATTTGCGCCGGGGGTCTAGCTTGAAGACCATGCGTGAATGGTGCCAGGAGCGGACCGAGATGTGGCGTGCCGTTTCCACATCTGCGGTGCTGCTCTCCACAGACGATAACAAGGAACTGTCAAACAATAACCCGGCATCACTTGCTCTTTGGAGACGAATGTGTTTCAGCCTGTCTCGATCTGGCGGCTGCGATGATTATGAGCGTGCAGTGTATGGTGTACTCTCTGGAGACATTTCTAGCGTTGAGAAGATTGCCTTGACCTGGGACGATTTTCTCTTTGCCAACTACAACGCATTGTTGCGCACGCAGCTAGACAACTACATCCTGGGGAAATGCCCCCCCGATGTGGCCTCAAACCTGACACAATCCTTCCCCTCTTTTGACGCTGTGCAGTTCCATGGTGAGCGAGAAACAGTTGATAAGCGCCTTGTTCGGGCTTTAGATTCCAATCCCCAGATCCGAGCTGAAGCCAACGAGCCTAATAAGGCGTTGCAAGCATCCCTGATCTCTAAGGAAATCGGTCACTATCTCTATGAACAGGGTATAATTGTTTCTTTTAGTGCAAACCAGAGCGAGTCATCCCTCTACAGATCGGAACCAACGAAGCTTGACCTAAACAAGGAGAGATTCTTCCAGTCTACGCAGCATTATGGATTGAGAATTGTTGCACACATTTACCTCCTCATAAACCTTTTGGATAAGCTAGACTCGAAAGATGATTCGCTGGCCCCAGCGTTCTCCGCCCCTGGAGTGAGACGTGCTCAACAGAACCTTCTTGCTGGTTACGCCAATTACCTGCGCCTTGCTCAAGTTTATGAGTTGATTCCCCTCTACTGCTCGATCCTGGAACCTCCTCGATCCTATGAGGTTCTCAGTTACAACCTCATCCCAATGGTTGATACTCAGCAGCGTCTGATGCAGCTTCGACTGATTAAGAAGGCTGGCATCGACGTGCTCGAGTTTGTCAAGACCCAGGCATGGCTTCTGTATGATGACTTAGGTCCAACTCATCGCGGATGCCTGGCCAAAGGGTCTTTTAGCATCATCGAAGCTGGTCCGCCGTCTTCGCGGAGGGGCCGACCTGTGAGGTCAGACTTCTTTGGCGATGACGAAAAGTTCGTTGACGTAGCACATGAGAATCTCATCCGGTCACTAGAATGGCTCCTACTGGTTCAAGAGACGTGGCCTAATGTCCTGTCAATTGGAACCAAAATCTACAAGTTTTTCCTGCGTGAGTTCTCTTCTTCCTTTCACGTTCATATAATGGATTGAGAAAACTGACAATTCAATAGGCAACATGCATTTGAGCGCTGCCCGGCAGCTAATGAAGCGGGTGCCGTTCGCGGACGCTCTCCAAGCAGCCACCGAGGATAGCGGTGATGAGATGGATCTATATGAAGACCTTCCCGAATTCTGGGCTAAGCACCTTGACCGGAGAGGCATACGTGATGTGACACCACATCAGGCCCTCTCAGACGCACGGAAGTTCCGTGAATTGGAGAACTTGGTGCGAGCTCTGGACAGCCTAGAGACCGTCGCATCTTTGGCTGAGCTCACAAATGAGTACGTTGTATACACCCCTGAAGGGACATGGACATGATTAACAGGAAGCAGGGAGCAAAAGAAGAAGCGAGAATTCTGGACTGCGATTGGAGAAGAAGTTAAGAACACAAAGGATAACATGCAGCCTCTTCTCAAGAACTGGCTCTTGGTGGGCATTGAGGGTAAGCCGGCAAACACCCTAACTAATCCGATCAGTGCTAACGAGGTAACAGAGGGCGACGATGAACTACGGGACATTCGTCAGGCGTATCTCCCCGAGACTCTTCTGGCATATGTCAGTACGCTGCACTTTGCAGGCACTGGTCTCTCTCGTGACAACCTGCTGGAGTGCATGGAGCTCGCTTCTATCATTGCAGAGCGCGATTCGGATTTATCGACAGCCTTTGTGGAAGCTGGACGAATGAAGGAGCTGGTAGAATCATTCGCTGCATGCAGCAAGGCATTGGCCATCAGCACTGGAGAGAGGAGGGCCACCGGTGCTAGCAGCAAGAAGCTGCGAGAAATGGGATGGTCTCGAGATCTGTGGTCGGTCAAGCCATAAGGGAACTCTCTCTTATTTCATAATGATTGTTTCGTCGGCCGATTGATCAACAACCCGCTGTTTCTTGGGCTGGGCGTTGAGTATTGATTGATAGTAATGTCTTTTGAGACGCTGAGATGGGCATGAAATGTAAAACATATGGGGGGTTAGGTATTTCGTAGAGTATGAACAGGTGGGTTAAAGATAATGAAATAAACTCCTGGTACTATAACCATACTATATCATGAATCTCGTAAGAAAGCCACATTTTATGTGTTAAACTATTATATATCTTCGATTAGTGCTTAGGTAGTATCGCAATACTCAAGATACAGATATCTGCCCCAGAGCCCTAGCGCCGGCCCCCCACGTTCCGTGGTAGGACATCTCAAGCCACCTGCAAGCAGCTCCCCCACATCCACTCTGACTTGCATTTACCGACTCCCAACTGCAACGTCAACACCAACTTCCCAGGAACTCGTCACAGCATATTTTCTTTTGCTTTAACCACCGCAGAAGCAGCAGATAAAAAGTCCCCCCAAACCACCATCAAGCTTCCTATAATACCAATGGCAAGCTTCGCAGCTGAGCTGCAGGGCGCAACTCCTCCTGTCCTGCCTCCGAAACCTGGCAGTCATGAGACGAGCCGCATTGCGACACCGGCCTCAGCAGGCGTCCCTCCACCCTCCGAAGGCCGATTCCCTTCGAATAATGTAAATCCTGTGCCGACGTCAATACCTGATCCCGGTGACCAATGGCTACCCCAGATGCTGCAGGACAAGCCGTACGTCATACCCTCACGCTGAAGTTGAATGCGATGCGCTGACCTTTGCATTTAGAAAACAAGATCTGGCTGAACTACTCGCAAATCCGGATCTGCTCAACGCATTGACGCACTCCCCCGAATCTATCCACCCGTCCCTCCTCGCCTCGCATCAGGCTTTGTCCGCAGCGCTCAACGAGAATATCGATCTCGCCGGCCAACTCACAGATATGGAAGCACGACTGTCGCACCAGCGCGCTTCCACACAGGCGCAGCTTCTCTCAACACACACTCTCGAACGGCAATGGCGCCAGAAGCAGTCTGAGATGGACCACACCCTGGCGCCCTTCTCTCCGTCGGCGCTGTACCAGCAGCTGGGTCAGGGCGTACAGGAACAAGCGCTAGTTTGCGAGGCGATGGAGGAGAGCTTTCTCGAGGGAGAGGGCGAAGGCGTGGCAGCAACTGAGAGAGAAGTCACTGATTGGGTTCGTAGGTACAGAGAGGCCAAAATCCAGTACTACCTAAGGCAAGAGAGAAAAGAGAGGTGGGACGAAGGGCGTGTTGGCGGATGGAGATGAAGAGTCTAAGCATTTATATGGTATAAGCATGCCGAACAATAATTGTGAAACTTGGAGCTCTCCTATTCGATACGTCCTTAATATTATATACATTATGCGTGGAACCAACGCTCGTTTATACAACACGGGTATCTGTCATGGACCCCAAAAGCTGCCCAGACTTGTTTATGCTCTTATCAAAGCCAACGATGACATGTGTGCAAGTGCTACATCATCACAGGGCGCTAAAAGGACTCTTCTTCATGTCCGGGCTACGCGGACTCATGGGCAAAGCAAACAGATCATCATCATCGTCTCGTCGCAATGGCCGAACGGGCGCCGAGGCTGCTGCGGTAACATCACCATGCAGCGCAGCATTGAGAGAAACAGGACCTGTAGATGCGTTGCTGGCCATTGCTTCATGAGAGGACAAGGCAATGTCACGTCCTCTAGGTTGGAACGGATGAGTTTGACTGATGGGGCTCATGAAAATGTTGGCTATTGACTCAAGTTAGCATGTACCATGCAAATAGACAAAAGGGCCTATATGTACCTGTCGTGCCCGGGGTCAAGTCGGCAGGAGATGTCGCCAGCTTGAGGCCCTTGAGTTTATCTCCCAGACGCCCTGTAGGTGAACGAGCAGCCGCAGGGCGTGGAAACGAATCGGTGGGCAGTTGGGGTGGATTGATGAACGTTTCAAGGATCCACTGCCTCTCTGCGAGTGCCATCTCGACGCCTACACCTTCAGCGTTGTTGCGGAGCTCAGCAGCTACCTCACGATCCAGGGCCGCTAGACGTTGACGTGCCCATAGAGTGTGTAGAACCCCTCGGTTTCCTGGATCAGCTGCGAGACCTGGAGGGAAGATGGCTGGCAGTGGCTTAAGGATAAAGCCTTGTGTACCAGGTGGCGTGATGGTGATGGTAGAAGGAACCGAGGCATTGGCCGGCAGGAGAAAGAAGACACGGCGACGGCGTTGGCGAGGTGAAGACTCAGGGGCAGCTTCTGTCCCCAAGTCGGGTTCCGGTTCAGCAGCAGGAAGGTTAGTAGACTTTCCTGGCCATGACACTTGCCATGATGTATTGTTGATAGTGTCCACCTTGTTGTCCGGGACAGAGGCCGAAACCGGGTCCGTTGCGGAGGGATCGTCGGCAGCCGGAGCGGAGGGATCGTCGGAAGTACCGGCGGAAGGATCGGCAGAGGTAGCGGGGCCTAGAATGACATTGGGATACCACTCCACCATAAGAACCTTTGTGCCAGCATCGCTGACTTCGAAGCGGGCTAGATGCTGGGCCTCCACAGTAGGGACGATAGGAGCTTTACCGGCAGATACTGACGTTGGCACTGACGCTGATGCTGTCGCGGTTGCTGTTGTAGATAATGATGTAGGCCGAGAAGAGCCCGAAGAAGGGCCCGCTGTCATGATTTAGGGCGATTTGTGATATTGGTCACACGGCAGAAAAAAAAAGGATAAGTTAAGCTCCAGCGTAACCGTAGACGGCGGATGGATCGCAGTGGCTCCAGGCTCCGTATTCAAGCGGTAAGGATATGGGGGAATATGATGGGGGATGGGGTTTGGAGATGGAGATGGCGGAGATAAAAGCCTGGGCACTTTGATATTAGCCCGAAATCTTTGTTTCGACTGCGACTCCAACTCTAACTTGCGCCTGCACTTCTGTCGGCCTCAAAGTGCGCTGAGCCGGGCTCTTGCCTTGCGCCTTTCGGGTCCTTGCTCTCTTGCGTGTTTTTCCCCTTCTCCTCCTCAGAGTCCCGCTCTTTCTCGGACCGAGATAAGTTTATTTCGGTGAATATCGAATGAATTAGAGTGGTTTAGGTAAGGTTTGGGCAGGAGAAACAGGGCGCATTCCGCGATAAGCCGGGACGGGAGCTAGGTATTTCCAAAATTGACTTGACTGAGGAAGCCTGGAAAGAGAGAGGGCAGACGAGTCAGAGTGAAGGAAAGAGGCGGCGGTGGCGGTCGATAATTAGTGGGGGGGTGAGTTGCCAGTTTCAGGACCTTGACAGGAGAAGGAACATTGGATTAAACACGAGATAAGATGGGCATGACAGGACATGCTTGCCAGTTTTGTTAAGGTACGGAGCAGTTTTCAATCATTACATGAGAAAGAGGAGGGGGAAAAAGGAGGGGAAAAGAAGTGGACTGAACACACGGGATAGGACGGAATTGAGCTGGGGAAATGCTGTACGCGTTGACCTACATCCATATCGCAAAAGAATCGACTTATTAAGCCTGGAAGCTACTGAGAAATCAGGTGTCTACCGTATAAAGAATGATACGGAGGGGTCATCGTTTCAGGAACAACAAGAGACGATCCAATTGTTTGAGGAGTTGTGCAGAATGTTTCTTCATATTATCCAGAGGCACTGAAGCTAGGTACCTACTAGGTAAGTAGGCCACCTCAGTATGCTAATCAAGGCAGTGCTTACTGCCCTGAGCTTGGCTTTGACTGGCTTAGGTTGGAGTTTGTCGGTATCATCAGGATGAATGCGATGCTTCCCTTCTTATCCGTTGATTGAGCGAGTGACTGGCCATGCCGTCAACAATAACAACTTGGAGAAGAACGTCCAAGGTTTGGCATGTGCTGCTGCCGATCCTCTTCACATGACCAAATGCTGTTGCGTCTGATAAGACAGGACGATATTCCCGAAGCACAAACTCTATTCATACGTTCATGTCTGTCTCTACCTCTACAGAGTAAGTACCAACTGGGTACCGAGTCCGCGTGCCTTGCATACATTTGATGTTCACGCGATATTTCTCGAACCAACGCAAGATATCATTGTGATATAATGTTGATAGAATATTAAAAAAGTGAGAGAAACGTTGCAGACTCTTGTATCGGCCTTTGTAGCCCTTCCAGGAACTGCCGTAGTTAGTGTCTTGGTTAACTTATAGCCAACCTCTACTGAATGCTACCTACCCGACAGACTCTGGCGTCTTTTGACTTGTTCGCACTATAAAAAGTGCGTGCACTTGCAACTAAAAAAACGCTGCATTCATGTCTTGTTTTTTATAAAGTCCCCGACCAACCAGAGAGCAGCCAATGCTCGAGATCGGCGTCGACGAGACATTGGATATTGAGCTTGTCACGGACGGGGCCAGTTCTTCTTCCAGAACCACCGCAGTAAGGCCGTGGCTAATAAGGACACCCCCCCTTGAGCCGAAATAGTGTCAAAGTGGTGTGGGTGTCTCGGGTCCGTTCAGCTGGTCCTCGCATCCACAACCATATTCAGACAACTCTATTCATTCCACTCTACCTTACTCATGTATGAGCCTATTGAGCTTCAACTCTATGGATATGCTTTTTGATGTTTTGTGAGTGCGCCAGCCATGTTGATTTCATCATTGATAGATGAATCCGTGTGTGAGAGAATGTCATTCTTATCCCCTTTCGAACTTCAACAACTATAAACCTGCTTCCAACTCATCACCGAGTGGACACACACCAAGACTGCCTGGGAATCGCAGTCCTTACGGATACGCGGAGAAGAGGAAACGTACACTCACTGATACCATCGTCATCAACCATCATATCCCCGTTACATCCAACAAGACGTGACCAGGTAACAACTGCGAGTCTCCAAATATATCCAAGACATGCATACAGACGCCGTAACATCTTGAGGTTTCACTCTCTCGTGGCCCACGCACGACAACAACACTGGAGTCTGGCAACTGGCTACTACAACATGTACGGTACGGTAATTACTGTAACCAAGCCTCGCGACCAAGAGCACTGATGGCATGCTGATGTATCTGCATCCAGTCAACCATTCAAGGCACGCGATTCGCACGGCAAAAGATCTCGCCCACATGGCCTCACCTTACTACACCTTGCACCTGATCTAGCTCTCGGCCGGGGAAAGAGCCCTCGGCCTCTCTTTGTTACAAGACAGATCCACGCGGCACTGGGGAAGATACCTAGGGTACCAGCCGGTGTCATCTCACCCCAGTTCTGGAAGTCCTGAGTGAGGTTGTGGTTCCTAATTACCCCGACAATAACAGGAGAGATTCTCCACGACATCGAATGGAGAAAACAACGTAGGTCTCGTGAGTTAGTGCCATCGGATCGGAGTTACTCGAAAATGAATATCCTCGTAGTCATAGCTCCATCTGAACAGAGGAAGTCTTCTAACAAGTCGCAGTAGATATGACGAAACGTTTGATAAGACTTCGAGGTTCTGGCAGTCTCAGTCTTGAGGCTAGATCGATCAGCATTGTCATCATTGCACTAGAGCGCACTCCGTACTGTACGGAGTACTGTAGTGTAGTCGAGTTGGTTTGATATCCTGATTATTCCGGGCTACAAGTGTATCCAAGCGTCTCCAAGCTTTTTTATCGGGCCTCCGCTGGCTCGGCCCAAGACTCGGCCGGCAATGAGATAGGCTATACGGATGACATCCAATTCGTTCCGGCTTGGGCTGTCTCATTTCATAATAGATCATTTGACTGGCAGGCCCGGGTTCCTAGCGATCGTCGTGAGAAGGACATTCAAAACTCAAGAGGGTGAACCTCGAAAACCACGAGGAAAAGTCTGCACAAGTCTGTACAAGCAGGAAGTATCCGTACAGACCCAGTATCTTGTCCGGCTAAATGCAATCCCTGAAGAAATAGACCGAAATATGAACGGGCGGCGGATCCGGTGAAGAGCCGGAGAAGAGCCAAATCCCTGGGCCAGCCAAGAGCCAAGAGCCAAGACAGTCTAAGAGGAATGTTCCAGCCCCAGGCCTCATTTGAGAGATAGAGTGAGAGAAACATACAAAGAGAAAAGACAGCCCATGGGTCATTCGTTATCCGGACTGTTTCTCCTGTTTTCCGCTGTGTCGGTTAAGTAATTAAAGAAGGCATTTACCGCACAGCGCCACGCCCGGGCCTCTTCTGTGCCTTATTGATGGGCGGAGGGTGTAATGAAACTTTCCCACAAAAGGTCCAGGGACTGACTGTGCTGTACTTTGAGTGCAACTATGGTCAAAGCAGAAGCCTTTTGGGGCTGTAACGTTTGATACAGTAGTTAGATAGAGCCTGCGGGAACAATCAACGGCAAAGCCATGATCGCATCATAATCTCAACGCACGGCACGGCAGGGCATGCTGCAAGCCCACCGATAGACGCCGCATGCCCATGGGCCATGGCGTCCATCCGTTCCATGAAAGGCAAAATGCAAAATAGGGCCGGCCAATTGGGCCGACTCGGGATATTCGTTGACGATCATGGGGGGGATAGAAAAATGGTGGCTTTCGCACTGTTCTTGACCTCTGGAAGAAGTGAACACACAGGCGTAAAGAAGCACCCAGGCCTACCGTGCAGTGACTGTGCTCTGCTACTACTCTACGGAGCTTTTTCTTCTTTCTGTAAGGTTTCCATCTGAGTGGAGGGCTGCGATGGGCGATAGCAGGTGCATCGTCAACCGTCAGCTGGCCACTAAAAGTAAAATGTACCCGACAGTCGCGGGGATTCCAGGGCCAGAAGCAATTGCCCTATTATCCTATGCTAATAGAAACTGCTGTTGTTTAGATTGTGGGGAGACTCACGCAACAAAGTGGAGGGCTTTTCCCTGGACATGCTGGGACTCCATCGTCATTCTGGGTCTGGGGAGTCGGGACTGTCTTGTTACTGCTGCCCAGATTTCCTCTCCAGGAAGCCCAAAGCGCTCACGCGGTTTCTCCAGACTGAGGTGGACCACGCGTTAAGTAATAGGGGGCCCCAAAGTGGCCCCCCACAGCTACCAGCACCTCTCCACAGTTTGGCCGGTCAAACGCCGCCTAGGGGCGAGCCAAAAGAAAAAGAAGAAGAAAAGGACAAAACGTTCTCTTTTTGTCGCCGTAAGCTTGGCAGAGCTGCTCCAGCTGTTTATTTACCAGTGAGCGAGTGTGAAAGGTGTACAGTACCCCTTCTGTACTTTACGTATCGAATTCAACCTTTTGAACCCCCCCCACCATGACCGGTCGGTCCGTTACCCCCCATGGATTCACTCCTTGGCCTCTGGCTTCTGGCCAAGTCAACTTATCAGTTTCTCTTCCGTCTGGGCGATGCGATCTTCATCGCCTAGCTCCGCCCTTCCATCATCAGTCATCAATCAGCCCAGCGCAGTGGAATGTACCTTAACCGCTAACCGTCTAATCTACCCAAGGTAGTCTAGAAACCTTCCAAAACTCTGGGTGCTGATTGCGCTGTACCGTATGCACCCAAGGTACCTAATCTCCAAGACGGGAAGTATCCAGATAGCTGGGATGGATATTCACGTCAGCCCAGCTACTGTCGGGTGCAATTGCCCTGAAATAGAATATACATACATACAGCTTCGAATGGCTCGTACGATAAGTGATATTTGTGATTGTAAACTAACTCAAGCTTCACGTTATCGATAGATAATAAACAATGCCTTTCTCAACAGTTCGTGCACTCGCGTGGTTAACCCAATTCAATGTTAAAAAAGACCACCTGCTGCTTCTTTGCTGGAGGAAATCATTATCGTTCCATTGTCTGTGGAGTCCCTTCCTCTTTTGGCCTCACACCCCCCCTCTTGGGTGCCATCAGCAATCAGGAAACGCTCCCACGCACGCCCCCTCCGCGCCTTCCCTTCCTCCCCCGGATTTGTACCGTAGGTACGGAGTAGGTATCTTCGTATCCTTGTACCTGAAAGTCCCCTTCCCTCTGTAGCCCGGTCGCTAGTCATCACTACGCTCTCTTGCCCTTTCCTTGTACCATACCCTTCCCACTTTCCATTGCCTAAACTCATCCCACCCCAAATTCTCACTCTGCCGTATCTCTCCCTCACCAAACCAACTCGAAACACCACGCCCTCACTTCTCACGATATCGAACCGACTTGTATTCTCTCGCCTTTTTCTCATTGTCCACGGCATCCTGTCACCCATCGTATTTCGGCCCTCGACCTACCTGCACCTCCGAATATCCGGTCCGCAGTTCTCGGTATTCCCGGTCCCTCCGTCTGATCAAATCGCCCGTCTTCTCGCCATGTCAAGTACATTCTCGTTCAGTGCGCAATAGAGACGGACGTCCACAGCCATCAGGGCTTGCCCGAACAAGGCACCATTGTCCTATTTTGTACATCGCGGCACTCGCGCCTTTATCCTCTGTGATAGCGTTAATCGCCGCTCGTTTTCTCTTCCACGCCTGTCATCATGGCTGGCCATCAACCGCGCACGATGGCCATGGATCCGCCTCATATTACCGAATTTGCTTCGGAGCGTTATTTTGAAAAGTTAAGCCAGCTTAACGCTCACCAGCAACAGCCACAGCATCAACCTCCACTGACTCCCGATGTCCTCGACGGCACCTCATTGCCTTCGAGATTTATTCTTCCTCTACGAGAGTCCAAATCTGCCAACGCCGAAACCGTCAAACCCAACGAGAAGCGTGACAAGTCACGATTCTTCGGCCTACGTTCTAAAGTTTCTATCCTCCATTCCAAGCAGTCGCCTGGCTCGTCGTCCATCTATGGGTCTCGTTCTTCTGTCGAGTCGACGCGAAAGAGGTAACTAACAAATAATTATCAATTCTCTTTACTTGGCTGACTTGAGATATTTAGTGTCGGTTTCGACCAGCTCTTCCTTGGATTACCAAACGAGTTACAGATGCAAATTATTTCTTCCCTACCACTAACCGATATACTTAACCTCCGCCTTGCCTCCAAATCATGGCATACTCTTGTTACCTTGAACGAGAACACTATCGCCCGATACCATCTCGAACACCATATACCCGCTTACGCCTCTCGCCTCTACCCTGTCACAGATGCTAGCCAAATCAATTTTCAACATTTATGTGGCCTATGGCATCGACTGCATGTCGCTGCTAAGCTTGCCTTCCTAATGTGCGAATGGATCACCAAAGATATCTTTCTTCGCCAAACTGAAGCCCAGCGAATTGCTTTTGCACCACAAAACGAGTGCATGCGACGACGTTTGATACCTCTTTTATTCACAATTTTCCACTTTTTCGAAACCTACCGGAAACTTTACTTGCAGCGCATGGCGGAGAATGATGGCAAAGGATTGAGACGGGAACCATACACCTTAAACCCTATCGAAGCCGAAATTATGAACATGTACGACGACCGAACCTTATTGCGGGTTCACGAAGTATTCCCACTTGTAATCTCATCATTTTGCCGACGACTACGACCACCAACATATGTGGGTAGGGTGGAGCGATCACTTCGTGGTTATATTCGGGAGAAGCCGTCTGACGATGTGCACGTCGCCATCTTATGCATTGGTGGACTTCGACAAGTTGAGAGGTTATGGGAAATCAAAGGTTATAACAGTCGCCGCGGTGCTGTGGATACATGGTTTGGTACTCTTACTAAAGAGGCACCTGTTACTGAGTCGTCTACGTCTACGTCGAAGCCGAAACGAGGTCTTTTTGGACGCAAGAAGTCTACGAGTGAAGCACGATCCTCAGGAAATGCGTTGAATAAGGTTCGAAGCTCGGGTTCCATAGACGGCAACATGGATTGGGATGCCAATCTGGTCTTTAACTCGAGCCTATCTGCCGGCGCCCCCATGTCCCCTCTCAGCGCGCAACAGGCTCAGACCCTTCTCAGCGACCTGCCTGTACTGCAACAAATATGGCTCACAACAGCAGAGGCTCTTGTTCTGCAACGCCGGATTGTTGAGCGCCCGCAGGACATCAAGCGCAATCAGCAAGTCATGCTGGACTTAATCCGAGAGGATGGGCTTGACGAAGAGGACGAATGGTGGTACGGCCGCAGCATCCCCGATTCCGTGCGGCCTCCCGTCAGTGTTACTGATGATGATGCGGATTAAACGGCGCGTGCTACACTGGACTCTTTATGGGCATTTTCGTTTTCTATGTCTGCTGTTGGCGAGCGTTCTTTTGGGAAGTTATACCCACCCACAACCACTTCTACTATTTACTTGGGTACATGCATGTGTCAAAGAACGGATTCTTGAGCATTTACACGGCGTTTTTTGATGGGTTGCGGAGAAAAGGGCTACTGCGTTGCTGAACGTGGTACTGGATAGGAGCACTGGCTACATACTGATACCGATTGTCTATACGACCATTTCAATTTTTCCCTTCATCTTTACTACTGCCTTTCGCCCCAATGTTGGGGGTACCGTTCAAGCTGGAAGGCTTAGTAGACAGCTGTCTTTCTAGCCTATGCAGGAGTGATAGGGCGGTTTCTTTAACATATCTGTCAGTCCTGGTCTGAAAAGAACACCCTGCAGAGGTAGCATGACATGACATTCACATGTTTTCTTTGTCTCTCACTAGGTAGTAGCAGCATGTCTGCTGGAGATTTCTACGTATTCTGACAGTAGACACAACAAGTGAGCTGTATTTGAAGCAATAAACCAACGGATATAATTATCTGGGTATCTAAATATTGTCTTAACTACAAGACTCGCGCCCGGTGAAATGCACTCGCTATTGATTGATATATGGTGAATAAACTATAACATGGCGACCTTATATAGATCACTCAATCGGCATAATTGCTAGATTATGGTCACTCGGACGTCCCTTCTCTCTCCACCACAGTATCGTGATACTAGCCTTACGTCCGTCTTTCCGTGCAAACATCGTTCTTCCCATCATGGGTCGTCGTACGCGTATGCTTGGGTCCCCTTCGTAACCTTGGAGTCTAAAAGGTCCGATCACATGAATAGCGAACTAATGCTGATTCGGTTTTCTGCTCTCGTCTTTTAACTCGTCTGATATCACTGTCCCTTGCCCATGGCGTGATTTACACGATCACGCAAGCCAGGCAGGTGTGTAAATGGAGCCTCTGCAGTATATTTGATTGGATGGTTCACGTGGAGGTGGCTTTGAGTGCTGAATTTCTGAATTGGCGTCATGTTTGGTACCGGCGTTGATTCAATCATTTCTGATATTAGTGCCGACTCCTTCATGTGTTTGAAATGTGTCAACTCGGTCGACTGAGGCCGGGAATGATGATCCTGGTGTGATAACGACTGTCGATCGCCGAGACCTTAAAACTGCATAGGGGAGTTTGACCGGGTTGTTCGCGCAAACGGTCGCTCGGCCGCTTGGTTTAAATGGTTAGCAAGCAGTCGATGTTGCTGTTGTCTTTGTTGCTGTTGTTGCTGTTGGTATAAGGCTACTGCTGTTATGTCTGTGGAGATGTGATCTGGGGCTCCTAGGAGCTGATTGCGAGGTAGATTGACCGCTGGTGAGGGCATATGTGGCGATTGGCTTGCTTGTTCAGGACTCATATCCGGAGTTTGACTCTGGCTGGAACGCGAGATATTATGCTGGTAAGACTGAGACGCGACTGGTTGCTGCCAGAGTTCTGAACCACCCCCGGAGGTACTTAGGCGCCGTTGTACCTGGGAATCTAAATTGCTCGATGCAGAAGGCAATTGCCTAGCTACTAAAGCCTCTGGAAATGCCTTCGTAACTATATCGGCAGAGTAAAACCCGGTGGCGCCGGTGGTAAGATATCCTTGTCCTGTTTCCTGGGACGTACGGCGACGCTTCACTTGTTGTGCCTGACTGTCGCTGTCAACTGGCGTTGCAGTTGCACCGCAAAACTGAGTCGTATCCAGAGCTTGAGTGCCTGAATGGGCAGTCTGCTGCGACTCCTTTCTCTTCCCTGGGGAAATTTGACTTGCTCCTTGTTGATTGGATTTCGGTACCTGTGGCTGGTTGTTGACGGCAATGGCGTTACCAGTAACTGCTTGTGTTCTGATATCTTTTGTACTGTGAGGAAGGCCAGATGCAACTTCGTGAGTTGCACTGATAGTTCCCCGGCTCGGAGTTTCGCTCAAGGCTCCAGGGGTATTAGAAGGGCCTGTTCTTGACTGGCCCATTCCGTCAGCCTGAGCCGCCGACTGAGATATTGATGTGTAATTTGAATCCTTGGGGTGAGAACCAGGCCGGTCGGTTTCCTCATTCTGTGCGTCAGAATGAGGTCTTGACTTATTCTTTGATCCCTTGGGTCGGCCACGCGGTCTGCCTGTGGGCTTGCGTCCAGGTAAGATTTGCAACCTCCTCATGCGTTTTATTTTCGGTATTAATGGCGCAACTGGTCGGATTGGCTGTGCTGGTAACGGTAGTAGCGGTTTCAGTGTAGCTGGTAGAACTGTAGATGTCTGACTTGGGGTGTTTGTAGTAGGCAACGGCGACGCATCTAAGTTTTGACTATTCGCAGCGGGCTTTTGAGCCGCACTCATATCATTCTCAGCCGGCGGCGGTTGCATCACAACCGTCTCAACGCCGTTGGATGGGATAGTCAGAGGAACAAAGGTAGTGCTCACAGTAAGCGTCGCCCTGGTCGTGCTACTATTTTTGCTCCCCTTTGGCCGCCCTCGTGGTCTTGCTAGAGGTTTGGGTTGTGTTATGCTTTCAGGTATCGCAGGCTCTGACAAGGCAAGAGTTGAGGGGAAAACCTCTGACAACCAAGAAATAAATAGATCGCCTGATCCGTTGCTCGAAACACTCTGCGGAAAGTATCCATCAGTAGGTGGAGGAGCGCTGGGCGTGCCCCCGAAGTGTACTATGGCTCTGCAAAGCTGGTTCACAACGGAAACTGGAGGGATACTCTGCAATAGCTTGAGAAGCCGAGCCTGCTCCACCTTGGCGTCTATTGGAAGCATATGCGTGGGTTTGTTTGCGGAGCTGGCTGTTTGTTCTGCATTGACATCTCGTGGCATGTCGATTTCTTCCACAAGCTCAGCTGCCATGGGTGGTTCATCTGCCTGTTCCATTTCGACATCTTGCGTATCTTCCAAGTCTGTAAACGGGGCATCTGCATGTCCCGCACTGATTTCTTGTATATCGTCTGCATCCGTGAATGTGTCGTTTGTTTGTCCCAGATTGGTGTATTGTATAACTTCTACCGCCCCCGTTCGTGAACTCAATGACTTATCTTGCGGCTCTGCTGAAGCAAGAGGAGGAGGCTGCGGGATTGGCCTTGGAGCAGCTGGAAGTATAGGGGCCGGTTGCGAACGAGCCTGTGGTGGTCGAGCAACAGGGGTTGGAGGAGCAGCAGGAACAGAAACATGAGGTACAGGAACAGCAATAGGATGATGAATTTGCGGCGGTGAATATGTTACCACAGGTTGTGGCCGGGGTCGCCTCGGCTGGACATATCTCTGAGCGCCTGCAAGTCTTGCAGCGGCAGCAGTCCCTTCGCTTGTACGCTTGGCTGCAAGGTCGCGCTCAGTCATCTCTGGCTTTTGAACATGCATCTGCATTACACCAAAGTTGCCCTGCTTCCGATTCGTCTTGCCTTTAAGCTTGCTAGGAACTGCATTCCGTATGCGGCCATCATGATATGTATTTAGACCCAAGCTTGGCAAGGGTGCTGAAACCCATGGAGGAGCATGAGATGTGCTGGTCGTTTCGCGCCCAGGAGCACTATACGGGTTCATCTGAATATCAAACATGGCACTTCCTGCTCTCCAGCTTGACCGGGTGTTTTGTGGAGCTGGAGCTGCAGCCGGCGCGGCTGTCGATGATGGTAGAGGCGAGGCATTGTTGCTCTGTGTTTGAGGATTCTTGGGCGCAGGAAAGTTTGGATCAATCGCGATGGTATTTTGGGCAGCTACAAGGTTTCCGTGAGCTCATAATCCCTATGCGACAGCCCAGTCGGCTTTGGGGAATACATACACGCTTCTGGGGGCATGGCGTCGGTATATAGGCCAGGACTTGATGCGCCTTAGACCTCAGGGTCGAACGCACAGTGAACTGTTGTGGCCTATCATATGCGCCAAGGTCATGCGACGTTAATGATGTGCAAAGTAATGGCCTGCAGCTGGTGGGTTGTGGTGTTGTCGCATGGAACTCAAATTCCGTGTTAGTGATTTGATATTAGTGGACGGTATTCTTGAAATCTACTACTAACGTTAGGGACAAGGGAATGGGCCCCTTCTTGCCTTGCCTTGGTGGGGCGTAACGTTAGACTATCTATTCGTAGGTACTATATGTTCATGTGGACGGGAAGTTGCACTGCTCTTGACCACAGTTTGAGAAGTACGTGAGTATGCGATTGTGTAATTATTGAATTTAAAATCAATCGTTAATTTGAACTTGGTATTGAAAAACATTAGCATATGATCATTATGTTTGTTCACTTCCGGGTCTGAACTGTCCATCACTTGATTACCTTAGTACCTTAGTAGGTACCTAGTACTTATGAAACTATTGGTGGCTTTCAGCCACAAGTACTCGTCATAATCATTAGCCGGCCACTCTTACCAGCCACGGTTTGATCCCAACTGCCCAGCAATAAGCTCCAACCTGCTTTAACTGTCTGGCATCGGTGCAGTGCTACAATAGCAACTTCCGCTACCTTACCTACGCTGCGACGCTCCGTCCGACCTCATTTTAGTCTTTTCCTCTAACAGGCCGGTTTTGTCAAGAGTCGCTTCTTGGCGAAAGCGTGAATCCGATCTGCGATTAAACCCCATAGCTCTCCCTCACTGAGGCGAAGCTGTTCACGTCCTCTGCTGGTGTTGCTCCCATCCGCATATACTCCGCAGTCCGTTTCGTACATATCCTCCAACCTTCCGACTTGATTCATCCGATTACGTCTCCTGACGCTTCAGCTCGCAATTATGTCGACCAAGTACGCTTTCCTATCGTTGCCCCAGGGCGTGTTCGACTCGAGCGACCGTGATGATGCCATCACATCTTTGCGCAGCACCATCTCCTCCGACAGCGCTTCCGTCCTGCCCTTTAACATTCCCGACTTCAAGATCGGCACCCTCGATGCCCTTGTCCAGCAGGCAGATGAGCTTACGAAGCTTGAAGCGTCATGCGAGGCCGTTGTTGCCAAGGTCGCCGACTCGTTGAAGAACGTACTTGACGGTGACGAAGACCGCATTGCTCAGTATAAGATGGTCAATGATAGTCAGTCGCGCACATGTATCAAGGCCAGATGGATTGCTAACAGCTCACAACAGAGCCCACTGACCAGTACGTGAGCACTTTCAGCTGGAACAAGATCCGATATCGCGCCGACAAGTCCCTCGCTGAGCTTATTAACACCCTACAAAAGGCATGTTTCCGCCAAAATACCTCTTGCGCTTCGTCTAACCGATACTTATCAGGAGCTCGCCAACGTTGATACAGATGTGAAGACAAAGTTCAACCAGTATAACTCGGTCAAGACAAATCTTGCTGCTCTGCAGCGCCGTCAAACGTGAGTCGTTTTGGCCTTCTACTATCTCATTGTCGAGTGTTGACAACTTAATAATATAGCGGCAACCTTTCTACCAAGTCTTTGACCCCTATCGTCGACCCATCTCTCCTTGTCCAAGATTCCGAGTATATCGAGACCCACCTGATTGTCGTCCCAGGAAATGCGAAGAAGGACTTCCTCAAGGAGTACGAGACATTAGCCCCTATGGTCGTTCCTCGTTCCGCCACCGAAGTTGCCAAGGACGACGAGTTCGTCCTCTTTGCTGTAGCGACATTCAAGAAGCACAGCCCCGAGTTCCTTGCCAAATGCCGAGAGCAGAAATGGACACCCCGCCAGTACAAGCATGTTGAAGGTGGTCGACAAGAAGAGCAAAGGGAGCTCGATCGCGTCACTAACGAAGAGCGAAAGGTCTGCGGAGAGGCACTGCGCATGGGGCGAACTGGATGGAGCGAGAGTGTCATGATCTGGGTCCATGCCATGACATTGCGGGTGTTTGTTGAGGCTGTCCTCCGCTATGGTCTGCCCCTGGAATACGTGACCGCTCTGGTCAAGGTGAGTTGGCATACCTGACCTCGAGATGGAATTATAACTAACTGAAGGCGCAGACGACATCCAAGTTGGCTCCCAAGGTCAAGACAGCTCTGGACTCTAACTACTCATTCCTTGGTGGGAACGCATTTGGGCGAGACAAGCGAGGCAAGATCACCAAAGATGACGCTGCCTTAAGCTCAGAGATGGCTGCGGCTGGGTTCCAGACCGGCGAGGGTCACGAATATACGGCATACGTGTACTACGAGATCGAGTTTCCTTAGCGATCGGCAGGGTTGTGAGATTATGAGAGGGAGAGGGAAAGCAGGCAAGCCGTGGGAGAAGACCGATAGAACAATTCGCATGCATGCAAGAAACGCCTGTATTCTACCCCATCATCATGCCTATGAAGTGACGACAGCCGGGATCGCCATGCCAGTAATATCCAATCTATCTTTTTTTTTAAATGCAGAACAAAACACATTCATTATTTACATGCTTATTTCTTGTTGAGGTAGCCCTTCTCGTTAAGCCACTCGACAATCTGTGCAACACACTCCTCGACAGAGTTCTCGTGGGTCTTGATAGTGATCTCAGCCTTCTCGGGCTCCTCGTAAGGAGCAGAGATACCAGTGAAATCCTTGATCTCGCCAGCGCGAGCCTTCTTGTAGAGACCCTTGGGGTCACGCTGCTCAGCAACCTCGAGAGGCACGTCAACGTAGACCTCGACGAAGGGGATGGGCTCCTCGCCGCCCTGGGTAGCCTGTTCGTGAAGATCACGGGCGACCTTGCGATCCGCTCGGTAGGGGGAGATGAAGGAGGTGATGGCGACGGTGGAGGAGTCAGCAAAGAGCTTGGCGACCTCGGAGATACGGCGAATGTTCTCGTTGCGGTCGGCCTCAGAGAAACCAAGATCCTTGTTAAGACCGAAACGGACGTTGTCGCCGTCGAGGCGGTAGGCGGCGACACCAAGGTGAAGGAGATGCTGCTCGAGAGCAGTGGCAACGGTGGACTTGCCAGAGGCAGAAAGACCGGTCAACCAGATGGTGAGACCGCGCTGGCCGCGGGTCTCATTGCGCTCCTTGCGCGACAGGGAAGGGTGCCAGGTGATGTTGCTACAAGTACAATTGTCAGTTGGTCATGCTTTCTGGTGTTGAGGTGGGATGTGTAGTTAGAGGGATGGCGGGGTAATAATGATTGTATGGAGGGGAAGTTCACAGAGCTGGAGGGGTAGAGTCGCGATAGTATGGAAGAGTATTTTGTACATGCGATCAAACTTACGTTGACATTGTGTATATATGAAGAGGGTATCGCGAGAGAAAGTATAAAAAATTAGATGAAGATGGAGGAACAAAAACTTGTATAAGAGGTAGGAAGCAGATACATACTAGTATAGGTAGGTACCTTGGTAACCACCACCTAGAGACTTCTGACGCCAACTGCGACTTCCCCACGACTTGAGTGATAAAAAAAAACTCGTTACAGGAACTGCTTGCTCTACATTGTGTACATGTACATGATTCGCCCCATTAGACTTAGGGGAGCAGCTTCCCGCAACAACGCCGCGCAATGTCGTGATCGGGCCATCGGGCGGCAAGAGCCTTTGCGACAGACTCCCCGTTACTCCAGCGCGACCAGCCTATGGCAGGGCAAGTGGGAGATGGCGACATCAGAGGGCCCTGCCTCTTTCCGTACAAGCCCCATTTGTTGAGTAGCAGGAGTGGCCACCGTCTTCCGGCGCGGGCCCGGCTTCTCCACGGCGTCTGTCATTCTGTCCCACGCGCCGGAAGTCGGCCCCGCGGGATGGAATGAGGAAGAAAGATCAACTCCCACTTTTTAGATAGGGAAGATGTCATGTTCGTGTTTAAGGTATTTTTATTGTAGTTTATTAAAGATCAAATAGACTATAATCTTAGCCTGTAGCTCTCTAAAGAAGGATACCCTCTCTATTTGTAATTATAATATGTTTGTTGTAAATGCTTCCCCGTCTATAATTCTACGTCAACAACTAGATCATTTGTATGAATGAACACTATAGCTCCCAGCCATTTGTATCCGTCACTCGCTCGCTCAGAAAATCGTCATCACATGAGTCGTCTATTCCGTTTAACCAATCTTGGGCATCATCTGTAAGCACGAGTTAGTACATCATTTCCGAGACATGGTGTCATGAGCCATGTGTCGACTTACAGCAGCATACTTGGGCGAAATGAAAAGTGCTTCCGCATCGGCCACTATTGTTGGCTTCTCGCCAGGCTCGCCCAACAGTTCAATATGACCTCTAACCCAGGCCTTGCGGCCTTGAACCTTGTATGTCTCTGCTCGCAGAACCAGGAAGCTCCCCGCTGGCGTGGGTTTGCGGTAGTTGACGTTGAGGTTTGCGGTCACAGCGATATTGTGAGGCAGCGCACCGAAAGAGCACCGTCCAAGGCCCTCATCCAACATTGTGGCCAGGAATCCGCCGTGCACAATGCCAGGGTGACCACACAGGTCCTCTCCAACGTATGCCACAGACACAAGCTGTTTGCCCCCAGGGGCTGTCCACGCATACGGTGGTACAGGCATCTTTCCCTCACCGATAAGCGCCCCGCCAGTCAAGCTTCGGCTTCGGTACGATCCCGGCATCTTCATATGTGGTCGCGATTCGGTGAGTTCGGGGTTTGCGCGAAGCTCTGCAACGAGCGGATGGTTGTTGATCGTCTCCTCGACCATCTTGGCTTCCTCGTGGTTGGCGACAAATCGTCGCAGACTCTCCTCGTCCGAGTGGAAGCCCAGTCCGTTCGAATGCATCGTGTACCATGTTCCAAAACCACCCGCTGTGCTTGCGCCTACACCAGCGAGCAGCATACCAACTGCCCTCTTGGCTGCACCACCTGCCGCTGCCGCTGCTGCTATACACAAAATCTGTCAGCATTTCATGTTGCGGGTGTAAGTACGTCCTTGTATGGTGGGGGTAAGTTTACCTCCTGTCGCATAACCGCGGGACTGAGAGGGACGAGCAAATCGATTGGTTACCTGCGCTGCAAGACGTGCGTTACGACAAACTTGTTGAGAAAACATGGCGAGTGTATCCTGTCGTAAGAATTGAAATCTAAAAACCAAATCGAAGACAAAATCAAGAACAAAAAAAAAAGACCGTTGAGGTTGCGACCTCGGCTTTTGATAAGATTTAAGGTTGGCTTAATTATCGATTATCGGCGTTGCCGCTTTGCCTCGGATGGAAAAGGGAAGGTCGACCTCGGCGACTTACTCCGTACTCCGTAGGTATGTTCTTAAACGGTCGTGTAACTGTTTCAACGTGTCTTAAGTGTAAGCCACAAGCCACAGTGGCTGTGACATAATTTACTACCACGTATGTACAGCTGGAGTATGCCAAGGTAAGAACGACCATAATAATCGCAGCGTGCGCTGTCCCTGCTACCCCTACTAGGATCCCCAGTAACTGTGACGTGAGTCTCATCCAACCAGAATCGCTCCAAGAGCTCGTGAGACTTGGTCTGTAGAAGATGATCCGAGGCCGCTGACGACATGCGTGCTTTGGTTTGTATTTCCTTGTATAATTGGAAGAGCATTTAAAAGCGCTTCTTTCCCTCGATTGTGGTTGTGATATTCTTGACTCTTCAATCTATCAATATTTACTTATACCCATTTACAATCATTCATAATGGTATGGCTAGCAACTGTAGTATCTTTATGTACAACTATTGACCTTCTGTAGGCCTCCGCTGATACTGTTGACCTGGGCCCTGTCCACCCTCCCAAGGAGGATTCTATTACCGCCTTCAAGCATATTCTCCCTGATCTGAAGAAGAGTCTTGTTCATCTCTGTCACGACTACAACAGTGAGTTTATATCAGTATATTGCCCAACAGGCTTGCGACTGATACCCTCTTAGAGCACGAACCAAAGTATTTTGCTGCTGCTGTAGTTTAACCTCCGCTTATACATCAGCTGACCACGACTAACAATGGTAAAGGGAGACATCTCAGACCACGACCTCGTAGGTTTCAGTGAAGACGACTTTGAGTCGGTCCGTGTCGCTACATCAGCCTATGGCATCCATCTCTTTGGCAAGGTTCGCATTCCCGCCTTGTCCGAATCTTCAGGCTCTGCCTACATACACTTTCGTGTCTTCATTGGCGGCGGTGAGCCACCAAAGCTTCACAGCATCCACACTGAAGAGCGTGATGACCCTAGTGGCGGAAAGACGTACAGAGCCATCTTCACAAAGGACGATGAGCTTGAGTGGTTCGATACCTAAATACCTAAAGATATAATGAGAATTCTTTGTTGAAGTGGCATTCAATGCGCCAGTAGCGAATTTGTGAATTTGCCTTTTTGACTCCTGAACCAATGTGTCTAGTATAGCCATACTATCAAAACAAATGCTCTGCTTGCTCACGCCATCCTTGGCGAATCTTCCTACATGTCCTCCTCTCCAGCCAAAAGCTCCGCATAATCGTCCACTGAGGCAAACATGGGGAGGTCCTTGAGCTTTCTGCGCTTCGACTTGGGTTTCTCGCTCACGGCCTCCTTGACCTCGAAGTCTTCCTCGTCTTCGCTGATCATAGCTCCGCCCATCTCCTCGTCGGATCCCTCGTCGGATCCCTCGATGTCCACGCTCATGTCATCATCATCGTCCTCACCCAACTCGCCATCCAGTGATAGTGCCGGTGAATCGTCGTCTGAGGCCATGTCTGAGTCGTCCAGGTCGAAGCCAACATCGGAGCCATCATCAGGATCAACGTCAGGGTGAGTCGAGACCAGTGCCTTCCAGACTTCGTCTTCTTGCTCATCATCTGACCCGTCGTCATCTCCTGTGGCCTGGGCCTTCTTCTTGGTCTCCTTGCCTTCCTTGCCAACCTGCTGGAAGTACTCGTGGAAGAAGACATCCTCAGCGGCAACATCCTCTGACTTCTTCTTCCAGAAAGCGGACGAGTTGACGGAAGTTGTAACACCTCCAGCTCCACGGCTGCCGAGCCAGATATCGCCAATATCCTTGGCAGCTCGGAGAGGCTGCATAATCGACACACCCTTGGAAGAGTCGTTGGCCTTGGGGTTTCGGTAGACGAACTTGTCCAAGAATCGAATGAGCGAGTGGCTGTCGAGATCCGGCTTCAGTGACTTCTTGTCATGCTCCAATACCGACGCGGCGTACACTGTAACTGAGGGGTGGTAGTGGCCTTGGAGGGGAATCTGACTGTTGTTAGCATGTCTTTCTTTGGATCAAGTCATCGTGTGCAACTCACCACCTCCCACAAGCAACTTCGGTTGGCGTTGCTGTACTCGGGATCTCTCTTTCGGCCATCATACTTCTGCTTCTCATTCGCAGCCTCATCATCAAACATTATCTCCTCCGGCTCTTCCAACAGTGTTGAAAGATCGGGGAAAGTCTCGCGTAGGTGCCCAACAACGTAGAGGAGCCCACATGAAAATGCGGGTTGGTGAAGTCCAGAGACCTGGAGCATTCGCTTAGCAAATGCCTTGACTCGGCGAGTATCAACGTCGTTCTTGAGCGCACGCAGAAGAAGGTTCAGATAGAGCGCTTGCTTGGATGAGTTGATCAGTCGGGGATCTAGCAAAGACTCGTATAGAGTCCTGTAGAACCTATCATTTGAAAGGCTTCGTGAAGAAGATATTTGTTGAATCAAAAGAAGAGCTTGGATGCCTGTGTTGAAGTTGCCTGAGTGGGCGATCTTGAAGAGGGTGTCAAGATGAGTTTCCATCCTATTATCAACCAGTTAGCACAATGCTTCAAGAAAATTATCGGGATCAATGGCATCGCATACATAGCGTCGTTGCCAACCATGAAGGGAGCAGCGCGGTTGACACCAGTCAGGATAGCAGACACGAGCTTATCAGCAGCCTCAGCCTCGGGCTCTGAAGCTGCGGGTTTCGCTGGCTTGCCACCGCGGCGTCTCCGTGGTCTAAAACCATTGACGTTGCTTTCTTCTTCCTTCTTCTTCCTCTTCTCCTCTTCCTCCTTGGCCGCTTTCATGTCAGCCGGTGTGGAAATACCCAGAGTTCCTGTCTTGAGAATGATGCTAAAGAGCTCGAAGTAGATCCGCATAAGAGCTTCGGCGATGGCGGGTTCTTTGTTGCTGAGGATGGTCTGGTTGAGGGTGTTGATAGCGTAGTACTTTGATCGGTGATCCTGGGTCGGGTGTAGAAGAATCTGCTGCTCAATCGTTCGGACGATGAAAGGCTTCATACCCGGGTGGGAGTTCTGCAGCTGAAGCAGGAGGTACGATGCTCGAGAAGAGATCTTGCGGTCTCGATCACCGAGCTTGTTGACCAGCAGCCGAAGAAGGTTAGACTCTTGCTCAGGCTTCTCCTTGAGAAGACCATAGACAAAGTCAAGCGCGCGGGTACGGGAGTACTCGATCTCGTCTGAGCACCAGTTCTCAAGAAGTTGAATAAGCTTGAAATAGGTTTGTTTCAGCCAATCCTCATAAGCCCATGAAATCAGATGAGCGGGCGTGATCTTGCCGGGCAACGGGTTGCCAGGAGCCCATGGCTTTCCGGGGTTTCGTTGTAGAGTTCCGACTAGACCTGGTTGATCGTGGAAAGCTCGAAGACGACGGTCAGCAGGGAGCAAAGTGCCAGGGCCGAGCAAATCAACAAGCGCGCCAATGGCACCAAGGGCTTGTCCTCGGCTCTTCTTGGAGGCTGAGGTCATAAGGGCATCGAAAGCTCGAATGTTGTGAACCGGGGATTCTTGAACAGCCAGAGTAAGAGCAGAAACCTTGTCACTGAGAGTACCGGAGGTCATGATGGTCGACAAGAACTTGTGCGAAGACTGGGCAAAAATGCTGGTTCTGTACTTGGCAGCGTCTTCCTCGAGGAGTGTCTCGGCATGGCGCTTCAGAGCATCTAGGGCTGCTCTGGGTGGGTTGGTCTCATCCGTAGTTGGTGCTGGCAGTTTGCGCAGGTCAGCAGCATGCCAGTCTGCGAGGGGCTCGAAGGTCTGTATTACTGTTAGTCGTCAGAAAAGCCACTATGAAGCTGATCCAACCTACCATGTTGCCTTTCTTCTTGGGGGCTTCCTTTGGCGCCTCGGCTTCGTCCTCATCCTCGTCCTCGTCCTCGTCTTCATCATCGTCAAAATCCTCAGCCTCATTCTCTTCTTCGGCCTCCTCCTCTTCCTCCTCCTCTTCGTCACTAGCTTCACTCAATTCAACCTCTGCGAAACCAAGCTGCTTGGACAAAGCAGCAAGTTCATCCTTCAGCCCCTTGTCGACAGACTTGGAATCCTTGGACCCTTGAGCGTACTCTTCATCATCCGAGTCGATACCTTGGATGAGGGCCAAGTCGCTCTCGTCGCCGCCAAGAGCCTTGATTTCTTCCAATAGAGTCTTTTCGTCAATCTTGCCGCTCTTTTTGTAGTCGGTTGAGCCTTCGGAGTTTCGCTGTCTCTTTTGATGCTGGTCGCCTGCACCTTTCGTGGGAGGCTGCTTTCGCTTGCCCAACTTGTTATCGATTGTAGACGTCAGATTGTCGAGCTCACTGTTGTCGAAACCCGGGCCTTTTGAAGAGCTGCGAGGCGCTTTCCCCTTCCCCTTCACCTTTTTCGTGGGCTTCGCCATTTTGTAGAATTTAATCGGGGACTGAAAATCTCAGATGGAAATTCTCAAATGGAGGGAAAATGCGCTTGAGGGACCTGGAACTTTTTTTTTTGGCGTCGCATTTTTTACCGGAGCCCCACCTCCACGTCCCGGGCGCTTAGCGCGTCTACTTGTCGCTAATGCAGGATGACTAACCCTAGGTCGAGCTGTAGGTTTGAACGGGTGCACCTCCGAATATCGAGAACCTATCAAGGATAACCGAATATGATGGTGGTGGTATAAACTGGTATTCAGGGACTTTACAGCCTGGCAAAGTCATGACTTTATCAAGAACAGCTCGGTTTGGCGCTGTAAGCGTCTGCAGAAGCTTGTCTGGTGTGCAGTTGCAAGCTTTCTCAGTTTCAAGCGTAGCTAAAGCTGGCTCACCTCGCTCCACCCTCTCAACAACATGGGTGCCAACTGGTGGCATGACTGCCAATGATGATGAGTGTATAGCTTCATTGTTATCTTCTATCGGCTGTAGGAGCTAATTGGGCTGCAGTTGGTCATGCAAAGCTTGTACGAGGTGGTTTCCTCCGTCAGGTATTTCTTAGTCTCAACATCAGCCAAGTTACACACTAATACAGTAATAGGCTCACTCTGGCATTTTCCAACTTTTACCATTTGGTCTTCGCGTTCAGGACAAAATAGAAAAGTTGATAGATAAGCATATGCACTCAGTTGGTTCGTATGATTCTGCCAAGTCGGCCTTCAGTCACTGATACCCAGGCCTCCATAGGCGCATCTCGAGTATCTCTATCGACTATCTCATCTGAGGAACTATGGCAAAAGAGTAATCGTCTTGACTCTGTTGCACCAGAGGTAAGAGTTCGGCGCTCATATAGAGTCCTATAGGCTTACGTGGGTAGCTTTTTCGACTCACAGATCGTAAAGACACGCCGCTTATCCTCTCTCCAACTCATGAGGAGGAAATAACCACACTTGTGGCTGGAATAGTCAATTCGTACAAGGATCTACCTATCAGACTTTACCAAGTTAGTAGGTGTTGCCTTCTCTGAACGCCAGGTTCTGCCTGCTAACCCTTCATAGCCCGGAAATACCGTGATGAGCGTCGCCCTCGCCATGGTCTGTTACGCTCACGAGAGTTTCTCATGAAGGATCTTTACACTTTTGATCTTACAGTAGCTGAAGCTGTCGATACCTATCGCCAGGTTTCAGGAGCTTATCGCGCCTTTTTTGCTGAGCTTAAGCTTCCTTACCTTGTTGCCGAAGCAAGTTCTGGAGACATGGGTGGTGATCTTAGCCACGAGTATCATCTACCCAGTTCCGTTGGCGAGGATACCATTGTTAGCTGTGATACTTGCCACTACACTGCCAATGATGAGGTTGCCGCGGCTCGGCCACCCTCTGCTGGAGCAAAGGGTACATCAGACATCCCGGTGTCTCAATTCAATGTTTGGCGAGGTATTTCTAAGGATCGTAAGGTCCTCATCAACGCTTGGTACCCTCGATCATGTGATGATTCCACCGACAGTGGCCTCAGCCTTCACGCCGTCAAGTCAACTGTAGCTGAATTGGATACCACGATCGAGGACCCCTTGCCGCTCTGGGGAGAGACACTTAAGAACGGAAATGCACATGTTGTTAATGTTGTTGACAGTAGACTCGCATTGGCATTTGGGAGCCTTCGAAACCAGCTGCCATTAATGCCCCAAAATCACGAGTCTTATCAAGTTGAGCACTCTACAGTTGACAGCACAGACTCTGGCGAGGGACTGAACTTGGTTCAGATTGCTGATGGTGATGGCTGTCCTCGCTGTGAAAAGGGCACCCTGAAGATTCATCGTGCTTTAGAGTGTGGTCACACATTCCAGCTTGGCACTCGTTACTCAGTACCTCTTGACGCATGCGTCAATCTTCCGCAATCAGGACTTTCCACGGCAGCCCAAAAAGAAGGCCTGACTCCAGGCAGTCGTGTACCTATTCAAATGGGATGTCACGGTGTTGGTGTTTCGAGAATCTTTGGCGCTGTAGCTGAGATTCTCGCAGATAAGCGGGGACTGAACTGGCCTCGAGCCATAGCTCCTTTTGAGGTCGCAATTATACCTGCATCTGACCTTTCTGAGGAGCCGTTGAGAATTTATGATACGCTTACCATTGATAACGGAACAGAGTCTACATTTGACGTCGTTCTCGATGACCGCAATCGATCATTTGGCTGGAAGATGAAGGATGCCGATATGGTAGGATACCCTGTTCTGGTGATTCTTGGCAGGTCCTTCAAGGAGAATGGTACCTGTGAGGTACAATGTAGAAGACTTTCGGTCAAGGAGAATGTGAAGGTTGATGCGCTACCCGAATTCATCTCAGGTCTACTTGACCAGCTGTAAGTGACCTCGGGCAGCGAGAGCTTTATATCACTACTAGGTTATTTGAGGCATGTACGGTAACAATATATCACAAGTTCGAGACGAAACCTAGAAATAAGATGAGTACAATTTTGCCATGAATGGAGTCATTGATATGAATGAAAAACAAATAATAAGTAGTAAACCCCACTGTAGGTAGGTTGTGAGTATGGTCGTGGTTAAGGTAGTGAGTGCTATAGCACCCCCGTTAGTAGAATTCAGCAACCCCACGTCATTTTATTTATGAACCGAGACCCTGGAGGGGCATCCAGACAAGCAATCAATTTACGACTTTAACGACAACATACGTAAAGACGCTCAGCAACACGCCAAGATGTCCGGAAGACAAGAGCAAAGTAAGTCAACGACCCAGTATGCGCAAATAGTACCATCCCGCTGACCTGTCCGCGCTATAGTCAACCTCGATACATTAGAGCCTCAGCAGCTTGCCCAGGTCAAGAAGCAACTCGACGAAGAGCTCGAACACCTGACGACGTCCTTTGCGCAGCTTCATGCCGCACAGAATAAGTTCAAGGACTGCCTCCAATGCGTCAAGAGCAGGTCTGCCGCTCCTGAAGGTGCGATATACCCCTCCTCAACCGGTTCGACTCGACCAGCGCACAAATACACCGCCGATGCGCCACAAGGATAATACGATTAACAAACGATGCCTTCTCTAGGAGCCAACTCCGTGCTAGTTCCCCTTACCAATTCGCTATATGTCCGTGGAGAGTTGGCGGATGCCGATACAGTACTGGTGGACATCGGCACCGGCTTTTTGGTAGAAAAGGTACACCATTCAACCATGTACCACGCTATTCGTCAATTAACTCCAATGTAGAAACTCAAGTCTGCCGAGAAGTTTTACGAAGCCAAGGTCGAGGAGCTTGGAAGCAACCTAAAAGATCTCGAGGTCATTGTTCAACGGAAGCAGACAAATGCACGAACAATCGAGGAGGGTACGTCTTCATTGAACACTCATTGATTCGTTAAGCACACAATTAACATGAACCTCTCCCAGTTTTGAGACAAAAGATCATGGCTGGTCAAGGACAAGGTGAGCAACAGGCGTAAAAAGAGATTATCTCATCTTTTCGGGTCCGGTAGAATGCCACATAGCCAGGCTAGTAGGGAGAAAAGGGAACTCGGGGAAGTCTCCCAGTCGACACAGCATCGCCTTTAGATGCCCACTATCATGGGGTAGCATCGGCATGCGCTTTGTTCAGGAGGGCTTGGACCTCCAATATGGTCCGCATGAAGCATCTGAGCCTTGACTTGAGATCATTACCCTCCATCCAAATATTCTCGAGCCCCTTCCCCCAGTCTTTTCGCCCTCCGCTAGCGTGATTCACACTTTCCTCCCAGTGAGGAGCATATAATTCAATACCCCAGGTGACCTCCGGTTCTTCAGAAGTTCGAAGTCCTTTCAAGCTTTTGGTGATGTAGATCCTGAGCACGTAGTCTGATTCCTTGAATGGGACAATTACCCATGATCTCGCACGGATCTGCGTGATTTTCTCACCCAAACTCGCAAGCTTAGCTGTATTGACGCTGGGAATTGGGAGAAGAGCATCGTCATCTGGGCTGATATTGAGCAATACCCTTTTTGCGAGATCATTGAACTCAAGCGGAACGTCCACTTTGTCCCAAGCATCCACACGGAAGTTCCAATCATACTGCCTATAAGTGAAAAATGTTAGTTAGCAAGTGAAACAGATAAGACCAGTTGGTGATTTACATGTCTGGGGCTGCAACAGTCCAGTTCAAACGTGCCCATGCTTCTGCCTTGGTAGCTCGAACCATGGTGAGTTGTATACGCCCATGAGAAGGGTAGTCAGCTTCAGTCTTGACCTCTAGCCCGTTGGCTACAATAGTCACTTCACAACCTCGTCTGATATCCTCGAGACCTTTGCAGATGCCTGAGGAGGGTCGTAAGATAAACTGTAAAAGCTGCTCAGCTTTCTCGGCATTCATGATTCTGGCATAAGTTAGACACGACAAACCATGTATATCATTTCTGTTTACTTACTTGTTCTCAAAGTTAGCACCCCCGCGATAAGAATATTCGCCCATGAGTTTTGCAAAATCAGGATATGTGGTCTCATCCTGGGACCCCTTCTTTCTTTGGCCGATAATGAGATGCCCGAAATTGACTCGCAGTCCCATTGTTTTGGTGAGAGCCATGAGGCCTTCTGCCGACGTTGCCATCTCAGAAGCCAACTGCGGCAAGTGCTGATCCAAGGCAGATGAATTGTCGATGAAACTGGAACTTGTCAAGAGGAAGTGAGGACGCCCCCCAAGCTCAGCTCGTATTGTGCCACTGGCGACAGCATTTGTAGGCTTCTGTACTAGGAAACGCACAGGAGCGCTGTTCTCGGATAGGCGCATGTCTCGAATGGCCCAGTTGATTGCTTCAAATGCCTTTTGGAGGCGAGGCATGGAGTCACTATGGATGTCAACTACATGAGGCACATCGCGGGTGATATACACTTGGTATTTCCTGCGAATGCCGTCAAGTGCCTCGGGCTCATCCATCCCACGGGGAATTAGTTCATTTGCTGGCAGCACAATAGATGCCTAGAATCTTGTTAGTTTTGGTCACTTCAAAAATAGGGTATGATTTCTGTTGGTAGTCTCACATTGATAAGTTCTTTGCCAGGTGGCGGACGGCCAAGGTACTCGGCCTCCTCAGCTTCGCGACGCTTTCTGTCTCTGACTTGCTTGATAGACTTAGCAGTCTGCATATGGTCGTCCTTTGTAGTTGCGAACTTTCGCGATCTTGAGGACTCTGCAGAAGGGTGGAAGCCTCCTCTCCACGATGGGTTTCCCCTCCCTCTGCCACGATACATTGTGCAAAGTGTAACGGGACGATGTGGATGAGAAGGAGAAACATACACCAAGAGAAGAGTACGATCTTATATACCAAGACTTGGGCAGAGGTAGATAGATACCAGACAGTGGGTATATATGCAACTTCGTGATACGGTGATAGAAGAGAGACCGAGGTGTAGCTGAAGTAAATAAGGTGGAAAGATAAAGGAAGGATCGGAGAAAATAATGCCCAGTGAATCACAAACGGATAGGGAAGTCGCATTTGTTTGAATGAAGGTGGATAAGTTTTGTTAGGAAACAACAATCATTAATTACCTGCCCGTTTGTTACTTGCGTGGCACTTGCAGTGCGTTCGGGTACTTGCCAGATTATAGTCGCGCGACAATCTCCGAGTCACACCTGCCTCATTTCTAAAGCTGAATATAAATTTAAAAGGTATGGGACGACATTAACTGATAGGAAAAATATTGATACTAACTTACGTAGTAAGTACTACCTATAGGTAACTTAGTACATACTTACCTAGTTAGTCAATCTGAGAAGAATTCTTTCTTACTTGACTGCAACACACCCGCTTACGAAGAAAACTACCAGGACATACCTCATTCTATTACAATTTAACAACAAACTATATAGGGTATGGTCGGTCGACTAATTGAATTCGGCAATGAAATCAATTGTAGTGATGATGTGCTATCTTCGTTGGTAGCATTTTGGTACAAACTCGCATGGTTAGGGCTACATGAGGCGATATGAGAAAGGTCTTACTCTTTGAGGCACTGAACAGGGTTTATTTACTAAATTGTTTGCAGAATAGAAGGAACAAGGTGTAAATAAGTAGTTTGACTGGGTGATTCATGACAGGCGAGGCCAATAAATTTATGCTTTCATGTGAATAGAGAACGGATGATTTCCACTAATCGAATAATCGCAACGTACAAATAAGAATTACGGCGAAACCAATTGATAATGATTCATCAAGGAGAAAACAAATGGCCCTTACGATGTTATGTGTTCTTACAAGAAAAGTAACATAGAATGGTGTGTTAGGTCGTCCATCATCAACTTACACGCCCCCCGGTATGCGCATAACCCCTGGCAACGACTCCTTTATTCTTTATTCTTTACTCACGTCGCGTCTCCCACGACGCGTGCACCACTTCAACGGCACCTACCACCAAATTACGACAAAGAATATGGCGCCAATCACTTCAGCAGAGAGGGCAAAACGCCAAATATCAGGAATCGCTCACGAGTTATCCGACGACGAGCTTGCAGCCGATGAGCCGTCATGGCAATGGATCTACAACTCTACTCCAACAACCGAACGAAACGATGAGGCCCAAAGCGACAGGAAACGAAGAAAGGTAACCGGTGATAGGATCGTTGGGGCAAAGATCGGCCAATTCGAGTGTAGAGTCGGAGACACTGTCATGCTCAAAGCTGATGGCTCGAATGAAGCCTGGTTCGCCCTTATTTGCGAGTTTGTTGAGGATGACGGAGAAGGCGAGAAAGCAGCCAACTTTATGTGGTTCTCGAGCGAAAAGGAAATTCGAAGCAAGGACAAGAAGCGGCAAGACTACTATCCGGTAAGCCTTAGACTCTGTAAGACCGCTCAAATTGATCTGACTCTCCCTGCCTCTAGAATGAACTCTACATTTCGCCATCATGGGACATCAACCCCCTGGCATCCATCAACGGCAAAGCCAAAATCATGTCACAAGATACCTTCCTCACCAGATACCCCCAAAGTCGAATCCCTCGAAACCACGCAGACTTTGGTAAGGTCTTTGTCTGCAGGCGAGGCTGCAACACCCGCACTGCCACATACACGGACGAGTTCATATGGGAGGAAGTGTACAGCGGCGAGGATGATCTATTCGCTCTTATGGACAGGATCAAGACGGGGACAAAAGCCACGCGCAAGCGTCGCAAAGCTCGAAGTCCGTCACCTTCCGATGAAGTATATCAACCTCCTCAGGTCCCTCAGACTCCGACAAAGACAGGACGAGGCTCGACGGCGGCTACACCAACATCACGAAGAAGTCAAGCCACACCAGGCTCTCGTGTCAAGAGGTTAGCCAGAACACCAGAATACTCTGGTCAATTTCAATTGCTAACAGCGCATCGCAGGAGTACAAGCAAGAGACTTGAATTCACACCCTTGGCCACTCGTAAACTTTCCCCTAGCCAGGTTGAATCTTCGCCATTCCAAATAGCACGATCTCGTCTACATGTCTCCTCGGTTCCAACCAGTCTCCCTTGTCGAGAAGGAGAGTTCTCTCTGGTCTACTCTCATCTTGAGGCCGCCATTTCAGACGGCACTGGCAACTGTATCTACATCTCTGGCACACCCGGAACTGGCAAGACAGCGACAGTGCGCGAGGTCGTCTCCAGGCTCGAGGAAGCCGTGGGTTCAGATGAGCTTGACGATTTCATTTTCGTCGAGATCAATGGCATGAAAATCACAGATCCTCACCAGTCGTATAGTCTTCTTTGGGAGGCCCTCAAGGGAGAGCGAGCCAGTCCAGCACAGGCCCTTGACCTCCTGGAAAGAGAGTTTAGCAACCCTAGCCCTCGTCGCATTCCTTGTGTGGTGCTCATGGACGAACTCGACCAGCTGGTCACTAAGAACCAGGCTGTCATGTACAATTTCTTCAACTGGCCCACATTACGGCATAGTCGTCTTATCGTGCTCGCAGTCGCCAACACCATGGATCTTCCAGAGCGAACGCTGAGCAATAAGATCAGCAGTCGACTAGGTATGTCTCCAGCACTTGGCGCAAATCGATATGGCCTTTACTAACACTATCAGGTCTCACACGTATCACATTTCCTGGTTACAATCACGAGCAACTTATGAGAATTATTCAGTCACGATTAGAAGGGGTTCCTGGAAACATTGTAGATCCAGACGCCATTCAATTCGCTAGTCGAAAGGTAGCTGCAGTCAGTGGTGACGCTCGAAGAGCCCTCGACATCTGCCGTCGAGCTGTCGAACTCGCCGAGGCCGACGCTCCCAGTGACCCGACAACTCCAAGCAAACGAGACCCCCAAACACAACCGAAAGGTTTAGGTCGTGTCACTATTGCAACAATTAAAAAGGCCATCAATGAGGCCACTTCAAATCCCATTCAGCAACATCTTCGCAGCCTCCCATTAATGTCCAAACTCGTCATGGCAGCACTCTTACTGCGCATCCGAAGAACAGGCCTAGGCGAGACGACGTTTGGCGAGACCCTGGACGAGATACATCGTGCCAGTCTTCGAGCTCCTGCGGCGCTTCCAGGTGTTGCAGCGGTTCTCGGCAACGGCCTGAAAGGAACGCAATTAGGCGGGCATCGCCCAATGATCCGACCTGGGCACATTCACACCGCGGCGCTCGAGTTGGTAGCGGCCGGCCTGATTAATCTCGAAGCTCAACGTGCGGAGCGATCAAGTAAGCTCCGTCTTTCGATTGCAGACGACGAAGTAAAGATGGCCCTCCGTGATGACGGAGACCTTAAGGCTTTGGGTATCGGTGTATAACAGCTGTAGTGTAATATAGAGCCAGAAAGAAGAACATCCCACGACAATTTATCATGAATTAAAAATAATACCACCTCTTATGCGCTTAAAATTTCCTTCTGCCCAGAGTTGGCTTCCATTCTAAAGGATGCGACTCCTCTGTTGCTGTCTCGTCCTGCTTCCAGATTTTGACTGTGAAATTGTTAGAAAAATGAAGTCGCAGGAGGTTGAGTCGGGAGACAACATACTTGTTTTATCAGCTTCACCGCAAATCAGACGCAGACCAGAGCGATCAAAAGTTGAACTCATAATGCCTGCTTCGGCGTCCAAAGAACCGGGTTGAGCGGTAGTATCAAGAGACTGGAATCGATGTCCAGACTTCCAATCCCAGAAGCTCATGGATCCATTGTCACCTAAAATTTATGTTAGCCGACTTATCGCAACCATGTCCAGAATATGCTGTGCCACTTACCTCCTGTGAAGAGAACGTTCTGTTCGTTGACGCTCATGGTGTTGATGATAGCGTTGTGGCCCTCAAAATTCTGCATAAAAGCACCCTCAGGGCACTTCCATTGCTTGACGCTCCCTGTGCTACCACTGGCAAATGTAAACTCTGAAGGATGCGTTGCAAGGGCTCGGACACCCTTCTTGTGGTGGGTGAGCACGCCCATTGTCTTGCCGGCCGCCAAATCCCAGAGTCGTACTGTAGAGTCCAGAGATCCGGTGATGACTTGAGGGTCGGCTTCTTGGCAAACGAGGTCGGAGACGGTTTGAGTGTGGCCTGAGAGAACGTGGATATTGCTCCTTGTTCGCATATCCCATACACGAGCCACACCATCTCGACCACCGGTGACGAGAACATCGAGCGTGGGATGCAGAGCCAGAGTGTATACACCACTCAGATGTCCGTGGTAGTGGCGAATGACCTTGTTTGTTTCGAGATCCCAGCACTTGACCATCTTGTCTTCACCGCAGGAGAAGAGGTATGGATGACGAGGTGACACGGCCAGGCCACGAACAGTGCTGATATGTCCAGTAAGTGTCAATCGCAACGAGCCAGTCGCCAAATCCCAAATCTTGATAGTTCGATCACCAGCGCCACTGGCAAACCACTTGTTGCCAGGCTCGACAGCCAGACTGCGCACCCAGCCCAGATGTCCCGAGATAACTCTCATCAACTTCCACGGCGCGTGCCATTCGGGCTTCGGCTGCTGCATAGCCTGCGCTCCTCTCATCGTAAGACTCATATTCTGCGGTGTGCTCTCGCTTCTAGCCGCTGATCCAGCAGCCTTGCCTGAGCCAGGCGCACCCTCAAGGAGCTTCATAGGTGGTCGAGCAGGGCCACCGGCCTTCACAAGTCTCTTTCCGGGCTGTTTAGTCGGAAGTTTCGCGGTAATCGAAGGCGGTAGAGTCTCGACATCTGCGTATTCGTTGCGGAAGCGTCTCTTCATGATGGGATCTTCGGACGCGTCGTCTAGCTTCTGGCGCTTGGTGGTTGATTGCTCGGGGACGTGGGCGTGTGCGTATAGTGTTCTCGAAACAGTGGCATTTTGCGCGGCGAGAGCGCTGAGCTGGAGCGCATCTTGGGGGACTTCTGGCGTTTCCATTGTGATAATATGGTTGTTTTTGCGACCAAAAAAAAGAAATTCTATGGTCGTTGGAAAAGTTGATGTTGAGGTCTAGGAGATCTCAAAAGTTGCGACTGGAACGTGTAAAGGCTGGGCAGCCGCGTGTGGCGCAGAAGATCAAGCGCCACACTGTGGCTAACAGCTGTACCTGTAACTGTACCTAGGTACTATGTAGCTTATAGCGGATGAGTGGCCTACGTAAGGTCAGTTACAGCCTACTAATATTCTATCCTGTGCTACATGTTTTTTACATGTTCACCTGAACAACATCTCCATCATTTCGCTTTATTCTTCTCTTCCTTTACTCGTTTGTTTCCATTCTTCGTCGCAAAGATGGATAAAGAAGACAAATTTCCTCTTCACACGGCTGCTCGTGAAGGGCGAGGTGAGCTACTATTCAATTACACATGCATGACTACCTACCTAGGATATGTCACTAACAAAGGATGGTAGTAACCATAGCTGAAGGACTACTTAAGGTCAGAGCTCAATCTCCTTTCAGTATGTATTATGAGAAAAATTAAGTATTTATTTCTCGTATAGTCAGACCCAAAACTATCGCAGCGCAAAGATGATGATGGCCGGTATCCCATTCATTGGGCGGCCTCTTCAAACAACTTCGATATCGTTCAGCTGCTGGCCAACCAACAAAGTTTCGATGCTGATGTCCAGGTTAGTCATAATGCCTCGTCTTGGCATGTATGTCAGAAGTAACTTGGCTTAGGACGAAAGTGGATGGTCTCCTCTCATGATCTCAGCCAGTGTCCCCGATAGTGAAACTGTTCTCAAGCTCATTATCTCCAAAGATGCCGACGTGAACCTCAAGAGTAAGACCCAGGTAATCACCATCACACCCTGTTTATACTGATTATATTCTATAGACTCCGCGGGACAGGTAAACTTTACTTTTAACAGTCACATCCGTGAACTAACCTGAACAAACAGACTGCCCTCCACTTTGTATCTTCCAAGAAGAACCTCGACATCGGTCGCATTCTCATCGACAACGGCGCATCTACTCGAGTTCGCGACCGCAGGGGCCAGTATCCAATCCACCGCGCAGCTGCAGCTGGTTCTGTACCCATAGTGAATCTCCTGCTCAAGAACAAGAGCCCATTGAACCCTGCAGATAACGAGGGATACACTCCCCTGCACCACGCAATTGCAGAAGGCCACGGTGAGCAAAAATCCTTTCGAAATCGTCATTGCGGCCGTCGCTTATCATACTCTCATCCCCAGGAGACACTGCTGTTGCACTCCTAAAAGAAGGCGCAGACTTTACCCTCAAGACTAACGCAGAGGAGCTAGCAATGGATCTTGCACCAGACAAGGAAGTACGTATTAATCTAAAACACAATCAACATAAACTTCTGACCACTCTCGTCTTTCCGTGCAAGACTATAACCCCCCATCTAACGCTTTGCCTACAGGTACGGCGATATATCTTACAAGGTGCCGAGCGCGAGGGTATCGAGTTGTCGGGGTAGCTAGGAATACATGCCAGAAAAAGAAGAGCAAGACATTACAACCATCTCTACGTCTAAGCTGTATGATATGAAAGAGAAACTAAGACCCCTGCCTTTTCTTATTTCATCACAGTCCGTTCCACCAGCTCGCGATACATATCCTTGACGTCCTGAACGTCGGCTTTTAACTCCTCAACGAGCTCGGACTTCTCGCCCAACATCTCTAATGTAGTCTGGTATCGCGAGTTGATGTTCTCCACCTCTTCTTCTAATTGTGTCACCCGCACTGTGGCCCCCTTTTGTGTTTCCAACTCCGTCATGAGGTTCACGATATCAGATCGCGCCTCGTCTCGCTGGCTGCATACACGGACCATCTCTTCCTTTGCAGCCACCTTCTCGGCTTCTAGTCTTCGAATCGCCGCGCTCATTCTCTCGACGAGCTGAACTGAAGGGCCAGCCCCAACTGTTGATACCGAAACCATGTCTTGGGCCATGTTGCGCGGTGGTGAGGGATCACCGTCATCAAGACCATCATCGCGGTCTAGTGGTGGTGATGCGGCGCGTGGTGACTCGCTAGGTGGCTCAAAGGGCGAGAACGGGGTCGGTGGAGGTATCATAGGCCCAGTAGTAGATAAGGCACTAGGACGAGGAGGTTGGCTTGACATTCTTCGACCGAAAAAGAAGCCATCGCCTGCACTGTCGGTCTGGCTTCCTGGTGTAGGTACCCGGCGCGGCTGTCTCCCTGGCACAGGAAGGCCAATAAAGTCTGAACTAAAGGTCCGACTGACAGAGAGTAACGGAGAATCGGGTCTGCTCTGGGACCTGGGCGTACTCGTAGCAACATCGTCTGCCCATTGCCTTCGTTCAGCCTCGGCAGACGCTTCTCTAGCCGCTGCTCGTTGCTGCTTCTCAATGTCATTACGTGCTTGTTCAAGTGCTGTTTCGGCGCTTGTGAGTTGGGTTCTGAGTGTAGCAAGCTCCTCGCGACAGGCCTCGAGCTCCTTATGAGCCGAGGTGAGAGCTGGACTGACGTCCTGCAGTTCATCTTCGAGACGCTTACAGCGACTGGCCTAGGGAGATGTCAACAATAGCGCCTCTCATAAGTGACTAAGATATGCGACTTACCGAGTCACGAGCCTTCTTCCGCATTTCTGACTCTCGTCGTTGTGTCTCGTCCCTCTCCTTTTCCAGGTTGGCCGCTTTGGTCAAGAGTGAGGTTTCGATACCTTGCCAGTTCTCGCTGGCTGAGGCATACTGCGATTGGAGGGTCTCAATGTGTCGTATCAACTTGATGTCGCCTCCTGATCCTGCAGAAGCCTCTTCGGCCGCCACTCGCATCGCCTCGAGTTTTCCTTCTGCTGCTCTCAGCTCCAACTTCAACTCATCCTCAACATTTCGCCCGCGCTCTACAGCTCGGTCCAGCTTTTCTTGCCACTCCACCTCCGTGAATCGCAACTTTTCTATTAGGGCCTCTTTTTCCGATCGCAATGTCGCGATGGTGTTGTCGAGCTCTTTCTGTCGCTTCTTTTCGGTGTCCAACGCTCTGGTTAGAGCCTCAGTGTGCGCAGTCTGTACTTGTTCAGCTTTGGCTTTGGACTGTTGCTCCAACCGTCGGTATGCTTCGTCTTTTGCTGCCTTGTCCTTTTTGAGCACATCAATCTCCTTTTGGAGCGCGGCGCTTGCTTTTCGGACCTCATCATTCCTCCTTTCTTGCTCTTCCTTACTGCTAATTCGACTTCGTAGCGTCTCGGCCTCGGCAGCAGCCTTTTCCTTGTCCTTATTGAGCTCGTTGGCCTGCCTCTCGTTTTCGGCGATCTGTGAGCGGAGTTTACGTATAGTTGTTCGGAACTTTTGTTCCGAAGTGGAAAGCTTTTGTCCCTCCTCCATTAACAGAGCAATCTTTTCATCCTTCTCGGCCAATTTCCTCTCTACACTTCCTGCATCGGCCGAGTTTGCTGCTTGCTTAGCGGCATCCGCAGCATTTTTGGATAGAAACTGCAGTTTTGCCTGCAGTGAATCGATCTGCTCAATGTACTCTTGGACCTCTTCCAATCGAGCTTTGTCAGCTTGGCTGGTATCCTGGTCCTTCTGCAGTGACTCGACAGGGGGATGCGCAGCTTGTTGGGTCCCGGTAGGCTTGCTGGTATCTGGTTCATCGTTTGTAGGCGTCGGCTGCGCTTCAGACTTGTCTGCGACCTCTTGTGTTGGAGCATCTTGAGGTTCAACATTAGATGGTGGCTCAACAATGATAGGTGTAGGAATATCGCGGCGGAGATCTTGGTCGCTTTTATCTTTGTCTTCGACTTCTTCAGATTCCGGATTCTGTTCTTGTGCAGGCGGACAAGGTGGCTCGATTGCGGGAGTTGGCACCTCGGTAGGGGTCTCGGGCTCAGCTGGCTTAAGTTCTGGCGTGTCGGTACTTTGTCTTGTGATGACAGGTTCAGTGCTAGAAGGACGTTCTTTATCCACAGAGCCACGAGCTGTGTCAATGGAGCTACGTGGGGAGGATTGTGAGGTTCGCGAAGCTATAGCTTTGGCCAGCCTGGCTTGTAGACGGTCATTGGCGCGATTCGGTTTTGGGGCTACAGCTATAAAAACAAGTCGAGTCAGAATGCGACAGCTCCATTTGCGCCCGGAATAAGCCAAACGAAGAGAAGCGACGTACTAGGAGTGGTAGGTTTAGGACTCGGTGACGGTGATGGTACAGGCGTGGCCTTCATTCCTTGCTGTTGCTCGTACTGCTGCCCTCCTTGTGCCGCCTGTTGCTCTTCGTCAAGTAAGTTATCGAGACGATTCTCAACGCCCTCAAAGGCTGAGGAGAGGAATGCTCCCCATCGCGACCCTTTGCCTGGCGCAGACATGGTGACGAGGGCCGATTTGTTGGGTTCTACAGCTTGTCGCTCGTCAACTGATTGACGTGGTCGCTAATGGTCACCTCATCGGTTGTTCGATCGTGTATATAGGGCTGCGGAGAAGCAAGCGCAGGGCTTGGAGGCGGTTACGAGGGCGGAATAATATGTAATGCAACAGTATCTATCGTGGGTGGTTGAAAGAGGTGGATGGTTGCAGGGGAACGTTTGTTCAAGGCTGGCTGAGGTGTCGTCAGCGTAGGTTAGTAGGCAACTTGTGAGTGGCATGTACCTGAATGTTAGTGGGCGGTAAGTGGAGTTGTGTGAGATGGACATGGACGGGTCTGTCTATCCGTAGACTGGGGGGGGGGGGGGGGGGGGGGGGGGGGGGGGGGGGGATGATACAGTGAAATGAGACAGGCTATTATAGGTAATAATAATAATGATAATGTGTTTCCAAGAAGCTGGAGCATAAGCATATCACTCTTCCATAGGTATTTGAATTGAACACTCGGTGGAATGTTGAGTCGTGCATTGTCGCTAATAACGTCCCTCGAAAGCTTGTGTAAGTCGAGTCAACGCACTCTGTACACTCATGTAACAAATCAATTTACTCTAAATAACAGGCTACCATATCTCCCTCATCCCTCTTCTGTTTCCTGGGTATACTTGTCGTACAACACCTCTATTGAGCCTCCAAATAAAATAGTCAGACAACAGTCCAAGCACAGCGCAGCACAGCACATACATACTAAGTACATTCATACTTCACATACAAGACCAAGACTGAAAACTCAATCCCAAATAACCCAATGCTAGAAAATCCATCCTTCAAAATACTCCATCCCAATGTGCCGTGCCCTTGATAATGTCACGCCAAAACCCAAACACCTACCGACCTTGTTGGTGGCAGTCCGTCATATTTGTATCAACCAAACCGATACTGACAAAACCATGCAAATAGCAATAGTTGAAACACGCTCGCTCAAAATGACTTTCATGCATCGTTTGTTTGTTTGTTTGCTTGTTTGTTTGTTGGTTCATCCATCATCTCTCACTTCTCACTTCTCACTTCTCACCTAGTATCGCTCATCGCTTAATCTTCTTCCACCAACTTGTTCGAGGAGCTGCTGTGTCAACAACATTTGACGTCCGACGGCTGTGATGTCGCTCATCACTACCTTCTGAACGCCTGTCTCGATGGCGGTCTTTATCACGGACACCGCGCTCGCGTTCTTCTCGTTTTGCTCGTCGCCGTCGCCGTTCTTCGGATTCTTCTGGTGCATCGTCTCCAGGCTTCGATCGGTGCTGAGCTCGACGTGCTTCACGTCGTGCCATATCATCTTCGGTTTGTCCGCCGTTCGCATCAGCTGCTTCGCCGTTGATGGGCGGTGGTGCATCCGAGTGCTCCTTAACCCACGACGAGGTTCCAGAGTGTGGCCAAGCTGGCGGTTGCTGCCTCTCTTCGCGGCGACGAGGCTTTCGTTGTTGGTTATATTCGTCGGCAGATTGCTGGCTTCTTCGCTGCTGGCCGTCTTCCTCTTCTGCAACTCGAGCGGCTCTCCTTGCCTCACGATGGCGCCGATCCTCGGGGACTTCGGCCTGCCGAGGTCGTCGACGATCACGTTTCGCAGCTCGACGAGCCTCTTCTTCCTCTTGCTCTGCGGCAGCTGCGGCCTCTTGCTCTCTGCGCAAGCGCCTACGCTCCGCTCTTTGAGCCTCCTTGTCTTCTCGCGCTCGCTGCTCTTCCCCCGCTTGTCGCTCTGCATCACGCTGCCGCGCAGCTCGGCGTTCGGCCCGGCGCGCATCCTTTTCTTGTCTTTGGGTGCCGGCCTCGTCCTCGCCACCACGTTGTCGTCGTCGTTCGCGTCGCGCTTCCTCTCGAGCCCTACGAGCATCTTCTTCAGGGTCTTCAGCAACTTCTCGTTCGGTCCGTTTGGCCCTGCGTGCAGCACGTCTTGCTTCTCGATCAGCATCAACAACAACGGCATCGCCGTCCATTTTTGTACTGCGCAAGGCTTCGTCGTCGGTTGTCGCATAGGTACTGCGACGTCGGAGAGGATCAGGGCGTTCGCTCTTGGGCGTTCTTAAGCCACTGAAGAGACCAGCGAATCCCGGCTTCTTAGAGCCTCTCGGAAGAGGTGTGTCAAAAGGAACATCAGGTGCGACCATGACGGGTTCCTCGTCTCGGGATCTCTTGGCTCGGTGTCGCTGTTCGCGTGGGTCAGGCGTGATAAAGTCATCCCCCATAACCTCTTCATCCTCTCGAGATCGTGGTTTATGAGACCGACGGCGCTCGCGTCTGTCAGTCACGGGTTCAGGGTCAACCATGACTATATCATCGTCTTCACGCGATCGTGGCTTGTGCGAGCGACGGTGCTCGTGCCTCTCAGGCACAGCACCAGACATCATAGCATCCTCGTCCTCGCGTGATCGAGTTTTACGTGACTTGCGGCGGCTGTTTGGTTCTTCCTCGCCCATGAGCATCTCTTCAGGAGGCGGCGATACCATACCACGAGCGTTTTCAGAATGGCGACGCTTGCTACCGCCAACATCCCTCTTTTCGCGCGTGGAAGTTGAGCGGGTGATTGGGGGTTTGTTGAATAGGCCGGTGCCTCGGGAACGCGGTGGAGTCTTCTCAGCCTTGTCCGATGACGACCCTTTGGATGATGTCTTCTCTTCACGCCTTCTGTATCTGCCCGACTTCTCCTGAGACATCTCATCCCTCTCCTCACGTGGAGTCGCTCCCCATTTGCCCCAGGAAGTACCTTCACGGGGGAGTTTAGGTCGGTCCCTTCGAGATTGCTTTGACTCAGGGGGAGGAGTGAGCGGAGGATCTGGAACAGGTGGTGGTAGAGGAGCATCACGGCGCGATTTGCTCTTTCTACTCTTCCTCTCCTTCTTCGGCGATAGGTCAATGACTTCAACAATCTCATCCTCTTCAGGCAGTTCAGGTTCAGCATCCTGAGGTGCTTCTTCGGGAGCAGCTTCGGGCTCCTCTTCATCTGCTTCAACTGCTTCATCGGCAACATCGTCTGCAGCTTCAGCGGGCTCTTCCTCCTCCTCCTCCTCTTCTTCTTCCTCTTCCTCTTCGTCCTCTTCGGGTTTCTCTTCTTCCTCTACTTCGGCGGCGGCGGCGGCGGCTGCTGCCTCTTTAGCTGCAAGTTCTTCGGCACGCTGAGCCGCATTGTCCTCCAGAGCCTTGAGTCGGTCAGCATCCTTTCTACCCAGTCTGCCTCTTCGTGCCTTCTTAGTCTTGAGGGACTCGAGCTCTGCTTCTTCGGCCTCGACCATAGCAGCAACCTCGGCTTCCCTTGCTGCCGCTGCTGCTTCTTCGGCCTCTCTCGCCGCCGTTTCCTCGGCCTCTTTTGCAGCTGCCTCGTCGGCGGCAGCATCTTCTTCTTCCTTGTCTTCCTCTTCCTCTTCCTCCTCTTCCTGTTCTTCCTCTGCTTCTTCTTCCTCTTCTTCCTCCTCTGCTTCGTCGACTTCTAGTACCTCCTTAGCTTTAGCAGCAGCCTCTTCAGCACGTCGAGCCGCGTTCTCCTCAAGTACTACAAAACGCTCGGTATCTTTCCTGCCCAGCCTGCCCTTTCTTGCTTTCTTGGCTTTGAGAGACTCAAGTTCGTCATCTTCGGCCTCAGCAATAGCAGCGGCCTCGGCTTCACGAGCTGCAGCTTCTTCAGCCTCTTGAGCTGCAGCCTCTTCGTCATCAGCGTCATCTCCCTCCTCCGCTTCCTCTCCCTCCTCATCTTCTCCTTCCCCTTCCCCCCCTTCCTCTCCCTCTTCCTCCTCAGGCTCATCAGCTTCAGGATCCTCTTCGACTTCGGCTTCAGCCTCGGCAGCGGCAGCGGCAACCTCCTTAGCGGCACGCTCTTCGGCACGTCGAGCAGCATTATCCTCTAGGATTCTAAACCGCTCTGTATCCTTTCTGCCAAGTCTGCCTTTCCTTGCCCTTTTAGCCTTAAGAGATTCTAGCTCCTCCTCTTCAGCCTCGGCAATAGCAGCCTCTTCAGCTTCCAGAGCTGCAGCCTCATCGTCTTCGGCATTCTCATCTTCCCCTTCTGCTTCAGGGGCAGGTTCTTCGACATCATCGTCCGCTTCCACCTCGAGCTCCTCTTCGATGGCTTCAGCTTCAGCTTCTGCTGCTGCTTCAGCCTCCTTGGCTGCTCGTTCCTCCTCACGTCTAACAGCGTTTTCTGTCAGAAGGTGAAACCTCTCAGTGTCCTTTCGGCCCAGTTTGCCCTTCTTTGCCTTCTTCTTGGCCAGTGCATCAAGCTCTGCCTGTTCCTCAGCAACGATAGCCGCTTCAGCTTCTTCAGCCTCCTTCGAACCATCGTCTTCAACCTCTGGGTCAGCAGCCTCCGGTTCGGCTTCAGGTTCAGGTTCAACTTCAGCTTCTGGCTCAACTTCTGGTTCAGCATCGGCAGCGGCAGCTTCCTCAGCTTCCTCAGCTTCTCGAGCTGCCGCTTCATCGGCACGCTTGGCAATATTGTCCATAAGAGTGTTAAACCGCTCGGTATCTGAACGACCTAATCTGCCCTTCCTGGCCTTCTTCTTGTTCAATGCTGCTAGCTCGGCTTCTTCTTCTGCGATAGCTGCAGCTAGGACCTCGGCCTCAGCGGCGGCAGCTTCAGCGGCAGCAGCGTCCTCTTCCTCACCTTCAGGTTCTGGCTCTTCAGGTATTCCCTCCTCCTCAAGATCACCGTCTTCAGCGTCCATAAATTCATCCTCTTCCTCCTCTTCCTCATTAGCCGGAGGTGCCTCTTCTTCGGCTTCTGCTGCCGCCGCTGCTGCTTCTGCTGCCTCCTGTGCTTCAGCTCGCCTTGCCGCATTATCCATAAGAGTGTTAAATCGCTCAGTATCTGAGCGGCCCAATCTGCCCTTCTTGGCCTTTTTCTTATTTAATGCAGCAAGTTCTGCCTCCTCCTCTGCAGCAATAGCCCGTTCCTCTGCTTCTGCGGCTTCTTTCGCAGCAATGTCTTCAGCATCAGGAATCTCCTCGAGCTCCGCTTCGGCAACCTCTTCGACCTCCTCGGCCTCGTCAGGTACTGGTTCTTCCACCTGGGCTTCGGCTTCGGCTTCTTTAGCCGCTTGCTCCTCTGCGCGCCTGGCTGCATTTTCGGTCAGGCTATCGAGACGCTCTGTATCCTTTCTGCCGAGCTTGCCCTTCCGATTCTTCTTTGCAATAAGGGCAGTTAGTTCTTCCTCTTCCTCTGCAGCGATAGCAGCGGCGATGGCGGCGGCTTCGGCCTCAATAGCAGCAGCTTCGTCGTCAACCTCGGCCATGTCTTCAGGCTCAGGTTCTTCAGCTGGCTCGTCGTCTTCTTCGACAACTTCTTCTGGTTCAGCCTCAGCTTCGGCTTCGGCTTCGGCTTCGGCCTCGGCGGCAGCAATAGCAGCAGCTTCAGCTTCCTTTGCAGCTTGTTCTTCAGCGCGCCTCGCAATATTCTCGGTCAAGAAATTGAAGCGTTGGGTATCCTTGTTTCCAAGTCTTCCTTTGCGAGCCTTCCTAGCCTCCAATGCATCAAGCTCTGCTTCTTCCTCTGCGGCAATTGCAGCGGCCTCGGCAGCGGCTTCGTCGTCAAGATCAGGGGCTGGGGCCTCGGGGGCTTCTTCGGCGAGTGCTTCAATTTCCGGAATTGGCTCCTCAAGCTCGTCTGGGACTGGTGGTTCTTCTTCAGCGGGTGCTTCATCAGCAGCAGCCTCAGCTTCGCGAGCAGCTTTTTCTCCTGCTCGTTGCGCAGCGTTTGTCGACAATTGGTCGAACCGGTCTGTATCTTTACGTCCCAGTTTCCCTTTCTTGTTCTTCTTGGCAACCAAAGCAGCGAGCTCTTCGTCTTCCGCCTCGGCAATAGCAGCAGCTTCGGCTTCAGCAGCCTCCCTAGCAGCCATTTCCTCCGCCTCAGCAGCCTCAGCTTCTTCAGCAGCGGCCGCTTCTTCCGCTTCTTGGGCTGCTTGTTCTTGAGCTTCCTTGGCGGCCTGTTCTTCGGCGGCTTGGGCATCCCTAGCGGCCTTGTTGTCGGCTAAGAAATTGAAGCGATCAGCATCCTTGCGGCCCAATTTTCCTTTTCTCTCCTTCTTTGCCTCCAAGGCGACCAACTCCTCTTCCTCCTGAGCAATGGCGGCCGCGGCCTCGGCGTCAGCAGCCACCATTGCAGCCTCCTCGGCGGCAGCGGCGGCTTCAGCTTCTGCAGCTTCTACAGCTGCAGTTTCGGCGGCGGCGGCTTCGGCAGCAGCTTCCTCAGCTTCTCTACCTGCTTGTTCCTCGGCTCTCCTGGCATCATTCTCTAGGAGGAGGTTGTATCGATCGGTATCCTTCTTACCTAACCTGCCTTTCCGAAGCTTCTTTGCGTCCAGGTCTGCTAGCTCTTGCTCCTCGGCAGCGATCACTGCAGCAGCTTCAGCTGCTGCTGCGTCTTCTTCTGGTTCCGGGGGGGCTTCTTCATCGGGCGGTGGTTCTAGAGCTTCTTCAGGAGGTGGTTCTTCGAGATCTGCCGGAGGGTCGTCTGCAACTTCAGTTTCGGCAGTAGCCGCGGCTTCTTCTGCTTCCCTGGCGTCTTGCTCCTGGGCAGCCTTTTCAGCTCTCTGAGCGGCGTTCTCGGTAAGAAGAGCAACTCGGTCGCTATCCTTTTTACCTAGCTTCCCTTTTTTATTCCTCTTAGCAATCAGGGCAGCTAACTCCTCTTCCTCTTCAGCAGCGATAGCGGCAGCGATAGCAGCAGCCTCAGCCTCGATAGCGGCAGCTTCATCATCAGCCTCAGTGACTTCGATGATATCGGCCTCTACGACAGCAGTGTCCTCAGGCTCCTCCTCGACCGGTGGATCTTCAGCTTCTGGGACAGCAGCTGCTTCAGCAGCCTTCTCGGCCCTTTGAGTGGCGTTTTCGGTAAGAAGAGTAAATCGATCGCTATCCTTTTTGCCTAGCTTGCCCTTTTTGGTTTTCTTGGCAGTCAGAGCAGCCAGCTCACCCTCTTCTTCGGTCACAACTGCTGCCTCTGCCTCTGCAGCCTCCCTAGCAGCAGCCTCTTCGGCAGCGGCTGCTTCGGCAGCGGCTGCTTCGGCGGCGGCTGCTTCTTCAGCTTCAGCTTGCGCCGCGGCTTCAGCATCTGCTGCGGCTTGTGCGGCTGCTTCTTCTTGCGCTGCTTTCTCAGTTCGTTCTGTTGCAATTGCAGTAAGAAGATTAAACCGATCAGTATCCTTCTTGCCAAGCCTGCCCTTCTTCTCTTTCTTAGCGACTAGAGCAGCAAGCTCGGCTTCCTCTTCTGCGATAGCAGCGGCTTCAGCTTCCGCTTCGGCAGCTGCGCTTGCGTCAGGATCGACGACATCGATAAGAACCTCATCCGCAACAGGATCAGGGGGTGGTTCTTTAATTTCGGCCTCGGGTGTAGGAGTCGAATCTTCAGGTTGCTCGGTAGTTTCTGCTGCGGCGCGAGCTCGTGTTTCTGCGTTTTCGGACAAGATGGCAAATCGTTCGGCATCTTTCTTCACCAATTTGCCCTTCCTGACCTTCTTGGTAGCCAATGCAGCTAACTCAGCTTCCTCTTCGGCAATAGCAGCCGCCTCAGCTTCGTGGGCGGCTGCAGCCTCTGCGGCAACTGCTTCTGCTTCCCTTGCAGCCTGCTCCTCAGCTTCAGCGGCCGCGCTGATTGCTGCAGCCTCGTCGGCCTCCTTAGCAGCTTGTCGTTGCGCAGCATTCTCTATTAGAACATTGAGACGGTCGGCATCTTTTTTAACGAGCTTTCCTCTCTTAACCTTCTTCGTAGTAAGAGACGCAAGCTCTGCCTCTTCGTCGGCGATAAGGATAGCCTCTGCATCGCTTGCTGTCAATGCATCTGCTTCGGCCGTGTTTGCTGCTGCTACTGCTGCTGCTGCCTCTTCCGCTGCGGCTGCTGCTGCGGCTTCGGCTTCAGCGGCTTCAGCAGCCTCCCGTGCAGCTACCTCCTCGACTTCCCTTGCTGCTTGTCGCTTTGCAGCATTTTCGGTAAGAAGATTGAACCTGTCCGTATCCTTTTTGCCAAGCCTACCCTTCCTCACCTTCTTCGCTTCTAAACTAGCCAGTTCCGCGTCTTCTTCTGCAACAACGGCTGCATCGGGTCCTGGTGCAGGTTCAGATTCAGGTTCGGGTTCAGGTTCGGCCGGCATGGCGTCTGCCTCGGCGGGTGGTTCCTCAGGGGCCGGTTCAGGTGCTGCTTCGACGGGTTCCTCCGGGCTTTCTGGGGCTGCTTCTATTGGCGCTACCTCCGCGACTTCTTCAGCTTGTTTGGCTGCTCGTTCGGCTCGTTCTGCAGCCCTTTGGGTAAGAACATTGAAACGCTCCACATCCTTCTTCTTGATTAGATTACCACCTCGCTTGATCTTCTTCGCAGTCAGATCTTCAAGCTCCTTATCCTCTTCAGCAGCGACTGCAGCCTCTGCATCGCGCGCAGCTGCCTCTTGAGCCTGACGAGCAGCTTGTTCCTCAGCTTCACGAGCGGTGGCCTCCTCGGCTTCTTTGGCAGCCTGCGCCGCGGCAGCTTCCTCAGCCTCTTTGATAGACTTTGCCTGAGCTCGCTTGACAGACTTGCCGACCAAGGCCATCAACCGGGTTGTTTCGGTCTTCGTAAGCTTCACTTTTTTGGCTTTCTTAGCTTTGAGAGCAGCCATTTCCTCATCTTCCTTGGCGGCTTCCTCTGCTTCAGCATCCAACGCAGCTTGGGCTGCAGCGTCGGCTTCCGCTGCTGCTTGAGCTGCCGCTTCGGCTTCTGCTGCTGCTGCTTCTGTTGCTGCGGTGGCGTCAGCTGCGTCCTTAGCCGCCTGTTCCTCTGCTTCCCTAGCTGCTTGCTCCTCATTTCTTTTCGCTGCGTTGTCAATAAGGGAGTTCAGTCGCTCTTGTTCCTTCTTCAGAAGCTTGCCCTTCTTCACCCCCTTCGATTTCAGAGCTTCCATCTCAGCATCTTCCTGCGCGATCTCAGCAGCGAGGACTGCTTCTGCTTCTGCAGATGCTTGTGCAGGGTCAATTTCAACAATCTCTTGGACAGGTTCGTCAAGAAGATTCTCCTCTATGATAGCGGCGGCGGCAGCAGCTTCGGCATCGCGGGCGGCCTGAACTTCGGCCCTCCTGGAGGCATTTCCCTCGAGAAGAGTCAGGCGCTCTTGATCCTTCCTGAGTAACTTACCACCTCGTTTCTCCTTCTTCGCTAGCAATGCCGCCATCTCCTCGTTTTCTTTTGCTGCTTCAGCGTCTTCAGCGGCTTGCAAAGCGGCCGCCTCGGCATCGGCTGCAGCTTGAGCATCGGCGACAGCTTGCTCCGCCTCAGCAGCTGCTGTCGCCTCGGCCTCGCGAGCAACGCGAGCCTCAGCCCTTGTAGCAGCATTACCTTCAAGCAGAGCCAATCGGTCCCGATCCGCCTTAAGTAGTCTTCCTCCTCGCTTCGTCTTCTTATCCAAGAGACTTGCAATCTCTTCATCGTCGCGAGCAGCCTCTGCGTCTTCTGCTTCACGGGCAGCTTGCTCTGCAGCATCTCTCGCAGCTTGCTCTGGGTCTCCTATCCGGGACACTGGTTCAGCAAGTTCTACGAAAGGGGTTAATGGCATTGAGGGAGGCAGTGAAGAAGGCTTCACTTCGAATTTGACCTCTTGGTGTTGGAAAATGTAACCCCAATCCGGTCATCTTCTTTTTTGTGAATTACCCTGCTCCCTACACCTTCCCCGTTGCACAAAGAGTCATCTTACCGGTGGTATCAATTAAGAAGTCGTGCGCGCTAGGCCTTTGGTTGTCTATTGATCCCCGAAAAGCATGGTTAGGAACATCGGCGCCAGAAGTTTTAAAATCGAACGGGTCGGCGTCCGGTTTCTTGGGCTTCTTGCCAAAACCCCAAGAATCGAGGAAGTCGTCGGTGCCAACAGCCTCGACGGGATCAGGGGCAGGAGGAGGAACTTCATCCTCCAATTGAATCAAGTCGCCAGCTTTCTTCTTCTTCTTACCTGTTCCCCATAGATCCCAACCGTCGTCTTGTATCTTGGGCGGCTCTGGGAGATGATGAGCTTTAGAGAAATTTGACTCACATATTTCATCCTCACCTTTCTTACCCAATCCTCCTAATAATCCCCAACCGCCCGAGCTTTCCTCCACGGGTTTCGCCTTACCTGTACCAAAAGTGCTCCAAAAGTCGTCACCGTCGTTCTTGTCTTCAAAGGATGGCGGGTCAGGGGCTGGTGCCGGTATTCCGTCCTGAGAACCCCAAAGCGAACTTTGGTTGGTATCCTTCTTGCCAGACCAACCGCCCCATTGGTCCTCCATTGAAGGAGGGTCTGGTGCAGCTGCTAAGGCGACTGATTCCATAATTCCCTTCTTCTTTGCTCGGTCCTTTTTAGATATTCCCCATGTATCCCATATATCTTTCCTTCCACCGGGACCAGCAGGCTCGGGCTCCAGGTCGAGTTCTTCCAAGATACCACCGGCCTTCCCCTTCTTCTTTTGACCACTCCAGCCCCAAGGATCATCGCCTATCTTAGGCTCCGGCTCCGCGTCAGGTTCGGCGCCCCAAAGCGTAGATGGTTGCTTTTCCTTCTTCTTTTTGGCACCAAACCCCCAAGCATCTTCGTCATCTAGACCGTCTGGTGGGTCCTTGGGCTTATCCCAGGGATTGTCTTCTGCTTTCGTTTCTGGTGGTGCTGGGGCTGGTGGTGGTGGCGGCGGTGACTGGCTTTTTCCACTTCCACCCCATCCCCATCCACCACCGCCGAAGCCCAGTTTCGCACCCCATGAACTTGAAATCCCCTTATTTTCTGGAGGACTCAGCCCATTGTCGTGTTTGTCTTCTCCTCCTAGGTTGATATTCTCGAAAGTCGTGGGGGGCTTTGGCGGCGGCCCGTTTCCACCGTTGCTGCTGTTGCCGCCGTCGTTTCCATCGCCAGCGCCACCCGCAGATTCACCTCCGCTTGCTCCTCCATCACTTCCAACATTATCGTCTTTTTTTCCATCGTCTGCCGGTGGAGCCGCAGGGGGAGGCGGCGGTGGTGGAGGAGCTGAGGGCGTTTTCGCCTTGGTCTTCTTCTTTGCAGCTTCTACGAAGCCTTCATTCGAATTGAAGTCGATAAGGAGTTCGGATGTGGGGTCGGCAAGGAGGCCATCCTTCGGTCGGCGACGCTCTTTTTGCGCATCTGAGGGTGGCAGAGGTGATGAATTAAGCCATGATGGGAGTCGTCTGTTAGCGAAACGGCCTGTGCCGTCAATAGGCATTGTGGTGTCGGTGGGGGTGGAAGTGTCGCAAGATTTAGGTAGGCGACGATACCATCGTGGTGAGTGATTCGGGACTATTAACGGCCTCTCGGCCACTTTGCGATGTGATGGTGAAGAAGGAACCTAAACAAGGTGAATGACGTTAGATGAGACAGACTTTCAAACGTGTTTACAATTCCGGCACGAGATCACTTGTCAGGAATGGGTGGCGGCGGATTCCCCCTAAGTTGGGGCCGCCGATCGAGGGGTCGGCCGTTAAACGCCACCCATTTAATTTGTTAAGCTTCGTGGAGGTCATAACGCGTAGGGGAAAAAAGTGACAATGTGTAAAATTGCGATTTTAGCAGCTGGCCAATGAACAAAAACATACATTTTTATTTAGTCTTTGCACAACCCACGCGCGGGCAATAAGACTCAGTCGGCGGTGTAGAGAGTACTCAAGCGACGCACTCGGCAAGCATTGTGCGATCGACGAGCCATGTGTGCTTTTTGTCCAACTGTCCGTAAATGCAAGAACATCGGCCGCGGCCATTGTGAAGAAGGGAGCTCGTGCAAAGACGGAGCGACGTCACACACATGGAAGCTGTGAGTAGAGTGAGAACAGAAGGCGACGAGTTATCGACAAGTGAGCCCCGGCGCAAAACAAAACAAAAATGACAATGCTGAAGTTGAAGCTGAATTTCGTTGCCAAAAGAATTCGTAGTGGTCGTGAGAGATTTCGTGTAAGTCGTGAAACGAAGCGATGAAGAGCGCGAACGGTGAGGGGTCTCGGGTTTGTGATCAAGGATGGGTGTCGTATCGAATGCGACCTGGTGATAAAGGCGCAGAGGTTTTGTCGAGCTTGTTGAAAATGCTAAGGCGATGGATGACGCGCTAGTAAAAAATAGAAGTCGTGTAGTTGAAAAGACGAAGAATTGAGGCGTTGCCGAGTCGAACGAGAGTGTAGTCGAAAGATAACTCTCCCGGGGTACTTGATTAAACAAACCCTGGGGCAAACGACTATCACTTTTTTACCAACCACCCCCAGTCGTCGGATCGTCGTGGTCTGTTGGCTACTTTTCGGGGTCCTGCGGTGCACGCTGTGTAAATAAATGAGCTGAGTCGTTGGGGGGAAACCAGGACCGCGGGCCACTCTGGGCAAGGTCAAGTATGCGAATAAGTTTGTCTCGAATACGGAAAATATTTGATGTAAAAGGGAAAAAAGAGGAGGGGAGGATTCACTGTGACGAACAGCAAATGATTTGCAGGATAACCGAAGACAAGGCAAGGGAAGGTATACAATACCTTTTTAGGCGCTCCAGGCCAAGCAAGACCACGGGCACGACGAATTGGTTGAGCTGGGAGCCAATAATTAACGCTAGATTCGCTTGCTCAGATCGTCGGGCAGGCGAATTGCTCGATGTTGTAGGTTGTACTTGGACGATGCGGCAAGGCGACTGGTTGATGGGTAGTCTGTACTGTAGGTAGAAGGTAGAATGATGGAATGGAATAGCCAGGATACCTACTAGGTAGGTAGGTACATAAAGCAATGAATGAATATGGATGTTCAGTCCGGTCAGGCAACAAGAAAAAGGGCGGGCAAACGCGGGAGCAAGAATAGGTAGGTAGTCTACAGTATGGACAGCACTAACAGCAGGTAATGTAATCAATGCTGTAGCAATAGCAGCGCTGAAAGCAAGGCAAGGGACGTGCCCTTTTCTTTTAGTTACTGGTTGGGTATGGATACTCGTTAGAGGTGAGCAATAAACTAAACGCGCCGCCACAGACAGTAGAAGGTGGGTAATAATAAGAAACTCGAATACAGAGTCACTCTGAGCCTCATAGTATAAGTTGAACAAGATGAGGGACAGACAACAAGATACCAGCATCTAATGATGAGTATTGAATGAAATCTGCAAACATCAATACTCATTGTTTGTTCTCAAGCCACAGGAACAGTCACAAGTCACAACAGCCGTCCATGCAGTATTGGCCACACTCATAACCCAACAATGGATCACTATCACTATCACCAGACCCAAGGCCCATACCATCAACCAAAGTGCACCCTCTTTTTTCAACTCGTGCACACCCTCTCAGTCCTCCCTTGAGAACCCCGTGCCACCTAGAGAGAGAGAGAGGTAAAATCCTTTCCAAAGTCTCGACTTTTGAGCCAGTCACTTTTGCAGGTCGACGACGTCAAGTCGTGCATGCTCATCAAACCTCCACTACCCGCTATAAACTTATAGGGATGTACGTAGTAGTCATCATCTGTCGTGTTACTATGTTACGTGTGTGTACATATGTGTTGTGTTGTGTCGTTGCACGCACATGCACGTACGATCCACTCGATCCAGGTTAGCCTATTAGGCGAGAGCTTGTTGATTCTGATGCAGGTCTGCAAGGTCAGGCCGCACCGCAAAAGCGTGGTTGGATGATGCATCATGCATGAGATCCCCTCCCCTCGAGGTACAAAGTTGGTGAAGCCCAATGACATCTCGAGCTTCTGGTCGGCCCAGCCACCCACATCTCACTTTGTGATTTCCACTAATTAGAGCAGAGAGGGACGTAGGGAGAGTGGCAATGCCTGAAACCCATCCCATTAAAGCCATGCGTGCCCAACGTTGGATGCTTCCACTTTGATCATGCTACCTATGATAACCTTCCAGATGCATTTTGCACAGCGTTATACGGAGTAGGCCCTATTAAGAGTCAAGACAACATGTTGACTTATGTGCTGCACAATCGCTGGTTTATTATCAACGCCTCGCACAGAGTACATCAGAATCCAACAGACGAGGGCTCGGGTCGTTCGATCTTTGTGACATCATGCAGGGCTTGTACGACAGGCGATTATCGACCACTTTGAGACAGAGACGAGGTATATAGGTACTTAGGTAGGCATTTCCTGTTACCTTTACCTCAAGGCTCAAGGGGACACACGATATGTCTCACTAGGACAACTTCAGTATTCTTTACATGTCGCTGCATGTCGAGGAAATGGGGTCCAACCAACACATGCATATACTGCGTACATGTACATACATACCTACGGGACGGAAGGGTAAGGTAAGGTAGGGCAAGGCAAAGTTCATTCTCAGCTTTGGAGACTTTCTGCGGTAAACGTCCCGTTCCCGTTCCCCGCGTCTTTCCAGGCTTCCAGATTTCCATGTTCTTTGCTCCCATTCAGCCTCGGACAAGTTTTGTGGAACTTCTTGGTGATATATGGTTCCCAGGGCGACCGCAATTAGCCAAGAGCTGTCTCCAAAGATCACAAGGCTATTATCACTCTGCACTAACGGGCAATTGGAGGAGCGGGTATGGAAGGGCCCGAACAAGGCTAGAGGCTAGAGGCTAGAGGCGAGGACGCCGATAGCTTTACTTTGGCGATGGAACGCATTCACGTTTATTGGGTTTTCGGTACAGAGTACATGGCTCAATGGTCACTCGCATGCCTTGTGCTAGGGTATTCTCTAGTCTCTACGATGATCCATGGGAACATAAACTCCCAATGCGATAGTCACACTCACATTCAAACAACCTGGGTAATAATGGTACATTTGTGAATGCAGCCGCGGTAGGGAACTACCCGCAGGTTAAAAAGGCTTAGGATGACTCCAGTCTTCGCCGTCAATCAAGTCATTAAAGCCCTTCTAAGACCATAAAAGACCGCAGGGGTTGCTCATGGTGCTACAGAATGCCCCTCCAAGTCCCTGCGCTTGCTGCAATGCCTTAGCTTTGTGCAATGTGCATCATGCCAGGCCAGAGCTTGACTCGAATAGGTATCGCCAAACCTTCACCGCCTCCAGCTTCCGCCGCCCAAAGTCCAACCCTCGCTTGCATCGTTCAAAAAGCCCGCAGATTCAATGCCGCCTAGTCCTATCTAGCCCCATACGAGCCGGGATCGACGACGACGACAGCGACGTGGCCGTCGTGGATATGATTGTGAACGTGGACGTGGAGTTCGTGGAGTCGCGCGGGAGTCTTGGATCGCTGAGATTGAGCCGATGGGGTTGTTTTCATCTTTCTAGGTACGTATGCACCGCACCACTTGTTATCAGTTCGACAGTCTCCGCAGAAAGCAGTAGCAAAAATAGACAAAAATCACTTGCCTAGATACCTACCTAACCAGCCCAGCAAACGCCTTCATAGCGGTCAGACCTGAGACGTAGTTTAACAGCCGCCATTGTCGATGGCAAGAAGTGCTGGAGAATGTTGCTTTACTTTACGAATCGAAAGGAACGACGATCGAGAGGGAGAGTGCAGTCAACCAGTAGCTGAGCTGCTTTGCTTCTGTTCAGGTTGGGCTGGCTCCCTGACTTTAATTGATCTTTACCGAGGGTTGAGCAGTGGATGATAAACCGGCAATTAGCGACTAACTAGCCCGTGTGTGGACAAGCAGACCATGCCCAGAGACATGGAATGCAATCAATGATGTGCATTCACTGACTGGTGCCATAAATGCCGCTTGGTCTTGGATGTGAATACAAATACTCGTTCCTGATTATGGTAGCTGCAGCTAAAGCCTAGAGTCACCCGAGACGGCTCTGCACCCTGACCCAACCCAGGAGGTTTCTCTTAGCCTGTCCACTGCCGGCAAGGGCAAGAGGAAGAGTTAGATGCGAGTTTATTATTGGACCTTTTTATCTGCACGACGGGCCGCGATTCCCATGGGTCATGTCACGATATCTCCCCTCTTTCTTTTGAATCAAGAATTGGGACGGGGTAACGTTAAGACTCACGCGACTTGGCCAAATATTCAGGACTGACATACAGTAGTATAAGAACAATAAATACCACCGCAGCAATGACAAGCCTCAACAAACACCGTATAGTACATAAGAGTCGAGACTAGTAGAGTAATTAAACTCCGATCCATAACGAATATAATACAATATGGACAGATACCTACGGTGACAACTACCGGATCGGGCCGTGAGTGGCACCGCGGCCTCGGAACGAAAATTGATGCCGGCTGTTCATTACTGCAACTTTGTTAGTCTGTAAGGATAGTCTGAAAGCACATGATTGTTATTGCTTTTACCCTTGCTTCTCTTCTTCATCCGGGCCAAGATTGACAGGGCGAGATCCATACCAGACCTGGCCAAGAAATGGTTCGTCCGTGCATTGGGTTGGTTTGAGGATTGGCTGCAACCCAACCTGAAGTATGTAACGCAACGCCACATTTTTTTTGGACTTTGCTATTCCAGACTTGTTCAGTTTGAGGATAAGGCCATGCACATCAATTCGTTTTTCTCTTTTTTTCTCTCTTTCTTTCTGCTAGTGCTTGGCCTCTTCCTTCTCGGAGGCAACTCTCTTGTTATGGCAGGTGGTTTACTGACCACTAATAGCAACGAGAAGACATCCATTAGCATAAGGGAAACGTTCTCCGTATACTCCGTAAGCGCCCTCGGTTCGGAGATAGGTTGCCCTGTGCCTATTTTTTATTGAAGAGATACTGTATCCGTACCTTCCTCCAGTGCCTAATCAACGTACACGGGCAGATAGATCTACATTATCTACCGTAAAGTAATTCCAAATACAGACACCAAACAGTACAAGATGGGGGTGGATGCGTTGCACCGCACCGCACCGCACCGCTAACCTTAACTTAACTCAATCACTGTGATTAATTAGCTGCAATTAGACATTTTGTCTGCCGAAGACTGGAGACTAGACAATGGATATCATATCACACCCAATTTCACCAGGTTGAGCAGTACGAGATACACGCGGGTGCGAGTGCGGGCGTGGGCACGGGCACGGGCTAGACGGGCAAAGCGGCAGTTGTCCTTCTCAGGTACCTAATGAGGTATCAGCCAGGAATTGATACATAGTTATTTCTCAACTGAGATTTCCACCGCATCATATATGACTGACAGTTTTTTGCTCTCGTTATCTGCTTCTCTCCTGGTAATCTTTTTACCTCTTACGCTTAATTCTAGACTCCGTTCTTACCTTCTCAGACTGTCACTCTGTAACAGGAACCTACGGACGCTCCCCCCTCAGCAAGGTAGTTTTATCCCCGCCTTCAGGGCTACCTTAGCTAAGGTGCTTACCGTACGGTGCAGGTACAGTATTTTTTCATCAGGTCCCTTTCTGCTACCATTTGGTTTAGCCTCAACTCAACTCCAAACTCTACCAACGCAACGCAACGCTGTCCATATCATACTTCACTCCCCCTCTCCCTGCTCCTTTGCCGCCTCTCTCCCTCTACCACCCCCACTCTCGCAATACTCCGACAATAGAGAGAGGTCGAAGCAGAAAAGAGTCTGTGATACCTGCCCTATTCCCAATACGCGCGGGCGCCTATTCGCTTCTCAAGTCGTGCATTAGAAGCGCAGTGCAGTGCATATCCGCTTTGCTCCGCTTGTCCTCGGGTTGTTCCGTCGAGCTTCCCATTCAAGAGAAAGATGAAGCAGCGTCTGTGAGGCGCAGACTTTGTCCCTGATTCTTAATTCTCTTCTCTATCTCGCATTGTTCTTTTTTAGAATATCCGAATCCCTGTCCAACCGACGCATCCGCGTCGTTCTTGCATGTGGTAGTGGAGAAAGTAGCGTCTTTGTTGAGGATATCTACTATTCTACTCTCTCTCTCTCTACTCTCTCTTTTCTCCTTCCTAGGTCTTCTCTTCTACTCGACTCTACTCGCCTCATCGATACGGCTTAATCCTCTCTTCAACTACCGCGCATGGGATAGTCATCGCCGATTCTTGTCATTGAAATCACCATGTACACCTTTGGATGTCTCATCACGATAAATATTTCACCATTATTGCTCTCGCCATTACCAATATCAAAAGAATCTAATTGCCAGTGCTGGCCGAGCATTTAACGGAACAATAACACTCAACCACTGTTGTCCACCCACATACCTCATTTACGCCATCCTACTGGTCCTTGGCAACCCATTTACATCGATAATCCTCCACGCCTTGGTTATATAAGATGCGCACAACACAACTTCTCACCATTACTGTCCCAATACCGGGAACTCTCCCCCCAGGCGCTGTTTTAGCAGCGCTGCAAGCCGTCAACCCGTTTGTCGCCCATCACCGGACCGTCACGAGCATAGAAGAGGTTGCAAGCGATCCCGAAGACACCGCTGATGATCCCTTCTTCGGACCCTTCGATGACTCGTTTCGTGCTTTTCAGATGGAGGAACTTGTTAACCTCGCTCCTGGTTTAAGCAAAACGATAGCGTACAAAGCCATTTTCCAGGTCATTCCTGACGGCCTTCGTTCCCGCTGTAAAGCCCCTGTGGGCGTTATTGTCCGAGCACAGTGGACGGTGCGCCAGCTGCACCACGACCGATCACCCATGGGACCAATATCGCCTGCGGGGTCGGACAGCACCGCGTCCGGCAGTACGACGACCGTTGAGGGCGACGAATATGAACTACAAGAACAGGTTTTGCTTGAGTGCAATTCGTTATTGATGCCCTTCATTGTCGACTCATGCGCCTCGGTTCATCGCGGAATCTGTGAGAATTTCATGGCGGCGACTTTCAAAGAATATTTCGGAACGTCACCAACGTATTGACCACGGACCACCCATCTGCTGCGAGGCCCGGCCTCAATCATGATCTCATGGCATACTACATACATACTTATGACGCGGCTCATCATGAAAGCATGATTGGGCTCAATCAGGGACGGGACGGGAACGGAGCATTGGTGTTGGTGCATGGCGTTGCTGCTGTCATTCTTAGGCTTGGAGTTATTGCTTATAATATTTTGCCCCGGGCTACTATAAATAAGATACAAACAGGAGGAAGAAGTGCTTTCGTAAGCCGCGACTGGTCATGGAGAATGGCCGGTCCTTCAGTGGAAGAGAAAATCTAGATACTGGGTACAGGTTATGGGTATCTTCATAGATGGTAACAAATGCTAATTACATGTTTTTGAATAACATATAACTCGGTACTATTTTCAAAGGACCTGCATATTGCTTTCAGGCACACGAGAGATCAAGCAGGAAAGACACAACCCGATAAAGGTGTACTTGATATGAAGAAAAAAACCATATTCGGTTTGGTATCTATTGCGCGTACCGTCTATATTCAACCACTCGCCAGATAAATAAATAAAAACCACACCTGTCCAATTGTGTATAGCCAGAGTGATATAACAACCACGCGCCATCTAGAGGCGCCCACGGGATATCTTTAAACGTCGTGAATAGGTTACTCTTTCCCGAGAGATTAGAAGAGGCGGAAACAGAAAAGAACGCTACCAAGGCATTAAGGATGTCGCAAGACATCATAAGGGGTGGGCAACAAAGCAAGCAAAGGGCATTGATCACGTCAACATGGCATCCATCTCGTAACTAGCGAAGGCATCGCTACCGGCCGCCGAAATCACTCGCGTATCCCATCTCGCCAAAGCCTTGACTCATACCGCCCTCGCCAAACCCTGTTCCGGGGCCGCTCACGTATCCGCCGTCTTCGTTTTCATCGTAGTCGCTGGCATCGAAAGATGAACGGCCGCTAACTTCGTCTTCCATGCCAGAATTCACGTCTGGGGTCGACCAGTTCAGCTGAGCCAGTGCGGGATATTGAGCCAGGAGAGCCGCTGGGAGCATGGGGTTGCCCGAAGGATCCATAGGATAAACAGGGCCATCCATTGGCATATTGGATGCAGCCGCCATGCTCTGTGCCATATTGTGTTGCATCCGCTGCTCTTGCCATAGCCTTTGACGCTCCATCATCTCTTCGTCTAACAAGGGCTTGATGCAGATGCGGCCTGCTTCGGATCGGAAATGACGGCCCAGGGCATCAGCACGAGCAAATCTTCTGCCACAACCCCATTGACCTCCGACCTTCAGGTCACCCTTGCAAACGAATTTCTTCTCACCCGAGTGAAGACTCTCGTGTCGCTTGCGATCGTGTTGTCTTGCAAAGGCTTTTCCGCACACAGTACACACGAAAGGACGCTCGTCCGTGTGAGTTCTCAAGTGTGAGCGTAAGTTGTAAGCACGTGTAAATCGCTTGGGACATAGCGTGCATTGGAAAGTAGCAGGGTGCTTCTGAACACGTTTGGCGGCGCCGCTGTCCTGGGGGTTCTGGTACTCGGGGTCTGCCAATCGCAGAGCAATAACATTGTTGGGTACTGCCGAAGTAGACTGTCTCCTCCTAGAAGGTGAAGTGCCTGCTTGTCTATCGAGAGGGGATAAAGACCGAGAGTCTGATCGCGGTCCCAAGTCGGCACCTAAAGAAGATGAGAGGATATTGACATTGCCTTGGCGGTTCATCAAGCCTCCGCCAGGGTGAAAAGGGTCTGTGACTGCACGAGGACGAGATCTAGGACGGCCTGAGAGATGTTAGGTGGTTCCAGCAAGCACACTATCGTGATCAACATACCTCTGTCCGGAGGAGTCAGGGAGTCCTGATCCATACGCGATTTAGGAGTGTCAAAAGCGCCTTGCTTGGCATTTGTAGGTGCGAAATCGATGTTGATGGCAGGAGGGGCCATTGACGACAGATCAGCTCCCGAGGGCTGAAGAGTAGGAAAGGCCTCACCGGGCGCTGAGACGTCAGGGTAGCTAGAAGGCATGCCATATGGGTTGTGAGGAGCCGCCAAACCAAAGCTGTTTTGATTCAACTGGTTCAGATCGGGCATCTGCTGAGGAACAATGCGAGGACTAATAGCAGGACTATGAGAAGGACTACGGCCCTGATGACCAGGACTACCACCGACTTGAGGGTCAGAGAGACTAAAGTTACCCATGCTCAACAACTCCTGGTATGAACCGCCATCTGAAGGACGATGAGCAGGCGAGTGCCCGCCCAAATCAGTTTCAAAAGACTCCGCACTAACGAGGTTGGGCGATGGAGCAACCGACGAGACGTCCGAGTACTCGGATGGTGTGCGACGATGGCCCTGGAATTGAGGTTGGCTCCAATCGGCTATTTGGTTTGGGAGCAGAGCGTCGCCCGGGCCTAGAGAAGCATGCCGCGAGTGGCTGGGCGGGGAGGAGAACCGGTGCTGGTTGAAGGCAGGCGACTGGTGAGCAGAACCCGGTTGCTGAGCATCGTGCTGAAATAGGTGAGGAGGGGTAGGCGAGTGATGCCCTTGCGCCATGGTATTCATGTCGTTAGGGTTGAGCGTAGACTGGTCAAACAGAGGAGCGTTGTATTGATCGCCGGCAGCACTGGTGTTTGGGAAGAGAGAAAAGTCGTTATCGTTGAGGTTGGGTGACAGGTAAGCTGGCTGCGCAGGCTGTTGGCCGAATGAAGCGGTGTTATTGGGGTCGAGGATAGCGGGGTCGGACAGGTTGGCCTGGGCGAAAGAGTTGTTCTGCTGTTGGTGTTGCTGGTGCGTAGGAGGGAGAAAAGAAGGTGATTGCTGAGGACTTAGGAAATTCGAATTATTGAAGGAATCGTAAGAATGCTGGGCGGACTGGTCGAGAGTGAGACCGAGACCTATGGATGGATCGTTATGCTGGTAGGGTGTGGGCGAGGGAGAGAGAGAATGGTTTATATGATGTTGCTGGTGTTGGTTTTGGTGTTGGCTTTGATGGCCAGCCGAAGGCGACCGGCCGCGTTGAATATGTTGATCCATGGTGATGCCGAGTTTAGAAGCAGACGAAGCAGACGAGGCAGACTTTGGAGTAAGCCTTCAGGCACCGTGGCGATGCCGAGGGGCTGTGCGCTCACAGGGTGATGCAATGGGCGGGGGACCGTCCTATCACGGCGGCCGACGCGCGGAAGGGGTTGCGAAGCGCGCAGTTTTGAAGCGGGATAGTTTGGAGTAGAGGAATGCGACGTGGAAGATGCTTGAAATATTGCAGTGATGTGTATGTTGCGTTGGGTTGGAGTGTTGTGTTGTGTGTCGGGCACGCAACGCAAGATGATGGTGGAGAGGAGTTCCTTGGGTTGTGGTGGGATGCGGTGCCGGCGGTTATTGTACTGCAGCAGTAGTACAGATGCAACAGCAACAGAAGCAGCTCAAGCTTAGGTAGTAGCTTAGCTTATTACAGGGCAAGCGAACAAAAACAACCCAGGGCGGTAAAATTAAGGTATGGATGTCGGTCAGTGCTTGGGGTTGGGGCTGAAGGGGGGGTTTAGACAGTGGGCAACAACAGCTATAGTAAAACGCGATGTTAACTTAGGGACTGTCTAAGTATTTGTAAGATTCCGCTCCAAGGCCAAAGTGAGCTTTTTTCTCTTTTAGTTAAGAGAGATGAGACTGGGATGAGATGAGATGGGATGGGGTGTCCGTAAGGTGAGAGTGATTGAAAGGCTGGGCGGCTACGGAGTATAGGTACTGATTAGTAGTACCATAGACGGGAGGGGTTTATGGGGTCTCTCTCTCTCTCTCTTTTTCGATCCAGGATTCCAATAGAAGCCCATCTCAACACTCATCACTCATCACTCATCCGATGGGGCAGATCTACGGAATACAGATTACAGGCTTATTAACCAATATCTGTTGCAATTGTTACGGTAGGTATCCAGGGCCTGAAAGTGGTACCGAGGCTGTGCAGAGAGACACGTTGAACGAATGGGGCATCTCAAAGCTAGGATGTACTGTAAGGTACGGCTTTGTACGTCGTAGCGGGATAATACCAAATACCAACCTTTTTTTCCTCTGTGCTCTCTTAACCTTTGTGTGCTAATTTTAACAGTGTTGAGATGTCTAGGATCGTTTGATATGTCCGAAGCAAGGCAGACTCGCTCCCCAAGGCTGATGCAAATCGTGATGTCGCTAAATGGACATGGTATTGGTATTAGTTATTAGTGGTGTTGAATTATGTGGATGACAGGAGGAGAGGAAGATGAGCATCGTTGTTCAACGGTTTCACTACTGCCAATTGCTTCTACGTATTATGTCAATGCATTTGATTTTTAAGATTTAGGGTTGCGATGCAAAGTCTTTCCCATTCATTTGTACCTTCGATCAATGCGCTTACTATGTGTCCTCGTCTAGGATTGGTGGCTCGCGATAAAATGAGCATCAGCACTAGGTAGGTATCTCAAGAACTCAACTCATCACCTCAAATAGCGGCACTTTTGCATATGAATGGCTCATCAACATGGTTCTGTATTTCAAAATAACATTCTCTTATTCTGACCTGGATATGTTTCTCCGTCAGTGTTGCATTCATACAGCGCTTCGACCTTGAATGACACGGCTGAAGGGTCGCTTACTACATGACTTGACTACCTCAGCCACGTTATCCCCTTGCAGACGATCCTTTTATTAGAGTTCCTGCTAGACAGGAAACCATCCGATCGTGTCATGTCATCAATGGCTGGCGCGCTCGTGTTGGACTGGAATCTCTGCATAGTGTACGGATATTATCACTGTGCAGGTTGCAGACATGGAGTTGATTATTGCATAAAAGCGAACTGAAACGCATTTCAGCCCTGTAAAGACTTGTTACATTACTCATCATTTACTACTCTAGGTCAGTACAGTATATTCCACATCATATGATTCACATCGGACTTATGGAGTTCATACCAATACATTCCGTTTGGTGGCTGGGCTGGTATGGTATGTGCGTGTTCAATCCCCAAAGTCTTCATCTTTTATCACCACAAACGGACTAATTTGTTGACTAACGGTAACAAGCAGACAGCGCAATCGTCAGAGCTTATAATAGATTCACTGTCTGACTGTTCCTGGATCGTCTTCAACCCTGTACGCTCTGGCTCTGTAGCCTGCACTGCCTCTCGAAAGTTGTGATGCTTCTAGCGTGTCTTTCAAGTCCCTAGTCAGAAAACGGACCAAAGCACAAAGTACAGCGCAAAAAGATATCGAGAGGTTGGTAAATTCTAGTGGGGAAGAGCCCGAATCAAGACCACCAGGTTTCTTGTAGCACCCATGTTTCATCTCATTACTTGTTCGCGCAAAAAAGGTTCCCAAAAAAACATTAAACTTATTCATGCTGCAGCGAAATACAATACGTATACTATCCCACTTACACTTACACCGCCCCCCTGCCTTACACGCGGCCCACGATCCGACCCCACTATGGCAGGCTGTGTTTTCTGATGATTTGCGTGGGTGACAACGATAATAAACGCGTGTGATAATCAAGCTAAGAAATTGCCTACGTAGCGACTCCAACTACTAACCAACTGATACAGCCCGTGACATCAGTTTCAGCTACAGTGACAGGCTACTACCCCTGCTTCCCGCGCATCAGTGACAGCCGACTCATCCTTTGCGTTTGAAGATCCTCGCAAGGCAGATTTCCAAAGGTTTACTATTTTGCGTTTTGGTGACGCGGACCGGACCGGAGAAAAAGAAGCTTATTGTATTATTGTTATCATCATTATCGTTGTTGCCATTAAACACCTACGGGCATGTAGTATCAGCTTTACCCAAATAGGCAGGAAGCTCGATTTTGCGAAATTGAATAATTATCGAGGCGAAAGAAAAGTTAGGCTGCACGTAATTGACTATTGAGGCAGAATTTCCTTTACATCATTTTTACGTATCTGGTGATTATGACTTTTGAGTAGTATTTTTACATGTGATTTTGTAAGCTTGTGCAATTTAGCCTCTTTCCTAGGTATGTTGAAGATAGGAACAGTCAGGATAAAGTGTTTGCGAAGCTCGAGAGAAAGCCATTCATTGATGGATGCTGGTCCTATTAATAAGTAAGAGCTCCTTTTCTTCACTTGGAATTATCTCAGTCGTCATTTCTGCCTTTAGATTCGATTTCAGTCTTCTTTTCGTCCTCGAAATATAATCTCTTCCTAAACAGGGTAATATAGTTGTATACAATCATGATAAAAACTCTTTATAATGAACAGCAAAACGCCGTTTTCTAGTGGTATCTCCTGCAAATATCTAGTAGTACACGGATCTCATCTTTTCAATATCTTACACAAATGAAACAGCTTTTAGTACCGTTCGGATCAAGATAACCAGAGGTATTCAACATGAATAACATGGCATCGGTTTCGAGACGATTATCTTTAGATGACATCGGCTCGGTCATAGCCTGTGGGCTTCAGCGCAGGCTTGGGTACCTCGCGATCCTTAAACTCGCTGACGAATGGGTTCGGGTCCTCATTTTGGTTAAGGTTACCGAGTGTGTGGTTGACTCCTCGGTGTGTTGCTTCATCGGCTCTGATGTAGAGGATCAAGTCCTTCATCGTGCGATGTTCCTCAGGCATCTTCCAGTACTACAGAAGAGAGTGTCAGCCAATGCACAGTACAATATAGGGTACCAAAGTTACTCACCTGAATGGCAATATCAGGAATCTGAAACTTGGGGTCAGTCCACCTAGGGAGGTTGCCGTCCTCAATCTCCTTGATACACCGAGTATATGTGTGAACAGCCTCTTCCTCAAGGTAGCCGACGAATCGGTGGACGATCTTGGGCGAAATGAGGTAAGAAACGAACAGGCTGTTGAAGAATACACCTTGAGCCCCGATGATCATTGTCTTCATGAACCAGCCAGGCTCGCACATCTTCATGAATGTAAGGAGATGCATTCGCTCGTTGTAGCTCTCCTCGAGGAGTGTTTCGATCCAGCCGTTGTCTCGCTTCATGCGTCGAAGACTGCCGAGATGTCGCAGCATGCCTCCGACCATGCCTGGAACTCCGGCAACACTTTCAAGGAAGATGAATCGAATCAACTTTGATATGTTAGACTACCTGCAATCTTCAAATGGGGTATAGAATATGGGGGATTGGTATTAGGCTTACCCATTGAGCCTCTGTAAGTGGTTTCTGAGCCGCGATGGCTGTGGTTGGCTTCTTTCTGTCCGACTTCTGATCGCGGTCCATTCCTGTGGCCTTGTCCATACAATATCTGGCCAGGCGAACAATTCTCCAGGCTGTGTGGTCACCGACTGTCTGAGGTGGTCGGTGGGCAGGTTCGACAGCCGTCATTTCGTCGTACGTGTAGCCCTCGTGTGGCCATGCTGGTCTGGTTGTCTGGATGTGAGGAGTCTCCTTGACAGGGAAGAAGTCACGAAGTTGATTGGTTGGTGTTGAAGAGAAGAGTCGCTGTTGCTGGGAAGCAGCGCAGCCGACTCGAAGAACAGCGGGGGCTCTTGCAATGGATGAGGAGGATGTAGCTCGAGCAAGGCCGAAAGCTACAGTCTTTGCGGCCTGCCTTGAGGCTTGGCTGTGGTGAAGCTGAGTAGACAACATATTGAGCAAGACTCTTGATGCCTCGGATGCAAGTGTGTGTAGCAGAGATCTGCTTAGTATGTATTGTTGATGATGGATATTATAGTTTGATATGTAAGAGATCGTAGTAAAGCTTCCTGCCTGAGGAGGTACAGCAAGACTTATATATTACATTCTCAAGACTGACAGATAGAAGCCTCCGGCGCTGCCACCCATTGCCCCTCCCTTGAATCCAACCAAGCTCGAGCTAGCTTACCATGCTGACCTCTGCATGAGCAAGATTCTCGGTTTACACAAGCACAGTTCCGTATGCGGTCGGCTGAAAAATTGCTCACAAAGCGTGTAAGTGTCACGAATAGAGACCGGGAGAGGTCCAAGGTGAGCGGCGTGTGCGGCACACCTTGGCCGCTCGCTAACGGAACTGGTCTAGCCGAGCCAGGCTGCAGAGACGAGTGGTCCGCAGCGGTCCAGGGGGATGGTTCAGATGATTGAAGCGCTAGAATTGTCTTCCCGAAGGACCTAAATCGGGAACTGACAAAGCCTATCCGTACTTAGGTAGCCTGGGTAGGTACCTTACCTGGTGGCAGACGATGATCCGTCAGTGATTGCGGCTCAAAAAAAGTTGCGGCTGCCACGTGAGTCAAAGTTGGTCGGGAGTAGTCGGGTCTTCATACTTGGAACAATCATAGATATCTCAGGAATTACTCGCGATCTACAAGGCTGATGGCACGTGCTGCTAACGGGCCTATTACTACGGAGTAACTCTATCATAAAAGCTTCCGTAGCAAGTAAGGGATATTTTTTAAAGGCCGAGTTCACACGGATATGAGCTCCAGTATCGGGATTTCTCGAGATCTGTTCTACGGGGAACTGAAATAATTCCAAGCGAGGGTAGTACCGGGACGGTCAATGAGTCGCTACTAGGCGAATCAGTAGAATTATAACGGTCATCTGTTCGTATAACTACTTGCAGTCCGCGGAAAATCGAAATCTCTGGCTTACACTGACGTCTCCTAGGCCTCATGATCCACGTGCATACCACTTAAGGGTCTGGTCAAAGCAAGATGACGTTTATATCCGGGAAGTATCCATGAGGAATGTCAACATCATGAACATTGTAAATTGAAATTGATTACAATGGCTTGATGCTTTCTTGGTCGTTTGCTACCGTCTGTAGAGCATAATCACATTCCGGCACTACGTGTATAACGGACCCTCCTGCAAAAGAATGAACTATTCAATTAAGGAAGTGAATTCATACATTAAAACCATCAGTCCATATCAATTCAATATCTACTTGTCCCAGATTGTAGTAAACGTAAAACTCAAGAAGTTGCCTATATCTACTACGCATATACATGGTACCGGGTAGGCGGTTATCAGAATGTTCCAGTTCACACGAACCGCCGAGACATGCACTGACATGGATATCGATAGACGTCAGGGATGATGAAAAGAAGAGTGAACCAATATCATGATGACTCACGTTCATAGAAATTGCAGTGGGCAGAGTTGATAATTATTTAGCTAGCGTGGATGGGGGCATGATTTCTTCATTCTTCTGATGAGTTGAATTGTTTTACATAGGGGGCCATGTCACTGACCTGTGATTGTATTGAACTTGGAGTACAGTACATGTATAAGAAACATGCTTGTGTTTTCTATTTTGTAACTACCTAGTAGCTTAAAATCAAGAGGATCTCCCTCTTTTTGCAACTTTTTCCTCAGTCTGCTTGGGTCTTATTAACCGATGTAATTCCACATCATGATTGACTGACGTCAAACCTGGGTTAGCACATGGAAAAACCGCGCCAGAAAAATTCGATAAATGCCCCTCCTTCACTAACAGCCTACTGTAGAAATATTACCCCTCCATCCATCCCACTTTGCACTTTGGATCGGGTTCAAAACTTTATGCCTGACGAGACGTAGTTTACCTCTGTCTCGATCTTTGGCCCTTGTATTGTAGGTTCAAGAAACAGGGTAACCTTTTATTTTCATTTCTGCGTGAGACATATAGTTTATATATAATACCAAAAAAGTCACAAGACTGCACCAGATAAATCTAACATCATCTCACTACCTACCTAGCTTACCTTGTTTCTTTGTCCTCTTGTTCGTTCCTTGCTTCCAAGATCCATCCTCGCTCGACCCGTTTTATACCGCAGCATCAAACACCCACCCACACCACGCACGAGCGCACAACTCACACAAAACTTCCCCCTAACACATCCGCACGCTCTAAAAACCAACTGCAACTTCATCTCTCGCAACCACCAAAAGCTCTCTCGCACCGTATCGCCATAAACCGACATCATGCCTCCTAAGAAGTGGGGTACGTAATACCCTCCAAAAACCCATCCGAGCCCCCTCCCCCCTTACCCAGACCCGAATATCGTGACGTCCTATCACACAAGATGGGCTTTTGTGGGGTCTTTCTGCTCGAGCCTTGCCAGTCAAGAAGTGAAATGGGAGAAGATGTTTGCTGACAGACGCATGTAAAGACGAGGAGGAGAGTGACGACAGCAGCTCCTCCGGTACTCCTGAGGTTGGAAGCGCTGCTGCTATTGCTGCCCGCCGCAAGTTTGACGACGAAGAGGACGATGGTGATGTAAGTCTTTACCAAAAAAATCCTCTTAACCCCCGACGAACCCCTTGCTTCGTGACGTTTGATGTTCGACATCCGACTGATAACTTTATCAAATAGGTCCTAGACTCATGGGATGCCGACGACTCCGAAGCCGAGCGCGAGAAGGAGCGCAAGGCCACCGAAGCCAAGAAGAAGGCAGCCGCTGCCGCTGCTGCTGCCAAGAAGCCCAAGGGAGCCCGAATTGCTGAGCACCAGGCTGAACGTGCCCAACAGAGGGCCGAAGCCGAGGACGCTGAGGACTACGAAGAGACCGAGGCTGAGAAGCGTGAACGACTCCGACGCACCGAGCAGGAGGCCGATCTCGCCCACGCCGCCGACATGTTTGGAGATATTGGCATCAGCGCCAACCGTTCCAAGACTCGCCCTGCTGCCGTTGTTATCGACTCTAACGACCCTACCAACACTGTCGACATCTCCAAGCTACCTCTCTTCCAGCCCAAGACCAAGGCCCAGTTCGAGACTCTTCGGACCACCATGGCATCCATCATTACGGCCAACGCAAAGAACCCTCACTACAGCCTGTTCCTCCAGGACTTTGCCAAGGCGCTTGCCAAGGAGATGAATAGCGAGCAGATCAAGAAGCTCGCCTCCACCTTGACTGCCCTGGGAAACGAGAAGATGAGAGAGGAGAAGGCCGCTGACAAGGGCGGCAAGAAGACCAAGGCTGCTAAGACAAAAACTTCCCTGGTCACCAGCCGTGCTAACACCACGGACACTGCCACTTACGAAGATAACGACGATTTTGGAGAGTGAGTGCTCACTTTTACAAACTGAACTATACAAGACACTAACCCTCTTTCCAGTGATGATTTTATGTGAAGCGGCTTTCAACAATATACAAAGGGGAGCCTTCGCCCCGTGCCCCGTGCCCCGAGTCGCCGCTCCCAGCATCGGATTCTTAATACCTGCCCCTGTCTAACGAGTTTCCCTCCTCGCCATCAACATGGCGAACTCGCGATACCCGGCTGGGGCCAACCTCACTGGCTTCCTGCGGATGTTGCATCGAAACCCTTTCGGGTGCTTGAACATGACATGGGTAGCAGAGGGCGGCGCATCAGGAAGAAAAAGCATTGATGCAAACTGTATGGTTAACGCGCTGAAGTGGGCGTTAATGGTCCTTTGATACTTGGGATTTGATGAAGAAACAAGTGTATAACGGCATCATTCGGGCTCTTAGCACATTAGATTCCCATATATGGGCTTAGTAGATAGAAATTATATGAAACGGTCTATGCGATACAGTTCAGTCATAGAGTCTCTGTTGGTTGCTACGTTGGTTTGCGACAGCTAGATAGACGAAAGCCAGAGTACCTACTATGCATTTCTTGAGAAAACCAGAGGTCAAGTTCAACCAGTATGTATAGCTCATATATCATGTTAATTCGTATACAGGAGGCTACTTATGCTATTTCGTGGCTGATGTGTCACCAGTACAGTACGGCAAGGGTATCTCATCAGCCGTCCGCCCATCATATTGCTCCCAGAAGAGATTAAGGAGTAGAGGATATCATGAACGAGTTGTCGCTCTTATACAAACGAGTTCCGTCAACGCCCGTAACAATCAATCATGCCATACAAGTACCAATTCCAAACGCCTTTGTTGCCTTTACTTTACACTTGTTGTCGTGTGCCAACAACGCCCATGAGATATATAAAGCTGTATGTGTCGTGACTTGACCCGTTTACCACAGTAATGGGAACGGGTCCAGTTCAACAGAGGAGACCTGGTTCATAATTCATTATACCACGTTGCCTGCCATTCCCATAAAGAGAGCATGGACTGCAAGCGACAAGGTCCAGAACCCAACCTTCTTAAATCGTCGAACTCGACTCTGCTGGTTTTCAACGTCGTTCGCAAACGCATCATATGTCTCAGCAGACATGTCGTTCATAAGACCACAGTCGAAAATAGACCAACTGCCATCAAAATCACCAGCTCGCTTGACAATACGACAGTTGATCGGAATATACGTCTTTTTGGCGTTGATATAAGCAACGATGGGTCGGACTAGTGCCTGGTTCACATAGGACATGTCTTTGGTGAAGAGGGGCACCGCAGCCTTAACATCGTTCATGGAGATCCGAAGGTCCATAATCAGGTAACGTCGTTCCTCGTCGCTTTGCTGTGGCTCATCAGCTGGCTTGTCCTCCTCAACATCGCCGGTTGATTCCGAAAGATGTCCTGACGTAAGAAGTAAGGGACCCTGTTCTTGTATATTGCGTATGAAGCGATGTCTGTTTGTGTCGACTATATCTTCAAGCTGATCGTAGAAATCGGTCATGACTTTCGTGATACTCTCATCAGAGTCAGCAGGGAACATGACGTCAGCAACGATGTCGACATTTCCCTCATAAATCCAACCGAAAGGTCCTTCAACACCACGATTGAGGTGGTCAATCCTCAACCCGTCGATTCGGAGTCGGCTAAACTTTTTCCAGGCTTTGGGGTCACCAAAGCCTACTGTAGCTTCTGGATCGCCATTGCCGCTAGGTACGACGCCATGAACCTGCCGGGGGTGGATTGTGAACAAAGAGCCATCATAAGACCCTGACATGTGGTTTGCGGAGAGAAAATCGTAGAAGAGCCACTGTTTGCGAAGCTGGGGCAGCTCGCAAGAAAATATGCTGATGGAAAAAGGTCGGAAACCACCTGGTTGGTGTACGGTGAGTAGCAGGTCTTCCATCTTGAACTTCTCAATCTCGAAGTCTCCTGGCTGGTGCTTGTGACGATACGACAAGGGGTCAACTTCTTCAGCCGGCCAAGTCACTGACGTTCGGTCAATAATACCGCGAACGCCCTTGATCTCAACGTCCTTGAGTAAGCCCTTGCCGTTCCACCAATTCAAGAATGATAGCGTCACATTGACCGTCGAGAGGCTAACATCAAACTGGGTGTAGTTCCCGTCATCAACTTCGGAGGAACCTCCCAAGTCTGCTTTGCGGCCTGCGGCAGCCTCAGCGGCAGCATCCGATGAGCCCTTGCTAACAGACGAGACGTTGCCTTGACCAGGTCGCCGAGAGACGAACACATTGCGGAAAGAGATAACATTATCCCGCCACTTGGGAACAATAGCAGATTCGAAAACAACGGTAACTCCAGCAGACTGGGTCAGATAGTCACCTACCCACCGAGCGAGCGTTTCTTCGGGTAGTTAGCAAGTGCGTGATCCGAGAGAGGATTAATAACATACCTTGTGCAACGACTGTGTTGATCGACAGGATGATAAGAGAGAAAAAGGTAGTTGTTCCGACAATGATCCAAGCGAGGTGGCCGAAGAGAAACCATGAAACAAAAGCACCCCATTCATCAATATTCCACGGCCTCATACTTCTAATCGACACCCACTTTAGACGAATCTTGAGTCGTTGCCAAAAGCCGCTAGCTGCCTCAAGGAGTTCTTCTTTGGTTGGACGGTGCGGCATTCTCGGCAGGTGTAGATATGACATGTAAGACACTGGCTCAGGATCCGTGCCTGCAGGTTGCTGCTGCTCTTTATTTGAGGCATCTTTAGTTGTTTCGTTTAATGTCGAAGCCTTGACCTTCTTTAGATCATCTGTTGTTCTAACCGGTGTAATAGGTGTATCTGCGATGTCCTTGCCGCAAGAACATTTTGACCCATTTCCCTTGCTACCGCCGCTACCGCCGCTACCGCCGCTATCGCTGTAAAACCGATGCTGTTGTCGTAACCTCGAGGACCATGTTGATACGCCAAACGATTGGTAAGTTGAAGAGCGGGCTGTAAGAGGGACCATGCCCCCGAGCACAGACTTTGTAGGCTGAATATCATGGCGCAATGAGGGTGCAGTGACAGGCACACTGTTATCAGCGGTTCGACTAAGAATTCGCCATTGCTGCTGTGTATGGTTAAATCGGATGTTCGAGGGCACGATGGGTGTCGTTGACAATGACCATCTCCGACTGATTTCTGCCACAGTACGTATGGTTGTCGCAGATGATGTAGCTTGAGAAGAGTTGAAGGAGACCCCAAAGCAGCGCCCGATCAAAGATGAGGGGATACCCTTAGCCATCATTCCAGCATCATGGTGCCTGACTGAAAGACAATACAACACCGAGAATTTGGAGAAGGAGGGTTACAAGCGGGAAAAGCCTGTAGTTGGAAGATTCAAGGTTGAGAAGATGGAGGAGTCGGAGTTAGTGGGAAACAGATTCCGTCACAGCAAATGCTAGCCAAAGCCAAATCTGCACCTTCCATGATTCTTGGCGGGAAAAGTCACTCCATGACGCGCCTAGCCGCTACAATCAGCGAGCCAATCGATAAGCTACGATAACCACACAAATTTTTGATCGGTGAAAGTCGACAAACGAACCCCCCCACCAAACCGACCTTCAATACCCTTCGGAGTGCATTTGACTTTGACGATTTTTTTGCGACCAAACTACTGAGGGTACTTATCAAGATACAAATCTTGTCATCTTTGCCTCGCAATCACTACCAACAATTTTATTCATCTATCAGAATGCCTGCGCCGACCGCGTTGAAGCAGGCGGAGGATGCCCCGCTCGCTCTCGATGTTCCGCTTCCAGTTGAAGGTAAGAAAAAAATTCTGAGCCGAAAGGGGAGGGTCTTGAAGACAATATCTGACTCTGGTCCAGGTAACGACGAGGAGTTCCTATTAGATGCGCCCGACGCTCTACCTATCGATGCGGATGTTCTCGTGCCCGTAGAGGAGAGCAACGAGAATGGAATGGCTATCGATGAAGAGGGACGACCTCGATTTGCGCCTGCTAGAGACATCGTGAGACTGCCCCGCGTCATTATATTGAGTGTTTGCGACTCTAACCATGTATCCAGGACCCCGTCACCAGGGTCGAAACCCGCAAAATTCCCATTCCTCCTCACCGAATGACACCTCTAAAACAGTCATGGACATCCATCTACCCTCCTCTCGTTGAGCATCTTAAGCTCCAATGCCGAATGAACATCAAGCGAAAGACAATCGAGTTGAGGTCATCGAAGCACACCACCGATACTGGAGCACTGCAGAAGGGAGAAGATTTCGTCAAGGCTTTCACTCTGGGTTTCGATGTGGACGATGCTATTGCGTTGCTCCGACTTGACGACCTTTACATCCAGACCTTTGAGATCAAGGATGTGCGAACAATGCACGGCGACAGCCAGGCCCGTGCTATTGGACGAATTGCTGGAAAGGACGGAAAGACAAAGTTCGCCATCGAGAACGCCAGCAGAACCCGAATCGTGTTGGCCGACTCCAAGATTCATATCTTGGGAGGATTCAAGAACATTCACCTTGCTCGAGAGTCAGTTGTGAGTCTGATTCTCGGAAAGCCGCCTGGCAAGGTGTACGGCAACCTCCGAACGGTTGCGGCGAGAATGAAGGAGCGCTTCTAAACGATAAAAACTGGCGATAGACTTTGGTTGCTACATACGGCGTTTCGGGTGGGCAGCATTATGATCTTGAATTATGTGAACAAGGGTTACTCAATCAAATGGGAGGCTGTCATAGCATGTCGATAACGATAAACATTGAGCTGAATCGATTTGTCGCTTCGTGGATACCCACCAACACCCACGGACCAACAACGCATGATTGTGTCGGGCTAATTGTAGATAATGCCAGTGGTAAGTTAAAGTCAGATCATGCCTGATACACTTGACAGCGGCAATATTGCGTTTTCCAGTATCAAACCACGTCGTCGGCCTCCATTCAAACGTCAATTGCCCACCCAAAGGCGAGGGGTGTGGGATGGCTCAGGTCTCTTGTTGGCTGCACATTCTCATGATATGCTAATAGGCACGGACTCATATCACTCCATCTGCATCCATGTCTATCAGAACACATCGACCTTTATGGACCGACTTTGGAGCCTTGACCGACAATTGAGCGTAGTAAAACACATTCCAACGACTTTGTTGTGGGATTAATATCTGCCCGAAGGAAGCGCGAACATGGTTTGAGCCTGCAAGAAAGTCTACCCATTCAATAGTTACGACATAATCACACTACTGGCCGGCCTTGCCCGCCATGCACCATTTTAACATGCAGCCTTCCGGGACTGCGGAGGCTCATCTCGCTCTCGTTACACCTTGGCTTCCGATCGGGACGGGGACTATCCAACCGGAAAACGTCCTCGAGCCGGCACGGTAAAGTCTGGGGCAGCGATGCGGCGGACGACGGGCAAGACAAGCCCGTGGTGCCGGGAATCAACGGGAGCAAGACATAAACCTAGAGGGACTGATATGTAATGGACTGCTATACGTGGAAATGATGCTATGCATAGCAATACATAGAGTAAAGTCCAGCAAGGTGACAGACAAATATGCGTGGAGACGTAACCGGTGGTGTTTTACGGTGACCTCTCCTGTTCTTTCATCCTCTGCTCTGCTCTCCTCTCTCTCTTCTCGGTCTCAGTGCGGCGCTGCATCGGCGGGCGTGTATGCTAAGGCGGCAAAAGGTGATTTTCCCATATCGCTAGCAATGATCCAATTCAACCAGTCTCCATCCTATAGTATGCTCGACATCACCATAGCCACCCATGCCCTCAGGGGTGATAGGACCCTTGCGCTGTGTCTTTGCCGGTCTTTTACTGTAATGTAAATGTAAATGGATCTCAAGGTGAGCGAGAAGCCATTAAGATGGCTTTCTGGCGAGGTGGGATGGGCTGGATCTAGGTATGGAGGCGACTGAAGGCCCCTAAAGGTGGAGACCAGTCCAGGGGCCACAAAGGTACAGGGGGGAGGAACTGGACCCCTCCTCTGAGGTTGTTGAAGTTCCATGGCCCCAGGCTTGCCAGGGTGAGATTTTGTGAGATCATTTTCACCCCTCCAAGGTCAATCAGTGCCCCACCTTGTATCGTACTGTAGCAATTTTTGGTGAGAGACATGGAATATGGTGCAGATTAGACACGGAAGACTACGTACTCTACATGTTTTTCTCGTGTCGAACGTTGACTGGACTGCATTGAGAACTTTCCCTGGATCGACGGATTTCCTCTGGTTTCTAGAGTTCAGAATTCGTTAATAAACACCTAGTCCTCCCCTCTTCTGCCATTCTCTCTCTCTCTCTTCTCTCTCATCCTCATTCCATATCATCTCTTGTACTCACATATATCCTCATTTGCCATCTAGACTGGTTCTGCTGGCTTCAATTGCGACTTATACATAACTGTTTTACCTAAGGTAAGCTTCAATCATGATAAACAGTCACAGCTATTATCAATGCCCCTCACCACCATTACCACGCACCCTCGCTCTCATCATAGCACAGCACATCACAGCACATCACAAACAGCAAACCTTAGCCTAGTAGTTTGCTTCTCCCCCTCCCCCTCCAACCCCTCCTCCACCTTCTGCCACCCCTCCCTCACCGATTAGCAGAAAATCCCCCCACCAAAATTTCACAGGAGCTGGTTCGATTTGGCTTGGCTTGGTTTGGTTGTGATGAGCAACAACAACCACTCACTCCGTTGCTGGGCTGGGCTGGGTTGGTCTGAGCAGGGCATTGGGCTATTGAGGCATATTCTAACCACTGAGTGACTTGCATTGACACTGGTGGCCTTGCCCATTTGCTCATTGCCCATTGCTCAGCACTGTTCAGCACTGCTCAGCTCAGCTCTGCTATGGCACTGGCTGTTGGGCGCCGGCCGTTCCATCGGTAGAACCTTCCATTCTCTGACAGCTATATAATTTCTGCCTCTTCTCCCTCGCCCCTCTCCCTTCTCTTTCTCTCTCCATCCTTCAACTCTTCATCCTAAGGAAATCAACTAAACAACCACCTTTAGAATACCACACACTAGTCAACATGGCTGTCAAGAAGGTCTTCGCCCGCTCCGTCTACGACTCCCGTGGAAACCCCACCGTCGAGGTTGACGTCGTCACCGAGACTGGCCTCCACCGTGCCATCGTCCCCTCCGGTGCCTCTACCGGTTCGTTCCAACCCTCCTCGATTACTCCCCGAACGCAGTCGCTAAGTTCATGGTAATATAGGCCAGCACGAGGCTTGCGAGCTCCGAGATGGTGACAAGTCCAAGTGGGGTGGCAAGGGTGTCACCAAGGCTGTTGAGAACGTCAACTCCGTCATTGCCCCTGCTCTGATTGAGAAGAACCTCGATGTCAAGGACCAGTCCGCTGTCGATGCTTTCCTCAACGAGCTCGATGGTACCCCCAACAAGACCAAACTCGGTGCCAACGCCATCCTTGGTGTCTCTCTGGCCGTCGCCAAGGCCGGTGCTGCTGAGAAGGTGAGCTTCAGACATATGCTTTCCATGCTTTGAAACTTTTGGCTGATATTCTTTCGCAGGGTGTTCCTCTATACGCTCACGTTTCCGACCTTGCCGGAACCAAGAAGCCCTACGTCCTCCCCGTTCCCTTCATGAACGTCCTCAACGGTGGCTCCCACGCTGGTGGCCGTCTTGCCTTCCAGGAGTTCATGATCGTCCCTACGTATGTGTTGCGACCCTTTCTCCTCAAGCTTCAATGTGACTAACACCACCGTAGCGATGCTCCTACTTTCACTGAGGCTCTCCGCCAGGGTTCTGAGGTTTACCAGGCCCTGAAGGGTTTGGCCAAGAAGCGATACGGCCAGTCCGCCGGCAACGTCGGTGACGAGGGTGGTGTCGCTCCCGATATCCAGACTGCCGAGGAGGCCCTCGAGCTTATCACCGATGCCATCGAGCAGGTTGGCTACACCGGCCAGATGAAGATCGCCATGGATGTTGCTTCCAGCGAGTTCTACAAGGTCGAGGAGAAGAAGTACGATCTTGACTTCAAGAACCCCGAATCCGACTCCTCTAAGTGGCTCAGCTACGAGGAGCTTGCCAGCCTCTACTCCGAGCTCTGCAAGAAGTACCCCATCGTTTCCATCGAGGACCCCTTCGCTGAGGACGACTGGGAGGCCTGGAGCTACTTCTCCAAGACCCAGGACATCCAGGTTGTTGGTGACGATCTGACTGTCACCAACCCTCTCCGCATCAAGAAGGCCATTGAGCTCAAGTCTTGCAACGCCCTCCTCCTCAAGGTCAACCAGATTGGTACTTTGACCGAGTCCATCCAGGCCGCCAAGGACTCTTACGCCGATGGCTGGGGTGTCATGGTCTCTCACCGATCCGGTGAGACTGAGGATGTCACCATTGCTGACATCGCTGTCGGTCTCCGTGCTGGTGAGATCAAGACCGGTGCCCCTGCCCGATCTGAGCGTCTTGCCAAGCTCAACCAGATCCTCCGAATTGAGGAGGAGCTTGGTGACCAGGCCATCTACCCTGGTGCCAACTTCCGCAAGTCTGTGAACCTGTAAACGGGTATAAATGGATATGTGGAACAAAAAGCCTTGTGATGATAATGAAGCCTTTGAGTCTTACAGCCGGGAGCGTGTGAGACCATATACTATTATGGCAAATTGAAAGTAATAGAGGCAAAAAATAGTAAAAGCAAACTGATCAGTTAATAAAACTTTGATTGAAGTCCATTAGAATCCGCCCGACTTCGGTGAACGTTTTGCCAAAGTGAAGGTTTACTTGACCGCAAACCCTGTCATAATTTTACACAGTAACCGGCAACTTTGCACCTTAATTTAAGAATTAAGAAGAGCCGTTAACCTTGACAGGTTAAGCAATGAATTCAGTTGATATCAGAAAATCAATAGCCTCTCGCAAGTAACGCAGCCGAGCGTGCCATCTCGTTTCAAGTCAAGCAGCGATTTTACCATGTGGCTGTTTCTACAGCAACAAGCTCATTGGCGCATCCATAATATCAACATTAATGCGACTACCCGCTTAAAACCGTTAGCCCCTCGATCAACAACCCCAGTTCAAGAGCGTTTTATGCAAAACATACACTTCGTCAGAGAAGATACTAATCCATCATGTCGAGCTCAGGAGATCTCATCGATTTCGACTTGATCGAAGGGCAAAAAGAAAATATACAATCTTTGCCTGGCGGTCGCTCAGCAAAAAAGCTCGCCCAGCTTTACTCACCATCACCGCTTCACAAGCAGTCGACACCAACACCCTCAGATACGCGCAATGTTAACGACTGTATTCGTGTCGAATTTGAGGAGGAGGTCGAGAACATCGCCGAGTCAGACGATCCCCTCGATGTCTTTGAGCGTTATGTGCGATGGACACTAGACGCATATCCCTCAGCACAAGCAACACCACAATCACAGCTTCACACACTCCTCGAGCGAGCGACCAAGACCTTCATTGGCTCAGCACAATACAAGAACGACCCCCGATACCTCAAGCTTTGGGTGCATTATATCCACTTCTTCTCTGATACCCCACGCGAGACATACATGTTCCTATCACGACATGGAATAGGGGAGTCACTTGCCCTGTTCTACGAAGAGTATGCTGCTTGGCTCGAGGGTGCAGGCAGACTGGTACAGGCTGAGGAGGTGTATAAACTAGGTATTGAGCGTGAAGCTCGACCAGTCCAACGTTTACTTCGCAAGTTCAAGGAGTTCGAGGAACGAGTTGCCCAGCAGCCAGATGCTCTGAATGAGCCTTCTTCCCCAGCTTTGCCGACTATGCGACCAGCCCTCGCTTCCAAGGTCGACCCCTTTGCTGCTGCTCGTGCAGCGGATCCCCAGGCGGCGCGACCAGTAAGTGGTGGGCCAGGCAAGTCTGGCAAAGCCAAATTGGCAATCTTTTCTGATACAGATACTCAACCCTCTGCCATGTCATCAATGAGTTCTGGATCAAAAGGATGGGATAGCATCGGCTCACTAGCAGACCGAAGGAAGGAGAATTCAGTAGAGGCCAAGCCATGGGCGGGCGAGACGCTACAGGCTGGTGGAAAGAAGAGCACAGCTCCTAAGATGTCAATTTTTAGGGATCAGGTAAGTTGATCGCCTCTCCCTGACACGTCCACATGTTGATGGTCATAGGACTAATGTATGGCTGTGACTTGTTATGGTTCAATAGTCTCTTTCGCAAATACAGAATATCGTTGTTGTTCCGTCGAAGCATCAAATCTCTCTTCACCCTCAAACAGGGAAGAAGGAGCGTGTTTTTGTTGACCTTGCTGCTGTCTACCCTACCCCTGAAGAAATTGGCACTGAGCTCAGCTTCGAGGAAATTGTGGCTGCTAACCGAGGATGGCTTGATCACTGTTGGGAAGAGGAGACATTTGACGAGAGTCTCGTCCCTGAACCTGCTGTGCTTCCTGAGATTGAGGAGATCAGTAAGGGAGTGGGAGAGAAGTTGATGATCCACCAGGACCCTGTCAACAAATTGTCTATACATCAGGACCCTGTCGATAAATTGATGATTCGCCCGGATCATGTGGGTAAGTTGGCTATTCATAAGGATCCTGTGCAGAAACTTGCCATTCATCAGGACTCTTCTATCAAATTGGCGATCCATAAGGACGTCGTGCAATATGACGAGAATGGCAGAGCCATTGAGCAACCCCGAGGACCACGGGGGAGTAAGAAGAAGAAGGCGATTGAGGTCAACGAGACTCAGATTAGTAAGTCAACCTTGGTATAAGTCAATGTGCAGCGATCTGACCATCCAACAGTCAAGGCAAAGCTTGATTCGCCATCCAGGCCAAAGCTCAAGAAGAAGAACACCTCCGAGCCTACTATGACTCTTCACACCAAGGCTGCCACTGATGATATCTACGACATTTTCAATGCACCTCTGAAACCTGCTGATCAAGAAGAGGAAGAAAGCGCGGATGAGGATGATTATGAAAGCGGCGACAATTACACGACTGACGCAGAGAGCACGGGAACCACGAGACATATAGATCCCAGTGAAGCTGGTGATGATGACGATGATAATGACGACGACAACGATGAGACTTCAGATGCGAAAAGCCTCAGTGAGTGGTCCGACTTCTCCACACAAAAGCACATTCCCAATATTGATGGAAACGAAGATGTGGAGGAGGGAAGAACCGAACAACATGGTACCCATGTATCTGCTTTGATCGACACAGGTCTACCTGAACCTGAACAGGGCTCCCATGAGGGTTTAGACGACAGTGATCAAAAGTCACGGACTGGAGATGAGCAAGACGAAGACGAAGATGTTGAAGAGCTAGAAACTCCCACCTCGGAAGGTTTCCCTCCTCAGTCTCGCACAACTTTCGTTCCTATCCCCCCTGAAGATTATGAGCCACCAACTCGGCCATTTAGAGACCCGGCTGAGGTAGCTAATAACCGCCTGCCTTTCATGACGCCCATCACGGAGAGAACTGAAATGTCTCTTGATATGACAATACCACGCCATGAGTACAAGACACCTTGTAAAAAGGACAATTCCATGACTATCGATGAAGAGGAAGAGGAAGAGGATGAGGAGAGTTCGGATCTTGAACCTCTCAGCAGTCCTCTCCGAGACATGGTCAACGATGCTCTTCCAGCCCCCAAGATGTCCGCACCTCTTGCCCCAAAGTCTGTTGGACCTCTAGGCAAGTCAATTCCTTCCAAGCCTCTTCCACCTAAGGGGCCAATTATCAAGGATGTCCAGTGCAATCCTGTGGATGAGTCGGTTCGTTCCGAGATCATTTCCAAGATGCTACCCCCGTTGAGCTCATACTCTGGGTTCTACGACCATCAAGACGAGAAGTACGAAAGGGGAGGTGAGATTCGTAAGTTTGCTAAGGCACTCTCCAAGGCAAGCAAGTCTGGCGAAAGGACGGGACCTATTACTTCACCTGTGGTGATCGAGTTTCCTGGTACTCATTCTACCTATACGATAAAGAAGGAACTTGGAGCGGGAGCATTTGCCCCTGTCTATCTGGTCGAGAACTCGGCCCCTGAGGTCGACGAGAATGATGAAAATGCGATCCCTACCATGGGCAAGGGCGCATTTGCAGTCAGCCATCGAAGTGAGACTGAAGCTCTGAAGATGGAGAGCCCACCTACACCATGGGAATTTCACATGATGCGCTTGTCCCATACTCGCTTGGGTCCTCAGCATCGTGCTTCTACCTCGCTGTCCTATGCTCACGAGATGCACCTATATCAGGATGAAGCATTCCTTTTCCTACCTTACCACCCCCATGGCACACTCCTGGACGTTGTCAACTTCTTCCGAGCTGAGCCCTCTGCAGTTATGGACGAGCAGCTGGCCATGTTCTTCACGATTGAGCTACTACGAACTGTCGAGGCCCTACACTCCAAGAGTATCCTGCACGGAGATCTCAAGGCTGATAACTGTCTTCTGCGTTTGGACGCACTGTCGGAAGACGAGCCCTTGACAAGCCAGTGGAAGGCTGATGGAACTGGTGGATGGTCATCTCGTGGTGTTGTACTCATTGACTTTGGTCGCGGTATCGACATGCGTGCTTTTGTGCCTGAGGTTGAGTTTATCGCCGACTGGAAGACCAGTGCACAAGACTGCGCCGAGATGCGTGAGGGTCGACCATGGACATGGCAGATCGATTATCACGGTCTCGCGGGCACGATCCACACGCTTCTCTTCGGCAAATACATCGAGACTGTACGATGCGATCAAGGCGGACTCGGCAAGTCTGGTCGACGCTACAAGATCCGCGAAAGTCTCAAGCGATACTGGCAGACTGACATATGGTCTGACTGCTTCGAGCTTCTGCTCAACCCAGGAGCTGCCGCAGCAACTGGCTCTGAGGATGGCGGCAAGATGCCTGTGCTCAGGTCGATGAAGAGCGTCAGGGAGAGGATGGAGACGTGGCTAGAAGCCAACTGTGAGAGAGGCGTTGGACTCAAGAGTGTTATGGGCAAGCTTGAGGCTACGTTTGGCAAGAGCCGTAAGTAAAGATGATTAATTGGTGGTTTGTTGTCGTTGTTGTTTCTTGGTCTGGCGTTGGATATGGGTAGAAGGAGGGTGTTGGTAGACTCTGAACATTGTTTGCGCGGTTTGGGCGTTGTTTATCAAGAGATGCATGATGAGGAGTAAAGAAATACCCCTTTGAACGAGAATTAGACCCGTATGAGTTTTGCATTTGCTAGCATACATCGTCTGTAGCACGAACCACATAACGTATGAATGATATCTCCAAACTTCGACTCCGTGACCTTGGCTCTTGACACTGACTCAATGAAATCACCACTATTCAGTAGCCACCTGTACGATTTGCCTGGATATCTGATTACTTGAGGTCTGGAAGATATAGTGAGTAGACTGGGCACTTACTAGTTTCTAGAAAGTTATTATAATACATTACACTACTTGCGCCGGTCCATACAATCAATCATACAAGGATCACTCTCGTCCATTACGCTAGCAAACGACCTCTACTCGCTCTCATCCTCCGGTTCACCCTGCTTCTTCCTCTTACCACCTTTCTTGGCCCCCTTCTTCGCATCCTTGGCCGTCTTACGATCGACCTGGTCCTGTATCTTATTCCGCTCAGACTCGCCCTTGGCGTGTAGATCCTTCTCAAGCTCCTTGAATTCCTCACTCTCGGCATCCATGCCTACGAGCCGCTCCAGGAGCTTGATTTCATCGGCCCAGATCTTCTTGTCCTCAACGGACTTGCCGTCAGAACCTGTGCGGTCGATAGGTGTCTCGAGAACCATGGGCATGCCTGCGAAGGGTGCGTGGTTCATAATGCTGTGAAAGGCACGAAGACCGAGGAAGCCTGTGCCGATGTTGGCGTGGAGATCTCTGTTGGAATTGAAAGGCGCTTTGCTGTCGTTTACTGAGGGATGTTAGCTTCTATGCAAAAGGTTGGCTGTAGAGGAGGAACTTACAATGGAAAGCCTTGAGATACTTGTGGCCGACAATGTCGTTGAAAGAATCAACAGTTGTCTTGAACACCTCTGGTGTCCTCAGGTCGTATCCAGCCGCAAAAGCATGGCACGTATCAATGCAAACACCCACCCGTGACTTATCCTCGACCAGGTGAATAATATCCCTCAAGTCCTCCCATGTTGATCCAATGACATTTCCACTTCCAGCCATATTCTCAAGAACTGTGACCACCGTCTTGGTAGCCTTGTGCGACTTGTTGAGCTGTGCAGCGATACGTCCAATTGCTGCTGATCTAACATCGCCACCCGTTGACCCCGGGTGGAAGTTGTACAAGCGAATGCCTAGTTGCTCACATCTTTGCAGGTCGTCAACAAAGGAGGTGTATGCTTGGTTCGCCTTCTCTTCGTCGGCCTGCGCAAGGTTGACGAGATATGAGCCGTGCGGGAGGGCGTGTTCGCCTGCGCTGTAGCTGTGGTCTTTACACATCGAGATAAACTGGTTCTTGGCATCCTGGTCGAGAGGGGGGTTCGTCCATTTTCGCTGCGACTTCAAGAAGAGGGCGAAAGCGTTTGCGCCAATATGGACAGCATTGGTGACAGAATTTTGAACTCCTGAGATACATAGTTAGTTAAGCGTATATGTTGCAGCTTTCAGGAGAACATACCTCCCGCAGCACTAACGTGGGCGCCAATATGCATAGCAGGTTTGAGAGTAGTGACAGATGTCCGATCTGCTAGAGGTGTCGCATCTTCATCCTTGGCCTTCGTCTTGCGCTTCTTGGTCACCTTTGCCACTGGTGCAGGCGCTGCACTCTCTGGCTCAGGTTCGGCTTTTCGTTTCGTTGCGGTCTTTGCGGTAGCAGTTTTTGTAGCAACGGTCTTCGTTATAACCCCCTTGGTCTTCTCCACAGCCTTACTAGCAGCCGCAACAGCCTTGGTCACTTGGGGCATTTCGCCGTCGTCGTTGTGATCCTCGTTATAGCTAACTACCTGCTTTTTGCGCAGAGAAGTGCGAGCCATTATCGAATGGAGCTTGAGGCGAAAGGAATTGGCGGATCAATTGCGCTTGTATTAGGGAGAGTAGTTGATGGGCTCGTCGGGCACAATATTTGGCCTAGATGTAAATAGGAGGTCGTTGTTGGAGCAATCTGCAAGGGTCTGCATTACACTAGATATGTGACGCGATCCACGCGCTTCCTCCTTTAGATTGCAGCGCGAGATCACGTGGGCGAGATTTGTGTTTGAATAGCCTCAGTAGACTTATTAACATGCGGCACGGAGGCATCATAAGATTTACATGCCTTGTCATGTTCGTCTCTCCCGTATGTCCATCCTCAGTGAGCAGCTAGTAGGTTTATTCTTACTCCTTTGAATAATACTACTTGGACATTTAATTAAACAAATGAGATGAGAAAGGTTACAGATACGGTCTTTCTACCGGTCAAGCAGCCCTTTCCCTTTTCCATCGCCAATAGTTAAGGCAAATCCCGTATCTCAAAACAAAAGTATAAATCCTACAAAACTTTTCCAAAAGAGACAAAAGAAATTTTAAGCAAAGATCTCCATATCAGCCTTACGATTGGTCGCAAACTGATCCTTATACGTCTCCCACAATTTCTCAATCTCTTGAACATAACGCTCATGCAGCTCATCGATATCCTCTTGAGCTGGCTGCGATCCATGAGCTCTCTCAACTCGGAGTGGTCGTCCAATGACAATGTTGACCGGACGTCGGTAAGGCATGAGGCCGACATCGTAGTTAAGCACGCCTCGGCCGTGAAGAGCTGGTACAGTAAACTTGAAGACCTTGAGTAAAATCATTTGGATCCGATGCACAATCGGATGTGTCTTGGGGCTCAGCTGGTCATATAGGTCGTTTTCGCCAAACCCAATCACAGGGACTAGGTCGGCTCCAGTGCGAAGTGCCATTTTGACAAAGCCCTTGCGGCTCTTAAGGATCAAACGAAGGCTTCCTGGCTGAGCCTCAAGCGACTCACGGGCACCTCCAACAACAATAGTAACAGCGCGACCCTTGCCGTCATTCTTGGGGCCGCCCTTGGACAGGAGATTCCAGATTGACTCCTTTGAAACTGACTGCAGACCAAGGAGCATGATATAGTCACGGTAGAAGGGAAGGCGGAAGTTGGAGTCGAGAGTAAGTAGCGTGTTGGTGATGCCGGGGAAGAGTTCGCGGAATCCAAGAGCGTTGGTGCCAAAGGCCGCGAAGGCTCCATGGGAGATGATGCCATGAGGATGATATCCAAAGATGTACTTTCTATCGGTAGGCAGTTCATGCGTCTTGTGCAATTTCATGGGGAAGTATCCGGTAAAGAGCTTCCAGATCTTCAAGCTTCGGACCCATTCTGAACGGTATGTCAGGTTTCCATTTGTTCCTGCAGTCGACAGAGCAAGATGGATCAGGTAAGGAATGATGATGGGCCAGGCGAGAGGGTTAGCACATATCAACCAAAAGGCCGAGACCAATGTGGCGATAGACATGCAATGAAACAGGACTGCTGCAGTTTGTAGTCGTCGCTTCATGGGCACACGTAGAGGCGCGAAACGGATGCCTCCCGCGCGCAAGCTTACAGCCTTGGGGTCATCAAATTGAGCGGTGATGGGTAGCTTGGGGTAAGACCACCCATCATCATCTTTGCTGTCATTCGCGTCCCTGTCGGCAACAACATCGGCATAGCTCTTTTCAAGACCGTTAGTATCTTGGTCTTCTCCATCCTTCTCATCTGCTTCGGCAGCAACAGCAGCATAGCTCTTTGCAGTACTATCGGAGTCTCCATTGGTAGTTCCATTGGACTTTTCATTGGGCGTTTCATTGTTTGAGTGCATCATATCATCAAAATCAGCATTGCTAGTAGAGATGCTTGACTCGAAATCACGATCGGGTAATGGCGGTCGCTCTTGACCATTCTGAAATGTTGTTTAGTATGGATACTTTGATGACTCGTTTAAGTTCTTGGCACGTACGGCTCCATTTGTTGCGTCTTGGTTTTGCGACTGCTCCGGCTGGGCCGGCTGGTCGTTTTCCGGATTGGGGACTGTCGTCACCTTCTCGTTTGATTCGGATGAGTGAGTTCCTTCAAGTTGTGTTAGCAACTGTCGAGGAAGTTATGATGCTGAGGCTTCTCGGCCCAAAGCCTGTGCATATATCGAATCCCGATTCGTGCTAATACATCCTTCGCCTGCAGGAAAGACAGCGCAGACAGGGAGCCCTGGGAAACAGCACACACGTCTGAGGAAGATCAACGAAAACTACTCACCATTTGGGACCGGGATCCCGTCAACAATGGGGCTCGGCATGATAGGCAAGGCAGCTTAGCTGTCGCTGCGTCGAGACAAAGTAATAGCCAGAGATGGAGGGGTAGAAAAGACGAGAGAGACGTGAAGTTTGGGGGGAATGGGTTGAGAAGATGTCGGTCGTGCGCGCAACCACGTCAAACAGATATAAGATGAAGGGACAAGAAATATCTCAGCAATGACGACAAGAAGAAGATTTTTTGTTTAAAAAGGAGAGTCTTCAATCGGCAACAATGACACGGGCATTAAACGCCATGATATCGTTCGTCTTACGGGGGCAGAGGGTGGACCTGGGCCGCTTTCGTGTTACCTACCTATGCTGTGTCAAAGCTAAGTAGGTGCAGAATGGTCGCAGCTAGTAATGACGTCGTGTCGTCACAGTCTTAGCTTAGGGATTGACACGTGAAATCAGAAGCTACGATCTTGATCTGTCCAGGGGCAGTAGAACACGGGCTCCGCTTGCCTCCATCTATCCACTTCTCACTCTCTACCACTTGGGCAGTCTGTACCTGGACTTTGAGTTCACTTAAACCTCGGCATGTGCCGATCAACAGCCAACTCGCTACTAGGTACGTTTTGCGACACATGTAATTTAGATGGACGTGTTCAAACAACAAAACAAATGCTTTTGAGGCCGGCTGCGGAACCGCCCAAATGCAACATAATTTAGGGTCATACGGTCAATAGAACATCTATATACAAAGCTCTTGACTTTGCAGAACTCTTTCCACCTCTACTACGAGATGAACTGCTGCCGCCACGAAGCACACTCCCAGACAACCACATATAATACATACGTACATGAAAAAACACCCAACAAATAATTCATAACTATCCCATGCCCCTTTCTTTTGGTGTGGAGGTCCCTACCATCCACAGAAATAGAAGAAGAAGAAAAAATAGAAAAGCAGGTTCCCATTTCCCAAAAACGCCTCCCTGGAGCACCGTGCCAAAACTTCTCAAGGTAAAAAACGAAGGTCGTCTCAGTATGCTTTGGTTTATAACGATATAATACGACAATGTTCAAATCACGACATGCCGCACTCCGCTATACTTTTGCGACAGCTGCAGCAGCAGCATCGCGCGTTTCCATCTGTTGTTTCAGGTCTGCAACCACATGGTCTAGAGTCGAAACCTTCTCCGTAAGCGCCTTGACCTTGTCCTCCAGCGTCTGAACATAAGCCCACACGCTTGGGTCACTCTGGGCAAACATATTTCCACTATCATTAGCAGCCTGTGCGCCGCTCCCGCTCCGGGCATGGTTAAAGCTGTTTGATCCGGGCGGCGCGAATTCGGGATGCGACAGGCCCGGAAGCTTTGGCCGAGACTGTGTGTTATGCGGCGATTGCAGGTCCGAGGCACGACGTCCAAACTGCGCCTGCTGCAGCTGCTGGGTTAAGCTGGGCGAGCGTTGTCGCGCCAGATTGTTGCTGTCATGTCCTTGCACTCCAGGGCTCAATGGTTTAGGGCTCTCTGTGATGCCAGTCTGGGAGTACATGTTCGCATTCGCGGCCGCAACGGACGAGATCCCGGCGGTTCCATTGTGCCCAGCGATATTGCTACCCGCGGTTTGAGATGAGTTGGTGCTTGCCTGGCTTTGACTGACGTTGGGAGGGTAGAGTCCTCCGGTTCCAGGTCTGGCACCGGGTGGTGGGTAAGTCCGAGCATGCGCACCGTAAGCATCAGCTTGACTTACAGCAACATGCTGGGCGGTTATACTTGGTAGGCTTTGGCGCCTTAGCTCGTCTTCCTCGACGTTGTCGTAGGCCAAGCCAGACATGGCTGATTCATCAGCTTCCGCGATGCTATTCTCTAGATCGTTGTCATCAACGAAACTACCCATGCTGGACCGCCGTCCTGCGCAGCCGCCGGCACCCTTTGAATGGCGAGCGAGAGCATCACCTCTGGCGAATTTGCGATCACACTTGGGACAGACGTGAGGCTTCTCGCCGGTGTGCAATTTACCGTGGCGCTTCAGGTCATGAAGGCGGCGGAAGCGCATTTGGCATTCTGTACAAACGTAGGGTTTCTCTTGGCTATGCGTCAACAAATGGCTCTTAAGATTGTGATGACGCGTGAACTCAGTATTGCAGTAGGGACATTTATGCTTTTTGGATCCGGATGACGTGGGAGAGGTTTGGCCTGTTGAGGGCATTGGGAAACTCATGCCCCTGGTCGGAGTTTCCGCCATACTTCCTGTGGCCTGAAGAGAACCGGGATACGAAAGCGATCCTGGTTGATGCCTCTCTTCCTGCCCGACTACTTGTTGCGATGATTGTTGTTGTTGGTGCTGATCAATTTTTGATACATCCACTTCCATTGGAGTTGGGCTCTCGGTAACATGAACGCCAACAAGGCTATTGGTGCTTTGCGGACTTGTCGCACCATGCTCTTCGACCTGACTTGTCACGGTTTGCGCGAGCGACACAGGATTTGGAGCCTGAGGAGAAGTATCCATGGCGGCTGTTGGTGCCAGCTGAGGCGCGTCGGCAGGACGGCTCATAGCCTGGACACCTCCAGACATGAGTGAAGTCAGAACCCTGTGGCCCGGGTTATCGCTTGTGGGTGCTGGGCCTCGTGTCCCGTCGTCGTGATATTCTGCTTCGCGTCGCCGGCGCTCGTCTTCAAGGGCAGCCGCCGCGGTCAAAGGCGTCGGGGAAATACTAGACGCGAGAGCCAGGCGGGCAGACTTTGCCGGAGATCCAAGACCCAGAAGGCTATGGGACTGCGCGGCAAGTGAGCGCGGCGATGAGGGAGATGGTGAACGAGGCCGCTTGAGTAGCCTAATAGCAGCGTCTTCTGAAGGGATGATAGCAGGAGGGGTTGCGTCTGGGCGCGTTACGGGCGGGGGATCGATCGCGGCAAAGGCGGAGGCGTCCGATGCCATAGAGGCAAGTTCAAGCCAGATGATTGGAAAAATTCAAAAGTGAACCGAATCCAGCATGCGATCAGATTCGAGGTTTCAATGTCGCAACAGCCTTGGGTCAAAGGCACATATCGGGGCGTGATTGATAAATGTGTGGCTGGAGAACGTGGCGAGAGCTGATATTTTTTCCCCCCGTGGGAAGTTAAAGAGGCGAGTGAGGAAGCTGGCACCGAGTGGGCGGGTTTACGCTGTGGGCAGGTGGTGGCTTAGGCGAGGAATGTAGCAAGACAGAATTGAGGCTCGATAAGGCGGCAGTAGCATGCAGAAAGGCGATGGTTTAAAGCTGATAGTCGGGGGAAAAAGAAACAATTCGGAAATGTACCGCGAGGATAGCCCAAGGGTAATGACGATGTAGCGCCAGAAGAGAGAGTTGTGCAAGGTAGACGTAGAGAAATACCAAGTTAAAGAGGCGGCCGGTCAATGAGAGATGCGAGGCGAAGATGGGCGATGGGCGATAGTGAGGGCCTCCGAAAGTGGGCAAGTGGGCAAGTGGGCTATGCGGATATTTGATTGGTCAACTGATGAGTTGGGTTGAGTGAGTGGGGTACGTAAGAGGGAAAGAGCGCTGGAAAAGTGTGTGTGGGCGTGTGTCAGTGGTTAGAGTGGCTAGGTAGAGTGGGTTATGGGTTATTGACAGCTGCCGGGCTGGTGTCCTTCCAGCAAGGCCCGTCTTTCAGGTGGGATCGTGCCAGAAACCTGGTCCGACAGGTACAATGGACCCTGTCAGGTCACCTTCATAGGCAGTACTAATTATCGTGGACTCTCCGCCTCCATGATCTTTGTCTTGTCTCTTCTTCAGCGAGATATCATATCACAGTTGCAGTATCCGTAGGGTTTAATAAACAACACATGTAATCCAGAAGCAGCATGGAGGCCTAATTGGAGAAGTTTTGGGAGCAAGGTAATGATGATTCCTAGCAACACAATGCTTCCTCCTTCTTCTTCTCTCCCGCGCACCTGCACAGCACCCGATACAGGCAACGAGATAGGTATAATATTGCTAATGTGACGAGGTCTCATCTTGTAAGGAAACCACCAAAAACACGCCAGTGACGCGAAAGCCGGTGGAAACATGAAGAAAAGGGGAAACGCGAGCCTGGTTGGGGAACGCCACGGCACCGGAACATGGCCACAGCCCAAAAGGAAGAACCAACGAGCGCAAAAACGGACAGAAGTGGGTGATGCGAATACGTTTCTGGTATGGAGCGGCAAGCTAAGAACGTGCTGGGGAAAGGTCTAACTGAAAGTGACTGATTTTTGTTTCAAGGTACTTTGACGTCAGGTACCGCTGTCCCCTGCTCGGGAGAAACATTGGTCAGCCAGCCAAGACAGCCTCCGTGGCCTATTTGAGAGACTGATTTGCGTACGTAGCATATTTCACAATCGACATCCAATGAAGTCATCATTAACAATCCTTTATTGGCCAAATTCCGCACTTATTCAATGGTCGTAATTATCTTTTTCTCATGTTCGACGGCTCAACACGAACCTGGCTTTGTACAGCTGGGCGTCAAGATCTGTCGCCTCTCATGGGGTGAGCATTATGATGACAATGACAGTAACACATCCCCCGCGAGATGAACGCGAGGCGGGAAGAAGCTTAGCAAAGACCTCCCTCCTCCACTGGGCGTGAATGACGACAGTTGTTGCTGCCGCCGTTCTCCCTCTAGACGCGGGCATGCAGGTACTTCATCTGAGGGTACATATGTAGCTTTAGCGTGGCCCATTGGCTAAGGTACTTACTTACCTTAAGGTTCTTCCCCAAGTCGACAAGGCAAACAAACGGGTTCCACAGACGAGGCGCTGCATGTCACTGCTCTATCGCGGGTTGGGAGGCGGATCGAGTACTCCTGAAGGACAAGAAATAAGAAACAGGAAACAGGAAATGGGGAATAACAGAGCAACATAAAGGCTTGTCCATCACCCACTCCGCCTCCGTCAGAGCTTGCAGCATTGTGTTCCTCTGTATCAAAATCCCATGAGTTCTCGTCTCCGTACCATCCAGGCTATGATTGTTCCCCCAATGTCGAGGAAATCGAGGCAATCGAGACAAACGCCAAATAATGACCACAGTCCCAGTCTATCGAAACGCCCCAGCTGAAGGCTTGTCTTTACTCTCCTCTATTCCTTCAGCCACGGTATGTATGTAGGTTACATTTCTCGACGGCAGGGGGCCAATAAAGCTGAATTAACCCTTGCTCTACTTAACTTCCCTCAGGTGAGCCGAGAGGTGGCGGTGCATTCAAACGCTGCAGAATGGACGTCAAATCCATGAACCATGCCTCATGCCCTGTGGCACCCCTGTGTGTTGGAGCCTAGGAGGTCTGGGCTGCCACTCGCTGGTCCGTCATCCGTCGCATGTCGTCTGTCTATCAATGGACATTAATGGTGTGGCTGATCCTAGCAGCTCGCCATCCCAGCCCCTACTCCGCCACGCCTGTCGTCACTGATACTTTCTTCCCTCACGCCTCCATCCCCCATCTCGTGTTGAGAAAGCTGGTGATGCTGGAAAGCCCGATGCTTTGAGGGTTTTGTTCGATCGCGATCCGCACGCCACAGTGTGCGCCACCCTTGTGCAAAGTGCTTATCTACTTGTCTACTTGTCAGTCTTTGAGAAGACAGCCAGACAGGTCAGCATCATGCTTGCAAGTTATTATGTGTTATGTCAATCACAATGATTAAGTATCCTGCTTCCCCAGTTCATACCCGGTCACGTTTCGATCGATATTGAGGCAGCAAGTTAGTGCAGAGCCAAGTCCAATATGGCTTAGCATACCGCCAATGTGCCTGCGTGCCTCGGAAGGCTACAGATAATGCGCTGATCTTACCAGCGTTCCCCCAGTTCTAGAGGCTTTAGCGGCTCAATTCACCGTCAACGTCACAGTGATTACACAAATCCGCCCACTGGTTGCTATGGCTTTGAGACAGGTAGCTTCGGTTCACCGGAAACAATTGGAGTCGTCCGGCGCTTGTCGAGGCCAATCTTCGTTCAACAATTTGACCATCTTTACGGATACTCCGTTTGTTGAACCAATATCGAAACCTCGCATAGACGAGGATATTATTAAATTCTACCCATCCTCTGTGCGTGTCAGCATAAATCATACTCTGCTACTGACATTGCCATATGTCGGGTACTTCATCTGCATTGGTAATTTGGGTACAGACAAACCTGGCCAGGTTCGAATACCGGTCTCGCTTTGTTGGAAACGCTGCCACCTTAGGTTGGGTTATCTGGTTGAAGCCTTTCGAGGTCAGACATCCTGAGATGCTTTAGTCCGAAGCGGATTTGCTATATACATACAGAGTACGGATATGCATTGTAACTAATAAACGCACTGAACCCCTGGCAGGGCAATGACAGTTCTATGTCGTTGAACTGATTGGTCAGTATCCGCGTTTTTTCAGCTGTTATAAAACCCGAGAGGGCCTATCAGGTGATGGAAGTGCCCCAGCAACGTGTCTGATAACAGCTGCGAAGTCATGAACCAAGCCATTTGAGGGCGACTACTCCGTACCCAACAAGCTAACTAACAATGGATCTACCGTCAATAGTTGTGTTTTGTATAGTCTTGTTTGGCCTTGTTCTTAAGGTGCGGTTGCTTGTGTGGTGAATCATGTTGCAGCAACGTACACACTGATCAGCCAGCAACTAACACAGGAAGCGCATTGGTGGTTACTCAAGATGCTTTATTGTCGGCCACCCGTCAATAGAGAGATCTTCTACTTCGCTCATGCTCCTTTCCTGATTATTTGAACGCTTCTATTCGATAGTAGGTGCTCAACGGATGACGCCCTCTAATATATACTCCTAGTTTCTCACAACCTCGTCACTGTTTTAACTCGACAGTATATTGTATTTTAGCATATCATGATGTGATCTAAATCGACAATTGCTCATAATGGAGCTGTTCCTGTGGGTAACTATGGTGCTTCTCTGACGTCGATACAATATTATGTCGTTCGTGTGTAGGTATTGATTCCAGAGTGTTTTTTCCTTCGTGATACGAATCTGAGTCACTGCCGGCCCGAAGCATGTGACATAGCCGGTAGTGGTGAGCATTTCAACTGTTTCACCCTGCATAGTCAAATCTTTGGCATTTTATTCTAGCTATTCCTTTATCTGTTTAAGGTTGTTGTCTTGGGCACCTGTTGTCGCAAGTTGTCTCAGATGAGATATCTCACTCCATTTCAGTCACTAGCATGATCGGGCCACTCGAAGACACTTGCCCACCTGTTTGAAACCCGCATTCTTGCGGTCGAGTCGCAATTTAATTAGATGTGTAGCCATATCTGCGTTCTCCGTTGGTGGACATGATTTGTTGGCCAGGTATTGCGCGATACTGTCAGCAAGCTTGCACTACAACACTGCCGAATTCCGATTCCTACGCATATCGGTAGTTCTGCCGGATCCGAGACAATTATCTATATCAATATCAGAATCCATATACGATGACAGCATGGAGAGTTTGGTCAAGATGTCCAGAATTTGGATCAGTCTAAATTGATGGTCGTTCAGTTGTCATGGCGTTGAGGTATAGGGTATGTTTCATTTTGTTGGCGTTAACGGGAAGTGCATTCATGGTATTTATGGGATATATTATCAGCGCCACTCGTTTTGAACGAAGACTTGATATCACTGTTGGATCCTTGGGACTTGTCTCGGAGTATCGGCGGGACTTTGGTAGTCAATGGCAATGCCCAAATAGCGGTCCATATGGTTGAAGTACGTTTTGTATTCGGCATCGTTTAATAACAGCCTACCCTGCACCCCAATAAGAGTTAGGAAACCACATTGTTAAGATCGAGAGGAATTCAAGTTGTTCACCACTTTATGCCCTGAGACATATAGCTATACTGTCGAAAAAATCATACGAAGTACAGCTATTGTGTTCCGAGACTGGAATGTGGTTGACATGTCAACTTCGATTGAGAAGTCTTGACAATTGCTACCCATAGTAACTTAAGACAACCGGTCATTGTGGAATGCGACTACGCAACGAACGAGTTGTCTCGATTGATCACATCATACCACAAGACGGAGACCCCGTTTCTAAAGTACAGTCATACACGAGGGCAGGGAAATGCTACATCATCTCTGTAGCTAGCCAAAACGCGTGGTGCAAGGCATCGTGAGACATGATAGCGATATGATCCTCCAAGGACGCAGTATGGCCCTTCTCACGTTATACAAGTATATTGGACACACGCGAGATCCTTGGTAACTGATATGTATGGATATGGTTGCAAGACATGGAGTACAAACGACAACTTACAAGACCATGATGGTAAAACCAAAGGGCAAGACGAAAATGGATGCTTCGGCGTAGTGAGGAGAACCAACAAGGCTAAAAAGAACCCTGATATCCGGCCAGATTCAAGGCTGTGAAACATATTTAGGAATTCGGCCCATGATCTCTTCAGGCCTGGCCTGGTTGCGTGCTCTGGCATAACGATTTCAGACTGGACTGCGTGGAACAAGATCCAGGCGTAATTGTGTCTAGGCTACGGAGTACCGCAACAAGCGTTGTATTGCAACCGAAAAGACGGCGCTTCAGGCGGTCCAGGTTCGTAGGTCTAATGATAGACAATCGTACTAGACAAGGTCCATTGGTAGATCGTTCCAATCTATTAACTCCCGTGGAGCATCGACAAGGGCGACGCAATTCTTGCTCCAAGGAAAGGTAATTGAGGGGGAAATTAATATCTCGAATAAGCCTTCACTTACCGAGGCCTTGTACTGTCAGGCTGTCAGCCCACGCGGCACGAGACCCATTCTAGGCATTCAGCCATTGCAACAGAGCGAAACAGGGTGGCGGCGGTCGACGACGACAGTATCTTCAAGTGATGGGAAGTGGACGAAATTAAGTGCTGACGCGTGTGCCACCGGACCGACGATGTTGAGCGGTAGCGGATGCGAGACTCGAAGGACTAATGATGCAAGGGGAAGAGACAAAAGTGGAGAGACTGAGAGTGAGAATGAGAAGGGTAGGGTGGGATTGTCTACGAATAGCTCACTGAGAAAGAACTTTCCTTATGTCTGCCAAGAAAACGAACAGTTCGAAGTCTCGGAGCTGTCAAAAAAAAAGAAGGGGGTTTCAGAAAACACCAAGAAGACAAAAAAGACAAAGAAGGGGGGAAATGGAAGTAGGATCTCTAAGCCACAAAATAGTGGAGATGGTCCTTCGAATCGCAAACAGAAGAATCAGGAGAGACAATAATGACTCGAGCAAGGTACTGTACCAAGATTAAAGTATTGCCGAGCCGTTGTCGATTGGACACCATTGACTGGTATTTTCGCATCTGACAAGGTTACTATGGCAAGTATCCGTACATATCACATGGAGAAGCGGGCAGGCGGGCTGGGGAAGTATTCAGAACTTGTCAAGACACGGCAATGCCGATCTGATCTCATATTGGATGCTCCGGGGACGAGGATCAGAGGAGACGTTTTCGCTCCCATGGTCAGGTTGTCAGTTGTCAGTGAGGGGGGGGATGGATATTCGTCATGAAGCACATGAACCTGAATCACAAATGCGAATTTGTTATAGAGCCTCATTTAAACTTCAGCCAACCATGTTCTGGGATCACATCAATCGGAGATCATGTTTGTTGTTGGCGGCTATCAATCAATTTGAGAGTTCATTGTCACAATTCGCTGCCATGATTGGCTTCATCCTCTGGCCTCATTTCTGAAACAGCCAACGATCGACCAGAGGACATTTGACTTTTGGGGGACCAGTTCAGGTAGCACCGCTCGAAGCTAGCGTCAGGTACCCGAAAGTAAGATATCTTACGGTGTAACAGCTGAGGCTTTTGTTTTATTTTACTTACTCTACCTATTTCATAGCGGCTAACAGCCTCCGGGATAACCAAATGTCTAGACTTGTTCTGGTCTCTTGTATTCTGAAATATATCCACGATCACTAGAGCAAAAATCTGCTACATCGTGAATTGAAAACGCGCGTGCAAGACAACAAAGCTGAAGCCACTTGAAGGCCAAGACCTCTAGGTCGTAGTTGGGTTCAGGCCTAAACAATCGAAGAGCTGACGACTTGTAATAAGACGGTGAGAAGGGGGGCTGGTGCTGAGACTTAGCGGGGCATACGCTAAAGTACGATGTACCGTATAGTGTTTCTTGGTAGAACGGGGTCGGTTACTTGGGAGTAATTAGCGGTATGTAGCCGAATGTACGGATAGGATCTGTAATTATATGAATGTATTGCAAGGAAGTCGGCTGGTTGCTGATCTAGCGACCAACCTCGACGGGGATCTGCTCATCGCAATTTGTGCCATGACGACGACTGCGATGGGTAGGCAAATGAAGTGGTTGAAAGGATAATGCGTCAATATTATAACAATTTTGGTAAAATATACGGAGTAGGAAGCATGTCAAATCACGTATTGTTTTGTTTTGTATTGTATTAGCCGTGGGCGGTACGCAAGGCGCATGCAACCAGCAACGGGCCAAAGTGCCATCGTCTCGTCTCATGCATAAGAAAACAAAAAGAAAAGGGGGTAACGGTCGATCACATTTATGGGGGAGATTTCTTGGCATGGACAAAACTTATAGAGCTACGATTGGCTAGGTATTATCAGATGAACAGAAACTTGCGCATCCATGTTTGCATTGATTCTTTTCATTGTATTTGTATTTATCAGGCGAGTGTTGTTAATTTGGTAACAAATCTGCCCTGTTTTGGCAGGTGTTTTCATTTGCTGCGCCTGGACTGTTCCTGTCGTTGCTTCTAGAGGGGAGGGGAAGCCCTGAGCGAGTAACTGGAAACCTCCACTAGCACGGGCTGTCCAACAGTAACAGCGGATCAAAACAAGGGGCTGGCCAACGAGGGGCACGGAAATGTGCCTGTGACAGTCGCCAAAAAAGACGATTAATTTCCCTGTCCTGGGCAGTCATAACTTTAGCAGGAACTAAATACCAATTGGGTGTTCCAGCATGAACTTGTCGGACAGTAGCCTCCCGTCGTCAGGCCCCCCTGGACCGCTCGCTGTTGGCCTCTCTTCCTCTGTGAATCTCCCGGATGCCCCCCTGGGTCCTGGGCCTTGGATTGGAAGTCGGTCAACCCTTGGAGACGGTCCCTAAATAGGAATTCCCTAGACAAAGCTTAGGATGGACATCATGATCTTATTCATCCGGTTTGCAAGCCGGAACTTGGCCTAGCCAACTGAGGGAGAAGCAACCGCTTCTGGTATTTGCACCTGGTGTCATGTCTCACTTGACGCAGTTAACAACGTCTTCTCGGACATGTTTGCGTCCCTTCCCAGACCTCATCCCGACCGGGTGCGCATTCATACCAAATTAATAGTGACAGGCTGCTTCATCCGATCCAGTCAATGCCAATGCCAATGCCAATGCCAGTACCAATGCTAAGGAAATGCTAACAACGCCAATGCCAATCTCTCTACAAGGTACTGACTCCTGCCCAGGTTCTTCTTTCTTAGTTATTACCTAGCATCTCGCTTCTTGGATTCAAACACCCCCTGCTCCTCCTCTCCTAGCTCTCCTCTGCTCCTTGCCTTAGCTTGCCCCCCTTCCAGGCCTCCCCTACTCCTCTAATCCCCTGGTCCTTGATCCCCTGGTCAAGACATACTGGACCTCTTTTCATTCTTATCCCCTTTCGTCTCCGTCGACCCCAGGCGCTTTGTTCCTTCTGCTTTCCTATACCTCTTCCCAGCCAACTGAGAGTTTCATCTTTATTTGCTCTCTCCCACACTCATTTATCCATCTGGTTTTGTTTTTTGGCCTCTTGCCTCACCACATTCGCTTTTACAGCAGTCGCTCACTACAGTTGGGATATTTGATTTTTAATTTCAAGTACTATATCATTACACTTGCAAAAAAATAAGAAAAAGGTTAGTCGAAACATTGTGCGAAGCGTGTGTCATTGGCATTGGGGAGGGAAACGTAGTGCAACGGCGGATCACAGTTCAGAGGTGAAAAGGAGAACAACATCCACGAAGTTCAACAACACATCGAATTCCGAACCAGCACGAGAAACAACAATACGCCCTACTAGGGAATGGAAGTGACCGTCGGCGTTTAGAGGAATACGACCAGAATGATATGGACTGAGCTGGCGACATTTATGTCAAGGGAATTAAGAACGGTACAAACCGTACCTCAACCACAACATCTACATCCAGATGCACTGGATTTCACTTTAGGATTATTCTGACAGTCAGGATTGTCCAATTCAACTGGACGGACTTTCTTCAACCTCTTACAACCCACGGAAGACACTTGGATTCAGAAATGCCTGCGATAGTAACCGTTGAAACGCCCAAAGCTAATCATACTTGTATATAGACATTTTTGTTCCGCCACCATGAAGAACCTCATCACTTACACTCTGGCGGCCACGCTTGCCGCCGGTGCCACCGCTCAGCACCACCAGCACCAGCACATGCACGCCCGCCGCCACGCTGGTTCCAAGGTTGAGAAGCGCGAGCCTGACGTTATCACCGAGTACGTTGTCGCCGCCACTGAGACAGTCTACGAGCTCGGCGGAGAGCAGATCGACATCAAGGACGCCAAGGCCGGTCTTAACGGAGGCAACCTCGTCGTTGTTGGCGAGTCTAACCCCACCTACGCTGCCCCCGTTGCCGCTGTGACTGCTGCCGCTGTTCCTGAGAAGGTTGCTCAACCCAAGAAGGAGGTCGGCGCCCAGTTCTACGAGTCCAAGACTGTTGAGATCCCTACCACCGTCGCCGAGCCTGTCTACGAGACTCCCGTCACCAAGGCCTCCCAGGCTCCTAAGGCCTCCACACCCAAGGCTTCCAAGCCCAAGACCGGAGGTTCCAGCTCTGGCTTCAACGGCGCTGGCACCGGTGTCGACAAGACCTTCGAGAGTGGTGTAGTCGACTGCGACACCTTCCCGTCCGAGTACGGTGCTGTTGCCCTTGAGTGGCTCGGAATGGACGGATGGTCTGGCATTCAGTATGTCCCTGACTTCACCTTCGCCTCCAAGGTCATCTCTCAGATCGACACTGCCATCAACGGCGATGGCTGCCGGCCAGGTGCTATGTGCTCATACGCCTGCCCCGTTGGATACCAGAAGACCCAGTGGCCCGCCGCTCAGGGTGCTTCCAAGGAGTCTATTGGTGGTCTCTACTGCAACAAGAACGGCAAGCTTGAGCTGACCCGTGACGGTTACGACACCCTTTGCGAGTCCGGAATGGGAGGTGTCTCCATCCAGAACGATCTTGACGAGGATGTTGTCACCTGCCGAACCGATTACCCTGGAACTGAGAACATGGTTATCCCCGCTGTTGCCAAGGCTGGCAGCTCCGTCAGCGTTTGCAACCCTAACCAGAAGAAGTACTACAACTGGAACGGCAGCGGCACCTCCGCTCAGTACTACGTCAACAAGAAGGGCTACAGCGTTGAGGATGCTTGTGTCTGGGACAGCCCCAAGGGTAAGGATGCCGGTAACTGGTCTCCTGTTGTCCTTGGTGTTGGCCAGGCTGAAGATGGCAACACCTACATCTCTATCTTCCAGAACTCTCCCACTAGCACTGCCAAGCTCGACTTCAACATTGAGATCAAGCTCAATGGACAGGAAGAGTGCGAGTGCTCCTACATCGACGGCGTGTGGAGCAAGGGCGGAGACGGTTGCACTGTAAGTTATTTCTTGAATCCTTTGCCATTGACTTCTTACTAATCATGTTTACAGGCTACCCTCCTCAAGGGTGGCAAGGCTGTTGTCCGATACTTCTAAGAAAAAAAGTCTTTGGGCTTGTTGGGTAGGATGTGCGTTTTTGGAACTTCTTGTCAATATTCTGGGCGGCAGACCTTTGGGACCTTTCGGCCGCGGGCCACGGACGAGCGCCAGCATTGGCACATGAGTTGAGTCTGTCGACGGATTGTACCGACTGCTGGCACGGGCGGGCTTGCTCCCTTTCAAGCTTGGTGGAGTCCTTTGGATATAGATCAGATGATCGCAAGGACCGGAGACTCTGGACGACCGATCTTAACTCTAGTCTTGTTCTCTGGGCCTTTGCCCAGCCTTATTTCTTTTTGCTTCATTTTCCCTATGTCAGCACGTACTCCATATATTGCGTTTTGTACTGTTTATTTAAACAGCAGATTTCTCACGGATTGACAATGCCTCGAACCATGGTATAGCAGCGGTCGAATGCAGCCAGCGATTGCGAATTACTTCAGCATTGGGAGGAGCCGGCGAGGCGTTTTATACCCCGAAGAGAGGGCGTTGCGAGAATCTCTCGGAGCATGAATGAGATTAAGTGGTCGACGTCGTTGGGTCCTGGATGAAGATGCCCCTCTTAGAGTTTACCTTGTTTATGTAATGTCTTTGAATTGAATAGTGTATAGTGTCTTGAATTCAGTTATCAAAAAGTCTTGAGGTGACGAGTGTTGTGTTGATGTAGTGTTGCAGTCACAAGACGTTAGACGGGATAGAATAGCCCCGTTCCGTGATGTGGTAAGTTGAATTGAGCTTTATTCCAACAATGGACGCCACACCCGGCAATGATAGTGGTCTCTTGGACCTGGTATAGTGCCCGTTGTAGGTAGGTAGCATAAGCTTCAGTGGACTCTCCAACCACAACTCAGCATCTTGCAGTATTGTTGCTGCATGTGACCCTTGATCGGAACCAATTGCCTCTGTTTGTGTGCCGCTACGTGCGTCATCTTGGATGAAGGAGGGTAGTAAGACATCTTGACAGGTCTTTTGATGGTACGGATAAGCAGTAGTAATAAGCTATGAGGAACCATCTTCAGTCAGTTGAGAGAACAAAAACGCGGGGTATGAGGCGAAACGGGAACAGCTATGGGAACAGTCACAGCCAATATTGAAGCTCTATGGCTAGGAATTGATCTTGGCTCTTGTTCGTTGCAGCTCAGCGTAGTATTTGTTAGTGACAAAACCTGTCATAATTAAAAACTCCAGGCAATGGTGAAGATAATGATGGGCGCTAAAGAAGCCTTACTGCATGTTGCCGTCTAACTATCCGTAGTGGCGCATTATAATCCCATGCTTCTATCGTCATTGACTCCACACAGATTAGAGGCTTTAACTTATTAACCGGAAACCCGCCGTCTAAATAAGTACATTAGACAGCCTTTTCCTTTGTCGTGTCTCCCAGCTTTTTTAGATCTCCCCCCTCTCTCTCATAACTCCCGACTCATTCCATCGTCGGCACAAGAGAGAATGTCGCTGAACCGTGTTCAAAGCATCGAAACGCTGACGGCCCCGCCGGGTCGTGGAGCTTCGATCGAGAGAAGAGGAAGCGATGCGAGTTTGAGGGTTCGACGATTGACGTTCAATCCTGTACCGCAGGACTTCGAAACGGCGTCGCTGAGACCAGATGAACAACATGCGGAAACTGTTGGGGCATTTGAGGTTCCTCAATGGAAGAGATTGCGTAAGTTATCACCATATCGAGTATCATGATAAGAACCATGAAGGAGGGATGCTAACATGTAAACCTAGTCCAAATCGGTGCTGCAGTTGTGCACTGTCTCTTTGCTGCAGGCATAGGTAAGTCTCTCATATCAAGGAAACGCTGTGGCTTTTGGATAGCCGCTGATAACGTTTTAGTCTTTGGTTATGCCGCTATCAAACCTGTCCTCAAGCTCGAAGGTGCATACTCCGACGTCTGCAAGCTATCCCACTATCAGAGTCCAACTAGCGATATAAATGCTATCTCTGATGACCCTCATGATACGTGCGTTGAAATCAGACTAAACCTGATGTTCACGGTCGCTGCTGTTGGGACCAACGTCGCAGCTCTACCTGTAGGCGCAATTCTTGACCACTTCGGTCCTCGCGTATGTGGCTTGCTTGGATGCCTTTTCCTGACGATAGGCACGTTGCTCATGGCATATGCTAAAGCTCTACCCTTTGATGGTCTCCTTCCAGGTTACCTGTTCCTTGCTCTCGGCGGTCCGTTCACGTATATTTCGTCTTTCCAGCTCTCCAATGCCTTCCCACGACACTCGGGTCTCATTCTTGCGCTCTTGACTGGTGCTTTCGATTCGTCGAGCGCATTGTTTCTCATTTACCGCTTGATTTACAATGCCACTGACGGAGGCTTCACTTTGCGCAGCTTCTTCCTTGTTTACTTGATAGTTCCTGCTGTGATCTTTATCAGCCAGATTCTCATCATGCCTGGACAATCTTACAAAACGGTTGGAGAACTTGTCGATCAAGCTGCCGAGGCGGACGAGAACATCGTCATTCACTCGACAACAAGCACCCAGCAGGAGATTGACGAGCACACGGCGCTGCTCCGTGATGAGCGACGTGAGGAGAGAGAGCGACGCGAAGCAGTGGTTCATGACATTGAGAACCTCCTTGGGTCATCCAAAGGTGACGACCAAGTTGAAGCCAAGGAGCGAAAGCATGTTGCATCTGGTGTCTGGGGAGTCCTCCACGACCGCACTGTCCTCGAGCAGATCAGGTCTCCGTGGTTCATACTTATCTGCCTTTTTACAGTTGTTCAGATGACGCGTATCAACTTTTTCGTTGCCACGATCCGACCACAGTACGAGGCCATCTTCGGAGACCATGAAGTTGCTGTGAGGATCAACACCTTCTTTGACGTCGCCCTGCCAGCGGGTGGAATCTTCGCCATCCCCTTTATTGGGACAGCTCTTGACCACGTCAGTACCGTCTTGGTGCTGGCAGCCCTCGTCGCATGCGGTACACTCATTGGTATCCTGGGCGTCCTTCCCTATGAATGGGCAGCATACGCCGGTATCATTCTTTTCGTTCTTTACCGCCCGTTCTACTACACTGCTGTGTCCGACTACAGCGCCAAGGTGTTTGGCTTCCGAACATTCGGAACCGTGTACGGACTTATAATTTGCCTCTCTGGCTTATTAAACTTTTCCCAATCGGGCCTTGATGTTCTATTCCACCAAACTTTCAACGGTAACCCGGTGCCCGTTGATATCATGCTTCTGGTCATAGGCCTTGCCATCGGCGTTGCGCTTGTTGTATTTGTGGCAGTGAGGCTTCGGAAAACGCAGCAGAAGGCCAGAGCAGGTATAACACAATAATGTGATATGAGATTTCATTTATACAGCAAAGTTGGTTGTACCTGCTGTTGGTGAATCACCTCCTTCAGCTACACCCTCCCACACCCCTCTATGGATAATTGCCTTCGTCAATATCATCACATCTTCCGAATATAGTCCAAAATAAGAGTATGCTCTAGCACATACGACCAAAGGTAGTGGAAAATACGGGATCCCGTCCGCTCTCCCATAGTCAAGCCACTAACCGGCGGATTAGTAGTTGGGTCGGTGACGACCAGCGAATCCCCGCTGTTGTATGTTTTTTGCGTTTTGTGTGGATATAGCTATACACATAGTATTTATTATTCTTTTATGTGGGGAGCAAAGCGTCTGACACAAGAATGTTAACCAGAACCTGCATTTATATAAATCAACAACCTCATCATGAGGCTTTGACATGAATATTCTTTTAATATTTCCTCAGTTGTGACTTGTTAGTGACCTCTAAGGCTTTGCACCCCCCTGTCCTTCAGATCCAATATCGGGTTTAACTATCGGTGTCGTGACTGACACTGAACATGAATTGACATACAAAATGCTCCAACCGATGTACTTACTTTTATTCTTAAGGAACTCTATCAGATACATAGTTCCAAGGCTCTAGAGCTCCTCAAGGAGTCAACACTCTTGGAAACGAGCATTTCCTGGCCCTGTAGCTACTTAAATAGTCATCGTGATCAGACATAAGGACTAGCAAGGAAAAGGGCTTGAAGTCTCGCTTCTTACACAGGTTTGATGACAGATATTGATTTGTATGGCGCAGCACTTTGACTGAACGCAGCAAGCGACTGGATATGGCATATATATATATGCACTGAGAAGACTACTAGTTATTCATATTAACATCTAGGTTCAAGTCGACGTTAACAGCCGAGAAAGTATACCAGAAGCCGAAATGCCTTCGCCTACACAAAACTTTACTCCTTGATAACAGGAGTGCGGAAAGGCTCTTCGCCACAGTACTGGCCCCAGCCGTCAAGTTGAGCAGAAGCCCACTTAATAATCTTGCTAAAATCCTTATCCTCTTCCTTGGGCGTGCAGTAATAGGTCTTGTCGGATGAGCTGAGCTTACCTGTCTTCTCGACAGAGGGAGGATACTCGATCTGGAGCACAGGCTTGCCAGCATCAATATATGTCTGGAAGTCCTCGCAGAAGGGCCAATTCTCCTCTTCGGGGTCGGTAGTTCCGCGGCAGGACTCAAGGACAGCAAAATCGAGAGACGAGACTAGGTCATCTGCGATTTCTGGCGCATTTTTCTGGCCAACAAGGAGCAGGTTGCCGTCCTTAGTCTTGATAGAGTGGGCGTACTGAGCAAGACTCTTAAGGTACTTGGTGTAGTCAGATGACTTCAAATTGAAGCCTGTAGGATCCCCTTCATCCTGCTGCCAAGCATCGACATTGTCGGGGTCAACAGCATCGCATCCGATCTTGGCGGCAACATCAAGACGTGCTTTTTGGAGCTTCAGCACAGTCGAGTCGCGAATGTCGAGGTACCACTCTTCGCTATCGTAAGGATAGGCCAATGAGTGTCCAATAACGGCCTTGGGAAATTTATCTTTGTCGTCGTCCCAAGCTTGGACAGCGCCGGCGTTAAAGTAACAGATGACGAACTTGCCAGCGCTCTATTTGCATAATTGGTCATTCAGTCAGGTTCTTCTTAGTAGTGTTTAACACTATATGCTTACCTTGAGTAGAGGAATCATCTCAGGATAACGACGAGCATGGCCCATATCAACGTCCCAGACCTTGGCCTTTAATGGGATCAAGTCGGCGGCGCTGTCATGTTTGATAGGCTCATGAATAACTATCTCCCATTGAACACCAGGTTTAAAGTCGGAGAGTCCAAAAGATGAAGGAGAAGAGGCAGTGGCTGCGGGCTTTGGCTCTGCAGTTACAGTCTTGACATGGTCAGCAACACGACATTCGCCTCTACGACGAGCGCTTACAGAACCACCAAAAGTCAAGGCAGTGAGTGCTATTTTGTTGAAAGTGACCATGGTTGCTGATGCTGAAATGTAGGAGCAGAAACCAGGTGTCAAAGAGGATAAGATAAATGTCTTCAGTCTGCAGTCTACAGTCTGGCGATGGTTGAAGTAAGCAGTGAAAATTAAGTCCTAACTAGGACAGGTGTGGGTATAGATGAGGCAAATCAGGCAGGTAGTCTTGACGCTGCGATGAGAGACAGTAATGATAGTCTTGGGAAACAAAAGCTTTGATGGTAAAGGTGACGGTAGAGATATTATATTGATCATCATGGCTAGATCTTATCGTTCGATTGCTGACAACCTCATAATAAGTACCTTGTCAAATACAAGGTATAACAAGCCCATTGCTTCAAGATGCCAGCTGCGGAAGGTGAGTGCAGAAGGAATTTGTGGAACATGATGCTGCAAGAAGCAACAATTATGTACTGACACAGTCGTGTTTCCGAGCAATGGCTTGTTTAGTGGTCATATGTCAAGGATCCAAAGTGCTATCTACCTGTATATAGTAAGGCTAAATGTCAGATAGTGGGTCGAGAGTGAACCGGTTTGCAAGTGGGAGATTCAAGGCATCCTTATTTCAAGCGCCGTTGCCGTAATGATCGTCGACAGGTGTTGTCCTTGGGCAATTGATCTTTTCGGCTCCTCATGGCAGCTCCTCCAGGAAGCTTGGCTGGCTCCGCCTAAGATGGTCAGATCCTGCTCAAGCTTTATCGGAGACACTGAGACGCCACATTTTTAATGACCAGGACCATGAGCATGATTATTATGGCCCACCCTAGCCCTGCACACCGGCGTATGAGTGGTGAACGTTGCGGTGGATGGATTCTAAAGTTGCATGGCAGTTCCTACCGCAGCTTCTCGTGCTCTGCGAACCTCGTCTCGCCTCTCGTCGTTCTCCTCCTTGAGCCGGTCCTCGACCTCGTCTCTAATACCGCCAAGATCAGGCGGTATTGTTTGTAACTGGACGCTTGGTGCTGCCTCCACAAACCGAAGTTGTTCTGTAACATGCTGAACGATTTCCTGTAAACGTTTTGCAGTGTTCTTATTCACTCTGGGTTCGCCGAGAATCTGCTCTAGAGTGGGGAAAAGGGTGTCCTGCCGGAAGTGATCGCGCCAAGGGGCATGCTCCGGAAGAATGGTGCTGATCTTGTCTTGGGCATTGATAGCAATACTCGTCTCGTAAGTCCATGCCCTGGCCACGTTACGCGGGGTATATCCTCCACCTCCAAACAAGATCATGGGAATTCCCATCTCCTTGCAGAATTTGACGCAAGCTCCATGGCCTTGGACCTGCAGATTGAACCTACCAAGCCGATCGCCAGCCAAAGAATCCGCACCACACTGCAAAGCGATGGCGCCAGGTCTGAACTTTTCCACTATTTTGCCGATTACTGTGTTAAACAAGTGATCATATTGTTCGTCAGTGATGCCGTCGTTGAGTGGTACATTGAAAGCATGGTGCGAGCCTGGGTTATGCTCGCTTTGCGGACCGTTGTCATCGAGAGCCCCGGTACCAGGGAAGAAGTTATTGGGATCGTACTTGTGAAATGAGACCGTCATAACTCTGTCAGTTGAGAAAAATGCTTCCTCGACTCCGTCGCCGTGATGCACGTCAATGTCGATATACAAAACTCGAGGGTAGTGGCGTAGGAGCTCAAGAATAGCAATCACAATATCGTTGATGTAGCAGAAACCGGAGGCTTCAGACCTCTTGGCATGATGAAGACCGCCGCCCCAGGAGATAGCAATATCGGACTGTTTGGAGCAGATCTTTCTGGCAGCATCAAGAGATCCCCCGGCAGACAGTGAACAATAGTTGAAAAGGCCATCAAAGAGGGGACAGTCAGAACCACCCAGATTAAACTTGAGGTCTACTCCCTGATTTTCCAGATCCCTGGGTACCGGCTCAGGCAGCACCGTTCCAAGAAAATCTAGATAATCGGAAGAGTGAAATTCCGCCAGCTCCTCATATGTTGCAGCTCTGGAGATATAGTTGTCCATGGCGAAGGACATGCCGTAAGAGTAGATGAGACTCTTGGAAAGAGTCAACCGCCAGGGTTTCATAGGATGAGTGACACCAAAGTGATGCTTCTCAATGTCCGGATTGCAGTGGAAGGAAACATTGTATCCTTTGGGTTTGGTGATACCAGAGTCCTCGGCCAGGCGTTTGCATTTGTTGTAGAATTTGGCATTGTCCATCTCACTCGCAAGACCCAGTGGCGTATTGGTGAACTCTTCCACAACAGAATTATCACGGTCCTCATCTGCAATGTGTGGGAGGTAATTGGGCTTAGGTACCCGATACCTATAAGTGTCTATGTCCATGATGGCGAATGTAGAAGTAGTAGTTTGATATCTCAGAAGTCAAAATGCGATGCCGTTGGTTGGTGAGTGACTGAGTAAGCGCTTTTTGTGAGTCCGATGTCTTGTTTTGGCTTGAACAAAGAACGATGGAGACTGGGATATGGGCTATGATGATATAAAGATAATGTGATGGTCTCCTGAACGCTCTTCTTTGAAGGGCGTATGGCAAATAGGCTGTGTGGTAAGGTTGATGTAGGTGGTAAAATGGATAGCTTTCAATTCTCAAGTGTCGAAAATGGACAAATGCAGGCAGAACCCTGCCCGTGAACTGTGCTGCGTGGTTGGTGAAATGGGGGCAGGCTGTAATGGAAGTAGAGCTAGGTGTATTTGAGAAAGAATTGCCTGCAAGACAGGGCCTTTACAGAGCTCAGAGACTTGCGAGTACTTTGCTGCGGAGCAAATCGCCAGGAACCAACATGCAGCTTGGGCCTTTCCAATGGAGTTCGTCTTGGTCTATACCAAATACGTGCTAGCACCCACCTGAATATGTGGCTGAGGAAGATGGGGGAGAGGCTGATGAGAAAGTCACTGGGCGCTTCTTTTGCTCCTTCTCAAAAACCTACACCAACCAACTAACCCCTCCACATCTCATCTCATCTCTCTCATCCTCTTTTAACCCCTCCATCAATATCATTCTCGTGTTCAAAGAAAGCGCCCACAAGGAGAACACGTTCGCGGCTGCTGTGATCGAGCAAAGCAGAGCAGAGCACCGCGACTTCCACTTCTCTCACGTCAAAAAGAAAGGACAAGCGAGGAAGTGGGTATCGAGGTGAGCCGAGCCGAGTCATTCATGTCGAGTTGCTCTCTGCGTCCTTCTTTGAACTTGGTTACTTCATCTTCATCTTGAACCAAAACCAATCAATCATCCATCCATTTCTATCGCATACTGTTTTGCAGTTTGCTCGCGATAACCACACCATACCCCTGCTCTACTCTGTTCCCTTCTATTCTATTCTACTTTATTTGGCCTCTCTACTATACTCTACCCTCTGTAGTTTTGGCATCGAATTTATATCCGCCGGATCGGACCACTTTGGGTTCAGTGTCCTTATCTTGTCGTGCCTTGCCTTGTCTCGACTAGGCCAGAACCATCAGATCGTCTCCGTCTGCTTGGCTATCTTTTTGCTTATTTTCATCCGCTTCCATTGTGGCCTTGCATAGTGTCGCACATCTGTTTGGCTTGCATTATAGGTCTCGAGGGCTTCGACGCCGTCACATTTCTCTATTAGCACTTGCCACGCGACCTTCCCATCATTAACAATCATGCCTAGAGACGACTTGTCCATTGACTTCGTCAAGAGGATGCCTCAAGCCGAACCCGTCGACCCCGGCTTGATACTCGACGACTGGATCAACCGTGTCCAGAACCTCCCCGAAGAGATCCGTTTCATGCAAGAAGAGGTTGCCGACAAGGACCGTCAATACAGCGAGTGTATACGTACAATTGAGGACCGTGACGGAAAGATACAGAAATGGATCAAGACGAATGGGAGCCATGAGCCAAACCCTAAGGAGGATCTGCTTCGGGCGCAGGTTCGAGAGAACTTCGTGCGAGCCGACCAACTATCACAAGAGAAGATCGCCTTGTGCCAGAAGATGCAGCTCATAGTAGACAAACATTTGCGAAACTTGGATGTTCAAATCAAGTTGCTTTACGACCGAGCAGAACCTGGCTTCACCGATCCCGACGAAGTCCCTTCTTTACTCCGACCGAGCGCAGCAAACCACACAGCCCCTTCGATCCGCGCTATCAATCCAGCGAGCCATATGACGACTGCCGCCGGCCCTTCTACCCCCCTTGCCGCTGCGCAAGCATCGTCCAATCCTACACTAGCTCGACTTCCGAATCATCCGAATGTCCGTCATGCTCAGGCCCTGCAACACGCCGCGTCCGCCCCAGCAACACCCGCAGCCAGCATAATTCTGAATAGACAAAGAGAAGGTTCCGCAGGACCCATAACGAAGCGTGCCCCTCGCGTAAACCCAGCTTTAGGAACAGTATCAACTGCATCAAGTGGCTTGGCAAGACATTCTTCACTCGGACCGGGCACTCCTAAGGGCAGTACAGTCGGAGGGTCTGGTCTTGCTAGAGCGGGTAGCGCGGGCCCAAGAGCTGGCTCTGTCAAGTCGATAGGACTGGGTAACAGTCGCCGCGGTACACCCACCGGCGGGACTCGGAAGAAGATCCCACATAAGTCGAATTTGTCACGAGTGAAGAAGGCCTCGAATAGGAACTCGCCTGCGGCAACGAACGATAGTGAGCTTTCGGATGTCGACAGTGGCAGTGGGGAAGACGAGGAAGGCGCTGATGGTCGGTCAAGAGGTACGCCCGTAGCGGATGGCAAGGATGTTGACGGCGATGATATTCTAGGAGATGCTGATGATGATGACGAAGAGGGTGGTGACGACAAGAAGTATTGCCTTTGCCATAACGTTAGCTACGGCGATATGGTGGCGTGCGACAACGATAATTGTCCTTACGAGTGGTTTCACTGGTCTTGTGTTGGACTCAAGAGCGAACCAAACGGGACTTGGTACTGTCCGGTTTGTGCTGAGAAGTTCCAGAAGAAGAGCAAGTAGTGTCAGAAACAGTCACGCATCTTGGCGGGCAAGACACGGTATTTCTGCTGGAGTGCTTGCCTGAACTTGGAGGTTCCTTCCTGCAATTGGCTCACGCCTTAGTAACGGCGTTTTAGGGGCGGCAAATACCCATATTGTTTTCAATAAATACCATGTTCTTTTACTCTTCTATGTAAAGTTCAGAAATGTACAGATTACTTGATATCTTGTTTTGATTATTGTGTAGAGTTTGTGCTGTCTATGTGTGTTCTAGAACACACTGAACGACACCACGTCGCACTCCCTCTGTCTCTTCTCTTAACTGCTCTACCTTGGCCCCCTTCTGCCGTGCCTTGTCGATGAAGTCATCCAGCGAACCGCCAACGCCGAAATACAGGCGTTTCGCTCCTATATACGCACCTGTTTCACTGCCCTCGGTATCCCGCTCTTTCTCCAGAATTAAGAAGAGAGTTTCAAGGAAGGCCTGAAGCGCAAACGGAGAGTAGATTGTCTCTGCACCGAGAAGCAGTGTGCTGCTTGGCTGGCCGTCTCCGCAAGGTAGGGTATAGATTAGATCGACAAAATCCCGAGACCAAGCGCCAGACACGAAAGAGAGCGTGACGTTCGATTCCACGAGAGACTGCTGGAAAGCAGCGAGAATATCAGGGCCAAGCTCGACTTCTCCCTCGATTGAGAAGGCTTCGTGAAGAGCGGGCAACTGAGAGTTGTTTAGGGCCCATGAGAGGATGAAGTTGGGAAGAGTGACTAGTTGGAGAACGGAAGGGTTGTAATCCGCAAGGATCAGAGACAGAGGTTTCTTTTCTGACGCTGAGGTCATGGCCCATTGGAAGACGGCCAGGGATGGCAAAGCAGTACCGCATCCAAGCTGTTGGCGAAGGGGTTAGATAAAGCACATTGCACATCTAAGTCAATCTTACATACCTCCATAACTCGGAAAGGCCTCTGCTCTAGCGCAGATATAGCATTGTTAGCAGCCAGCACTTTGACAAGGTCAACACTGCTTTCCCAGCTCTTGAAACCGCCCTCATAAACACCCGTCTTCACATCATGACTGCCCAGGCCCTCAGACTGTGCACCGGCAACATCTTCCTCCTCTGCCATCAGCTGCACTCTCACGTCCCACAACTCCCTCCGCGGCAGTCGGATGGTGGTACCATCGTCGAGCGTAACATCTAGAAGACTGAAGGCGATCTTGGACGGTAGCTGAGCAAGAAGATCGGACAGTTGATGCACGGTTGGTGGGAGCTGAGGCTTGCCAGGAACAGGAAATGCGCTGCTGGTGGAAGCGGGAGTAGGGTCAGGCTTGACAACAGAGGGAGCCTGCTCGTCGTCGGATATATCGTCACCGGCGAAGCCAAATGAGAAAGACATGGTGAGTGAAGTTATACAACTTGCTTGTTTTCTATGTGAAGGACTCGAAGACTTTGATAGGTACCAGGTAGGCATGAAAAGTTGCGAGTGTGTGCACTGTGTAGTGGGGCTTTAGAGATGGTAGTGATAATGTGCCGGACACTGTGCCTTGAGAATCTCGTCAACTCCCGCGATTCTGTCCGTCATCAACTTTGACGACTTATTTTTAACTGTCAACGCCACTACAGTCGAGCCTTTATTTCAATACATAAATCTTACATAATCTCATATAAATCTTCAATCTCTCACTTCATAATGCGTCAATCACTGATGAGGCTGGCATCAGCAGCCAATACTCAGCGCGGACTGAAGGCAAACCCCACGGCTCTGCTCCCTCCCATCCCCTTGTATCGTCGTCTTTTCCGTGCGCATCGCAAACATCTACCTGCTGAGATGAGACTGCTTGGAGACGAGTACATCAAGGCTGAGTTTAGAGCGCACAGAAAGGTGGACAACCCGGCACATCTGGTGTGTAATTCCTGCGAGATAGCATCAAGGGAGCCATATGTTAACCGATGATCAGATTGGCTTTTTGACCGAGTGGCAGATGTATGCGCAAAAGATTGAGGGAGATGAATGGGTGGGAGATAAGTTGGATGAGCAGAAGCTGTCTAAGATGAGTGGTGAGTAAGACTGAGTATCGTCGTGAGGATGGTCACTAACAACTTAACAGATGAGCAAATACAGCAATTGTATGAGCTGATGCAGGCTATTCAAGCTAGAGATAAAGAGGGTGGCGAGCAGTAATTCATAGACATATCCTAGATCCCATTTAGAACTATTGTACAGCACCCTTTGTATAACATTAACTAACTCCTGCTCCTACAAGACTATCTAAACCTCAATAGCTCGGCCGCGACTGATCACAAGATAATGTAGGTGATAGATGAAGCGAGTTTTATTAAATAATAATATATATTGTGCCTTCATCTTCTTGACCCATACCTCTATATACCTTGCCATCCGATGGTCTACTTCTCTAAAGCCTCAGCAATCCACGCCGCCTGAATAGAACTGACCTTCTTGGCGTAGTTTTTGTTGGTATAAACATGCTCGAGGAACATGATAGCCTCCTTTTTCTGACCATGTAATACGCTGGCGGGATGGATGGCAACAACGTGCTTGCCTTGAACCGTAACAAAGCTCCCGTCTGGTGCCAACATAGCAGTTTTGAGAGCGAAGCCCCGTAAGAAGCACTTGAGGACTTGCTCAGCACGTTCTGGAGAGATGGGAACGAATGGTTGGGGATCGGCCGGCGGGGCCTCTTCCAATAACTTCTCTTTGAGACACATACCGCGAAGCTGCCTTCTGATGTTCAAGGCCTGTTTCATGTTGCGCATGTTGATCTTTCGTTGTTTGCACCAGTTCACCCTGTCTGCATTCTCCGCCGTGTACTGTTGGATGGTAGTGAGATACGTGATGATATCTCCTTCGCGGCGCTGAAGCTCTTTTCTGAAAGTTTCTACCTCTTCCTGGGCTTCTTCAGATTGGATACTCAGGAAAATATCCTCTCCAGAAGTGATGCATGAGATAATGTCGATTGCTTCGACCAGACAGTCAAACTCAGGATTGGCAGCAGCAAGAATCACAGCTCCCAGCGGTGCAGAAATAGGGAAGCGGGCCATGGTTTCACCAACTGTTGTGATACTGCCGTCATCATTCAGCGCACCCAGGAAATGTAAATGGATCAGAGCCTTCTCGATGGCTTCTGTTTCTGGTGGATCCATGAGGGGGAAAGCAAGAACATCCTGGATTCCGCGCGCTTTCATGGTTAGGACTGCTCCCAGTACATCGTTGCGGAGGATCTCTGGAAGATCAGAATCTTGGAGAGTCTTGAAGGCCGCCTCTGGGTACAATCGAAAGCATTTACCGGGGCCCTCTCGGCCGGCACGACCAGTTCTTTGCACGGCAGACGATTTGGAAATGGGTTTGGCGAGGAGGGATTCCATGCCTAGTCGCGCTCGGTATTGCTTCACCTTGGCTTTGCCACAATCCACCACATACCTGACTCCAGGAACAGTGACCGATGTCTCGGCAATATTTGTCGCCAGCACAATCTTTCGAGTAAAAGATGCCTTGACTGGTAGGAAAGCTTCACGTTGCGCGTCCATCGATAGCTGACCGTACAGGGGGAAAACCTTGATCTTGGGTACATTTGAGGCTAGGGTTGCCGCGTATTCTTCGATCAGCTTTTGCGCCGCCTCAATTTCCTCTTGACCTGTCAGGAAAGCGAGAATATCTCCAGGGAGTTGCTCCTGCAAGTGGATTTTATAGATCGTTTTTAGGAGCGCATCCTGGATATCGGGGACAGGTCGCGGCTCATGATGAACCGTAACAGGATATTGTCGTCCTTTGATATTGAGGACCTGAAGCGTCTCCTCGCCTTCCTTCTTGGGCCGAACGTCCTTGAAAAACTCCTGGATGCCCTCGACGTCTGCTGTCGCACTCATGATGACCACCTTGAGGGGAATGCCACCACGGCCAGATAAGTCACTAGCAAGAATCTGCTTGAGAAATCCGACTAGGAGATCGACATCGAGACTTCGCTCGTGGATTTCATCAACCACAATAGCACTGTAATTTCGAAGATTAGGATCTCGCAACAATTCCTGGAGCAACATTCCCTCGGTCAAAAACTTGATCCTTGATCCCTTTGGAACCTGGTGATCGAATCGAACTGAATAACCGACCAGGCCGTCTTGTCGTCCCTTTCCTAGCGGTGTGCCGGCTTCTTGAGAAACTCGGTGGGCCAAAGTTGTCGCAGCGACTCTTCGGGGCTGCGTAATGGCGACCATACCGCCCACGGAAATCTCATCATCTGAACCAGCAATCTTGAGTTTTTGGCGTTTACACCAAGGCTCCTGGTAGAGAAACTGGGGGACCTGTGTACTTTTTCCCGAGCCTGTCTCACCCACTAAAACAAGAACATCGCTGCCAGACTTTCGCAGCGCCTGCTGGATCTCCTCGCGATATTGCCATATTGGAAGCTGTCTGCGTGTCTTGAGCAACTTTGGGTCCTCCCGACTTCGCGACTTCTCATTCTGGCGGTCTTTAAAGCTTCTTCTGGGCCTTTCAGAAAGATGAATTTCTTTTCTCTCCTTTTCCTCTTTCTCTAGCTCAGCAGCAACAGCTGGTGTTGTGGGGGGCGCAACTTTCTCTGGTTTGGGTGCAGGTGCAGTGAGGTATCCTTCGAGGGAAATGGTCTTCCCTCCTATCGTAATAACATTTGGGTCTTTGGTCTTTGTTTTTCTCCTCTTGGCCGGAGGAGCGGAGTTCTCGGTCGTCATCATGTAGATGTTTGATTTGCGTTGAAGGCTATGACTTGAACAGGTGAAATTTTCAGTGAAGTTTGTCAGTGAATCACAGTGCCGAAAATCCGAACACTGTACGTCCCCTACCTCGGTAGGTAGTCGCCTGATTAAAGTAATGACACAGAAATGTAGAATCTGTATAAATTATCGTCTTCTAGCTTGGGGAATGTGATTCTCTACTCATATGATTTAAAACACTCTTGAGAATAATTAAAGACTTTTCAATCTTGGACTGGACAAGATGAAAGAATGTAAGAAACTGCCGGGTTCCACGCCCCTATTAGCTAGACAATCCACGAACACCAGCATGTATTCAGAGATCACTTATGAGGTTCTCAGATTGTTGTCTGATACAATATCTCTTCCAAGCATTGGTCCTGGGCTGCTGTGTAGAGAAGATGCAGTGTTTTACTTTTGACGATTTGAAGCAATTTTGCGATTGCCAGATAACACAACAATAAATTCGTTAAAGTTCACAGCATCACACAGATAGCTTACGTAGTATTACCTGTTCAACACCAGCTGCTTATCTCAACAAATCCTGGCCAAGACGAATCCTTCGAGTATAGTTACCCTCTGGGCTGAGATTCATCATCTCATAAGTACTAATGCATACTGCGCTTGGGTAGCTCAATAAAGCCGTCAACCCGGTCGAACTGGCCTTGAGTGTGATGTAAGGTAATTGATTATATCAAGTACAGAGAACACAACATATCAACTTTTGAAGGAATAACCCCCATACTAATGGGTTGTGTTTGAAAGAAGTTTCGTTTTCATTGCATACATATATCCCTTACCATGCTCCTAAGAACCATATCTTTTACTTGGCTTATATGTTTGGACAAGAGCAAAGCAGGACTGACCATCAATTATTTGGTGGATGTGCCTCAAAAGGGCCAATTAAATCTGAATGCGCTCATTCTTCCTATCCTAACGAATTCTATCCCGTCGTCATATTGTGCATGAGCCCTCACTTGATACGGGCCAAGCGTTCTCGGTTCATTCTCGTAGCATCATCAACAGCATCGCTCTGTTTTGAATGTTAGTAATATGATCATGTTGGTAATATTATGGAACGGGTCACTTGCCTTGTTCATAATTCGGTCGATCTGCTTATTCTGCGTGTCAACCTCCTTGCCAATGGCTCTGCCGACCATGTTCATCATGGACACCTGTCCTGAGAGTTCTTCGATACCATCGTCGATCTGGTCCTCCAGTTCCTCCGCTCCCTCTTCATCATCTAGGTTGAACTTGCCGTAGTCCTTCTTGCGGGGTTGCTGTCGTGGTCTGGCAGCGCCGCCTATTTCTTTGAAATTGCCCTCCATGCGCTGGTTGGCTTGGAAACCGTCACGGCGAGTTGCCTCTCGCTGTTCTCGTTCGTTTCGGTGACGCGTCATAACTTCCTCGTCCGCCTTCAACTTGCGCTGTTTGGAAGTGAAGGGGTTGCTAACATGAACAGCGAACATGCTGCCATTGAGTGTCTTGAGTTCAGCCGCCCGATCCTGGGCGATCTTGTTCTGGTTAGCAGCCAGATCAAGATGCTTTTCAGTGTTGTTCAGACGCTCGCCCTGAGCTCCCAGACGAGCAAGGGTGGCTCGGCCGACTTCGTTAGCTTGTCGAGCCATTTGCACTGATCGGTTAACTGAGGATGCGCTGTCCTGCTGAAGTTGTCGCTTCTCGGCAAGAATAGACTGATATTCGATTTCTTCTTGCTCCTCAGCCGTCAACTCGCGCTCCTCGCCGTAACCACCATATGAGCCACCAGCGGCTCCTGATTGTGGCTCATTGGTGGCGGGCTGCTTCTGGGCTTGACGTTCCTGAGCACCAGCGAACAAGTTATCTCGGTTGCTGTCAGGTTCGCTGGGGCCAAAACCACCATAGCCACCAGGACCTCTTGCACCAGGAGCCGGGCCAGCGTTATTATATCGGTTCTGTGGGGCAGCATCGCCGTATCGGTTTCCGCCGTAACCACCGCCGGATCCATATCGATCAGCACCGTATCCGCTCGGGGGTTGAGGGCTGTGGCCTCCTTGGGCAGGAGAGGGAGAGGGGGCATTGTAAGACTGGGCACCAGGACCTCCGGGGCCTCCAGGAGCGTTGTTGACGCCAGCGCGGGCTTGCTGGTAAGGAGTTACGTTGGCGTATTTCGCATCGTCGGCGTATGGATCTTTGCCGCCTTGTTTGGCGTAGGGGTTATCGGAGGAGACGGATTGAGACGACTTCTTGCGACCAAAGAGAGCGTGGCGGCTGGCATCCTCGCCGTCGTCGCCTTTCTTTCCAAAGCCAAACTTCTTCATGGCCGAATGTGTTGAATGTGTATGAAGCGAAATTGGAATGATGTTCGAGAAAATTATGGCAGTCTTGACAGGAAAAGAAAATGTGAAATATAAGAGTAAGAAGCTGAAAGGAGAAGAGGACGGTAGCGCTGCCTTATGAGAGTGCTTACCTGCGTTGCCTGAGTGCTAACTTTAGGTGCCGGTGGATTGATGCGGGCCTTCCATCCATTCGATTGAGATATTAGCCTGGTGGGCGGTGACCACCCAGGTCCCCGTATAAGGTACCTAAAACTATGCCTGACTGTAACCTACGTCCCATGTACCTTTTATCATGGGGTGGACGCATGTAGTGGCGTGGCTACTAACCCATTAATTCAGGTATCGTTTCGGGGATGGATCAGACGCTCGTTAAGCCAAGACTGACAGAGCCTGTAAGGTTTGGATGCGCAAGGGGGCACTTATTTTCTTGCTGTGCAATAGGCGCCCGACAAGCGCCTGAAGTTCAATGTACGGATACACACGCCTGGACCCTTAGTTCCATTCCAGCCCCTGCCCGGTATTGCAGATTGTATATTGCAGCCGCAACCTCATGCAAGTCCCCGAATTCTTGGATCTATCTGTTTTATGGGTAGACATTTTCCAGGTGGTTGACCATTCAGGTCTTGCAGCACTAGATAACGCATCATAAGACTCTTTCAAATTTGAAGATACAACTTCTCACGAGTGAGGCATGTATGTACGTGGCTACTGTCCCGAGTGGCTCAGCGCTTTTCTTGCGTCAGCCCGTGGCGGCGTCGACGTTTACAGATAGGTCTAGTCAGCTTAGAACCTTCGGAAAGGTGCAGAACTTGCTCAGCATTCTTCGACCCGTGTGAAGTTTGTCTTCGCTGAAGTGAGGCATAGGCTTTGAGGGTAGCTCGCATGGAAACAAAAGTAAACCGAGCCATTGTTTGACGGGTATTAATAAACGAAACTCCTGTATCAACATAGTTTCACGAGTGGAGCCTGACGGACAATGGTTGACTTAGATTCCACAAAGCTTGTTCCAGAAAGGCATTGGAATGAATACTGAGCAATTAGTCTCATACGATGGAGACTGTTCGAGATAACAAATGGACATGGGGCTGATTTCAACTCTTCTAGACTATGACTTAATTGGATCATTGTTTGAGAAGAGGATACCGATGAGTTGTGGTCATCAGCCTAGAGCAGTGTAAGAGCGATGCAGGGTAAGACTTTTAAGTGACTCAACGATTCTCGTTAGGTATCTGTAGTGAATGCTCGCCTTCCTAATATCAACTCTACCTAGGTATGTTATTCATTTTGTACAATGATCGCTGCAATTTGGAAAACATCAGGTGCTCACCATGAAGGTCCACGTCTAAAAGCTTGCAGTAGTCTGTAGAAAGAAGGTTGAACTCATTTTCGAAAGGTTTGGCCGGTGATTCATGATTTATAGGTAAAGTGTAAGAGTTAACCCTACTCTGAAGAGCGCAGATCTTCCGAGTACTCGACGGCGGGTGCTATTATCTTGATCAAGTTACAGTAATAATGCCGTGAGGAATTTCGCAAATACTTATCCATTATTCTGGCCCCTAAGGTTTCTTTGCTTTTGGGGCCTTCTGAAGCAACCTACCTATACCCCAGAGTGGCCTCCATTGATCCACTGATGGTACCCGCTAAAGACCCCGCCTACATCGCCGGGAGCCCGAGACAACAGCTAATGGATGGATTTAAGGACCATTGAGGCGATCACGGTATACTAGGTTTCTCTTGAAGCTTTCATGATTGGTCGCCTGGCCGATGCGTCACCTCTGACTCGCTCCCGTTCTGGTTCAGTCAGCAGCTCGCAAGATAGACTTTTGATTTCACTCGACTGCCGTAGACTCATCAAAAAGGTGTCTCCTCTTTCATCCCGATCCTAATCCCAATCCCAATCCCAACTCCAGCCAAACCTATTTACATCGCAGATACCCTACTCTTAATCGACGTCATGCTTTTTGTCTCCTGAGCTGGCAACTGACCGCCTCAACCCAGCCTTCTCAGAGTCGTGATCGATCCATTATCACCGCACTCTTGAAACAACTCACAACACCTTTCAACAGAACCAACAAGATGATAATCCGAATAAACTTCGCATTCCCTTTTCTTGCTACTAGATATCTCGCTCTGTTATCATATCTCATCCTGAATCATTACTCGATATCTTCCTATCAATAGACCTGACCTAGCTTCCCACTTGGAAGCTTTCCATCAACAGAAGCATAACTATGGCTTCAGTATTCACTTACGACCCTGACCCTCCAAGGGTTCACTCTCCTTGGAAGAAGCTAAGAGAGTCGAGCAAGGACGAGAATGGCCATGGCGTAGGCTCAGAGGATTCGACATCAACTCTGCAACTCCAATCAGGACTACTTTCGGAGTATGGACTCACCAAACTCGAGGCGGAGCCACAAGAAGGTCCTATAGAATACAAGCTTCATCTCCTTCTTCGGCCTAGAAGGCTCTTCAAGAGCATGAGCACCGCTGGCAAGTCGCGCCATGCTCGACTGGCCAAGCCCTCAACCCCCTCTCCTGCTGCTTCTAGCCAGCCTCGTCAACAAAGGCTTCAACATTTGACGACCCAACTCTTATGGAGACTACAACAGTCGTCCCCATATCATGCATCCAGCTCAAAGGAACTGGCTCTCCCTAGACTTCCAGACGACAATGTCGATCTCACAGCACCTGTCAAATTGAACAAACTTGTTCCAGGTTTGGAGGAGTCTAGGGGGGCGATATACGAAATAGGTGTTGCCGACGACGGTAACCTTGTCGGTCTCACCAATGATGAGATGGAAGAGAGTCTTGCAACGTTGAGAGTCATGGCTGCGAGCTTAGGATGCACTGTTGACGTTCGTGTAAGAGTCGTAGTCGGCGACTGCGAATGGGCCGAATCCACGGAAATAGTTGACGGTTTTACAACCTCACCAAATGAGGTTATCAGAAGCGGTAAACTGTGGGTTGCTGAAGCAGAGGTCAAGCCCAACCTTGGCTTTACGGAGACCGCAGCTGGAGGAGACAAATCTTACAGGGACGAGCTGTCGACAACCGAGAGTATGGATGTGCCTAGTCGTGGTAGTTCGATGACGCCGCAATTGAGAGTCACTTTCACTGGACCGACCACTTCAGGCAAGTCAAGCCTACTGGGAACATTGACCTCAGGCGCCTTAGACAATGGCCGTGGTAATAGTCGACTTAGTTTGCTCAAGCATCGGCACGAAATGGTCACGGGAGTAACCAGCTCAATAGCCCAGGAACTCATTGGTTACAAAGATGGGTCGATTCTTAACTACAGTCATGGAAATATTGAGTCTTGGGTTGATATACACGATCGTTCTGAAGGTGGCCGTCTGGTCTTCGTCTCCGATTCCGCTGGTCATCCAAGATATCGCCGCACAGTCCTTCGTGGGCTGATGAACTGGGCGCCACACTGGATCATCTTGTGTCTGGCTGCAGATGATACCGAGGTAGCGCTCAAGAGCTATGGGACGACGCCATCAACACAAGATGTTCTGGGAGTGGCAACTGGTGGACTTGATTTAGTCAAAGCACACCTGACGCTTTCTCTCAACCTGGGCATTCCCCTAGCTGTTGTAATTACCAAGCTCGACCTCGCGACAAAGAAGAGCCTACCCAGAACCACGAACAAAATTTTGTCGGCCATTAAAGACGCTGGAAGGAAACCCAAAATCCTGCGACCTGACCAGAAGGAGTGGAAGCATACGGATCGAGTACCGGACGATGACTCCGTCAAAGTCAAAGACTTATTGAAAGAAATTTCAGAGAGCGAAAACATGACGGAGTATGTTCCAATAGCATTTACCAGCGCCGTCAAGGGGAACGGGATCGGTTTGTTGCATGCACTTTTGGAGAATCTGCCATTGCCACCTCCGCCAACTGCTCGAGATTATGTGGGAATGGCGTTGAATCCGGAGCAGCCCAAGTGCCTCTTTCATATTGACCACACCTTGAGTCTATCCGAATCTTATAGCAGCTTGGCCTGTAATCCTGGGGAACAGACCAAGCCAGGTATTGTGGTGTTGGGATACCTCAGGTTTGGGCGACTTTCTATTGGGGACAAGATTGTTATTGGGCCTTTTCCATCGGACGACGATGAAGCACTTCGTGAATTGACGCTGGAGGATAGACAATCCCCTGGTAGTTATGGGCTTTCTGCTTCACACCCGTCCTCGGCAGAACTGGCACGTATCGCGATGAAGAATGCCGTGTCTGCGTCGACTATTACAGGGGAATGGCACGACGCCCAAATCTCCAGCATACACAACTTGAGACTTCCAGTCCTGACACTCGAAGCTGGACAGGCCGGATCAATCGGCCTCAGGTTCCAGCCACGTTCGAGTCGTTCTAGGAATGACAGCTCAAACTCTAACATCGCGATTGAAATCCCTCGAATACGTCGTGGCATGATCTTGGCAATCCCTTCAAAGCACATGGCTGATACTGGGTTGAAACTGCAAGCTGCAAGCGGGTTCACAGCTATTTTCGACGATTTGGATACCCAAACCCTGCCAATCGGCTCCTTTGTAAACATTTACATCGCTAGTATTCGTACGGTGGCGCGCGTACGTCGTATATCCCGTCAAGATAGAGGATGGGGAACAAACATGCAGGAAGCAGATGAGATGGAGGAGATATTCAACCTCAACGATGATCTCGAGTCAAATAGTGAGAGGGAACCTGACCAAACCAAGGATGGGGTTGAGATGGGCTTAGAGCTGCTACATCATCGAGAATGGATAGAGATGGGTTCGCGAGTTGTATTGTTAGAAGGGGGAAGTCAGGATAGATCTGGATTAGAGGGGTTTGTTGGTAAGGTTGTTGAGATTGTTGATTAATCATTTGAGCGTGCTGGTTTTTTTATTAAGAGGATGAACCACCAGCGGGTATTTCTAGCTTGATTTTTTTGTATGACATGTTTCGAAATACAGTTTGTTCTCAGACGTCACAGCGTCGTTTCCAAAGGTTTCTCATCGCAACTCCAAAGACGCCGTAAATACATGCATGTACCTGATGCTGCTACCTATGCCCTAACTAGGCCATAAAATAATGTCCATGTCAAGACAAAGCCCGAAATTCCATTAAATATGCCGCCAACCCAAAAATCGAAGAGGCCGCGAAAAAACCGGGAAGGGTCAAGAGGAGCGTGGCCCTTGGGAAGCGATTCGGGAGCAACCTTGAGGAAGTAGAAGAGGAAGGTGGTGATAAAAGAGAAGACGATGTAGATAAGGAAGCCGTAGTATGATTCGAGACCAAGGACGCCAGCGGTGACTCCGAAGAGAGATGCAGTGAGACTGTGAAGGTTGGAGAGAGCCTGCGTACAACAGGTTAGCCAACAGAACTCACAGGACAAGCAGTACGTCGCAGGATGTAGCGATATCAAGAATAACCCACCTTTGTGTTATGGACCACCGACTCAGGGACGACAGGGCTGATTTGAAGTTCGCGTTCGGAAGGCATTGTCGCGGATATAGACGGAGTGCTCTTGTTATATTCGATTGACCGCGTGATGTCTTTAGACGGGGTAATAATCAGGCCAATGTCGTGGGAATAGCTCTGTGTCTCGAATGAAGCTATCCACGCGCTGGCTTGCTTGGTCGTAATGACAGCGTGTCGGTCCGTCCTGACCTCCGAAGACCGACAGCGGTGGAGCAGGCCTAGGGTACCTAGCCGGTTTGGAACGAACCCTGCCAATCTGGAGTTCCCGGCTGGTGACGGCAGGACCCCTCCACTATGATTCCAAATGGGCAGTTTGCTTGGCGGGGTACTTTTAGTCTAGTTTAAATGGAACATCTTTTTAAAGGTCCCAATCTGTAACTTGCAGTTATTCCTGAGCTACCGTACCAACTTCAATTGAATAGTTTTTATTCTACTTTTTCAGTCACAATGTCACAGGGTTTTGCGCCTCTCAAGAATGATCTGTTGCTTCGCACAGCGTGGGGTGGGTTATCCGCGCCTCAGTTGTGAGACTCATTGGGAAAGTTATACTGAGACTTGCTGTGTTGCGACTTAGGCCAGACCGTTGAGCGTCCGCCCATGTGGGTGATGCGACAAGGTGAGAATGAAATTGGAACACATTAACAACGGTGGACAAGATTGACAGTTTCGATTGACAGCCGGCCGCTACCTCCCCGAGTACCACGAAGCCAAGGGTAAACGAGACTTCTTCGAATGTTGCCGTGACCCCGAAGTTGCAACAGAAATCACCCTCCAGCCCGTCCGCCGTTTTGCAGGCCTGATCGATGCCGCTATCATCTTCTCCGACATTCTTGTTATCCCTCAGGCCATGGGCATGACTGTCGAGATGGTTGATAAGAAGGGCCCGCACTTCCCCAACCCGCTCCAGAACCCCGACGACGGACAGTATAGCGAGGTGCTTGCCAAGGACGTCGACGTTGCGGCTGAGCTCGGCTACGTATACGATGCCATCACCCTGACGCGCCAGAAGCTCGAGGGCCAAGTGCCGTTGATTGGATTCTGTGGTGCTCCTTGGACCCTGTTCTGCTATATGGTCGAGGGTGGCGGCACTAAGCTGTTCGCGCAGGTCAAGACATGGATCTACAAGTATCCCGAGGAGGCGAAGAAGCTTTTGGCCAAGATTGCTGACATCTGTGTGGATCATCTGGCTCTGCAAGTCAAGGCCGGTGCCCAGGTAAGAAACAGCTGAAGCGCAGGGACTACGGATCCTGAAACTGACTCACATACTTTTATAGCTGGTGATGGTTTTCGACTCATGGGCAGGAGAACTTGGTCCTTCCTCTTATCGTCAATTCTCAGAACCTTACCTCAAGCAAATCGCAGAGAAGCTTCCCGCCAAGCTCCAAAGTCTCGGCCTGGATAAGGTGCCCATGACCGTATTCCCCAAGGGTGCTTGGTACGCCCTCGACTCTGCCTGCAACCTGGGTTACAATGTGGTCGGTATGGACTGGCTGCATGACCCCAAGGAGGCCGTCAAGATCCGTGGCGACCGAAGCATTGTGTTCCAGGGCAATGCTGATCCCGGTGTGCTGTACGGTACCAAGGAGGCTATCACAAAGGCTGTGGAGGAGATGGTTGGGGGTTTCTGGGTCGGCAACAAGGGTTGGATTGCTAACCTAGGCCACGGTAAGTTGTCCATGATACAGGACAAACGAATAGCGGCTAATTAACACAGGAATCACCCCCGGCGTGAATCCCGATCACCTCAAGCACTACTTTGAAGAGATTCATCGTCTCACCAAGAAGAACTAACAGCCCCAATATGTAATGTGTTGAAGATGTGTCATATAAAATATCACATGTCTAAAAACCGCTAAATATTGCAACGAGATCAAAAAAAGAGCAGGATAGGTATCGGAGATAGGCGCTCTGAAGAATAGACTCAAAGGTGTAAAATAGTAAAACAGCATGCATTGTCAAAGCACTGAAATAAATTGACTCTCTTTGCATATCATTGAATTCGTGGTATGGTATCTTTACTTTTCCTCCTTTTTGTATCATCTGCGCACCCATTGACGCGATCCACACCCGTTTTCTCATAAATGACTAGCCAGACCGGACCCCTCCTTTGGAGGTCAAAGGCGCCAAAACACCAAGCTTTAAAATGACCAGACAGAATAGCAGCGAAGATGAAACGTTGGGTCTCTTGGAATGAGACTTGAGACTTGGACCTTGGAAGTCCTTAAACCTTCTTGCCAAAGAGCCAGTTCTTGCCCTTCTGAGCCAGTGACTCGCCACCAGCACTGGGCGAGTTGGCAGACTTGGGCTCCTCGTCGTCAGTGATGGCGCCATCGTTGCTGGCCTTGCGAGCCAACTCAGTCTCCTTGTCCTTGAAGATGTTGCCAGCGCCACCGCGGCCACTGTATTGGGTGCCATAGGAAGGACGTCGAGGGACGCTTTGTCTTCAGTTAGTAAACATATTCAAAAACAAAAGGCTGAATTGCTGAGGTTGAGAGCTTACGCTTCGACATCTTGGCGCTTGCGAGTCTCTCGAGGATCGTCGTTCTTGGCCATGTTGCCTGTACCACCACGGCCGGTGGTTACGACAGGACCCTTAAGGACAGGAGTCTGGAGCTTGCTGGGGTCTGTCTTTTCTGTGTGGGCTGAGTCGGCCATGTTGCCAGCGCCGCCTCGACCGTGTGAAGCGAGCATCTTTGTAGTAATAAGATAGCGAGAGTGCAAAAGTTTTTGCGGTTGAGATAGTTTGAGACGTTGTCGTTGCTTGTGAGTGAGCGACGATCAAACTACTATAGTAAGTGACTTCAGGGGTTGTTGTTGGATAGGTAGACTGAGAAAGGTATGTGAAGTATACGATCAAAAGACTGTTTCCTTCAAGACTTGAAAATCAATGACAAAGAATAGGAATAAAAATTCTGATACAAAGGAATGGACATTCGTAGAATGCGGAGGGTCACACTTTTTAACTCAGTGCCAAGTCCCCTTGTGATGTTGTTACTTGCTTCTAAATTTTCCCCTGCCCTGTCCAAGACTTGATCCCATGATCAACAAAACAGGGGGCGGCAAAGATTTTTTCTTTTCTTCGATAGGTGGTGCGGCCTTTCTTCCCGCCCAGCCAGCGAGCGCATGGCCTAGACTGACTAACTGACTGGCCTTGCGCTTACTAGGCCGCTCCGAAATTGGGCCATGGGATGGTGAGGCGAGGACCTCATCAGCTGGGCGTTGGCAGTTTGGCTTCCTCTATTGGTTTTTGTTTTCAGGGCTTCTTGCAGCTGCACATAATTCAACGAATTCTAAACTCAGGCTACAGGCTTCTCGACTGAAATACCCCTTCCTTTCATCTACCCTAGTACATCCAAGAGTGAGGCTCAGTTAAAGCTCGGCCAGGTAAAGCCAAAGTAGTTGCAAGTATCCGTTTGCTGGTTCCACTTAGTGACTGTACTAAGAAGCCACGTCCAGTCATACAATATTGGTTGCGTAATGAATTCTGAAGGCCTCGTGCTGCCCCAGATCTTGGCGAGGTACTTTGGGTGTACGAAGTCAATACAAGCTTTGTTAAGGTGCGAAGGGGTTCTAGATCAGACGCAGCTGAAGGCCACTTGATGCTAGTAATTTGAGATTATTCGTCCGTCACATATCTCAATGCCAACATCTTATTTCAACCTCTCGTGATGTTGTACAAGATCCGGCCAATAATTGCAAACGGGTATAGGCTTTCACACAACAATACCAAGATGATCCATACTGAACCAACAATGTCGAGGAGGCAGGAATCAGGTAGGAATCAGGTAGGAATGGAATGAAATTCATCATCACAATGACAATACGGAATTCCAACAACCTTCTCTTCCAACTTTCTAAGCTCATGTCCTTCGGTCAAGTGGGAGCAAGTTGGCCGAAACTCTCCTCCTTCTCACTGCCAAGAGAATTCTATTCAGAGCCCCATCTTCCTTCGCCATCGCCTTCACTATCGCCCTCGCCCTCGCCCTCGCCGGACTCCGAATTCTCCAGCGGCGCTCGCTCCCGTTTAAGGCGCAAACTCTCAGCGCAGCTTTGCAGCCGTTTCTGTACTGGCGTGCCCCCCCTTCGAGGGCCCGAGACGGCGGATTGGGTTGTCTGGTGGCTAACAGCTTGAAGCTGCATCTGCATCTGCAGCTACCTCAGGGAAGAATCTGCATGTACAGAAGCTTAGAGCTTAGAGCTTATTCAATCAAGCCTTATGACCTCAAAGCATTGCTTTGTGTCGGCTGTATTCGTTGCTCGGGCCCTGGTAGGGCTGTCCTATGCCGATCATTAGACTACTAAGACCCTGAAATTGATGGCTAAGCTTGTCTGAGCACGATGACGTTTGCATTTTGGACCCCTAGTTCTACCAGAATGCGAATCATGTTTACCAGTGCTTGATTGCTTGTTTACCCCGTTACCCTACCTATTACACTAAGCCTCAAACACTTTTTGTTGGCTGGTGAAATTCAATTCCCAACATCACCAACACATTGCGAGCCAAAAAGGCATGCCCAATAACAATCAATTCCCAAAACGCCGACGCTGGCATCTCTGCTCAGCAGTTCATGACACCACACCTTGATTCACAAGGACTGCACGTATCTACGGATACCACTACACCTGTTGGCTATGCATCTGCAAAACCTACACCATGAGGGTTATGGCTTGGCCCTCTCCTCCACAGTCGTTGCCCCAATCTCTATGCCTTTTGTATTCCATCTCTTACGGGTATCATGCCTTTGAAAGATCTAGGTTCGATAACTAATTCCTGTCACCGATATGGCGCCAAGCGACATTCCTCCACGACCAGTGGGCCCTGGTTAGATGTTCAGTTTTGGTCGTACATGTCCTCATCGCCTTCGCCCTTGATATTTGTGTCTTTGCGAATCGGGATTTTGATACCTTGACCCGCGAATGTCTTGCTCAAAGGGGTGCTTTCGCACACACCAGGAAACTTCTTGGCTGAGTACACAGAGAACTCCTTACTGAAGCATGACGATAATATTGGTGCCCGGCCTTGGTTAACATTAGCTCCCGGGCCGCCGGGACCTCCGGGTCGGCCAACGTTGACGAACGAGAACCTCAACCTGCAACCCATTGTTAGCAATTACAAATCAGCTGTCACAGTCATTTGCTCATTCTCACCGAAAGTTTCCTTCAGTACGAACACTCAGATCCTGCAGGACAAACCAGATACCTGGTTTTCTCTCTGTGTCGTTGAGGCGGAATGCACTCGCAGCCAAACTGCCAATCAAGTTCCTTGTAAACATCCCCTGAGGCTGACCTCCCACCACTGCCATTCGAGTAAGCGCATTCTGATCCTGGCTGTAGCCACTGCGGAAAGGGGCGCCTGGCGGAGGGGCGGGAGGATCGGCACTATAACCGCTGTGTCGCGGGAAGTACTGCTGAGGCGGGCCGTAAGAACTGCTCGACGGGTACGACGGTGCTACTTCAGTGTCAGATGGGGGTTTGTTTGCGAGTTTTTCAGCTTTGTTTCCCACTAACCTTGCCCATAGCTTTGCTGTGCCGGTGGTGGGTAATCCTGCCCGTATCCCATCCCTTGTGTCTGACCATATCCAGATTCACGGCTTGGAGGCAGGGATTGTTGTTGATACGAAGAAGGTGTACCTGGCTCCAGGGTAGAGTATGAGTAGCTATTTGACGATGCCATAGCACCCGTCCCTGTCGAAGATCGGACCAGATTCACTTCTTTAGCGCCGTGCCTGTCCCAGAGGTCGACCGACAGTACGAACATGGAATGATCAAGGTTACTACACACATCATGTTAGTTTGAACAAGATGTTACGAGTTTTTGCAAGGAGATCAACGTACACATAGTCAACTTCCTTCCCTGTGTTGGTATCAAATATGACCAAGCGAACACATGGTGGCGGCGTAATTGGGCGACGATCCTGGGTCGAAACAGTGAGAAGGATGCTCAGAACTCAATGGCAAGAAGGATGCAAACATACCTTGTCCCCAAAACCACACATGCGTGCACGTATGGGTTGTTGTTGCACCTCGAGACTACAAAACCGTGTTAGCAGAATGGCCAAGACATACCATGGGAACACAAGGGGTGACAAACCTGTATTTCAGACCAGAGCCTTCTTCAACCTTGGAGAACGATTGAGGTTCGTATTGAGGATCAACAGGCTGATCGTTAGGGGATGCTTCCGAGGAAGGCGGAGGAGGTTCATCGTGTCGTGAAGGGGGCGGAAGTTGTTGGTGTGGTTGAGGTCGTGTGTATTGACTCGGGTGAGGCTGTTGGTATGAAATTGGAGGGTATGGCGGATGCTGAGATTGGTGGTGCGGCGGTTGAGGGTGGTGTTGATGCGAAGATAGCGAATGGGAAGAAGAAGGAGGTGGTGGTGGTGGCTGCGGGGGGTGTTGGTGGTGAGGGTGCTGAGTTGAGGGCGGCGGTGGAGGAGGAGGATGAGACGAATGGTGAAGCTGGCTCGGAGGTGGTAGAGATGGCGGAGGATGCTGATGCTGTTGGTAGGCGTGGATAGGCGGTGGTAAGCTGGAGGAGTATCCAGGACCAGGACCAGGCAAACGTTGCGACATGTCGGGCGGGTGGTAGGCAGAGTTCATGGTAAATTGCGATCGATGGTGAAGCCAGCGAGTGATGCTAGGTTGGGTATGAACATATATATAAGGCAGATCAGATATCCGGAGAGGGCGAAGCGAAGGTGGAAAGTTAGAAGTTGCGAGGGCAGGGCGAGCGAGCTATAAGAGCAAAGTGCTCCGATAGTTGCGTTGTGTTGTGTTGCGTCGCTTTGCGTTCCCCGTCCGATTCGTCCAAAGCGGGAAAGAGAGGAGGAAGCAGAACAAGAACCAGACAAGACAAGAGACAAGAAAGTGTCAAATTGGTCTTGGAAAGCAAAGAAGAAAAACGCCAAGGGGCGAAGCCACCAAAAGGAGAGGCCGACGATAGATGTGATGTGATGTGATATAGTGGAAAATACGGAGTCGGGTACCTAGGTTCCTTGCGAGTTAAGGTACCTACTGCAGATATTGGATGTCGTCCATCGATGTCGCGCGGGCGCGCGGGCTACGGCAGGTGGGGAACCCAGAGGCCCGGCTGAAGGTAAAGTGTAAATTGAGAAGCTCAGGGTGGAGGATTAGCTCCCTTGGCCCTCCTAGCACTCCAAGTGGCGCGGGCCGGGAGCGCTAAAAGAGGGTTTCAATTCCCTGGCTCGGGTCCGTTATCCCAGGAATTATTACCGTGAACTCTGATCCCCACGACAAAATACAGTTTCTCATCCCAAGGCAGTGGTTAAGGTATGGCATAGCATATCTAGGCGTGCCCGAGAACTTAGGCGTAGTTCATAAGATGGTTTGAGTTAAGCCAGGTATTCGAGCCAAGATCAGAGAGTGAAAGACGAGGCTAAAGCTTGAGCAAGACCTCCAGCTCTGTCTTTTCCTACAAAGGGTTTGTTCGCGCGAACTGAGAACGAGTCCGAGACCGAACACTAAAAAAGATCAGAGACCAAAACTAGGTAAAAGTGAGATCTGACAAGGACCAGGTCTTCGGATTTATCTAGTGTGCAGTCAAAGGATGGGGAAAAAGAAAGAAATGCAATCAGGTCTCACGGGTAGCGTGCCTCCAAGAGGGAGTACTACGACGCGAATGGACAGGCAAATATGCAGAAAGTTGAGGAAAAGTAAGGTGCATATGAACGAGTGCAAGCCACATGATGATACCCTACAGTACTTGCTACCCAGGCAGAGCACTCCAGCTGAGCAGTGATAGCAAGCAAGCTGTCGTACCTAGCATAAGTAGCACACCTATGGAGGCACACCACCTACCTTATTCAGTCCAACACCTCCAGCTAGAGAAGAGCTGTTTTACAGCCAGCCAGCCACTCTTGCTCACTGCATTGATGGTATCATCACGACGCCCTACGATAACAACTACTGAGATGTCATGTTTAGATAGACTACATTTTTAGATATACCAATGTTCTACTAAGACATTGCGGCGGCCGATGCCAGAGTCTTATGCTTGCCATGTCTCATCCCAACCATCTGTTCGACGCTTTCTCATTGTGTCTCAACCTGGTACTCGACTCGACTGCTTGTTGTTCGTCCCGTTCCATTGTCATGGCCATTTGTCGGACCAACCTCGGATGAACCCCTACCTAGTTGAAGCGAAAATGATTAAATTGCATAATGCTGCCTTGCTCCATACCAGATATTCGTGGTGGTTGGGTACGTTCTTAACGATGCGACGTTACCACAGCTCACTCAATTGGGACCAATTGCGGAAGCAAACTTCGTTTGTATTGCCCGAGAATAGTTTGAGGCAAGGAGTAAATTACAGTTACCGTTACAGTTACAAGTTACGGGATGTTATGTACTAATAACGTTCGTATTCAGATTGCTTCAGCGTATTGGACTAATAGGTAGGTAGAATCAGAGTATTTAATTCGTGCACTTAAAAAATGTGACTCCAATTACAGAATAATTGTTAACTACCGTAATCACCAACATCGTGTTATCTCTACGTCTTCCAATTGGTGGGCCTCCCGAGAAAAACCCCGATGTTCGGTCGCGTCAGTGGTGTTATGCTCATGCAGTACCTGATTAACACCCCAATCACATCACTCCAACGTATCCATGCATTGGCTGCATGGATGAATATTGAGTGCCACAACGAACGTTGATGCCCCGCCATCATGTTGACAAGCCCCGCAGTCGGAGTCACTAGCAGTCATCGCAGAGAGTAATAAATTCCCCGACTACCTTGCGTCCCCTGCTGTGATTTACCTAATTTATACTGAAGTTCGAGGGAAGAATCATTGTAGTCCTCAGTAGCCAGCCATGGATCTTGTCAACAGGTTGGTTCGCCCGATTGGAGCAGTTGGACATGCCCAACCCGTTACATCTCACACACCATGATGTGCAAATGCTGATACAAAATTCCCTCCAGTCTCGAAGGCCGCCTTCTTTTTGCCGTACCCAAGAGTGAGTTGACTCTTCCTACTTGCAAACATCATAACCATGCTAATATACTGGCAGAGGGTCGGCTCAATGCTGCCGCACTTAACCTCCTCGAGGGCGCCGATGTCCAATTCCGCCGCGAGAACCGCCTCGATATCGCCCTCGTCAAGAACCTCCCCATTGCCCTAATTTTCCTCCCCGCTGCCGACATTCCCACCTTTGTCGGCGAGGGCCGTTGCGACCTCGGTATCACCGGATGGGACCAAGTCCAGGAGCACGATGCGTCGGTTCGCGCCTACAACAACCTACGACGCAGCTCCGTCGACATGTCGTCTTCCGACGAGAAGACTGCTGGCTCTGACATGGTTATGGAGTTGGGCTTTGGTAGCTGCAAGCTCCAGGTCCAGGTTCCCGAGAAAGGCCAATATAAGACCCCCGAGGATCTCATTGGCAAGACCATCGGGACCAGCTTCGTCCACCTTGCAGCCGACTATTTCCTGAAGCTCGAACAAGGCCAGAACGGCGAGGGCGAGGTGTCGCCTCGCAAGATGCGTACCAAGATCGTGGAGCTGAGCGGCAGTGTTGAGGCTGCTTGTGCTCTTGGTGTTGCTGAGGGTATCGTCGATCTTGTTGGTATGTGGCAGTTGCCATTAGTCCTTATTTCGCTCAACACGATGTGCCATGGCTAACAGTGAATGTTTAGAATCAGGAGAAACCATGCGAGCTGCTGGCCTCAAGGCCATCGAGACCGTTGTCGATTCCACCGCCGTACTAATCAAGTCAAGAACCCCTTCAAACCCCGAGCTTATCGACCTCATTACATCACGCATCAAAGGTGTCATCACCGCAAAGAGCTATGTTCTTTGCCAATACAACGTTGAGCGAAGCCGCCTTACCGAGGCCACCCAAGTCACCCCTGGGAAGCGCTCTGCGACAGTCACGACTCTTGATGAGGAGGGTTGGGTTGCTGTAAGCTCCATGGTTGAAAAGAAGAAGATTGCCCTGGTTATGGACAACTTGACCCGAATTGGTGCTCAGGACATCCTCGTACTCGACATTCACAACGCACGATAAAGGGGATCGATCTGCTAGATTAGAGAAGCAAGCGTTGATATGCATTGGAACCGGTAGGCATGGGATTCATGGGCAAAAGGCGCTCGGGGAAATCAAAGGCTGGTTAGCTAGGGTTAGGCTCAAAGAGAAGGGAATGACAATGGATGGCTGCGTGTAAAGACCATTTTGCCAATGTTATACTTTAATGAGGTACCTTTGTCGGGGCCACCATGACTTTATTTTGCACCCACAACTGAAGATGGGAGAATTGTGTCTGTACCTGAGACTACCGGTAGTCAGATACGAAAGGATCGGCACTGCACATACGTCGTACCGCGATGAGGCTGGTTTAATGCGGGATGGTGGCTTGGCAGGAAGCTGAGGATATTCATGGCAGTGCAACGGAGAATGGCATGGCTGAGCCAGTAGTCACAAGGCTTAGTGCGTAGAAAAATACAAAATATCAATTTACCGATTTCTTTTTGGCTTCTACAGATATTATTTTCAAGTGTAGAGCTCAGCAAGAATGAAATCCAGCAGTAAGGGTGTGGATGATCGGGAGGCTCGGGAATCCTTTCTTACCTAGGTAGTCTTATAGCCATTAGCAACCACGCGATGACCTCACTGGTGGCTACGTAAGGCAAGTGAGCCACAACCGCCGCATCAGCTCTTGCAAGGTCTGAATCACTCCTTCACTGGCCACTTTGATGATCAAAAAGGATACCTACTCCATACATAGGAGGTCATTTTCCGTCTGAAGCTTATTACTTAATCCCCCTCAAGTCAAGAAACTGACCACCTAAAATTTTTATGACGCTCGTTATTCCTCATCCATCTATCTTCAAGTCCATCATGGCCAAGATCGGTCCTCCACCTGAGAATGCTGGCAACCAGCCCTCAACTCTCCACTCTGTGAGTCTCTCCCCGTCAAGACATTATCTGAGGTCATTGTACCGCGAAAGGAGATGTCCTCTCATTATTCTCTTCTCGAGTGTGCCACTTCTCCCATGTTGGCGTGATGCCGATGGGTTTCGAGACTATGCTCATCGTAATAATACTAACATGGACCTCTATAGCTCATCATGACGCCTATCAATATTACCGTCTTCCTTTTATCACTCCTCCTGGTCGATTTCCGTCACACTGCCGGTCGCAACAACTTCTACGGTACTGGTAACCGACAATCAAAATGGCTGCCCCGGTGGCTTCTTCAACCGTATCAGCACATTGGGCATGCAGACCATGACGCTCATGGTCGCTGGCACTATCACAGCAAGCAAAAGAAACTCTTGAGAATGGAAGCAGACGAGGCTTTTCAGATGCGATCTACTGTGCTCATGTTAATGGCGTTGACTCTGGCTCTGGCTACGATTGCTGTTTGGTTTTTATCAAGCTGGCTGTTACATAGCGTCGCTGCTCTTGTCGAACCTCATACTGGCAACCAAACCATTCCACCTCCAGGGCTATGAACATGAAAGAGCCAAGGAATTGTGGATGTTAATGGGAGTTCTGCCAGGAGGAAAAGGTCCCCCTGTGCTTTGCGGGGTGGTATCAACCGTCAACCCCATACAATTAACGACATTGTGCGGAGTACGGAGTACAATCTCCTTCCTAAAACCGATACAACATCTTTCTATCGGATCAAACAAGCGTCCCAAGCGACCACTCCGACGATCATCATCGACTCACTTCGAGGACAATGGTATTCTCACTTTGTCGTCGGAGTTGATCTACGGCGTTTTTACGTTTTTAGCGACATGACCACCCGAGCTTGAAGTGTCGATCAAGAGTGGCATCATGGTATGGTGGACATTGACCTCAACGTAAATATCTCAGGGGCGTCTGTGGGCCGTAACATGCGTTTCACACCCTTGAGCATCAATTATTAGTCAAAGGGGCACGGTGTATGGAGTATGAATGAAGTGTGATGATAATGAATGATACGGGTTATTTTGAATCTTGAGGCCAAACAGAGCAAGCAACAGTTGGGGAGGTTCTGAATTTGAGCTTGAATTTGAAACTTGGCAAGATTGTCCATGTATCTATATGCCATACCGAGAAGCGGCTCGATGAGAATTGAATAATAACTATATACCTAACACAAACGCCCAGTTGTAAATACCCCCAAGGTTGACCTGCCAGAGATCCGAAAGGCAAGCCCAACACCACATTAAACCCGCAGAAATGAATTCTTGAACGTGTAACCCGTAAAGCGATCTGTCACAAGACAAGTCGTGAGAACCATTGCATTGCATTGCATTAACGCATGCGTTCCTCTACGCTGCCCCAGTAGACAATGGGTCTGGGCTCAAGCAGACTCAGCTCGCTGCCGAAGCTCCTGCGCTCAGCCTCTAGGCTCAACAGAGAAGGCTGACGAGAGATGATGTTGTTGATGGCAACAGCAGTAGATGAGCTTGTCGTGTTGACTGACGAGAATGAAGCCTGTGTGGAAGTGGACGCAGATGAGCTGCGGCGCAGAGAGTCACGCAGACGTGATGGTGAGAAGCGAGAAGTCATGGTTTCGAGGCGGGAGTGGTGAGCCATTGTGTGTGATTGTGAACGTGGTGTTGTGTGAATAGGGGTTGAGTTTTTGGCGTATCGGGCGTTAAAGATAGTGTTCGTAATAGTCGTTTGAGTTGGGAAGAAACGGCAAACTTGTCCAGCAATTGTCGTGGTAAAGGCCAGATTCTTGAACGAGTGAATGAGTGAGTATGAGAGGATGGAGAAACAGAGGCACAGCCTATCGTATGTTTCTATCAAAGACTCTTTTAACGAAAACGAACTGTGGTTCTTTGAGGGTATGCAAATATAGACAAAGAAAAAAAGCAAAGGCACAAATCAAGAGGCACGACCTTGTGTCTTTATTTATCAACTCTACAGAGTACAACAGTACAACAGCGGGCAAAGACCCAGAAAAGAGGGCTCTAACTCCGTACTCAACGGCACGAAGATCAAACTTACAGTAGAGTACCTAGACACGGTCCTTGCATCAGGATATGCCAGGGGCCCGGCCGGAATGTGGGCGCACGGATCGTTTCAACGTCGTAACTAGCGGCTGAAACAGTCGCAGCGCCCATCAATCACAGTTGGAACGTCAGCAGGATTGCGAGGCAGGGATCTTTTGTCGCAGCCTCCCGTTGATCAGACTGACAAGGAGTCAGGTCTGATGCCTGGCTATTGCGTATCGTTGCACTGGCTTGGCTGAGTGACACAGACACCCACGACGCCGTCTTAGTTCCGTCCGTTTGCATGAAGAATGTATGTCTATTTTGATCAACCGAAACTGAACATCTGGGAGCACCTTGCTCCTCCTCTGGCCCCTGTATGATTTCCTATTCCTGCACTGCCCTGGAACGCCGTACCTAGTTTTGAATTATGCCATGAGTTCAACGTCCTGAAGATGATGGTCATCTATGAGTTAATGCATAGCTACATCGTTTCACCGCTAGGTGGAACCTCTCCGCTCTTCTTCTTCTTCTCCTCCCGAAACAGACCCAGACCTAACCGCTTCTCGATCTCATCCCAAGTGAAAGCCGTCGTGACCACGTGAGCCTCTGCTCTGTGTTTGTCGGACTGTCGCGCTACGGCGGATACTTTCACCCCAGATGGAATCGTCCAGCATCCCCCGTACTTGAACGGGGCTCGTAAGATCTAAGTGATTACTGTCACGCCCTGTCGGCGCTGATGTTCTTGCTTGCGTAGTCGGCTGCTGTTGTTGCTCCTGGGGATCGTCATCCTCAATCTCAAAGCTAAAGGCCAATGGCTGAGCAGGTGTCGTGGGTGACGGAGGCGCAGCTCTAGGGAAGCTGAGAGGATGGCTCCACGATGTGTCGTGTAACGACAGATCCACCGATCCCAACCAGTTTCGTGGTTCGCCCGCGTCAACACTTGACGGACGCGACGCTGGTGAGAAGGGAGATTTCGGTCCTGCTCCGCCAGTTTCATCATCACTGAGATCATTCTCAACTAGAATCTCTGGGATGTTCAACTGTGGAACTGCAGTCATGCGTGCCGAGTGTTTGCGCAATATGTGCTTCTTGAATTGTCTCGAATAATATCTGTTTCCATGTTAGCCAACTGCACCATGAGAAATATTAGTTTGTTAGCTTACAATGTGTCGAAAAAGCCCAGTACCACGCCACGTCGGACTTGATCGTCTACTCGCTGAAGGCGTGCTCGACGTCTCAAGAATTCCTCAAGTCTATACGGTTGATGTCAGTATAGGTGCGGGCAGGAGAAATTTATCGAGACTCACCTCAAGCTCTTGTTGTCACTGATGATATTGTAGTGAGCCAAAATCATCAACACACTTGTGAAAGATATACCCCTATCAGGGTCTGCAGACACCAAGACCTCCTCGTAGAAAGTATTGTACCGCCGACGCTGGTTACGGACCTTTTCGCCGTCGATCATCCTCAGTCGCGCGTTGAGTTTATCCAAGTCGATGCCACTGAACCCACTGGTTGTTGCAATAGAAGCATGATGCGTTAGTTTCACATCGTCTCTGATATCCTCCAAAATAGAGTGCACACTGTCCTCTGGATCGTAGATACGCATTTGAAAGACGCCAGACAGCTCGCCAAGTAGACGAGGAAAGGCCTCTTTTGTGATATATCCGGTACCAGCCGGGTCCACGCTACGCCAAGCTTCCTTGAACCTTCGAATCTCATCTCGGTCCACAACAGCCATGCCACTCGATCGTTGAAAGACGTAACTGAAGCTTTCATAGATAAGTGACACGAACAAATTGACGAAGATGTACATGCTGACAATATTCCATGCAATGAAGAGAATCCTTGCCCATGATTCACTGCCACAATCACTGTCGAAGAACCGGGATTCGTCGACGCACAGTGGCGGCTCAATGCTGGCATAGTCTTCCATCACTGCGTTCCATCCCTCACCCAAACTCATTCTGAATAAAAGAATCAGGGCTTTGGGCACAGTCCTGAAATTGATGTTTTCCGCTGTCTCCTCGCCAAATCGTGTCAAGCTGAAGGCTTGGGTCATGGCAATGGCGAAAACAAGGAAGAACACCAGCCAGGTTGCAAGCAAGTTGCCAATGACTGTCAGACTGGCTGCAGCGGTCTTGAAAAGCTGGTCCAATGCGTCGTTGCGGGGAATGAGTAGCAAGACGATGGCTACCAGGAATACCTTGTGCAGCTGGACGTAGGCTTCGACCTCGGTTTTCGAAACCAAGAGTGCAAAGGTTGAGACAAATGCACCAAAGACGATAAACAGTGAGTATAAATCCCAGGAGCTTCGCCGGAAACGGACCCAGCCCAAGCCAACGATGCGAATGACGATGTTGACCGTGTATGCGACGATGAAGACAAAGAAAACTACGTCGCGGTATCTTGTCCACCACCATGGCTCACCCGCGAACTCGGAGACAAGCACAATTAGGTGCAATACTAGTATGATAGTAATTGTCTGGTACCACTTGCCCTTCTTCTCGATAGCTCTCTTATGGCACCACTTCTTCCAGCTCTGCTCAGAGTTGTCATACGAATTTTTCGATGGCGAAATTTGCCGAAGAATCTTTCGTAGTTCCAGCCATGATCGCTGCTCCGCTGTCAGATAAGCGACACCCGTCTGTTCCGTGTAGTTACGCATGAAGACAGAGATGAACAGCGTAAGAACGAAGACCGTGGCCAGGAGATTGAAAACGATGAGAAAGACAGCATTTCCCTCTGAGGCTAGGTCTTGAGGCTGCTTCATCCGACCTGTTATGGCTTGAACGGTAAAGGACACGTCCGTCCATCCCTCCTGACTGACAATCTGGAAAAGAATGAACAAGGATGCACCAAAATCGTCAAAGTTAAAGAAGGGGTTCGCAGCGACACGAGGAGCAAGCATCGGCCAGTCATCACTGAACGGTGTGCTCTCAAACTCGCCATAACAGTTATCCATGGTTTGAATGCCATCACCACCATCGTTACAAGCCAACAGTAAGCCGTTGAATAGGTTGAGTCCATAAATGGCAAACGGGATAAGCAAAGACATCGAAACGAACGCGGCCTAGTGAATCAGTTAGCAACGCACATGCTTGCCCAAGGAAGAATGCCAACTCACACCCAGAATTTTCCACCAACCAACAATGATGAGATCGTGGAAAGTGTTTCGAGCACTGTTACTAACATTCAACAAACGCAGTGCGCGGAGAGCCTTGAATGCGCCAATTGCTCGAGAAATAGCACCGTCGTTGATGAGTAGCGTAACAACGTTGATCCAAAGAGTTATGAGGACAACGGAGTCCATGAATCCCCAAGAACTACGCAGGTATGCGTTTGGAGTCCATAATAACCCGTCCGCAATGATCTTAATCCCAGCTTCGAGAGTGAAAACAATTGCAAAGGCCATGTCGGTCCAAATGTACCAATTCCTAAAACTGAACTGATGCTGTTCTTGATACTCCTTCTGATAAAGAGGAGTGGTAACACATGCAAGGACGACCATGGCCACAATTGCGGCGTAAATAAATATTGTAAAAGAGTACCAAAGAACGGTGTCAGGTATAACGCCGTCGATGCGCTCGATGCCACGAGATGGTCCAACAACTCGCTGGCAAAGCCGGCGCAGACTATTGTTAGGTGAAAAAATGTACAACGAGTTGTTGTATTTGGGATATTTAGTAAGATACTCCCGCTGAGTTCTTTTTCGAGTCATTGTAGCAGACATAGCCTGTTCTGCCATCTGTCGGGGGTCTGAGGTGTCGTTCGCACCATCAAATCGTAGGCTTGAGTAGAATGGGTTAGGTTCTCTGTCGCTAAACCACCCCTTGACCCTTCCCCAGGCAGCTGAGAGACGCCCTGGTTTGATTTCGCCTCCTAGCAATGTAGTTGCGCTCCTTATAGGTGCATGATGTAGCCGGTCTTCTTCAGGCTTGGGGTTCATTTGATCGTCCAAGAACTCACGGACCACGGCGTCTTTAAGAAGCATCTCAACTGTCGCCGGCCCATAGTCGAGGGGATCTTTGTTGCGGTGTTTTGAGAATCCAAAGATAGTTGATAGAGCTAGGTTGCTGGATGATGTGCCAAGGTCTCGCCTCTGGAGAAAGGCCTTTACCTGCTGAAGACGCTTCTCGTCTTCAGACACATCGAAGTTCTCCTGAATGACAGCAATGAACATATTGACCAAGATAAAGAAGGCCACAATAAACCAGCCAATGAGTAGAATAGCCCCGATCCATGAAGTATTCTTATGTCTGGTGTATGAAGTGACGGTATAAAGGATGTCCGTCCAATTCTCACTCGTCAAGACTTGGTACATGCCCAGGAAAGAGTTGTAAATGGTGTAGAATGAAATGCGGTTGAGGTCACCGTCGTTATATAAGGGGATCTCACCCCTGAATAGTTGTGCAGCAAAAATTGCGACAAGAAATGTCATGAGAAACACAAAGAACATGAGATTGCCAATACCAGCCGCATTGCCCAAAACAAGCAGAATAAGCTCGCGGGTCACAGGTATTGCTAGTACAATACGGTAGACTCTCAGAATCTGAAAGACCGTCAACCACAAATAGGCTCGGGTGTGGCGAATAGGGGGAATTAATATGATGGAAGTGATAATTGCAAGCCCAAGATCGAACAGATTACGCCAGCTCCTATGGAAATTATTCCAGTCGGTCGTAATTCGAATGATCATCTCAATATCAAGAAGAATTGTAACGATAACTTCTGCGGTGTCGATGATAAGTTCTCTGTTTTTTGACATCCTTGCACTGCGGCAAGCCTGACATATCAACCCGAAAGTGATGACAAGAATCCAGAGTGCCCTGGTTTTGTGGTGTATGCGTTGTAAAGAGGATGTGCGGCGAAGCCTCTCGTCAGAGCGAGCTTGCACAGGCAATTCTTGACTCACTGTGAACGCACTGCCCTTGCTTTCTTCGCGAATGACTTGGAAAGATGAAGTAATGACAGCAATCAACAAGTTCGTAAGCCAAAGCATCATGATCATGATGCCGGCACCGAAAAAGAGGGCGGCCTGGAAATAATCCGAGCCCATGGTTTTGTACATAATATCGGAGAATGTGTTGGCGCTCATGATGACGAAGACGAGTTCCAATGAGTTGAAAATGTTGTCAAAGTTGACTGTCCCGTTATTCGGGTTGGATTGTTGAAGACAGATGGAACCTCGAGGGCAGATGGACCCCTTCCCTTCGTTGGTTCCATTCGTAAGGTCTGCCAAAGACTTCGAACCGTTGAATTTGAGCCATGGCATGATCTCACCCGTCAAATTATTCAAGTGACCCCCACAGAAAGCTTCCTCGTTTGTGTAAGACGCATCAAGGTCCGTTGGTTGAAGAGGATCAAGCCAAACACACTGCCGACTCAAACTGGCTTTGAAACTCTGTACGCCAATAATGGCGAAGAGTAGCCAAAAGAATGTGATCAAAAATGCGACACGTACAAGCAACGGTGTTGCTTTCTTCAAACTCCTGAGAATGATCTAAGAATATGTAAGTTTGGACAGTCCGTCAAGTCAAAGAATATAATACTTTACTTACTGCTGTACCATTGGTAAGAGCTAGTAACCTCAAAATTCGTAGACAGCTCAACATCCGAAATGCGTAGAGATCATGTTCAGTCTCAAGTCCGGAAATACTTAGGCAGAAAGTAATCCAATACGAGACGACAGCAACAAAATCGAACCGATTGAAAGAATGACGTAGAAATGCTCGGCGAGCAAGCTGGAACCTCTGGTGTTCTTCCAAAGTTTGCGGCAATGCCTGCTGGCCCTGCATGAAGGTTGTAAAAGATCGGGAGATAGCGGATGGTTCTGGCCGGTATTGTGATGTCTTCTTCACTGATTTCATCCGCTCAGGCTGGAAGATGGACCGATACTGGTCCGCAATTGCTGCTCGAACTCCCTTTTTGCGATCGATGGTACTGTATTCTGCCGCATTCAACACAAAGCCAGAAACAATGATACGGGAGATGATCTCCAGAGTAAAGATGATGAAGAGTGCAAGCATGGCCCAGTCGATAGGATTTTTGCCCCATCGTTCCGGGCGCCCTTTCTCAAACACATTCGGAGCAGACTCAACGGCTAGAAGAACAGCCTGCAGGACAATCAGCAGAAGGAGAAAAGGTTCCGTATATGGGTTGACTAGAAGGTCGCAAAGGCGCAGTCTCAGAGGATTGTTCGGAGAGAATATTCCCAATGATTTTCCCTTGAGGGGGTTTGGTAAAGGCGGCCTATGTAAATCTGGTTCGGCTTCAGTCACGTTGAAGCGAGGTTCTGCGGACTTCTCGCTTGATGAACGAACAAGTTGTGGTTGATATGATGTATCGGCAAACATTGAGGTCACGGTGTCTCGGTTCCTATCTTGGTCGTGTCTGCTAGGTGAGCGTGAACGGTGCCTTGAGGCTCGGTGATCAATGATTTCGGTTTCTCCGCTGATATTGACGACACGCTGTGACATCGCCCGTACAATTGATCCCGCGCGTGATAGAGCGCCCGACGTTGAAGGTGACCTTGACCTCCTGTATTCGTTTGGGGTGAGCGAGGCACCAAAGTTGCGATTTCTTGTAGATCCATAGCTAGCTCTTAGGTCTTCACCAAGACTCCTTGTATTGCGGCCGCGTGAAGGGCTATTCTCTACACTTGATACCGTCTGAAAGCTATCTCGGTTCCGATCATCCAGATTGCTGGCGGATAAGGAACCAGAAATAGGCTCGGCGCCAGATGTCAACGGAACTCTGTCGGATTCCGCGTAGTCGGTACTCGGCGCATCTTCGACATATGGAGCGGGAGGATCGTATGTTCGGACTGGAGTAGAGGGCAGTGGTGGACTTGTTTCATGATAGTCCATACCCGGAGGTAAAGCGGCTTGCAAAGCTATCGGATCTATGGGCGATCTTGGACCAATATCGTCGTTGAAATGATCGTAGGGTTGGTCCCAATATGTCGAAATACCAGGAAGGTTGGCGGACATTTGAGGAACATCGCGGGATGAGTCTGGGCTCGGCTGCTGGCGTGACAGCCCGGCCTGGGCCTGGTGGTTATCAAGATGCGATCCATGGAGATTCTGTAGCGGGATAGACTGGCGCCGCGCAGGGCGCTCGTCTTGATCCCAAGAGTTCGAAGACATCGACCAACGAGAGAAGGACTAATGATCGCCGAAGGGGCCCAACATTAAAGAAAACGAGGTGTGTTAGTATTTTCACTAACATAAAGCATCGTAAATGCTTCAGAAGTGAGGGAAGCGAGTCAATTGTGGTTTGTAAATACTCGGCAAGTAAAGAGGTAGCCAGTTCCTACATCCCAATTAGGAGTCCTGCGTAAGATGGGTAGGTCCCTGGGTGTAACATAGGGCCCTTTTACACACTGTATATACAACACCCCGTATGACTTTGGTGCAGTAAAAAGCTAGGTGCTATTTTAAGACCAAGTCCTGTTACACTGTGGGGAGTTCCAACCCCTAGAAAGTGCAGGTCGTAAGCTGCCGGCATGTGGTGTGGCTGGCTACGCCACACTGCAACTTTTCGCGACCTTGAAACGCCTTGACACGCTTCTGACGATTGTGACGCGACTGACTATTAACCTTCCATCGACATCATCAATTTCAACCATGCCGTCACGCAAGCGCTCGCTTGCTGCCATCGATGGCGACGATAGCGAAAATGAACACTCTATCCAATACCGTATCCGAAATATGTGGCAATTTGCGAACCTCTGCCAATGGATTTATATATTTGGCAAAGCTGCGAAGATCGATGAGGCAATCGATGTCGAGGTATGATTACCGAACAACACAGATTTCTCTATGCGAATGCATAGCTTCTCACACAAACTCTATAGGAGATCGAAACAGAATGTCTAAAACCGAACTCAAACATCCTGGCAGATATCGCCCTGGCTCTCCTCAAACTCGTTTCGTCGCATCGAGGTTTAACGTACGTTTCTACAAATCGACAGATACAGTTTCTCGACTAATAGATGTCTCAAGGCACGAGATTTTTGATGACCAAGCGCGGAAACAATTCGTCAACAAGTCAACAAATTGTAATCCTTTCGGCTCTGGTGAAACACCACTTAGCTTCAATGACTTTGATGTGTTTACCAAGGTATGCGCCAATATTTCTTTGGGTTTATGTCTAGCCACCGAAAACTAACATTTGATGCTTTTTTAGATCATCGTTATGCAACAATTAACCCAATGGGTCATGCTTCACCCTGAGCGCATTCGAGACAAGATGGAAGAGCAAAGGGATATTGAGCAAACAAGTTGGGCAAGTACTCCTAGCAACGGGAGAACATTGATCACCGTCGACTAACAGCTCATTAGCGAATAGAACCGTATGGATGGGATGCAGACGATCGAACTTATTTCGTGCTTGATGATAACCGTGTATACCGCCTCACAGAACCGCCAGTAGCTACAAGACCGACCAAACCCAAGAAATCGAGGACATCTTACGGAAATCGACGCTCTAGCAAACGACGCCGCTCTGCATTACATACTGAAGAGGAACTGGCCGAAACAGACCAAGATGTGAAGGATAATATGCCTGACGAAAACAATGGTCTCGGTGGAATGACATGGGAATGTCTTGCCGTAACTCTAGACGATGTAAGATCTCTTGTGGAAGGTTTCCGGAAGACACGCGACGAGAACGAAAAGATTCTACGAGATCAACTAGAAGAGCATCTCGTTCCAATCTTGGAAAAGCAAGAACAATCTCGACAGCGCAAAGAGTTGCAACGAGAGCGAGAATTAGCGAACGCCGCCAAGATGGCAAATGCAAAGCGATCAAGCCGGATTGCTGGGAAAGTCGAACAACAGAAGCACGAAGAACAAATTCGCGAAGATGAACGTCACAAACGAGAAGGCGAAAAGAACAAACACCGAGAAGAGCTGGCGCAAGCGAAAATGGAGCATGAACGTGATAAAATATTGATCTCCCGGGAACAACGATTACGAGAACGCGAGGCACGACGTATTCAGCATGAGGAAGAACTTGCGCAACTCTCAGAAGACAGTAGGAGCTTGTCGAATGGTAGCGGACGAGTGTCCGAACGGCGTCTTCAAGTAGAGATCGAGAGAAACAAACTAGCTCTGAAGGAGCTTGAGGACGAAGAAGAGGACTGGATCTTTGACTGCACGTGCGGTCTCTATGGACAAGTTGATGACGGAGCTCACAGCGTGGCTTGCGAGAGATGCAATATCTGGCAGCACAGTAAATGTGTGGGATTGAGCGAAGAAGCTGCCGATCAACCGGAATTCCACTACATCTGTACTTCTTGTATCCGGCGCGATCAAGAAGCGAAACGTCCCAGGCCAACTATCAAGCTGAAGCTCAACCGTCCGGCCAGTTCAGGCGCACAGACTGAGCCATCTCGATCTTCTGGTCACGATGGGCAGCCTGATAATGGCGTGGAGGCTCAAAAGGTTAATGGAACTGGAGATGGAAGCCACAGAACATACAACGACAACACGGAACAGAGTTCGACCCCGTTGATCTCCACCCCTGGTACTAGTTTCAATGGCGCTGGTCTCGCCAATACTTCAACCGATGTTCGCTCAGGGCCGAGCAAGGGTATGTTTGGCACACCAAAAAGGACGCCGGTGATCCCGGCACCTGTCAAGCTGGACGCTAGTATCCAGGGCAGTCCATCAGGCAATGCGGCCATGACAACTCCAATGACGTCTTTTCGAACACCCAGCCCTTCTAAAGGCATTGACAGTTTTCAAGGGGACAGGGCAATTGAGTCCGCGCTGAGCACTCCTAAGATCAGCCGCGAAATCTATCGCGCAGCTCACGAGCAAAACGGCACACTACCTTCCATTGCTGGGCTTTCGCCAACCAAACATTCACCACCTCGTCCCAATGACTCGGCTAGCTCAAACAGATTCAAAGTGGCCACTCCAATACTACCCCCAGTGGCACTGTCACCGTCTCCTCAGCATCAGATTTTGACACCGCCAGTCAAACCGTCAGACCCGCCTAAGCCGTTCGAAAACCGATGAGGACTTCTAGCACCGGGCTTTGCAACAGCCCAGGTCTAGGCGAACGCCACAGCTGGCCAAGAAGTTCTCCAAACCCCGTTCAGATATAACATGGGACTTTTCGGCTAGCCATCTGACAACAACACAAAAACAGCCAATGCCAGATGAGCATTAACGAGAAAAAAATCGAGCATTTGGTTCTATTGGAGAGATTCATGGTGTTCCCAGCAACGACATGTCATGGGATCTCAAACAGGACGATGGCCCAAGCACATCAAAAATAACACTTTACCTCATCTGTAGGGTTTCTATAGTCGCCTCTCGAATCAAAATAGGCAAGTGAGCAACCAACAGGACCCGTGGTTGAGAGCACTGCAGCAACGCGAGACGCGAATGTCCGAACCTATACCGGAAATAGGGCGTCTACAATGGTAGGCCATGTCAACATGGTGGCCAGGAACAAATGGCCAAAGCTTCGAAAAGAGGCACATTTCTGTTCTCTTTTCGACGCCAGGACAGAACAGTCCAGACGGTGGAGACGATCTGCCAAAACAGAACCAACAGATCAGGCTGGAGACAGGGATAGATCAGGCTGGGCATGTATGAACTATCTGGTTGGTCAGTTATTCGGTTACCGCGACACATCAAACGGACATGCTATCAGAACTATGAGCGGCCGCATGGTCCCAGCTATCCGGCACTTAAGCAAACATGATGCAGCCTCCCCCATTCATTCAACAAGCCTGGCAAAAAATGAGACAAGACAGAACGACCAAGAGGAACGGAACGGAATAGCAATGTATCATACAGGAAAAATTAGAGTACCGCGCTGACAAGGCAAGGCGCCTTTGGTCATAATCAGGAGAAGTGGATAATAAACAACATCAGAGAGTTTGATCAAACAACTTTAAACAGCGTCCGAAGTTGGGATGACAGATGACAGAGGGTGGGGTCGGATGTGTACGTCAAAGGAATGCGCCATGGCTGGACTAGCGGCATGCGAATAAGGCGGCGCAGAGAAGCACAATCATAAGCATGACATACTGTTTCTATTGAACGGATTGCGGCTTGACGCCAAGCGAGCCATCTCTTAAACCTATAGGGTTCATTTTGCAACCGTGCTTCTTTGATATGGCCCTTGCGCTGTGTGGTGGATGGTTGGACAGTGGAAGAGCCGGCCAACGACACATGTAAATGCAGCTTGGAGAGGTCTGCCCCTTTGGCAACGGTCCGCATTGCGGTCTGTTTCCCAGGGAAGACAGTCGTCTGCTCCGGTCTCTTTGAGGCCATGAGCACCAGGACGTTGCTTGTCTATTTGTGGGCATGGTCCTGGCGCTGTAGACATGTCTAGGGTATCAGAACGTTCCTGGGCTAGGTATGAGATGCACATACAAAACCATAGGACAGCTCAAAGGGACTTGACAAAGACCAACGGGCTATCATTGACCGCATAAGATCAACATAGCTACTATCAAAATATCATAGTCGTTCCCTCCTCTACATTGTGTTCATTTGGAAAAGTTCAACTGTCTTTACTCATCCTCTCTGTCAGTCAATAGCTCAGCATCTCACGCCCACCAGCTCTACTTCACCTCTTACCAGGGCCAATATCAGAGAGCTGTGGAAGTCTTGCGACATGCAACGGCGGATACTTCCAACACCACCGTCTTCCTCTGACGGTTTCTCTAAACAACCAGTGGCCGTCATGGACTCACACACACCACACCCGCAAGGCTCCATGAGCCCAGAACAAAGTTTTGTCAGTTACCACTATCCCTCACGATACTCTACGCCGGTCCGTGAGGACGACTCTTCAGTATACGAACCCTCAACTGTGTATTCTCAAAGAAGTGATGTCTCGTTTGTAAGTGCAACAAGCTCTCATCACCCATACCTAAAACTGATGATGAATGATAGCAGGCCAGTTACACCGGAGGTCTAGGCATTACCAGCAATCCTTACCGACCTCTGCCAGATGAGGTTGGCTACAATGTGAGTAGTGTCAGTAGCATAGTGCGAGTGTCAAGCTGACCCAGTAGACTCACCTCCCATACACACCCGAGGCATCGCCTCCAGCACCTTGCCAGACCAGCGATGCGATCACCACTCGCAGTGGACTTAGTATTGCTAAGAAGTCGCTCGCAACCAAGTCACCGGCAGTAAGGAGTGGTCGAGTTCAGAAAAGAAGCCGCGCCGAGAAAACCAAGAACGCATCCAGTATGCTCTCAAAGCCTCTTTCCGAAGCAGCCAAAGACTTCCCCGATATTCATGTTGCTGATATCCAAACTTTTGTTCAACGATCCACACAAGACAGGCTGGCTGAAACTTCGCTCAACAAGAAAGCTGGCCAGATTAAACGGCCAATGAATGCTTTCATGCTCTACCGGAAGGCATACCAGGAAGTTGCCAAGACAAAATGTGCTCAGAACAACCATCAGAATGTCTCAAAGGTCTGTGGTGCCGGTTGGGTTTTGGAACCATTACACATCAAAGAGGCTTTTGATCAGTGGGCGAGGACTGAGCGTGTAAACCATCAGCAGGCACATCCTGGATATAAGTTTACACCCTCAAAGCCACGAAAGGTCCAACGTGAAGGAGATGGGGATGAGGAGTATTCAGACAACGACTCGGAGTGGAACGCTGGACGCGGACTTTCAAGTGCAGTGCGCAAGTCCAGATACCGTCGTACTACACGACTCAGCGAAGCTTCTTCTAACGTCTATGGCTCTCCTGGTAACGCAATGGGCGACGCATCCTTGGCACCTTACCATGACATGTATGCATACCCACCGCCCGGCCGATCTCAGGCCTCCCTTTACGACCAGATGTCGCCCAATCCCTACGATATGAGCATGCGGCAGTACGGTGGCCTTAAAATCAACGAAGGCATTATTAGCAGAACGCCTTCTCCCGCGAACTTCGAATATACGGTGCATGGGCTAGATGAATTCCCCAACAACTACTATGGACCTCTGGGACCAAACTTCGACAATGCGGCCCCTCCCATGTTCGGAACTGCTCCTTATGATGTGTACGATGGGTTTCCTGCAAGCGTTCCTTTTGGACAAGAGAGTTGGACTACTCACATGGGAAGCGGTCACGACTTGATGCCAGTCATGAGTGGTTATGAAGATACCGCAGCGCAGGACGCGTACCTCAAAGGTAATAAGGATGACTGGAAAATCGAAGTTTTGGACGAGCCAGGTCACTTTGAAGACTGGTATACGCAGACCGAACAGGGTCTTCAGTAAACGGCGTTGGGGTGTAGCTTTGTAACATATTTCCTTGGGTAACTCATTGGGCGGGCGGTTTTTGGCATCCTACACTGGATCGAGCGGGTTGGTTTAGCCTCGGTTTTTCCTATCAGGTTTATTTTAGAAAGGGTACATAGAAAGATGTTGGAATTCCATCAAATTTCTATTTAATTCGAGTGTCAAAACCAAGTGCAAGGGATTGATATATTACTAGGTACGGATACCTAGTCGTGAAGTTATACTCGCTGTATGTGAATGTGGTATAGGGGTGATGATAAGATTAGTCATCAGTCTCCGCATCCAATGGATGTCATCACAGCTCAAAGCTGCGACTTGTCCCCAAAACGTACAACCTCAACACAGTTACAAGCCACCCCAACTGCAACGCAATATGACCTGGATCTCCAAAACAGTGACCGTCACTGGCCTCGTGCTTCTAGCGCACGCGTAAGTTCGGGGTTGCTAAGTCTTAGCAACAATTAGCTGACAATGATTGTAGGTGTTACTCTGCCCAGGAACACTCAGTCATCTCCTCAACGGCAGTGCACCATGGCCAGCCGCAGCCACTTGCGACACACTCCCTCCCGATCGATATATCCATCGAGGCGTTGGTAGCGACCTTAGTGGTTGTGCTGGGTCTGGTTATGGGAACTCCCAAGCTTCGACCCATCAAGTGGCACGAATGGGCCGGAAAGATTGAGCGCGAAGGAGAAGCTGGCTTCAAGACAGGGAGCGGTGAGGTGGAAAAGGATTACCGCGGGAACCCTTTCAGTGTTCTCGAGACGCGACCTGGTTTTATCGATATTCGCAAGGAGCGACGTGAATTCACCAACTGGGTCAAGGGAGCAGAGAAATAATGAAGATGACATGGATGCTGGCATGACAAGCAACTGGAGCCTTGTTCGTTTCACGATACCACGGCTTTTTCCTTGGAGCTCCCCGGAATTGTCGCCGATATCCCGTTGGGCCACTCAAAGGAGACTTGTACAAATCATAAATATGACGAGATGGGTGATGTCTGCAAGAGCGAATAAAGCTGATTCTTGTGCCCTACTGCTTGCGATTCACATAACGACAACTGCTTTGAAGTTGCAGATCCCTGTAAAGTGTACCTGAGCTCACAGCAAGACTTCCATCTGTTGAGTGGTATCTCGTTTGACAAGGAAAGCCCAAAAATGAGTTCCTGCCAGCATTTGTTTCGCTCCTTCCTACTCCGACTGCGACAACAAAGAGGAGGAGGGATTTAAACCTGAGGAAAACCTCCGACAAAATTAAGGGGAGGGAAGGCGCCTATCATCTCATCTTGACGTACCTGCCGTCTGGATACCTAAGGAAGGCAAGTACTGACGCCCCTCCTCTCTCGATGAGATGACAATGGCTTATCCCTTTCTCCTGGCATCATATTCCAGTCGGTTGAGTCGTAAGTCAGTTACAGCCGTGTGAAGCCAAAATGCCTAGAACATCGGGCTCCAGTGCTTCCAGTTCATATCGGCGTGGTCGAGGTGGTAGAGCTCGGCAAAGAAACACTTCTACCCGAGGGAGTAGCATCAGATCATCCTCAAGAGCTAGTTCAGCGAGGCAACAGACACAATCAACAACACCTTCAGCTGCAGGCAGACACATGGCAAGACCCTCTTCACGACTGTCATCCTCAGACCGCACGAGTCCTGCATCTCGCAGCCGAGCACCTCATAACTCAGATTCACGTGAACCGTCCATCGTCGATAATAGCAACACCAATAATCGAAGCAGCAGTGAGCCCGTACTGCACGAAGTTGTCATGGCCATTGATATGAAAGACAATTCCACCATTGGATGCGCATACTTCTCAACTACAGATGGCATTCTCTATGTTTCGGAGGACATTGCCTCAGCTTCCATGGATATTGTCGAGCAGTTCCTCATTCATGTTCAACCAAGCAGCCTTCTCGTATCTGCCAGAGCGCCTGCCAGCTTTCGGGACCATCTTGAGAAGCTTGCAACTCCAGAAGGTGAGTGAGCTTAGAGCTACGTACCCTGTTAAGCACGACCGACGGCTAAGAAATAGGATTGGAAGATGTCTCAGGAGGTGTCATTTTCAGGGGTTTGCAATCGTCCGAGTTCTCAATTGAAACGGCCCATGAAAGGCTTGTCAGTCTCGACTCCCATGCACTGTCACCTACTGGTATCATTTTCTCCACGGGTGTTGACGATGGCGCAAATGAAGAAACCATACCGGGGCTCTCGCAGCCAGAGTCTCGTGTGTTCCGATCGCTTCGCTACGGAGGATGCATAAACATGAATAGCACGGCCTCGGTAAGTGTGGATCATTAGAACAACTAATAGGTATGGTAATGCTGATCTCCATCAGCTGGGATGTGCTGGAGCCTTGTTGGGTGATTTGCTTCGTCGCAGGTCTGCTGGTTTTCTTCCAGATGGACAGGTAGCTGGAATGCTCTTTCGTGTAGCGCATATCCGCATGTTTTCCCTTTCGGCTTACATGTATGTCAGTGCGGATGCTCTACTATCGCTCCAGATTCTTCAGACTGAATTGCACCCTAACAGTCAAGCGTGGGGATCGGATGCGAACAAAAGCAATGCAAAAGAAAGTCTCTCAGTTTATGGACTTTTCCATCATCTCGCCTGTACACCTCAAGGCCGTGTGCAGTTACGTCAAATCTTCCTCCGACCGCTGTTGGATCTGGATGTCATTTCAGAGCGGCAGAGGACCATTGCAATATTGCTTCAGCCCGACAACATCGACAAACTTCCACAATTGGCTTCGACTTTACGTAAAATCCGAAATATGCGTACAACCTTTGCACAGCTAAGAAAGGGTATCGAATTTCCATCGGCTGGACAATCTTTCGGTAGAGGCGTTTGGTCAACCATTCAGAAGTTCACCACACATGCTCTTACTCTCAGAGAGATGATGGCCCTACTCAACGACGGTGCTGGGGTAGTTCTTTTCGAAAGAGTGAGTAGCTCTTGTGTTTAATCCTTTGTGAGAGTACGAGCTGAGAGTGTTGGTATAGCTTGTCAAAAGCCTTGAGCCTGCAAGTCTAGTGATTGTTGGAGAAATGATTAACAAAACAATCGATTTTGAACAATCCAAAGCACGCCATCGATCGTCAGTGAAAGCTGGAATCGATCCACAACTTGACGAACTCAAGAGACGGTACGACGGTATGGATAGCTTTCTGACAGAAGTTGTGAACCATATCAATCGAGAATTACCAGAGTGGGCTCGCAAGTATGTTCGATCATGCATCTTTCTACCCCAGATCGGATTCCTCACAGTCGTGGAACCCAATCCATCGACTGGAAATGGGCAATATGAAGGAGAAGGTACAGCTGGCGGTACATGGGAAAAGCTATTCATTGCAGATGGTGCGGTGTGTTACAAAAATAGCTACATGAAGGAGTTGGACAAAGAATATGGAGACATGTACTGCCAAATTGGGGGTGAGATACGAAGTTTAAGACTTTCTGACCCAAACTAATGGACTATAGATCGAGAGGTGGAAATCGTTCACGGGCTTGCCAGCAAAATCTTGGAGCATGAAGAGCCCTTACTCTCAGCCTCGGATGTGTGTGGTGAGTTTGATGCAATTCTGGCCCTTGCACTTGGTGCTGAGAAGTACAACTGGCGTGCCCCCCAAGTGGTAGAACCAAGCATCATTCGTATCGAGGAAGGTCGCCATCCTTTACAGGAGCTTGTGGTGCCGGCGTTTGTCCCGAACTTTTGTCATCTCTTTTCGGGACCCTTACACACAGCCCAACTGGACGATGACTCGCCCCAGGCTTTAATTCTTACAGGACCAAACCACTCAGGCAAGAGTGTGTATTTGAAACAAACAGCAATAATTGTTTATCTTGCTCATATAGGCAGTTTTGTACCAGCAACCCAGGCAATAATTGGCCTGACAGACTGTATCCTCACCTGTATTTCACCTCGAGAAAGTATGTCCGGCGGTGAGAGTGCGTTTGCTAGAGATATGAGGCAAGCTGCCTTATCCACAAAATCCTCTACACCGAGAAGCCTCATCTTGATAGACGAATTCGGTAAAGGAACTAATGGTGACGACGGTGCCGGGCTACTAGCTGCATTATTAGATCAGTATCTGTCACTTGGGCGCGACTGTCCTCGGTTACTTGCTGCCACGCACTTTCATGAAATCTTTGAGGGCATGTATTTGGAACATCATGGCGGCCTACGCATTGCACACATGAATGTTAGACTGGATTGGGAAGCACATCATATGGACGAGCAAGTCACATATCTCTTCAGCCTCGAGTATGGTCACAGTACATCGAGCTTCGGAGGTAGGTGTGCAGCTTTGAATGGAGTACCGAGTGTTGTCGTCGAGCGCGCCGAGAACATCTCCCAACTTCTTGCTCGAAACGAAGACTTGAGTGCGGTTTGTGCTCGCCTATCTCAGCAAGAGGAAGCACGACTGGAGAAAGCAGAGATGACTGCACGGCTATTTCTGGGCCAGACCTTTGGTGGACAAGACGGAAATGAATGCAACGAGGAGTCAGTTGTTGTTAGAAATTCTGCCATGGATACATTGGAAGCCATACTTTCGCCAGATGATTGAGAAAGTTGCAGTTAAGGGCAATACCTTATCTTTGCAGTGGGTATAGAAAGGGGGATACAGTTGATACTTGTTTCTATTTCATTTCAAAAGTGCTGACTGAGCAATAAAAGTCTGATGATATGTGAGTGATGAATTTCATAATAAAACAATTGCCAAGATATGTTGCTTTATCAAGGACATCCTTAACAAGCTGTCTTTATAAGAAACTTATTGCGTCGTGACCGATTTTCACGATAGAATATCAAATCAGGGGTTTAAACCTGTGCTATCTAAATGTCTAATTGTCTTGATTATCTGCATTTAAAATGGGATGTGTATGGCTAGCTGGTGATATCAAGTTGTTGCAGAACTACTTCAGATGTATGGATACCCGCCAACACATGCATTCGCTTAGTGTTATGGAAGTGAGATTTACTGTTTATGCTTTCATGTCAGTGGTCTGTGCCGTGAATTATGTTACAAAGATGAGCATGATTTTGGGAAGACTTTGTATGTTGCAATGAACTGTGACAAACAAGAGTGTGTTGTTGGTAACAGCCCAGCTCTTTGCGTCCAAATTTATCCCATTCTTCTATATACGAATCTGAAACTGGACAAAGTCATAAAGCGCCCATCATTCAATGTCATGTCCTATATACAACGTAATAAGCACGCTTCGTATTCCCAAGCTATGTGAACTTGGGACTTTCATAATGTCGATGAAGTCACCTGGCTTCATTATTGTCAATATCATCATTGAGCATCCAGACGAGCATGTATGTGTTGCTTCCCGATACCTTGAGGGAGCAGGCCATATCGCAACTTATGCGCAGTTGCGCTAGTAGTTAAGTTGCTTCTTGTCTGCTGGCAAGGATCGCGCCCATTCATGAGGTGCCGTATACTTGGCAGGCTACACAAGAGCGTTGAGCATCACAACGCCTGCGCTGAGACCCACCAGCCACAAGCCAAGGGCGTTGGAAGACGAAGCATCGTTTCCATAGTCCGAGCACTTATCTTCGTTCACGCTACCGCAGGCACGAGAGCTCAAACTAGAACAGACTGCGGTTGCTGACGAGGAGCCCAGAGCCTGTCCACCACCCTCAACTGTAGTGCCCCCTCCGCCTGGCACAATAATGGTAACGCCATATTGACCGCCATCTCCCAGGAAGTTGACACATTGATCGTAATTCTCCTCGCAAGCGTCAACAGCCGATGTACAAGCAGCTTCGTTCGAAAAGGTCGTTGCAGCGTAGGGGAAGGCGAAATACGAGTTCGGAACGTATGATGCTGAGGCTGTTGCTTCACCAGTTGCCGTGGCTGGGGCTGTACCTGTACATATCGCGCTGGGTATAGTATTAGCAACCAATTGTTGATTGAACGCAAAATAAAAAGCACTAGAGAGTAACTTACCCTGAGGGACAGCACGCCGGTTCATCATCTGCGTCAACGGCACATGTTTGGCCGTTTTGGCAGCAGATGTCGCGAAATCGCTCGCCAAGCTCCTCAGAGCATCGAAATGTGTTGGCGGGACATGAGTCGTCGCGTTTGAAGATGACCGAGGCAGGTGGAATGTATGCCGGATAATATGGTGCGATCGCGGTCGCTGTCGCTGTCGTCGTCGCTAATGCTGGCACCTCTGGGATGTTCTGAGCAGATGTTGAAGCTACGACGAGGCCGAGCCAGAAGCTGCTATAACCAAGCATAGTGGTTGTGCGAGGAAACAAGCAGAAGGTGGTTCAGCTGTTCGGACGAGGCTTGCGCACACTGGCACTGGGGAGGTAGGGCGGATGTGTTGAGACGTTAGAACGTTCTACTGCAGATCGTTAAGCATGCGAGGAGCGTAGGTAAGTGGTAGAGGTTGGATGGACTGGTTAAAGTAAGTCCAATAGGGTCGTTTTCTTTTTTTACACTTTCCCTTCCTCTCGTTTACTTCCTACCTGGTAAGTTAGCTGTTAGACTACCTCCCCAACCTGGGTACCTAGTTGCCAGGACTCCTGGTCGGGGACGACCTCGAATAAGATCGGTGGGGTCCTCCACTGAATCCTTGTCCCATAACGTCTAAGTGCATGTTGCATGGTTGTGCAGAAACTCAGAGCCTGCTAGCCTGGGCTGTTACCTTGTTCCCGTGGGCAACACGTCCATGGACTAAGCATTGAGCTGAGGTGATGTCATTGGCTCTGTTGGCTGAGCAACATCGAAACTACCACAGTCACGAATAAGCTGGTGAGAATTGAATCCGATAAATTCATATACATTAGTTTTTTATACTACATATCTAGAACCTGAGTTGTCTTATCATTGTGCATCAAAGGATGGCCCTTTCCCAACCTGGCTTCATCAAAATCCTCGTACGTGAGCAAGAACCTGTGTTAGTCGATCCAGCGCCTTAGTATCTGGTGCAGCTTCAGAGCCTTGGGCTCTATAGTCTTCAACCTCTCTTCGGGCTTCAGCTATCAATGGTTCCAGATCGCCCCAAACATAGTTGGCATACCCATTGAGTACGTTGTCCCATTGCTGGAGCCAACTGCTTCTCGCTTCGTTGGTATCCGTTGTTCCAAGGTGGAGCTGTCGTTCAAAATCAGCCTCGGTTCCGGACTGACTAAGGAAATCGGGATTGAAATTGAGCAAATCGTTCAAGCGAGGGCCAGAAGAAACCGAATTGGTAGGGAAAAGAGCTTCTCGTAGCTTGTTCGCCGCTTCAGTTGTCAACCCTTCATATTTGGCATTGGGGTCCTCAGCCCCCAGTAGGACGGCGTCGAGCTCCTCAGATGGACCATCGAGAAGGTCGACAACGGCAGCACCGTCTAACTCCTCCTGCTCACTAACAGCATTTTGTATATTCGGCAGATCGTAAGTTTGGGGTTGTGACTTTTGATATCGATTGGTATCTTCAATTCCCAACGTAGAGTCGCCTGTAACGAAATCGTTAAATGCTTGTGCGGATGCTCCATTATCTATGTTCATCCGCGAGCGCAATGATTCACCCTGGACCGTTGAGCGCAATCTATGCGATGATGCTTCTCCTGCACTTGACGATGTACTGCCGACATTGTTGATACTATTTGAGCTGGCTTTTCCCGCAGGTGACTGACCACTTAGATCTGGTCCTGTGCCAAAAGCGTTGAGCACCAGTCTGCTAGAAGCCTGAAGTTTGTTGGTGTTTGAGCCTGAGTCTTCAGCGCTTGCATCTTTGGCCTTTCCTTTTGAGTTTGTAGAACCCCCATTGTCTTGAGGTGAGGTCTGGGGTTGGTCGTAGTCTTTACTCATATTGTGCTTGAATTGGAAAGTGTAAATAGGCCTTGCTTAAGCGGGTATCAGACAAGTGATGTGATTCTTATGAATGGCCTGTGATGGGTCGCCCGTTCGAGACCTAGTAAATAATCGACCTGAATTGAAAATATACTGTTTAGGCCTCTAGAATGTGGTTAAGCTTTCGCGTCAAATATAAGAAGTTGGTGCCGGGGGCACATGTCAACTCGGCCCCGGACGGATGAGCGGGTGCCGATCGGCTGGAGTTTGGCACCGGAAGCCCGAGATAGATAGTTACTAGGTAGGTTAATGCCCGATACCCCTCCTACAGTAATTTCTAGGAGGTTTACACTGAAACGACTCTTGTAAGTTATGAGCCCTGAAACGATACGGAAGCCTGCCTATCTACCCCGGACGAAGATGATATGATGTTTGTTGTAGCTGAGACCAGAACGAGATTGTCCACCTTCCTCCCATGGTAGTGCTGTTGAAGATATGATGTCCAGGGATACCCCGCGGTTGCATTGAGTACTGGATTTACGTCTTGGAAACACACAGAGTACTAGCTCATCGATCGAATACCATATTCTATGCTCTGCAATCTCGCATTGGAGGAGTTGTATGTGTGGCTTACACACCTTTGTTGATTTGGTTAGCAGAGTCTCGTTACCGACCTCGTCCATGCATGCTTTAAGGAGACTATCATTATTGAATATTCAGCTTTATGGGCTGAACTTTTGGAGTCGTTAGCCCCTCCAGCGTTAGGTAGGTCATTGATTTTATTACGCTGGCGGGGCTTATTATTCTTCAAGCCAGCAGAAGCCTATCTCCTGACTAGATCCAATAGACAAGTACCCAAGGTACTCAGCTCTGAGAAGTTGTTACCTCTCAGCCTGTAACACACTTACTTGCAAGATACTAGGTAAGTGCCTACATAGTGGCTGGGCAATTGCTGAGCGCCTTGCATGGAGACGTCCACTCTAGGTACTAAGTTTACCAAATGACAAAACCACACCCGATGATGAAAGGAACCTGAAAATATCACCCCAAAGGCGATAGGGTCCACCATAACCTGACCTCATCCATCCAGTGGCAGCCAAGCCTAAGCCAGGCCAGGCCAATCCAGAACCGAATTGGATCAAAGCAAGAAGCAAAGCAGCTCGGCCTTTTGGTTATGCTACCTACTGCGTCACTTCCCATCCCATCTTGTCCTTGATCTTTCCTCGTCATAACTCATTACAAGAAGACTGCACTACACTGCACGTTTGCGGTAGCCTTTTGCTGTTCATATACATTTTTTCGAGACTCGATCGATTCGGCTCCAGACACAATACGTTCTTTCATATACCTAAACATACTACCTTGCATCTAGATTCATTGACTTGCCTGGGTTATTCATAGGTACTTACCCAAGCTACCTACTAAGCCAAGTACAGTACTGTCTCGCCAGCGCAGCGCAGCTCAGCTCAGCACAGACTCCAGGGTGCTGTGCTCTCTCCCTCCACTCCCTGTCTCCTCCCTCATCTCTTTGGCCCGCCCCTCCGTTACTTCTGCTCCTTCTGCTGTCCACGTCTACGTCCACTTCCACGCCCACACCCAACCAGTCTGCCTCCACCACCACCCATCACCATTACCATTACCACCATTCTTCAGCCTTGGACGCCTGCCAACCTTTCAACACCGTCCATCCACCGCCGTCCTACCTCCGACATCACTTCCTGCCCCCCGAACAAGAAATATTCTTGGACGGTTCCTTTAGATCACGGCGGCGATATCTTGCTGGACCCCACCGCGGCGCCGACAAAAAGACGATATTCAAAACGACACCACCGCCCATCCACTCACTCACTCACCACTTTGCTTCACCTTAGCTATCCGCCCACCGCAAGACCAGAAGCGTGCTGCTGAAGCTTGCACCACCCTTATATCTTCATTCACGCCTCCTCGCCCGCGTCAAGAGCTTCTCTCAAGCTCCCGGCTCCGATCAAATCTCACCTCCGCCTTGGCCCCGCCATTCCCACAGCTATCGATTCTGACCTTTGCCTCCCTCGATCTCTAACCACAACCCCTCCTCCAGACCCCGCCCGCGCTGCTCACCAAGATGGTTGATAGCGAAGCGAACTCGCCCACGTGGAAGTTCACACAGTATGTCTTTATTTCCCTTTCAGTCTTTGTCTTCCTTCCGTTCCTTCAGGGTTGATGCTGAGCTCTTGTGTGCAGGTGCTTTGGTGACAAGGGCGATGTTGAGGACATCACCGAAGGTATGTCGTCACCCCATCTCTACTTCAGAGTTAGCTCCTCATCCTAGCATACTAACCACCGCTTTCCTTCCTTTATAGCCGATATCATCTCGACAGTTGAGTTTGACCATACTGGAAACTATCTCGCTACTGGCGACAAGGGTGGTAGGGTAGTGCTCTTCGAACGAAACGAGACAGTATGTCACCATCACGCCGCTCCTACCAGCACGGCCGTGTCGCTAATCGTCAACACAGAAAAAAACATGCGAGTACAAATTTCACACCGAGTTCCAATCCCATGAGCCCGAATTCGACTATTTAAAGTCACTCGAAATCGAAGAAAAGATCAACAAGATAAAGTGGTGCAGGCGACAAAACGCCTCGCACTATCTTCTGTCTACCAACGACAAGACGATCAAGCTATGGAAGGTCTTTGAGAAGTCCCTTAAAGTCGTAGCGGAGAACAATCTTTCTCATGATGTTACACCTGGAAATGTTGCAGGTGGTGGTGGAGCTCCCAAGCCTCTACCTACCCATCAGTTCAAGAATGCTGCTGATCTCAAGTTGCCTCGCCTTACACACCATGACACAGTTGTCGCCGCTGTGCCACGCCGGACATACGCCAATGCACATGCCTATCATATCAACAGCATTTCAGTGAACAGCGACGGAGAGACCTTTATCAGCAGTGATGATTTGCGGATCAATCTTTGGAACCTCAATATTCAGGATCAGAGTTTTAACATTGTTGATATCAAGCCTGCCAACATGGAAGAGCTCACCGAAGTCATCACGGCTGCCGAATTTCACCCCATGAGCTGCAATTGGTTTATGTATGCTAGCTCTAAGGGCACTATCAAGCTTGCGGACATGCGAGAGAGCGCCCTGTGCGATCAGCACGCCAAACGTTTGTGCACCCCAATTGCTGTCACTTCCTTGCATCCCAATAGGCCTTGCTAACTGATTGCAGTATTTGAACAAGAGGAGGACCCCTCCTCACGATCATTCTTTTCAGAGATTATTTCCTCCATCTCTGATGTACGATTCTCGCATGACGGTCGATACATCCTATCTCGTGATTATCTTACCGTGAAGATTTGGGATATCAACATGGAGCGACAGCCAGTAAAGACGATACCGATCCATGAGCATCTTCGACCACGATTGTGTGACACATACGAAAACGATAGTATATTTGACAAGTTCGAGGTTGTCTTCTCCGGTGACGCGAAGAATGTCATGACAGGCAGCTACAACAACAACTTCATGATCTATCCTTCAGACCCAGACAAGGAGGTCGAGGTGGTCCTTCAGGCCGATAAGTCGGCTTTCAAGGCCAAGAAGGTTGGAGTTCCTACGCCAATTAATTCAGCAACAAGCCCTACCGCAACAAACGGTAAGAAGGGTGGCTCTAGAGCTGGAAGTCCAGGTGGTCAGGGTCAGCGGATGCGTAAGGAGACAGATGCGGACCAGATCGATTTTAACAAAAAGATTCTGCATATGAGCTGGCATCCGTTCGAGGACAGTATTGCAATTGCGGCTACAAACAACGTAAGTGACGCCATGGTTTGTCTTGGTCTGTGACTCGTTGCTAACATTCTGGCACAGCTATTTGTATTCTCAGCCCTCTAGACCATCATATCGGTGTTCGTCTCATAGGGTAGGTCAAGGGGAAAATACGTGGCGAAGGGTGAACACCGCAGCTGCAGGAGTATAGGCACAGCCGCCTTCGTCATGGTGAGATAAGTCTAGTCTTGCATGAGCACGACACGACATCTCAATGGTGCAGGAAATGATGATACGGATCAATATAGCCTACTATACTTAGAAGCGAAAGCACAGAGCGTCAGCGGTGCTTGGGGTGAATGCCACACGAAGTGGAAGAAAGCTGGAAGAGGCCTCTTGGATGTGGCCGTTATAGCAGACCGAGGATGCGAGTTGCCGGCTATTCAACTATAAACCACGCGAATGAACGAGCGAGAAGAGCCACATGGGATGGAGATGAGCGTATGCATGGGTCGGCGTTTGGTCGCCACGTGTAGGGGAAACTACAAAGAGAATATTGAGAATCAAAGAAATGCCACTCATGCCTGAGACGCAGTCTAAATGACAGGGGAGACAGCTCATTCGCCGCCAGCCAGACCTAGGTAGTTTTAAGGGAGAGTGATCGTGAGACAATATGAGAGTTTGCCAATGCACAGAAAGAAAGATTCAACCCCGTTGAGGCTCACGTAATTGTTTCCGCGACTTTGTCAGAACCAATCTGAGGTCTATGGCACAGTGAAGACCTCTTTTTGCCAATATCTGAGGCTCTAGAGCTGCCACGCGTCTTATGTGACACAATTAATTACCTGTTAACCAGTTCCTCCCTGCATTAATAAGTCCTGGAAGAATACTTAAATTACCTACGATAGGTAAACGAGAGACTCTAGCTCGTCTCGTGTACACAGTACCGTTTTGGCTCAGCTAAATCTGGTGGTTAGGTATGCAGGTACAAAGATACCCCTCAATCGATGCGGGTCCTATCAGAGTCCCTAAACGTTAGTACCTAGACTAGATCCTCCACCCTATCTCATCTTGGCTCTTCTGCATTACCTGGCAAGGACACAAGACACAAGGGCAACACCAATAATAAGACCAATAACTCGACTTGGCCGGATTTTTGTCAGCAAAGCTCATCACTGAGAGATATCAGCTGCCACTTCCCTTTTTACTATTTTCACCTCTCGTCCTACAAAATGACAACTGAAATATCTTCCCACAACCTCCGCAAGAGGACACCAGCGGACATGGCGGTTCTTGACGACTCGGTTCGTCGTGGCAGCGGCTCACAAGAGGCTCCTGCTGGGGATCTCGAGCATGGGTCAACAGTGCCCTCAATAGCCCATCGCATTGCCAAGCTAGTGGGCCATGAGATTGGGCCTTCATTGCTGACGGTTGGTGTGATGTTGAGCTTAATCTTTGGAGGATGCTGTTCTAATGTACGTTGTTGATCGGCTATCAGTCCCCCACCCACGACTTGTCTTACAGACACTGACTCAAATATCGCCCTGCTTATAGGTTTACGCTCTTGAAGCTATCGTCAAGTGAGTTTCTCAACCAGATAATAATATTACATCATGTCTCGTAGCTAACTTTATACGTGAAGCTTCGAGCCCTCAAGTGGTACGAAATTACCCGCGTTTATCTTGTAAACAACAATACAATGTCTCTCGAACTAACATATGCTATCTTAGGAACTCTTTTGACATTTGTCCAATTCCTCTTTGTCGCTGTGACAGGATTCGTTGCTCAATTTGACAAGAACAGTCGCTTTTTCCTCACGCCTAACAAAGTCCCCATAAGCCGCTGGATTTTCAACATTATTCTCTTCTTTACTATCAATATCCTCAACAACCATGCGTTCAGTTACGATATCTCTGTACCAGTCCACATTATTCTCAGATCTGGTGGAAGTATTACGACTATGGTTGCGGGCTATCTCTCTGGCAAGAGGTATTCCCAAACTCAGGTCATTGCTGTTTTCCTCTTGACCCTAGGTGTCATTCTCGCTGCCTGGTCAGATGCTCAAGCTAAGGTGATTACCCCTTATCCGATCCTGTCTGCGTAGCTTTGTGCTAATAGTATACGTCTAAAATCAGGGCACAAGTGAAGATAGTGGCCGGCCCGCATTTGGCACTGGACTCTTGATCCTCTTTGTGGCTCAAGTTCTCTCTGCCATCATGGGACTTTACACCGAGGCAACCTACGCCAAGTATGGTCCCCAATGGAAGGAGAACCTTTTCTACTCACATGCATTGTCCCTACCCCTCTTCATCCCATTTGCCCCCTCCATGGTTCGTACTTTTTCACATCTCATGACAAGTACACCTATGCAGTTGCCGGGGGTTCTAGGGTTTACGAGCACCAAGATCCTAGTTCCTAGTCAGATTGTCTTCCTCGTCACGAATGTTTTGACCCAATATGCTTGCATCCGTGGTGTCAACCTTTTGGCCGCCGCGTCGACGGCTCTCACCGTTACAATTGTCCTCAACATCCGAAAACTTGTCAGCCTGCTCCTGAGCATCTGGCTGTTTGGCAATCAGCTGGCTCCCGGCACACTGCTCGGCGCTATCGTCGTCTTCGGCGCTGGCGGGCTGTACTCAGTGGGTTCGCGAAAGAAGGCACCTGCAGAGAAGGAAGCTCCTGCTAGGGATGAGAAAGCGAGTTGAGAGTTGCTGCATTTATATGTATCAGTAAACGACTATATGCCACAGGGTCAAAAATGGGTTATAGATGGCGTATCTGGTTTAGTGAAGTATTTCATTAGAGGGAAGAAGCTTCTGCTCAATTGGATCGGTTATAGATTTGCGTGTTGGTGAAGATGGCCACGATGGCATTGCTGCATGTCATTAGCTGTTTCAATAGATGTCAAAGATTCGCGGAGTATGTAGATAGAACGATCCCAAGACCTATTTGATCATCCTTTAAGCATCCGCCGTGCTTCATCTCTAATGCTAGCAGACACGCACATTCCAAAGTATAACATGGCTTTATGCAATTCGAGAGCTGAAAGCTATGATCAAGACACAAATAAACCCTGATTTCTACTCTAAGCGCCGTATGAAAGTGGTATTCCATTTAACAGGGTATTTCTCGTATTAAATAAGGCAGTGAACTTCTCCTTCAGCCATACTAGTTGAGTCAGTCAAGCCATCATATTGAGAAACTGTACCAACTTGATTAACTCTATAAATCTGATCATTGCTCCAGTTTGATGTAAATCACGATGTAATTACATGTTCAGGACGCACAGTAGCCTCGTAGTTGAGCTTGACGACCTGAGTTTGTCTAGGTTTATAAACGTCTAACCTAATGTATTCCTTTATGGGACGGGTTAAATATTAAGCTATAAATGGTGCCAACTGTGGACAAATACACCAACCAAGCCTTGCGCCTTGGAGTGGTTGGACATCATCGTCCAGCCACATCCTATAAGTTTGATATCAGGATTGAAGCACTTAATACATAGCTAGTATTTGTTTACCTTGTCTGGCCGGAGACAACGAATGGTACTACAGAGGGGGCCAGTATCCTTAACTTGTCACTGGCTACATACTAGTTAAAACGATGACCAGATAAATTAAAAGGAGTTTTGGCCCAGTCTCCACACTTAATACGCCCGTATCACTAGGTAGACCAGTTCTGTGTATGTTGGAGACCTAGCCCAATGCTAGCGATGTGACAACAGGCCTTGTAATGTGAAAGACAACTTCGATATTAAACATTAGATCTAAATGACACTTTTTGAACCTTTTATATCCTTTTATATAAAGAAGCTGGGCGCCAGGCTTTTTTTTACCAACATAGTAATGGTATGGGGTGGCTAGGGTGGTCAGTTACCTATGCATCCGTAGGTAGGTAGGTAATCGATAAACATCCTGGTAAACTCGGTATCTAACCCAAAAGAGTTGCTCTTCTTATCCCCTAGCAATAGCTCAACTAGTCATGATAGTTTCTACCGAGCTTCGTACATAGTACACACCAGCATTGAATTGCGTGGTTAGGCTATGGGAAAGATATCGTTTACTCCAGGTCAGTGTTCAACCTTGTGTTCCATGGGTAACTTGGATGCCTATGTAATTCAGGGTACTATATGCAGCCCAATGTATATATTGGATAGGTAGAGAATGGAGAAAAAGGCTACGTAATGAGCTATATTATGAGTATCTTGACCCAACCAGGCACCTCCTTCATCTGGTATGGGTAGACGACCCAAAGGTCTACTATCGGGTGGAGCTGTAACTCAACATCGAGCAGATGCCTCAATAGGCTTAGATTCTAGATTGTTGAACTTCTTAGCCTCAGCATACCTTACCTACCTGGCGTGTGCATTGCGCCGACGCATTGTCCCGCTATGACCCACTAGAAACCCTGGTGTGTCACACCCGACCGTCATACCTACCATTCTCACGGGCTGCTTTACCTTTGCTTCTCTTACTGCGGGCACACTTCTGTTAGTGCGAATATCCTCCTCTGATTCCTTCAGCCTGTCGATAACTGAATAGAATCAACCGAGTACCCTATCGCGCATTGCCTGGGTTAGGCAGTTACTATAACACCATCATCGTTCTGTAGTAGAGTCGAGTATCAGACCAAGGATTCGCCATGCCTGGTACGTATCTCACAGCTCGCCCTGCCCCTCCTCCACTGCGCCAGACATGATATCACGGACCTTGCCCTCGACGACCGACACAGCAATTGGAAAGTTGACTGACCGAGAAAACACCACAGGCGGTCCTATTTTCGAAGAAAGCGAATCAACCGCCCTCGATGTGCGAGCACGAGAGTCAGATGAGGAGGTAGACGAGACTAATGATTCTGGTGCAACCGGACATGGCGCCTCGCACAATGAGACCGCCTCTGACGCTGGCTCACAAGCGGGCAACGATGCCGAGGAGCTCGAAGATGGAATGCTCCTCCGTGATCTGCCTAAGCGGACGACATTTTACGACCCTGTCGCTGAGCGTCAAATGAGCCAGACAGATGCAAAATACTTCTACCACCGTAACAAGACTGATGCACGAAGCGGTGGTGGAGCTGGCAACCAATCTATACCTCAAAGCCCTTTCCTCGCTTCTGGTTCTCGCCCTGCCACTGAGTATGGTGCCGATTCCCTGGTGTTGGAATCGAATGGTCGCCGGGCCGATTCCTTTCCACCAGGCTTGGACATGCCGAATCCTGCCATTGACCCTTCGGGTTTCACTCAATCACCTACAAAGCTTGATGCGCAATCTACACCATTTCCATCGAATCATTCTACAGTTCCCCACGCTGGCCATGTAGCCCAAGATCCACGACTCCCAGATGGTTCCAGTAACGGCTTACCCTCCGGCGGCCTCTTCGATACCGAGCCTCATATTACATCAGAACTGAGTGCTATCTCGAAGAACATCCAGAGAATTTTGGATACTAGGCGCAAGTACATCGCACTTTCTAACCAAGGCCCTGACGATAACCCAAGAGATGATCCAAACTGGGAAATATATCCGCCTCCGCCAGAACCAGCTTGGCAACAGTCTTCTGCACAAAGAGCAAGTGCCACGGAGCATGTACCCGGGCAAGAGAATATTGGGGCGAATTCCTTGCCTGGAGAGCCACCCCAGGATCGTCACGAGGGTAAGAGGTCGGCGCGGCGGCGAAAGCCGGGCCAGGATATCGGAGAGGACTTCGACATGGCCGACGTATTACCTTTGCCAGGCAATGACGGGCGTTCGTACAGATTGGATGACAGCGGAGTCTACCAAGTATTCGAGAGCGATGATGCACAAGCGCCTGCAATTGAAGTCCCCACCATTAGAGAGTTTTACATGGATTTGGACGACATGCTGGATGTCTCGTCCGACGGACCTAGCAAGAGTTTCGCATTCCGACGTCTTCAGTATCTTGAGGGCAAATTCAACCTATACGTCCTCCTTAATGAGTATCAAGAGACTGCCGACAGCAAGAAGGTTCCTCACCGAGATTTCTACAATGTTCGAAAGGTCGATACTCACGTTCATCATTCTGCGTGTATGAACCAAAAACATCTGCTACGCTTCATCAAGAGCAAGATGAAGAAATTTCCCAACGAAGTAGTCCTATTCCGTGATGGAAGACATCTAACTCTGGCAGAGGTCTTTGCTAGCATTAATCTGACTGCCTATGACCTCAGCATTGATACTTTAGATATGCATGTAAGGCTCACAATTCATTCTTCTTGGGATATGGCTTGCCGAATTTGCCGCTAACAGTTGTAGGCTCACACCGATTCGTTTCATCGATTTGATAAGTTTAATCTCAAGTATAACCCAGTTGGAGAGTCTCGTCTCCGGACAATTTTCCTCAAGACGGATAATTTCATCCATGGCCGTTACCTTGCCGAGATAACGAAGGAAGTCATTTCTGATCTTGAATCGAGCAAGTATCAAATGGTTGAGTGGCGTATCTCCATCTATGGTAAATCCATAGATGAGTGGGATAAGCTTGCCGCCTGGGTGGTTGACAACAAGCTCTTTTCTCACAACGTCCGCTGGCTGATTCAGATCCCCCGCCTTTACGACGTCTACAAAGCTAGTGGCTTGATGGATACGTTTGAACAGGTGGTGAAAAACGTTTTCCAGCCACTCTTTGAAGTCACCAAAGACCCAGCCAGCCACCCAAAGCTGCACATCTTCCTTCAACGAGTGATTGGTTTCGATAGCGTCGACGATGAAAGTAAAGTTGAGCGTCGACTCTTCAAAAAGTTCCCAGTGCCAAAAGTCTGGGATACCAAGCAAAACCCACCGTATAGCTATTGGATATACTACCTCTACTCGAATCTGGTGTCCCTGAACTATTGGCGGAAGAAGCGTGGGTTCAACACACTCGTTTTGCGACCCCATTGTGGAGAAGCTGGTGATAGCGAGCACTTGGCTGTTGCCGCCTTATGCTGTCACAGCATCAGCCATGGACTGCTTCTCCGCAAGGTACCTCTTCTTCAGTATGTGTTTTACTTGGACCAGATTGGTATTGCCATGTCGCCGCTGAGTAACAATGCTCTATTCCTTGCTTATGAGCGTAACCCTTTCCACCAGTACTTTAAGAGAGGTCTCAACGTGTCGTTGTCAACGGATGACCCTTTGCAGTTTGCTTTTACTAAAGAGCCCTTGATTGAGGAGTACGCAGTTGCAGCGCAGATTTACAAGCTCAACTCGGTCGACATGTGTGAGCTAGCCAAGAACTCCGTCAAGCAGAGTGGGTATGAATTGTCTATCAAAGAGCATTGGCTTGGACGTGGTTGCAACAAGCCTGGAAAGGAAGGCAACGCCATGGTCAAAACCAATGTTCCCGATCGAAGAGAAGAGTTTCGCTATTTTACGTTGATGCAAGAGAGGGATGTGTAAGTTGTTTACCAGGCTGGCCTCCGTTTATATTTTGTGCATTCATATTGCTAATATGAATTTCTCCAGACTGTCAAAATACGTCACATACAATGCTGCCAGCGACTATGTTGCACAAGCTGCAGGTAATGACAGCAAGATGTCGGAGTCAGTAGCATCGATCTCTGGCCAGTTCTCTGGTATGGGTGTGACGACAGGCAATGAAGCAGCCAGTGCCGAGATGTCTCCTCCAGCAGGCCATTCCATCACAAAAGTTGCGTCGCAGGTTGGACTATCCACAGGCCGGGATCAACCATGGCCCAGTGATTCTATGGCAGACCATCATCTTTCAGGCAGTGATCCGAGAATGTTTCCCGGCATCTTTACTCGAGGGCACCGTACCGGCAGCATGCGAAACCTTGCCCAGGCTGGTGATGAGCGGGACACTGAAGACGATGTTCTCGAGTCTGAGACTTGATCTTACCTTGGTGTAGTTATTTCTTACATATGAATAACTACTGAGCATCGTATTTATGCCATTCGCAGGGATTGGTCCAGTTGATTATTTGGATAGCACGATGTGCGTGTATAAAGAAGAAGAAGAAGAAGAAGAAAAAGAAAAAAGCTTGATGGCTTATCTGTACATGTCGTAGGCGAGGACAAACAGTGATAACCGTGACAAGATTATTCAGACCAGGCATATGTTTGTTTTGGTGTTGCCGCTTGAATCCAACGATATCAACTTTTATCGCTGCCAATCTCACCCTGAAGTTGGAGAGCTCTGTAGTTCAACTGGTATCACCAACAGAGCACAGTGTGATAAGTGTCAACTTTGGCACCCATTCGCTGTCAGGTAAGTAACTGCTGGAGTTCCAGCCCAACCTCCACTGCTTATTTCTCAAAAGGGGTGGTGCACAACCACACCCATGTTCATTATTTTAGGTGGATCTAAGCTCAAATTAACACATAGTGGCCCACCATGAGTAAGGGAAGGTTGCTGGATTTGGTAGGGGAAAGGTACTACCGGATCAGTCCCTCTGCTCACTGTTACCTACTACTAACCTGCTACCAAGGTAGCCGTTGCTTGCTCCTCAGACAAACGACGCACTGCGTCACTTCGCATCGCATCGCATCGCATCGCAGCGCTTCATTTCTTCCCAGCTCCTCCCAATTCTTTCCAACTTTCTTTTTATAGCTAATATTGAGAGATCCCTTTCTCGAGGCACATAGGCCCGCGGTACAGCCGATCGAGCCTAATTACGACTTGCCGCCATGGGGTTTCTTGGAGTCTACCGGGCTCTCTACGACTACGTGCCTCAAGCCCAGGGCGAGCTCGCCATCAATGATGGGGACCTACTCTATATTCTCGATAAGAATGAAGACGACGGCTGGTGGAAAGCAAAGAAGAAGGCCGGAGCTGAAGACGAAGAAGAGCCAACCGGCCTTGTGCCTGCTAATTATGTCGAAGAGGTAAGCTGTCCCTGAACAACCAAGCCACAGGACCATCACAGCATCCGTACTAAGATCTCCTTTTTCGCAATCAAGGCTCAACCGGTAGATCACGCTCGCGCTCTTTTCGACTACACGCGCCAGACTGACGAGGAGCTATCATTCCATGAGGATGCTACTCTTGCTGTTTACGATACGTCCGATCCTGACTGGATCCTGACTGGCCTCGATGGCGACTACGGTTTTGTTCCTTCTAACTACATCGAATTGGGGGCACCCGTCGAGTCCGCTGAGCCCCCGTTGCCATCTCCACCGCCCGCGCTCCCTTCAAGACCACGAGCTCCCTCGATTCCCGAACCCGAACCGGAAGCGGCTTCTCCGGACCTACCGAGCGACACTGCGCCTCCTGCCCCGAACCCTGCTGCTGCTATCGCGGGTGTCATGCATAATCGTTCGGTTTCTCAGCAGTCTCAGCAGTCTCAGCAGTCTGTGGCCCCTCGACAGCCCCCTCGCGCGTCTGTCACGTTCAGCGAGCCCCCAGATGTCGAAGATGAGCCTGTGAGATCACCGACACTGCCAGCACGACCACGAGTGCCAGCGCCGCCATCGCCACATTATGATGAGCCCCCTTCTCCTGTCCCTACTCGTAGCTTTCAAGACCATCGGGATCCCGAACGGCGCCAAGACGTTGAGCGTACCCCTGGTGGGTTTCACATGTATAATATCAATGAGATGATATCTGTCATGGGCAAGAAAAAGAAGATGCCCACAACATTAGGAATCAATCTCATGACAGGCATTATACTGGTTGCTCCCGAGCATGCTTCAGATGGACCCTCGCAAGAATGGACTGCCGACCGCATGACGCATTATTCGCGAGAGGGAAAGCACGTTTTTATGGAGCTTGTGCGCCCAAGCAAAAGTGTCGACTTTCACGCTGGAGCAAAAGATACTGCCGAGGAAATTGTTAGCATGCTAGGCGAATTAGCTGGTGTTATACGCTTTGAAGGACTTCGTGAGTCGATGATTGGAGGTTCACAGGGTGGTAGTGGCGGTGGTTTGAAGAAAGGTCAGATTCTGTACGACTTCATGGCCCAGGGCGAGGACGAGGTAACTGTTGCGGTGGGAGACGACGTATTCGTCCTCGACGACACCAAGAGTGAAGAATGGTGGCAAGTTCGCCGCCTCAAGAATGGAAAAGAAGGAGTGGTCCCTAGCAGCTACATCGAGATAACCGGCTCCACCGCGCCACCAGCCTCTGGTGGTATCAGTTCGGCCAAGTCACTAGTGGAACAAAACCGTCTCGAGGAAATCAGGTTGACGAAGGAAGCCATGAAGGCTAGCAAGGAACCTCAGCAGGTAGGACCGGGAATGCCTCTCCCTGAACGGGGCAGTAGCCTTACGGCACGAGAAACTGGTAGTAATTCGGGACAACAGCGAAGCCGTCGAGAAAATGGACGAAACGATGGCGGCAATCAAAGCCGATCAAAGGCCAGTAAGTACCATCGAATCGCAGTCTCGCTCTTGTACCATGGTGCTACCTTGGTATTTTGAAGCTCTTGCTAACCTCAAGCCTTAGAGCCAGACGCGTCCAAGGTACGAACCTGGACAGACCGGTCTCGATCTTTCAGTGTGGAGGCTCAGTTCCTCGGTTTGAAGGATGGAAAGATCCACTTACACAAGATGAATGGCGTCAAGATTGCTGTTCCTATCACAAAAATGTCACGCGAGGACCTCGAATATGTTGAAAACTTTACAGGCATATCTTTGGAAGACGACAAGCCATTGGCAGATGTTAAGCGTGCTAGGTCTGCGGAGAAGAAATCCCCTGAACGGAGCCCCTCGGCAGGAGTGACTATTGATAAAGATTCCAAGTCTGACTACGACTGGTTCCAATTCTTCCTGTCCTGCGAGGTCGCCGTGGGCCTGTGTGAACGCTACGCACAGGCTTTCATCAAGGACTCGATGGATGAGAGCGTACTCCCCGATGTCGATGCCGCTTCATTGAGGGCGCTTGGAATTCGCGAAGGCGACATCATCAAAGTTATGCGTACCTTGGATGCCAAGTACGGCCGCAGTCGTGGTGGAAAGAGGGGAACCGCCGATGGAGCCGATGGCGAAGGGGGTCTGTTTTCTGGGCCAGGTGGTGCACTACGAAACAACACTCGTAAGGGCAGACCTGCACCTGCAGTTCAAACAAGCGATGTTGTAGATGCCAGTGCATTCTCTCGAGGTGAATCATCCAGGGCTGGCGACGACGATGCGAAATCACCACCACCAACGAGCCCCTCGAACAAGAGCCCCAGACTTCCCCAAGCTGCTAGTTCAGGATTCGACGACGATGCTTGGGATGTCAAGCCAAGCAAGCAACAGTCGTCGCCGCAGCCAAAGCCACAACCCCGTGCTGAGTCTAGCCAGAAGCCTGCACCTGAGCCTACCCCAGTCGCGCCTCCTCCTCCGGCCCTTACCGGTTCTATGCAGGAGTTGTCCTTGCTGTCGACACCTCTCGAACCCACCAGGGCCGAACCGGCACCGGCGCCAGCACCCATTCTCTCATCTCAGCCGACTTCGTCGGTACCAGCATCGCAACCTCTTGGTGGAGCTACTCCCTCATTCTTTACATCTGTTGCACAGGCACGCCAACGTCCCACCCCGCCACATGGATCTGCAAACCAAAGCTCTCTTGTCCCACCGCCTCCTCAGAGACCTCTATCGGCCCCTCTGTCAGCTCAGCCTAGCGGGTTTGCCCCTCCTCCCATGATGCCTCAGATGACAGGCGCCTTACAAGGTCAAGTTGCTCCTCCTGGCCAAAGCCTTAGTGATCTCACCCAGGCGCGTCTGCAGCAACAGTACACGGCTCAAATGCAACAACACCAGCCTCTCCAACAAATGCAGCCTAACATGACTGGATTCCCTGGACCGCAAGGCCCTGGCATGATGTCTTTCCCCACCGGTGCCGGACAATTTATGCAACCCATGATGACGGGTATGCAGGGGCAGAACCAATTTGCGCCTATGCAAGCTCAACCTACCGGCTATCAGCCATCGTACCCTGCCACGCAATCAATGTACGGAGCCCCTACTGGAGGTATAAACAGTTACTTGCCGCCAGCCCTCGAACCCCAACGAACAGGCATGCCTGGCTTGCAGCCTCAAATGACCGGTATGACGAACATGGGTGGTATGGGTGGCGTGGGCGGCCTGAATAACGTGCCGTCCCCCCAGCCTCTGCAACCACAGCAGACAGGACCGCCTCCTGCTGTGCGATTTGGTGTGACAAACGAGACCAAACTGGCGCCTCAAGCCACTGGGCGAAGGGCCAACCTGGCGCAAGCGAGTATGTTAAACTGCCACTCCCTTCACGTCTTATCATGCTAATAGTTATCACAGCTCCCCAGAACCCCTTTGGTTTTTAATTTTAGAAAGCTTGTATCGATTGGTTGTTGGTGCTCGTTATTTCACCACGTTCGCAAATATTCTGGACACATTTATTCATATCTCGCATGCATATGTCGACTTCATCAGGACCCTTTACCTGTGAATCGACTATGGAATAATAATACTATATTCATAACTGCTCCTTACCAAGCTGGGCCAGTTTCTTCTAACAATCTGATCTATGAATCTAATTTGCAAAGTCATGAGTACCTAGACGTAAAAGCACTTGAGTCAGTCGAACGCTGAATTAATTATCCAATTCGAAGTAAGACGTCAAGTCAAAACCAAAAAGAGAACAACCACAAAAGATGACCTAAACACGGAAAATACACATATCGATCTGTTTCCTCTCTACTGGCTTTGTGTATGTCTGGTGCGCCCGTGCCACGTGGTTGGGACTTGACCAACATAGGTACTCCCGACCCGGATGAAGAACGTAAGCCAGGAGTAGTCGCGGCCCGGCTTGATGGAGACGAACATTCCAGGACTTTCGAGCGGCAAGGTCCCCGACAAACTCGGCAGGCATCGACCGACCCCTTCGTCAGGCAGCCAGAGGATTCTATTCCGAGGCATACAAAAAATGAGATAAGTGCTGTTACTGAAACACTGAAATCATAAGGCCATACTATTTGGGTAGTAGATGCCGCCGTCATGTTCCCGTTCGATCATGCCTTCCGGCGACGACCGGCCCCGGCTTTTGATGACCCTGTTGCAACAGAACAAAGGTCGATTTCTGTTTCAGTAACACGGCTTTTTTCGGTCTTCTCCTGTGAGCTTGACGAAGGCTCGAAACGCTTGCGAACAGCTCGAATCATCATGAAGAACCAGTAAAAGTTGAGGCTGTTCAGGGTTATGTTGCTTGCCAGATATGCGACCCCAATCCACATAGGTACTGTGGAGTCTGGGTGTGCAAATGTCATGGTCGGCATCATGAGTGCCTTCATGTCAGGAGTGACATTGATTGCGGACCATACGTCGCGATAGACACGAAAAGATGAGTATGTTCCGTACACAAGCCGGCACGAAAAGAACGTGAAGAGGAGGGCGAGGCCGTTATACAGCTGCGCTCGTGTGCCAGTCATGCTCATCTTATCCATAAACCAGTGGACGTTGAGGAAAGGTGTAGACAATTCCCATAGGATGAAGACGCAGGCATAGTGGTTCAGGAACGGACGCTTAGCCGAGCTCGTCAGCACAACTAAAGGAGACAGAGCAGTGCTTGAGAAAACTTACGAATCCGAGAGAGTAGACAAGCAGCGCAGCGACAGCATGCGCGAGGGTTCCTATGCCAAAGACATCGAAGTTCAAGCTGGTGACAACCAAGTCCCAGAGGAAATATCCAGCCGCGAGCGCTTGGATAAAGCCGGCTCCACCAGTATAACCCCAGATGCGCTCTTCCCATTGCATATTGCTGAGTTCGGTATCAACGAACATAACCCATATGGCGAGGCTGTTGATCAGGCAGCTCTGAACCATGGAGACAACGTGAGCATCCCAATTCAGTCGCCTCTTCCGGGACAGCTTGGAGTAGTGTTCCGGAGCTAAAAAGTTTGAAATCAATGGCGAGATTGGCCAAAAGACGACCGAGTACAGTAGCGCAGCAGCAAATACTTCATGTATATGCATTGGTAGAGTAGGAAGGTCGAAGTAGTCGGCCCATGGTTGTGTCTTTTCGGAGAGCCAAACCGAAGGCGGGAAGGGAAATGGATCTTTCATGATGGATTAGATGGGTTGCAGGCACCAAATGAGTCGAGATTTGTTATGAAGGGTTCCACTACAGAAGAGAGACAAGGAGAACAGGCGAGGGAAAACGAAGAAGTATAAAAAAAGACCGAGGCAATGGATACGTGAGATGCTAAAAGGCTAATTACTTGGTGTTGCCCACTAGCATTACCTACGCTGGTCACGTCTGTTGGGGAGGCTCACGTGGGAGCGCCACGGGTAAGGGTCCGCAGGGTCGCATTTTGATCTGTCTTTGGAGCTTATTCTGCTATTCGTACCGTGCGTTGACCCCTTCGAGACCGAGCTAACACCACTCCTACCAGGAACTTAACGCTGAGAGTTAGGTAATCAGAGGTAATTAGGTAGCTAGAGTGCCAGGGGGGTGCGTGCCACCATCATTCTACCACCCCACCAGATCCGTTTAGTCCAGCTGCCACCTCACTCGTTAGAGCAACACATCGTTCTCGAGCACATCCTCGCGGTCTTGTGTTGGAGCTTGGAAGACCTGTGTCTCAGTACACGGCGCACTCTCTTACTCACACGGTTATCACCCTGGGCCTCGGTTTATTTGCTCGTCCAAGTTCAGCTGAGTCGATCTGATCACCGACCGCATTGTTGTTTCGCATACATCTATCTAATTATATCGATCGCATCGCATTGCGTTGCGTGTTATTGCGTATCACGTCACATTGCAACACTTCCGGCAACATGGCAGAGGCTCTTCGAGATTTGTTGGCCCCTGACCAGGCTAACGATCCATCAGCTTTGGAATATTTGACCTATCTTGCAGAACAACAATCTAGCTTCTTGCAAACATCCGAACCTCAAGTTCTGTCACAGACGTCCCATTCCCTCCTGCTTGCCGTACAAGCACTTTCGAAGAGGTCGCATAAACCTGTCGTCGATTCAGCTGCCAGCCATGCTTCGTTACGAAACTCCCTCCCGACTCTGGCCCAACGAGCGTCCGATCTCGCCCAAGCAGTACCCCGTCTGGATGCACAGGCAGAACACTTCTCGTCGTCCTTTGGTAAGGCCAGCGAGAGCAAACTACTTGCGCGAAGGAAGGAGGCTCTACTGCTCCTCCGAAACTCGGAACGTCTCGTTGATGTTATGGAAATGCCTTTACTGCTCTCGTCTGCCGTTTCGACCGCTCCAGTCAATCATTCCTCCACGCTTGAGCTCTACGCACATGTCCGACGCTTGGCATCGCTCTATCCAGACTCGCCGCTGGTCACATCAGTACTGGGAGAGGCAGATGCCGCCATTCGTCAGATGGCAGCGGATCTTGTTGGGACTCTCAAAGCACCGAACCTCAAGCTCGCGGCAGCCGTTCGAACAATAGGCTGGCTGAAACGTATCGTACCAGATCTCGTAACTGACGCATCAACTGAGGATGCACTTCCCGCTGTGTTCCTTGTTTGTCGCTTGTCTACACTGTTGACGACGTTGGAAGCTTTGGAGCCACTTAGAGATTTGGCAGATGAGGAGCGCCTTCGAAAAGACAAGGCTGCGTCCACATGGTCAGGTGGACAACAGACGGAGCGCTATCTCAAACGATTTATTGAGATCTTTCGCGAGCAGAGTTTCAGCATCGTCTCCGTGTTCAAAAGCATCAATTCAAGTTTCGCATCTCCCACGAAACATGACGAGGATCCCTTCGGAGCTTTACCCTCTCCAATGGCCAACTTCCCTCTACATATGGTTGAAATGCTGGTTGAAACGTTGCGTATCTACCTTCCTACTGTCAAAGATCAAACATCAAGGGAAAGTATTCTGACACAGGTTCTTTACTGCGCTGGAAGTCTGGGGAGACTGGGAGCCGACTTCGGCATGCTCCTTGCTTCAATTGGAGTTGACGAGTGGGTTGATCTGGTGAAACGCCATCGCCTCTTGGCTGGACGTCTCGAATCAGTAATAGGTGACTATCGGGGTAGCCAGGCCAGTGGCGTTGGCGCGAACTAGATCCTTGCATATGGGCGCTGAGCGCTGAGCGCTGGGCCTTTCTTTATCAACACGTGCAAGATGCATCAAAGCGGGCCCGATTCTTGCAACGGGGTGCGGCCTTCCGGTCCGATTTTATCTCGTCACGTCACTCATTCAATCACTCCGATGAGTGGTGGCTAGAGTGTGACAAGCCATGGGTATCTCAATTGCTACTTCCCCAGCTCAACACAATGACTCCGTTAAGCCCTCACCAATGACTGAGAAACGAGCTTCTCGTTCGGCCAATTCAGGTACGCTCCGAAATCAATGTTTAGCTCAAGACCAAGACCAGACGCCTCGGTGTGGTTCGGCCTTCGTCGGCTTCAATATTCACCATCTAACACAACTTGATAGCTCGACACTTTGTATCAGGTCTTGGCTCGGGTGTTACATCAGCTGTTCTCTTGCAACCTCTGGATCTTCTCAAGACACGAGTGCAGCAGTCTAGAAGCTCATCACTGGGCGCTACAATACGTGACTTGAGGAAATCCTCAAGCCTCGTGCAGTCACTCTGGAGAGGTACCGTCCCCTCCGCGCTGCGAACGGGTTTCGGCTCAGCTCTCTACTTCACCACCCTCAATGCCATTCGCCAGCATGCACACCAGACAGGCATTCTTGGTCGCCGTCTTCAAACGCAGGGCCGTTCATCAGTTCTGCCCTCACTAACAAATTCGGGAAACCTCATATCCGGCGCAGTTGCAAGGACATTTGCCGGTTTTGTTCTAATGCCCCTCACCGTGATCAAGGTTCGGTTTGAATCCAGCTTGTATGCTTATCCTTCTATCATGTCCGCTGTCAGTGACATTCGGCGGACCCATGGTTGGCGTGGGTTCTTCTCGGGATTTGGTGCCACGGCATTGCGTGACGCACCATATGCTGGCATGTACGTGCTCTTCTATGAGATGCTCAAGACACGCCTGGGATCGCTGGCCTCTAAACCGATCGTTTCGGGCGAAGGTCCAACCAGGATGCAAGCTACCCTGGCTAGCTCGGTCAACTTTGCCTCTGCTATGCTTGCTGGCGCAGCATGCTCGGTAGTGTCAAACCCCTTCGATGCGGTCAAGACACGCATCCAACTACAGCCAACAGAGTATCAGAACATATGGCACGCTTGGTACAAGATGATAACACAAGAGGGTGTCAGGTCATTATGGGATGGACTGGCGTTGCGGATGAGTCGCAAGGCTATGAGTTCCGCACTGGCTTGGACGGTTTATGAGGAGTTGATTCGCAGAGCTGGAGCAAAGTAACTGTAAAACATGTACAATAACTGTAAAACAACAACTCGTCTCAAGAATAAAGATAGGGAGCTGCCGGTTCTGATATGAGGCTGAGCAGCCTGACTCGTACAACTCTGATCGTTCTGTATCTATGCTGGTCGTGCACCAGCCAAGTACATGAGCAATGATGGTGACTTGCTTCTGCGGCGACTGTGCTTATCAGACTTCTTACGCACCCACTCAAAGTCCGGCTCCTCTTTTCCGTGTCTCTTCTCCTCCACCATGAGCATCTTACTGCGACTCTCGCGAATTAATTTGGTGTGCTTCCAGAGCCGGTCTTGTTCCCACTCGGGAACCCACCGCCTAATCAGCAAGTAGTCGGGATCCTAACAACACAGTCAGCTCAATATATCCTACGTGAAAGCACAGCATCTTTTGGGAAACCCCTACATACCGAATCAAAATCGAATTCGACACCAAATTCACGCAGTGACTCGATAGACAAATGCCGGCGGGCCATACGTGTGTAAGTTGGTCGAGCAACTTGGCCAGTTGGAGGAGGCGGCGGGACATTAACAAGCTGGTTGACTGGAGCGAATTGGTGGGAGGGACCAGGCATCGCGTGGTGTTGTAAGGGTCGAGGCTGAGGTTGGGGTACAGCTGGTGCTCTTTTGATCTTTTCCTTTTTCAAGATGGCTTCGATGGCCTTATCATCGAGGCCAGACTTGACAAGGTCTTCCCTGAGACGTTCCTGATACTCCTTGTCCTTGGCCTCTCTTTCCGCCTTTTCCTTTGCTATGCGATCTTTCTCCGCTTGCTTGTAACGTTCAACAGCTTCGGCAGCCTCCTTCTCCTTTTGGTCTTTGAGCTTCCTCTCCTTAGTGACGCGCTCAAGTTCCTTTCTCTTGTACTCTTCAACAGCAGAATTTGCCTCCTTTTCACGACGTCGCCTCTCGTCTGCCATGGTATCTTCCTCACGAAGGCGTTTCAGTTCAATCTCCTTCTTGATGCGGTCTTCTTCATCCGCGCGAGCTTTGCGGCCTTTGATCTTTTCCAGTTCGCGCTTGGCTTGCTTGAGCTCTTCTTCCTCGCGGAATTCTCTCAAGCGCCGACGCTCTTCCTCGTCGCGTGTGTGGGAAAGGTGCAACTTTTCTAGCTCTTTACGCGACTGTTCCGCTTCCCATTCTTCGCGATACCCCTTAACGAGCTGCCGCTCGTCTTTTTCACGTTGCCGTTCGTCCCTTTCACGGGAGCTGGCAAGTCGATTCCTCTCAAGATCTTTGCGCGCCTGTTCGGCTTCCCACTCGTCGCGATATTGCTTGACCATTTTACGCTCATCCTTCTCACGCGCGGTAGCGAGACGCAAGTCCTCAAGCTCCTTGCGGGTTTTCTCGGCTTCCCACTCTTCTCGTGTCATGTATGAGGATGACCGAGACCGTGAAGATGATGAACGTGAGCGAGAGCGTCTACGTCGTGAGGACTTGGCAACTTGCTTGTGACGACTGTCATCATCGTCGGAGGAGAGATCATTGTAAATCCGGTTGTTGATTATCACAGGAACAGGAGCTGGGGGACTGCTGGCTCGACGCTCTCGAGTTCGGGAATGCTCTCGCGAGCGAGACCGGGATTGAGAGCGATGTATGGTCGAAATGTTGAGGCGATCAGCTCCAATGTAACTGGGCCTTGGGGGTGCATCGTAATAGTTTGGAGCACGTTGAGGGTTCGCAACGTAGCGAACACCACCGGGGGACGGACCACGTTTTTGGAAGCGGATGTCGTAATCATCCTCATCGTCGTAACTGTAGCTACTTCGGCTCATCTTGGCAGATACCAGCAAGGAGCAAGGTCAACTCAAGTAAGTTCGATTGCGGTATGTGGTAGGTATGTTGGGTAGTTGTGAGGTTAGATCTGGAGTCGAAGATGGCAGACAGCAAAGCAAGCCTCAGCGAGAGACACAATAGCGGACCAAATAAGGTGAAGGGGAAAAGAGAGGAGCGGCGGCAGCCGCCAAATGGAAGGTCATACCGTTTAAAAGATCATAGGCCGCTGAGAGGGGGGGCCGCGATATCGCTGTAGGGCTGGGCCTTTCGGGAGGGGGCGGGGGGCTGAAACTAGGTGGGGGCCTAATTCCCCTTCGGATGTAGGACGTGGTCCCCTGTCTCCAGTTCCAGGCGTCAGATCAGGTAATGCAATCCTTCCAGCTTGATGATGACTTTGGCCGTGAAACCAGCGGTGAAAGGCTTGGACTACAAGAGACTGCGACAAGGTCGCCATCGTGGTAGACCAACTGGTGATGTTCTGAAAAGAAACAAACCACGACTCAGTTGTGATTGGCCGATCCCGATAACACATACTGAAGCTATTAAAGGCTACAGAGTGAGCTATCAAAAGTGCTCTCCAGATTGGGTGTTGGCGCCATGCTCTGGGTCTTGAAGCCACGAAGACGATCATACCCTAAGGGGACATAAATCCACCCGTAAGCACAGCCTCGGTAGTCAGACCGACCATGTGTTGGTGATGAGTTCGTTGCGGGCGCATCTATAGGGCTGGCCACTGGTAACGCAAACGAACCCCAGCAGCCAGCACCCTGCGGCCTGACGCCTGATGAAACACTTCTGCAAATCTTGTGGCAGCGGTGCGGCGCTACCAAGTAACAACAGAGTTGATGGGCAATAAGAATGCCAAGTGAAAATGGAGGAAACGTTGACGGAGTGGACGTGTACTCGTCGTCAGTATTCAATTTATTTAGTGCGGAGCATCTGCTCGATATGCTCGCGGCTATTCTTGTGTGTTGTCTCCAGATACAACAGGCGCTGGCTCAGCTTGTCCACATCACCCTCCAAATTCTGCGTCTGCCCATCGAGCTTTTGTCGAAGTGAGTCTACTGGCAGTGAAACGAACCTATGAAGGGGCGCAAAAACAGTTAGATGTTGGAGACGTTCAATTTGACAACTGCGGGGTCACGACAACATGGCAGTAGTAAGGAGAGGCAGGGAGTACATACATCTTTCCAACGCCCTCGTAGACCACTGCATCCTGGGGAAGACTGGCCATTTCACTCAGGGTCAACTTGACAAGACGCTGCTCTCGTTGCTTTGAGTTCATCTGTGTACGGGCGAGACCGATCTGCTGCTGGGCTACCAGAGCCTGGCTTTCAATCTCCCGCACCAGCTACATTTTTCGCATTGTTGTTAGTATGAGTCGCGTTGGACGATACCGATAACCATTACGGAACAAGGGAATGAAGAGGACATAATCGAGCACACCTTCTGTAAAGCTTCGTTGGGAATGGACATAGTAATTGAAAACCTCTTGATGAAATTGATCAGTGGAGTCCGGGAATGACTGAGCGAAAGATGACACTACTAAACGACGAGAAGTTGTGATTATGTAAGTTAGGTGTGGTAGTAACGCGTCGCGGGAAGGGGGGTGGGGTTAACGTCTATAGTTGACAAAATAGGGCCCTGATCGGCGACTTAAGAAGACCATTAGAAAGATACATATAGCTTAAATTATAGCTTGATATAGCTATGCTAAGTACTATATTAAAAGGTATTTAAGTTAAAGATATATTGTAATTCTTTTTAACTATGTTTAGCTATAGTTAGGCTATAATAAGTAAAATATATACTTTATATTATTTCTTTTAATATTAGTTTAAAATGTAATTAATTAATATTAAAGCTATTTATAAGAATTTATTTCCTTAGTTAATAATATTATTAATAATATTATATATTATACTATAAAGATAGAATAAGATTTTAAAAAGGGTTATTTATATTAAGTTTAGTAAAAATATTAAAAAAGAAATCTAATTATTTTAATTAAACCTTTAGAAATATTAATTATAAAGATCTTTATAACTCTTTTTTTACTTTAACCTTTAACTTTATTAAACCTAGGCTTTTTAAGTCTCTAAATAATATTAATAATAAGAATAATCTCTTTTAAAATTAAAACTTAATAATTAAAATAATAAATACTATATATAATAACTAAACTTTAATTAAATAGTAATATATATAATTTAATTATCCCTAGTTAATAATATTATTAATAATATTACATATTATATTATAAAAGTAGGTATAATAAGATTTTAATAAAAGTTATATAATCTAATTTAATTCCTTAGCCTAAAGCTACCTTTAACTTTAGGCTACCTTAACTTTAACTTTAACTCTAAATATATATTCCTTTAAGTAATATATTAACCTTCTACCTTTTTACCCCCCCTTAATGCCTTATATATAACTTCTATTACTTTATTTTATACCTTTACTAGCCTTATTTATCTATTTAATTTACTTTTTTAAGTAATTATATTAAACTATATAGTTAAGCTTTAACTTAAATACCTTAATAAAGAAAGTTTTAGTCTTAAAGAGTATCCTTTTTAAAAGCCTTTTTTTTAAGCTTTTTAGGTTTTTAAGTTATTTTTTATGTACCTTAAACTTAATATTTTTATTTAATAAGATTTTTAATTTAACTATATATAAGAAAGTACTAAAAGCTTATAATTAAAGGTAATTAATTTAATTAAGCTATAGTTATTTTATTTACTATAGGGAGGTATTAACTAGCCTTAAAAGTCCTATTTTATTTTAATCTTAAGGTCGTTAACTATATAAATAAATTATTTATACTTTTCCTTATTATAGTTATTAATTACCTTATAGATTTTATTATAGGTTAGGCCGAGATTTATATTACGGTAGGTATTTATTATTTAGATATTTATTATAATAACTACGAAAGGGGTTAATAATATAGACCGAAGGGGGTTAATTAACTAACTATAGCTATATAGGTTAATTAACTAGTTTATAATATAGATTAGTTTAAGGGGTATAAGAGGGAAGCTAGCTTTTATATATATAGCTATTATAAGTATTTATTTAATTAGAGTTTAGTTACTATATATAATATCTATTATCTTAATTATTAAGTTTTAACCTTAAAAGAGGTTATTTTTATTATTAATATTATTAAGAGTTTTAAAAAGCCTAGGCTTAATAAAGTTAAAGGTTAAAGTAAAAAAAAAGAAAAAGAATATAATTTAATTATATATATAAAAGCTAGTTCCTTCCTTATTAAGGTTCCTAACTAGTCTAACTAGTTAATAACTTTAATTATTAAACTTAGTATATTAACTAGTAATATAAATATTTAATTTATATTTAAACTTAACTATAATACTTTATAAATAATCTTTAATATACCTTTTAATTTATTTATATTAAGTTTAGTAATACCTTTAAAAAGGAGATCTAGCTATCCTAAATAAACCTATAGAAATATTAATAATAAAGGTCTTAATATAAACTAAAAAGTAATAATATTTTAAATTTAATAAAATTACTTACTATATTAATTATAACTTTATTTCTTAATAGTATAAAAACCTTTATTAAGGTTTCTTTTCCCTCTTTATATTTTACTTTAATTAACCTATTTAAGCTTATAAAATAAAGATTATAATAAATAACTTAATACGTACCTTTAACTTATTTATAAATTAATTTAATTATTATAATTAATTTAATAAACTAACCTTAATTATAATTAATATATTAATTAATATACTTACCTTTATTTATATTAAATATAATAATACCTTTAAAAGAAAGATCTAATTATCTTAATTAAACCTATAAGAATATTAATAATAAAGGTCCCTATATAAATTAAAAAGTAATAATATTATAAGTTTAATAAGGTTATTTACTATATTAATTATAACTTTATTTCTTAATAATATAAAAACCTCTATAAAGATTACCTACTAAGGTTACTTTTCTTTTTTTATACTTTACTTTAATTAACTTACCTAAGCTTATAAAATAAGAATTATAAGAACTAACCTATTAAGTCTATAAATTAATTAAATTACTTTATAACTAGATTAATAAAGCTAACCTTAATTATAATTAAGATATTAATTAATACCTTAACCTTTATATTTACTTTTTATAAAAACCTTTAGCTAGTTAATAATAATAATATAATTAAGGTATATAAAAAGGAATTTTAATATAATTAAAAGATACTTATTACAGTAATAAATAATAATCCTAATATTTATAATAAACTATAAAGCCTACTTAATAAAATTAAATAGTAATATATTATTAAGGTAGGTATAAAACCTATAAATTAAAAGGCTAAAGTTATACTTACTATTTTTAATTATAAAGCTTTTTAACTATATAACCTATTTATTATTAATAATAATTATTTATATAAAAATGTATCGTTTATAATAAAAATATTATTTCTTAACTATTTTATTAAACAACTTAAATTATATAATATAATTAGGCCGTTAAAATTAAAATATTTTTCTTTTATAAATTAAATAAAAATAATATAAATTTAATAAAAAGTGAATATAAAAAGTAATAAATAGGTTTAGTTATAGTAATAAATTTAATTAAAGAATTTAATTAATATAAAAAGACTATTAAAATTAAAGTTATAAAAGGAAATTTATATATATTATAAGATAGAGCTTTTTATCAAAGGTTAAAAATATAAAGATATTAAGAATCTATATAAAGTATTACCTTAGTTAAATATTAAATATTAAATTCTTTAATTTAATTTATTTAAGAAATCTTTATATATTAAGCCTTTATAAAAGTCTTTATAAACTAAAGTCTATTAATATAATCAGACCTATTTATTATTTAAAGTTATTTTAACTTATTATCTTTTTATAACTTTTTAATTTCTACCTTATAGAATGGTAATATAACTTAGAATAATAAATATATAATAAATAATAATTATAGCTAAACCTATAGGTAAGTTATAATTACTTACTATAAGGTTATTAATTAAAATACTAGACCTATTATAATAATTAATTGAAATACTTAATAAAGACCTATATAATATAATAACCTTTAAAGAAAATAATATTTTTAATAAGTTATTTTAAAATATAAAAAAAAGATTTATAAATATTTCTTTTTATATTAAAGATTATAATTATAATTTTAAAAAAGCTATAATATTTTAATAAAGAAACCCTTAAAGAAAATATTTTTTATTTTAAAATACCTTATTAAGATTAAAATTACCTAAAGGGTATTTACTTTAATAAGAGTATTAATTTAAATTATTATTAATAAAAAGACTAAGTAATATAAATAATATAATTATAATAATAATAAAAGTTATAATTAAATAGTTATAATAATAAGTAAAAATAAAGAAGTTTATTTTTTAATAACTTATTAAATAATTAATAGCTTAATATTAATTAAAGATAGGAAAAACCTTTATTATATAATTATAAATAAGTAAAAAAGAATATAATTTTAATACAAATTAATAATTAAATTAAAGTAATTAAATTTAGAAATAGGCTAAAACCTAGTTCTAACTTTGATTAATAGATTAAATAGGTAATATTATTAATCTTATTTAAATTTTAAAATAAAATAAAGATCTTTTAATATTAATATAAAAAGTAACCTTTTTTAATAAAAATAATTCTTAGTTTTTATAAAAAGGTAATATATAAATCTAGTCCTTTAAGAAAGGATAATAAGGAATTAATTTATATAAATTTAATAACTTTATAAAAAATTATTAATATAATCTTTTATAGAATAAAAGGTATTATATAACTTTTTTACTATTTTAAATTTTAAAATAAATAAAAACCTTATATATTAATATTAATATAAACTTTAATTAAACCTAAAGTAAGAGTTAAATAATAATTATATCTTACTTAAATAAATAAGGTTTATTATATTTATATTAAGTCTAGTAATACCTTTAAAAAAAAGATCTAATTATCTTAATTAAACCTATAAGAATATTAATAATAAAGGTCCCTTTATAAACCGAAAAGTAATAATAGGGGAATTTCGATATAGCTAAAAGGTATTTTTGAAGGTAATTAATAGGGACCTTAATAGATATTAAGAGCTATAATATTTACTTTATAAAAGTAAGGTATATTATATTATTAAGGTAGGTTAGGCCTATAAATTAAAAAACTAAGGTTATACTTACTATTTTTAACTATAAGGTCTTTTTATTACCCTATCTCTTTACTTATAATAATAATTATCTATATAAAGAGGTATAGCTTAAAATAGACATATTATTTCTTAATTATTTTAAAAGAAGGCTTAAATTACTAGGCCTAATTAATATATTAATAAGGATAGAAACTACCTTCCTTAACATATTAAATAAAAATAATATAAATCTAATAATAGGTAAATATAATAAATAGTTAATAGGCTTAATAATAATAGTAAAGTCAGTTTAGGGATTTAAGTAATATAAAAGGAAAGTTTATATATGTAAAATAGAGTTTTTTGCTAAAGGTTAAAAAGTCCTTTAGTCTAAGGGAAGAAGTTACTATAATTAATTAACTAATATTATATAACTTAATAGCCCCTCCCTATAGTAACTAAATAAGATAAGAGGTAATTAATAGTAATTTAATAGTAATATAACCAAGAAGGTTTATTATATAATAAGTAAAATATATTTAAAAATAAATAAATAAAAATATAATATTATTATATTATAAATATTAAAAGCTTATTAATAGATTGATATAAAGCCTTTTATCCTAAGTTAATATAATTATCAATAACATTATATATTATATCATAGTATAGTAGGACTTTAATAAAGGTTATATAATTTGATTTAATTCCTCGGCCTAAAGCCACCTTTGACTTTAGGCTGCCTTAACTTTAACTTTAACTCTAAATATATATTCCTCTGAGTAATATATTTTAACCTTCCACCTCCATTTCTACTCCAGCTCCTCAGTGTAGACCGAAGGGAGACCAGGGGTTAATTAACTGCCTATAGCTATAAGGGTCGATTAAATAGTGTGCTTGTAATATAGATTAGGTTAAGGGGTATAGGGGAAAGCTAGCTTTTATATATATAGCTATGTAATATATATATTCATTTAATTAAAGTTTAGTTACTACATATAATATTTAATATCCTAATTATATTAAGTTTTTAACCTTAAAAGAGGTTATTTTTATTATTAATATTATTAAGATATTTAAAAACCCTAGGCTTAATAAAATTAAAGGTTAAAGTAAAAAAGAAAATACCTATTTTATTTATTTTTAAAAAAGATAATAATCTATACCTTTATATAAATTATAAAGACTTAAGTAAAGTTATAATTGAAAATAAATACTTATTATTATTAATTAATAACCTATTAAATAGGCTTATTAAGGTAGAGTAAATCTTTAAGGTTAATATTTAAAATACTTATTATAAAATTAATATTAAAAAGTTAGACTATTAAAAAATAACTTTTTAAATTAAATATAACTATTTTAAGTAAATTCTTTTTTCTTTTTATTTTAACCTTTAACTTTATTAAGCCTAGACTTTTTAAATCTCTTAATAATATTAATAATAAGAATAACCTTTTCTAAAATCAAAAACTTAATATAATTAAGATATTAAATATTATATATAGTAACTAAACTTTAATTAAATAAATACATATATTACATAGCTATATATATAAAAGCTAGCTTCCCCCCTATACCCCTTAACCTAATCTACACTACAAGCCTTCTTAATAGATTAACTAACGATAGGTAAGTATATAACTTAGCTTGTTCTTTATTTCTTAATTCTAACCTCTATTAGGTAGCTACAATTAACCCCTGGTCCCCTACCTTTCGGTCTATATCGCTAACCTCTTTTATAACTACTATAATAAGTATCTAAATTATAGATATTTACTATATTATAAGCTTTAACCTAACCTATAAGAAGATTAATAATATATTAAAAAATTACTATAAAATAAAGTATAACCGACTTAAATATAAAGCTAAAGACCTTAAAATTAATATAAAATAAAGAATAAAAGGCTTTTTATTACCTCCTTATAGTAAATAAAATACTTTTTACTTAATTATATTAATTACCTTTAGCTATAAGCTTTTAATACTTTTTTATATATAATAAAGTTAGGACTTCCTTTATTAAAAGAAGTTATTAAGTTTAGGGTGTATAAAAGATTAACTTAAAAGCCTAAAAAGCCTAAAAAATAGGCTTATAAACGGCTAGTTTTAAAGACCGATACCTCCTTTATTAAGGTATTTAAATTAAACTATATAGCTTAGTATAATTACTTAGAAAAACAGGTTAAATAGGTAATTAAGGCCAGTAAAGGTATAAAATAAAGCTAGATTTATCCTTATCTTAGCCTAAGACCAAGAGTATATAACTATTAAGGATAGTAATAGAAGTTATATATAAGGCGCTAAGGGGCTAGGGTAGAAATAGAGGTAGAAGGTTAAAATATATTACTTAGAGGAATATATATTCTATTAGTTAGAGTTAAAGTTAAAGTTAAGGTAGCCTAAAGTTAAAGGTAGTTTGGGGCTAAAATTTAGATTAGATTATATAATCCTTATTAAAGTCTTACTATACCTACTTCTATAATATAATACGTAATGTTATTAATAATATTATTAATTAATTTTAAGTATATCATTATATTATTTAAAATAATTAATAAATTAATAATATTTTAAATATATATTTACTAAGCCTTTCTTAATATATTAAATATATATTATATTATATAAATAGATTATATACTTATCCTTTTAGAAATAAAAAAGTAATATATTAAAAACTTAGAAAAAGTCTTTTAATATCTTTAAATAATATAGTTATATATAAAATAGTTGAAATATAATTCTATAAATAAAATATTAAGTTTTTAGGTTATATAATAACCTTAAAAGGTATTAAAATAAATAAATTAAGACTTAAAGTAATTTAAAAATAATAATTATTAATAATTTATAAAGAAATTTAATTATTTTTTAAATTTTATAATTTTTATTAAAAGTTGATTATTAAGTATTTAATAATTATTAAGTCCCTTATAAAACTATTTAAAAGAAATTAAAATAGGTAAAAAATAATTAAGTTTAAAAAGTTAAAAAAAACTAAAAATATATTTTAAAGGCTAAAAGAAGCTTTTTATTTATTAATAATCTTTTAATATTAAAATTTAATATTATTTATAAAAATTAAAATAAATATATTAATAAAAACTATTTTAAATATCTTTATATAACTTATAAATATATAATAATTTATATAAAGCTTAGTAATACCTTTAAGAAAAAGATCTAGCTATCCTAATTAAATCTATAAAAATATTAATAATAAAGGTCTTTATATAAATTAAAAAGTAATAATATCTTAACTTTAATAAGGTTACTTACTATATTAACTATAACTTTATTTCTTAATAATATAAAAACCCTTAATAAAGTTACTTTTCCCTTTCTATACTTTATTTTAATTAACTTACTTAAGAGAAAAAGATTATAATAAGTAACCTATTAAGACCTTTACTTACCTATAGGTTAACTTACTAGCTTTTTAAATAGATAAACTAAGCTAACCTTAATTATAGTTAAGATATTAATTATAGTTAATACCCCTTATTAATACCTATATATAAAGCTATAGGTTTATTAAATATTATAGTAACTTAATATTAATATTATTATAATTAGACTATATAAAAATACTATCCTTAAGGACCGTAAGGAAATATATAAAAAGGCCAGTAAGTTATTAATAATTAAATAAAATAGTAAGATTAATAAAAAGTTATTAATCTTCATTATTTAATCATAATATTATACTAACCTTAGGTTAATATTATAATTAGTATTATTAATTTAATAAGGATATTAACCTATTTAAAGAGCTATAAGAAAATAAGGGCCTTAAGGACTCCCTTAATATTTTAAAAATAGACTATAAGATATAAATTATATAGGTTATTAATTAGACTATATTAATTATTAAGGCCTTTTAAGGGTGATAAAGAGATATAAAAAGAAAATTTATATATATTATAAAATAGAGTATTTTACTAAAGGTTAAAAAGTCCTTTAGTTATAAAGAAAAAAGCTTTTATAATTAATTAATTAAGATTATATAATTATAATACCTAATTGGCCTAGAAGGCCTGGTTTAGTTATATTTTAGTTAAGTTAGGGACTTAGACTAGAAAACCCTGTAATTACCTTACAATAGAATCTTCTCTCTTTAAGCTTTAATATAATATAACTATTTAACCTACCTAGGTTTTTAACTAACTATTATTACCGTAATAATTCTAAAGTTTTTACCTTAAGCTACCTAGGATAATAGTCTTTATAAAATAATAAGTAAGTAGGCCTAATAGCTAAGAGAATACTAACTTTTTATAGGTCGAATTATTAAACCTAAGTTTAATTTCTATTAAAACTTTAAGGTTAAATATAATTATATTTACTTTAGGAATCCTCTTTAATAAAGCCAGGACTTAAGAAAAGTATTATTAAATATAAAATTAAATAAATATCCTTATATATAAAATCTAACTATAAGAATATAAGGTTTAGCTATTAAAATATAAATAAAAGCTATAAAAAGAACTTAATAATTTTCTATCTTTATATATAAAGGAATCTATTAAATAAGCTTAACTTTCTATTAATTTTTAATTAACTTAATTATAATCTAAATATACTAGTATTAACTTTAACTTTAATAGTAATAAGGAAATAGAATTAAGGTATTTATATATTTTCTATACCTTAACGTCCCTAAAAAAGCGTAATAATTAGAAAAATAATCTTTACTAAGCCTTTATTAACATGCCTAGGTAATATAATAAAGACTATAAAAAACCCTCCTAGCTATTAATTATCTTAATAGCATTAGGAAATTATAATAGGATTAATATATTAAAAGGTTCTTAAAAAAGGTCTAAAATACCTTAGAAAATGATTAGGAAGTCTTTTATAAATAGATATATATTTTTATAAAAGATATAGGGAATAGTAATACTAACCTTATAGGTAACCTTAATAATACTAGATAATATATTAATTAATCCCTAAGAGACTTTTATATTTATTTTAATTCCCTAAAGAAATATTTCCCTTAAAAAAGTAAAAAAGAATATATCCTTTATTTTTATATAAAACTTTATTTTAAATTACGTAATTAAATTAACCTTAACTTTTTAATCCTATTTATAACCTAAGAAGATATAATATTACTAGCCTTTTAATTCTAAGATATTTAATAATTTAGTTAGACCTTAATGCTAGATATAAATAAAATTAATATAAAAAATAATTATTACTTTTTATATTTAAATAGTAATTCCTAAACCTAAGGATCTTTCTTATAAGTACAATATAGTTAAGGAGGATAATTTCTTTAGTTTTAATTTAGGGACTTTAATAGTCTAGTAATAGCCCTTAATATTACTAGGTTAGTATATTATAATAACTAAGGAATAGGCTATTTTATAAAAAACTATTTAAGTTTTACAAAGTCTAAGGAGCTTAATATTTAGGAAACTAGACTTAACTAGTATTAAGGCTTATAGCTTAGTTAATATAAAAATAATACCTATTTAAGAGCTATTAGATAATTATTATATTACCTTAGTGTTTATTATTTATAGTATATTACTAGGGTAAAATAATAAGGAAATACCTATCTGCCTTAATTTAGCGGCGGAAATAGATATTATTAATAAGACTTTCGTAAAGGTTTAAGGCCTTTAAATTTTAAAAAGAAACTATTATAATTAGAAGGTATAGATAAGAAAAAGATTAATTAAAGTAATCTTTAAAAGGTTAAGTTAATACTTATAAATAATAGAGGTGAAATCTATATAGTTATTTAATAATATATAGGGGTAGAAAGACTATAAAAGAAAGGAGATATACTAGTCTTACTTTTAATAGTATGCCTAATAGAATACTATATTTATGTTAACTTTACTATAAGATAGTAATGGTTTTAAATTAATTAGGGAAAATAATTAAAGATCTTACCTTCCTAAAAGTTTATTTATTAATATAAAAGGAAGGTTAAGATTTTTACTATTATTCTTATTAAGGAACCTTACCTTTTCCTAGGTAAAGAGCTATTAGATTTTAACCTTAATAAATTTATCTTAATTAAGTTAAAAGTTTATATTAAAGTATTTAGTTTTAAAAAGGTAGGAGAATTTCTAAGACTTTATTAAAGCGATTATATTATTAACCTAATTAAGGGAAAGGATTTACCTTATAGATCTATATACTTACTATTTTAATTAGAATTAAAAGAATTAAGAGAGTATATTAAAGATAACCTAAAGAAGGGGTAAATTAGACTTTTTAAAAGTCTTGTTAGGGTTTTTATTTTTTTTATATTAAAGAAAGATAGAAGCCTTTAATTTTATATTAATTATAGAGAATTAAATAGAGTAATAGTTAAGAAGTATTACCTTTTACCTTTTATAATAGAGATTATTAATTAAGTATAAGGTATAAAGTACTTTTTAAAGATTAATTTAAAGGATACCTATTATAGGATCTAAATAAAAAAGGGTAATAAATAGAAGATAGTATTTTATATTTAATATAGTTACTTTAAATACCTAGTAATACCTTTTAGATTAGTTAATATACCTATTACTTTTTAAAGTTATATTTATAAGATATTAAAAGGACTAGTTAATACTATCTATATAGTTTATTTTAATAATATCTTAATTTACTTAAAAAACCATAAGATATATATTAAATACCTTAAGTAAGTTTTTAAATAGTTATAAGCCGTAGAACCTTATATTAAACCCTTTAAGTATATTTTTTATATTAAAAGGGTAGAGTTTCTAGGGTTTTTTATTTTTAGCGAAGGTATTAAGATAGATCTAGAATAGGTATAGATAATTTAAGAATAGAAGGAATTAATAACCTATTAAGAAGTCTTGGTCTTTTTAGGTTTTTATAATTTTTATTAATAGTTTATATTTTTATAATTTAAAATAGTAGCCTTCTTAATGGGATTTATAAAGAGGAGTAAAAATAGTAAGAAGTTAAGGCCAGTATTATTTAATAATATAAAAAGGTATATATTTTAAACCTTTATTAGTAAGTTTATAAAGGCCTTATTATTATAATATTTTAATTTAAGTAGGTTAATATATATTAAAATAGTTATTTCAAATATAGTAATATATAAAGATATTAAAGACCTATATAAGGCGTTACCTCGGCCAAGGGTTAGAGACTAGTTAGTCCGATCTAATCTACTTAAAGGATCTTTATATATAAAACCTTTATAGAAATCTCTATAAGTTAAAGTCTATTAATATAATTAGACCTATTTATTATTTAAAGCTATCTTAACTTATTAATTAACCTTTTATAATTTTTTAATTTTTACCTTATAGGAAGTTAATATAACTTAAGATAATAAATATATAATAAATATTATATAGCTAAATACTATATACTTACCGACTGAAATATAAAACCTAATAGTCTAGTTAATTATAATATTTATTAAGGACTTAAATCGTAAAAATATTATTAAGGAATAAAATAAAATTAATAAATTAATTAAAAATAATAAGGAAAGGCCTATTAATATTCCCCTTTATACTAAGGATTATAAATATAGCTCTAAAGGAATAATAACCCCTAGTTAAGGAAAACCCTTAAAAAAGATATACCTTATATTATAAAATACCTTATTAAGATCCTGATCTTTATAAAGGTATTTCCTATAGTAAAAATATAAATTAAGATTACTATTAATAAAAAGACTAGATCAAATAGGAAATACAATTATAAAATAATAAAAGTAATAATAAAATAAATATATTAATAAATAAATATAAATAAACTTATTTTCTAATAGATTACTAAAAGACTGGCCTTTTAATATTAAAAAGAGTATAATTAATCTTTATTATATAATTATAAAATACTAAAAAGAATATAACCTTAATATAGATTAATAATTAGATTAAGGTTATTAAAGTAGGTAATAACCTTAGGCCTAATTTTAACCTTATTTAATAGGTTAAATAGGTAATATTAAAGATTTCTATAAAACGATAAACTAAGTAGTAATCCTTTAATATTAATATAAAAAGTAACCTCCCTTAAATAAAAATAATTTCTAACTTTTATAAAAAGGTAATATATAAATCCAGTCCTTTAAAAAAGAAATTAAAGAACTAATTTATAAAGATCTAATAGCTCTATAAGGAATTATTAATATAGTTCTTTACTAAATAAAAGGTATTATATAACTCTTTTAATACTTTAAACTTTAAGATAGATAGGAACCTTATATATTAATATTAATATAAACTCTAGCTAAATCTAAAGTAAAAACTTAATAAAGACTATATTCTACTTAAATAAATAAGATTTATTATATAATAGGTAGAATATACCTAAAAATAAATAAATAAAAATATAGTATTATTATATTATAAATACTAAGAGCTTACTAATAGATTAATATAAAGCCCTTTATTATTATAAAATAATAAAAAATACTATAGTAATAATTAAAAAGGCTATATTAATAGTTATAAAGACTATAATAAAAGCTAAGGTAGCTATAATAATAAGAAAGGAGATAGGTTATTATTAAAATACTTCCCTTACCTAAATAACCTATACTTTAAAGAATAAAGTTATATACCTTTAGTAAATACTAGTTAAGAAAATTACTAAGGTTAGAAAGATACTTAAATATACTATAATTATAAATAAAAAAGATATATTATAAGACTTTACCTTAAACTATTTATAAAAGAACTAAATAATATCTTAATAAGAAAAAAACCTATAATATAAATATATAAAGTTATTACCGTAAAGATAGACTTTTTAGATTATTTTATTATTTTAAAAAATTAGAAAGTATAAAAATTAAATTAAAATACTTTATATATAAAGAAAAAGGAAAAGTAAAAAAAGAAATTTAATCTTAATAGATATAAATATAATAATAAAGGTAATTATTCTTTAAGGTATTATTAAAAAAGATATTAATACCCTTTTTAATATAAAATTAGAAATTAATATTATTAATATAGACTTAATTTAAAGACTTAATTTAAAACTAGTTATAGACTATACCGTATTAGGCTTAAAAAGTTTCTAAAGTAAAGTATAATAAGCTAAGAATATATATTAAATAATATTCTTTTTATTAAATAATAAAAATAAATTAAAAAAGTTGAAATAAATATTAACTAAAATAATAATATATAAAGGAAGACTTAATATTATTCTTTTAAGACTATAAATAGGCCTAAAGGGAATTATTATTAATACTATAAAAAATACCTTTTTTATAAAATAATTATTAAAATAGACCTTAAGTTATTCCTAAAAAAGATTATTAAAAATAAAAAAAAGATATTTATTTTATACTTAATAATAATATTAATAAATAAAGAATTAAATATATTAATCCTTAGTAAAGGCTTAACTATAAAAATAAATTAAAACCTTTAAAAGAAACTATATAGATATAAAACTATCTTTAATAAATAAGCTATAAAAGCCCTTTTAATATTAAAGAAGGTAAAGTATATTATTAACCTTAAAGATAGAAAAAAACCTCTATATAGTCTATTATACTTACTAAACTAAATATAATATAAAGTATTATAGAAATATATTATTAAAAACCTAATAAATAGTTAAATCTATTACTTAAAAAAAGAGGTAGGTATACCAGTCCTATTTATATTAAAGAAAGATAGTAATTTATATCTTTATATTAACTATAAAGGCGTAAATAAGGTTATAATTATAAATAAATACCTATTACCCTTAATCGGTAACCTACTAAAGAGGCTTATTAAGGTAAAATAAATTTCTAAGGTTAATATTAAAAATACTTATTATAAAATTAATATTAAAAAGTTAGGTTAATAGAAAATAGCCTTTTATATAAAATATAGCTACTTTAAGTATATAATTATACTATTTAGCCTAATTAATACGCCAGTAATATTCTAGGTATATATTTACTATACCTTAGTTAATATATTAAGTATATATTATATTATATATATAAATAATATATTTATATTCTTAAAGATAAGAAAATAATATATTAAAGACTTAAACAAGGTTCTTTAATAGCTTTATATAATATATCTTTATATTTAAATAATTAAAATATAAATACTATAAATAGAAAGTTAAGTTTCTAAATTATATAATAACCTTAAAAGGTATTAAAATAAACTAATTAAAAATTAAAGTAATTTAAGAATAGTAATTATTAATAACCTATAGGGAAATTTAGGTATTTTTAAGTTTTATAATTTCTATTAAAGATTTATTATTAAATACTTAATAATTATAAAATCCTTTATAGGATTATTTAAAAGGAGTTAAAATAGATAAATATTAATTAAATTTAAATAATTAAAAAAGGCTAAAAGTATATTTTAAAGCCTAAAAGAGGCCTTCTATTTAATAATAGTATTTTAATATTAAGATTTAATATTACCTATAAGAATTAATATAAATATATTAATAAAAGCTATTTTAGGTATCTTTATATAGCTTATAGATATATAATAATAACCTATTATATAAATTAATTAATATAAAATAATAATAAGGTATTAAATAATAAAGATTATTAATTATTATAAAAAGTATAAAATATTAAGGATATTACTTAATAGGATTATTTAAAAAATTCTTAATCTTAATTAACTATTTAATATTAAAAGGTATAGTTAAAGTATTAATATAAAACCTTTAGGGAAGGCTTACCTATTAGGTATATAAAATATTATTATTTAACTTTAATATTAAATATAGACCTAAAAATAAAAATCTAATAAATAGACTATAAAAAAAACTAGACTATATAGTTAATAAAATATTATATAATTATATAATTTTATTTCTTAAGAAAAAGCTTATATTATATATATAGCTTTTAGAAACCTTATAGGGAAAGATTATAGACCTATTAATAAGATTAGAAATAATAAAAGCCTACATTAAAATAATTAAAATTAGTTTAAAGGATTTTTCTTTATTAATTAAGTAATAACTATAAAGTTACCTTAATAATATATAAATTATATATATTATTATAATAACTACCTAAAAATAAAAAAATAAAAGAATTAATTTATAAATAAGTAATATACTATATAAATATTATCCTCTAGGTAAAGATATAAAAACTATATAAAACCTAAGGTTACTATTCTAAAGTAATATATTTTATATTAAATAATAATAAAGCGTATAAAAGGTAAGATAGTATTTATTATTATACTTTCTTTAAAACTTAAGGTATTAATTTAAAAGCTATAAATTAATAATTAATATTATTAAAAAATTAAGGTAAAATATAAAATAACAGCCGGAAAGTATAAAGGTTATTTATATAATAAAGAAATACTTTAGTTTAAAGATAGAATTATAATTCTAAATAAGGATATAATATAGGTAAAGATTCTACGGTAATACTATAATAACCTAAGGGTAGGATATATAAAACCTTAAAAGATATTAAACCTAAAAAAAAAGAAAATCTATTAGGAAGGTACTATAAAGAATATTAAGGCTTATATAGAAAAATGCCAGATTTACTAAGGTATATATACGCTAAGATATTAACCTTATGGCTATCTTTAATTACTATTATTACCGTTATATTTATTTTAAAAGGTTAGTTTAGATTTTATAATAAAATTACTATAAAGTAATTAAGTTAATAGTAAAGTATATAATATAATCCTAGTTATTATATATAAAATAATAAAGTTTATATTATTTCTCCCTATTAAGAAGACTCTATAAGCTATAAAAGTAACTATAATTTTTTATAAATATGTTAAATATAAATTTAAAATACATAAAGGAATAGTTAGTAATTATTTAATAAAGTATATACCTTTAAAAAGGCAATGATTAGGTTCCCCTATAAATAATATAATAAAGCTTAATATAATAGGAGATATTATATATAATACTAAATAATATAATAATTAATCTATTAAAATTTATAGTAATATTATTTGAATAACTAATTACTTAACTAATAATAATTACTATCTTTAATAAACCTTATTTAAGATAAATAGCTAGCTTTAATCTATAATATATAAATTTATAGTTTTTTTTTATTTTTAATAAATTAAATTCTTTATATACTATAAATTTCAAAATTAATTAATTATTATAAAATATATTACTTTATAATTTAGGTTATTAACTATTTTTAAATTAAAGTTATTAATAAGTATATAGCCTAGTATTTAATTATTAATACCTTTTTAAATTGAATTGGTAATAAATAAATTAAAAAACTAAATCGGAAATTCCTTAAAAGAATATAACTTTTTAAAATATATAGTAATTAACTTTTACTAATTAATAAGCTATAACCGCTATAATAAATATGTCTTATTATCTTTAGCTATTTTTTATTAAAGTTATTAATCCTTAGTAACTATTTTTAAAAGATATTAGATAATAAATACTAAGAGTATATATTAAAGAGCCTATTAGGCTAGCCCTATAGAAAAGAATTATTAATATAATAATAATAGGCCTTAATTAATAGTGTAATATTAATAGATAGTTATAATTAGTATTTAATATAGTTTATAGAGTTAAAATATACCGTAATATATATTAAGTTTAAGGTATTAATATTAAACTAAGGGGTAATAGGAATAAAAGGTTTTAATAAAGGTAGGAAAGCCTAAGACGAAAAGCTAGACTATTAATTATACTTAACTTAATTTAATTTTCTATTAATTATAAAATAAAGTAATAAATAATTAACTTATTAAATATAATAGTATAGTATAGTAATATAGTAATTTAATATAGTAAAGTTAGTAATTATAATTAGTTAATTATAAATTAATTCTAAAAAGACTTAATAAAGAAAAAGGGCAATCTATTACTAAATATTTACTATATATTACCTATAGATAGATAGCTAAACCAAAGAATATATTAAACTCTTAAGAAATACCTATAAATATATATTAAAAGCTTACTAAAAAGATAATAAATATAATTAATGAAGGTAGCCTTTAAATATAATAATAATAAGTATTTTATAATTAAAGTCTTTTTAATAGAAATATTATATAAATATTACCTATAGTAAATTAAATATATACTATTAAAAATAAAGACCTATATATAAGGGGTCTATAAGTATATTAAGACTCTTAGCTATATATATATTACTATAGAAAAGTATTAATAAAAAGTTATAAAAACCTAAACTAAGAATTATAATATATATTATATATTATAAAAATATAAAAAAAGGTAGCTAATTAATATAATTATATAAAATTAATACTTTAAAAATAAGAAATTAATACCTAGATTTATTAAAGTAAAGATCTTTTAGTAAGTTAGAAAATAGGCTTATTAAATATAATTCTTAAGGTAATATAAAAAAGTATATAAGATTTTTTATATATCGTTACTAGAATAAGAAAATAAATAATATATTAACGACAAAAATACAATAACTATAAAGCTTAAAGATAAGCTTAATAAGTAAAAAGTAAAAAAGAATATATTATATAAAGAAAAAGGTAAAGAATAATTCTACCTAGTTAAATAGGCTAGATAGCTAGTAAAATATAATACCTAAGAATCTAAAAACTACTTAATAAATATATAAAATATAATCTGAAAATACCGTAAAGTTATTAAAAAATAATATAAAAAGTAAAATAACTAAGATAAAAAGATATAAAAAAATCGCTAACTTAATAAAAGAATATTATTATTATAAATTAATAACCAAAATACTATTATTTAATAATAATAAGTAGTAAAAATATATTAAATATAAAGACTAAAAATAATAGCTATATTAAATTATTAACCTAAAACTAACCTAATAGATTAGTAAAAATATACCTACCCTATACTAAGGTAACTTATTTACTATACTTATTATAAATTAAATATTAAAAAGTAATAATTATAAAAGTCTTAGCCTATTAAGCGGCCTTAATATAATAACCCTTTAATAATATAATAAAGCTAGGAGGAGGGTTATTAATAATAATATTATTATTAATAAAAATAAAACTACTATTAAAAAAACTATTATTAAGGAAATATTAGCTATTAATAAAAGTATTACTAATAGGGATATTATTAATATAAATAGATAAAGATAGTAAAGGATTATTACTAGCTAGGGTAAGACTAAGCCCTAGAAAATAAAAATAAAAAGCCAGAAATATATATTAAAATAGGTAATAATATATACTATACCGACTGGTAAGATATAAATAAGGTATTATAATAATAAAGAAAAATAACTAATTACTAATTATAATAATAAGTATAATAGAAAGATTAAAAACCTTATCTTTATCCTTAATAGGTATAAAAAAACGGTAAGGAAGTAATATATAATAACTAATAGGAAAAATAGAACTATTATAACTAGTAAGAACGGGAAGATTATAAATAGGCCTAAGGTAAAAAAACGCTAAATAAGAAAATATAATATTAATAATAACCTTAAAACGAAAGATTAAAGTATTAAAAGCTATTACTAACGGTAAAGACTTATTAATTATAATAAAAATATTAATATAAAGAAAACTTACCTTAAGAAGTAAATTAAAGCAGGGAGGTAATACTAAACTATTAGTTTTAATATCGGCCGTAATAATATATTTATACTTTAAAAAAGTAGACTAGATAGGGCCTTAATAAATAGGTATTAAATTGGTAAAGTTAATAGTAATAAAAAAAAAGGGATAGTTAAAAAATAAAGTAACTATAATTTTATAAATAGTATTATTTAATAAATTAATAAAAAGACTTTATAAATAACCTTTATAAATAATATTAATAGTAAATAGTAATTAATATTTATAAAAACCGTAGAGAAGGTTATATAAGGTAATAACTTATTAATTATTTTAAATATATAAAGAGGTAATAATAGTAATATAAAAAGCTATTTTAGCTAAAGTAAAAAGATTAACCTAGGTAAGTTAATAAAAGGCCTATAGTAAAGGCTTAATAGATATATATAAAATAGAAAAAAGAAATAGTTAATAACTTTTAAGATATAGTAAGCTTTTATATTTAAATTATAGTAATATTTTAATTACTATTACTATACAGATTTATTAAGTAATTAAAGACTACTTATTAAGTAAAGTCTAAATATTTAAAGTAATAATAAATATATTAAATTTAAGTCTTATTATAATTATTAAGGTTTTACTTAAAGTCTTAAAAATAATTAATAATAAGGTTTTAATATAATTAGGTAATACTAAGAATCTTAAAGGGGATTTATAATTAATTAATAAGAGCTTACTAAAGCTATAGTAATATACTTATTATATTATATTTCTATTTAAAAATAGAATAAATAATATAGGTTAACTAAAAGGTTATTAATATAAAGATATAGAATACTTTAATACCTTAATAATACTAAAATAAATAGTAAAAATAAGGGATAGTAAATTTATCCATAGGAAAATAAGTAAAGTCCTTAAAAATATTAAAAGTAAACTCTTTTAGGACTATAAAGGTAGTAAATAGGTATAATATAATAATAATACTTTAATAAGGTATTATAAAATAAATAAAATAAAAATATTATTACTAAAAAAGAAATAAAAAAAGAAACAAAAGTAAAAGGCTTAATAAAAACTAAAAAAAACTAAATATTTTATAAAAAGTAAAGTTAAAATAAAAAAGAAACTATAAATAAAATTATAGTTAGGTTAATAAAGAGCTTAATAGTTATTGATAATATTAATAGTTGTTAATACCTATACTAACTATATAATATATAAAATTAATAATAAATAAGATAAATAAAACTATAGAATTACTATAAATAATATAATTATAAAAAAAAAGATATTTAAAAATTAAAACTATAAAATAATATTATTACTAACCGATTTTAAAGACTAGAATTATAAAAAAAAGGTAATTATAAAGATATTAAAGACCTATATAAAGTATTACCTTAGCTAAGGGTCGGAGACTAATTAGTCTAATCTAATCTACTTAAAGGATCTTTATATATAAAGCCTTTATAAAAGTGTCTATAAATCAAAGTCTATTAATACAATTAGACCTATCTATTATTTAAAGCCACCCTGACTTATTAACCTCTTATATAATAGTAGGTATTCTTTTATAACCTAATAATAAGGGCTAATATTACTTTATTACCTTCTGGTTCTAAAAGTAGATAAAGGAGGAGTATAATTATAGGATACCTAATTAAGAGCTTATAGTAATTATAGAGTTATTTGAATACTAATAATATTACCTTAAAGGGTTAGTAACTTAGGTTAAGGTCCTTAATAACTATTAAAATTTATAGTTTTTTATAAAGAATACTAAGCTTAATAGGAAATAAGCCTAATAGTATATTTATTTAATATTATATAACTTTATTATTAAGTATTAAAAAGGAAAGAGTAACCCTATTAATATACCCTTAAGACTATTAAGAGTGTAATAAGAAGAGAGTAATAACCTAGCTTTATTAAACTCTTTATATAAAAAGATTATAAAGGTATAGACTATAATAAGAGGTCAAGCCTAAGATATTAGTAAGAAGTTAAAGATATATACCTAGGAGCTATATAAATAAATATAGAAAAGCTAAAAGTACTATAAAAAGAGTTTAGTATTAGGTTTAATAAGATATTATTAAGGGAGAATTACTTTACCTTTAAGCTAGGAATTAATCTAGGATTAATTAATATATTAAAAAAGTTTAAGGTATAGTTATAAAAACGGTTAAAAATACCTAGGGTATTACTAAAAAAGACGGTAGTTAACTATATAGAGGGTAAAGACTTTATAATATAAGGTATAGTTAATACCCTTAAAGATATTATTATCTTTACTTAAAAACGAGATAGGATTGTCTTAAGTTAAAGGAGGTAGGTAATGGTATTAAATTCTAAGGGATTAGGTAACTAGATAGTTTTAAGAGATATCCTATTTTATAAAAATAGGATTTATATTCCTTAAGATAGAAGAATATAAAAAGAATTGCTAAAATTATATTATAATAATAAGCTAGTAAGGTATTTCGGTTTAAAGAGAATTTAAGACCTTTTTAAGAGGAAGTCTTTTTAGGAAGGTCTTAACCAAGATGTTTATAAATAGGTCTAGATTTATACAGTCTGTTAAAGAATGGTACCTAAGTACTATAAACCCTATAGTAAACTTAAAAGCCTATTAATCCTAGGGGGATTATAATAAGAGTTATTTATAGATTTTATTATAGGACTGCCTATAATTATAGATAGAGACGTTAAGATAGATATAATTCTAGTTATTATAGATAGGTTTATAAAGTATATTCTATTTTTTATTATTATTATTATAATTACATTTTTTAAGTTAGTTGAAGTTTTTTATAAAGAAATAAAGTTATATTTTAGAGTCCCTTAAGGTATTATATTAAATAAAGGATTGATATTTATAAATAAGTTCTAGTTAGAATTTTATTATATTATATAAATAAAGTGTAGGCTTTTAACTATATATTATCCTTAAATTAATAGTTAAATAAAAAAAAGAAATTAAACTTTTGGTTATTACCTATATTACTTTATTAATAATAATTAAAAGATATAGCTAAAGTTATTACTTAAAGCTTAGTTTATTTATAATAATACCTTTAAATATAATAATTAATATAAGCCTGAATTAGGCCTTAATAGGCTATAATCCTAAGGTATATATACCTAATAGGGATATTAATATAGAAGGGGGAGTACTAGAAGTCTAGGTAAGACTTTAATAATTAGAGGTAATAAAAACCTAAATAAGAAAATACTATGAAAATATGATAATAAGGTAAAAAAAGTATTATAATTAATAATATAAGGAAATGTCTTTTAATTAAGGCTAATTTATAATATTTTTAATAAAGAACCTAAATCTAAAAGGGGAAAAGAAAATAAAGCTTAAGGTAAGGTTTATTAGCCTTTTTTATATTTTTAAGTAAATTAGTAATTAAGTATACTAACTAGCCTTATTAAATTAATATTTATAACTTTATAATATATTTCTAGTCTTATTATTTAAATCTTATTAAAGTTAGGGTAATAATATAGATAAATTGCTATTAATGTCTGAAATTAAAGAAAATAAAGAAGAATAGGAGGTTAAATATATTAAGGTAAAGAAAAAGATTAAGGGAGAAATATACTTTTTAGTTAAATAGGTAGGCTAGCTACCTAAATATAACTAATAGATATATAAGGTTAATATAGAGAATACCCCTTAAATTATTAATAATTAGGAAAAAGAAAAGACTAAAGGAATAGGAAAGTAAATAAAACTATATAAAACTTTATAATTAAGGAAGAGAGATAGACTAAAGGTAATTTTATAAAAAGACTATAATAGTAATATTAAGGTAGTAGATTACTAGTTTATCCCTTTAATATTAAAAATAATAAAGACCTTAAAGATTAGTTAATTACTAACCTAATTAAAATAAATTAATCCTAATAAGTATACTTAGTAAATAAACTACTATTTAAAATAGCCTTAATAGGGTAGGGATTTAAAAGCTTCCCTATAGAAGGAATTTCAACCTAATGTTTATTAATAGCACCTAGGTTATTTAAACCTTTAATCTCCTTAACTTACTTATTAAATAAGGATTTTATAGCTATTTAAGCCGCGGTATTAATATCTAAATATAAAGTAAAAAGACATTAAGTATTATTTTAGTAGGCCTAATTTTAATTACCTTATAAAATGTTAGTAATTAATATATAGAGAGGAGGTAAAGGAAGATACTTACGGTATTAATATAAAGAGTAGGGTATTACTAAGTTAAAATAAAAAAGTATTTTAAAGTAGTAATATTATACTATATAATCTTAGCCTATTAAAATGTTAGTATATATAATAATAAAAGGGGTTTAAAAGGGATATTTACTTAATAGGAAGATTAACTGCTATTGATATTAAAGGCATACTTATAAGCAGTTATAAAAGTTAGGAAGGTATTTAGTAAGTTATATAAGGTAATATTAAGTTTACCTTAAGTTACTTAATTAAGGCTAAATAACTCCTTATTAATAAAATTAATAACGTTAAGGTTTATATATATAATAAGATAGACTTAATAAAGGTCTTTCTAGTTACTACTAATTATAGTAAGAATACTATAAAATAAAAAGTTAGTAAGATAACCTAGTAATAAAAAGGGAATATATATAGATTATAAGTACTATTATTTTTATTATATACTTAGTAATAAAAGAAAGCTAGATTATCTTAATAGTAATAAATATTAAGTAAAGTAAGGTTATTATAAAAGACCTTAGTAAAGACGGCCTTATTAAGCTTAATATAAAAAACTTAAAGGTAGTAAAGGTAATTAAGGTTATATAAAAGGTAATACTTAAGGGCTAGGGCTAAAAGGGAGGTATTATTAAAAGGTATTATAACTAAAGGAATAATAATAAATAATAAAGAAAAGAAAGAAATAATAATAAAGAGATTATAACTTAAGAGTAAAAGTTAATAAGGTAAGAAAGGGTAAAGAATAAGTATATATAAAGTTATAATATTAATATTAAAGAAAGAAAAGAGAAAAGAGGAAATAGAAATAAAAGGAGATATTTATAGTTACCTAAGGGCTGCCTTTATAGTATTAAAGTGTAAGTAAATTACTAAGGTAACTATAATACCTAACCTAAGGTTATTTTTTATTTAGTATTCTAATGGTAGCTAAACATTATTACTATTTTAATATTTATAAAATACTGGTAATTCTATTTTTATTTATAAGTAAAGTTAAAGATAGTTTTTATTAAAGGGGGGATAGTTATAATCAGGGTTGCGAATTAGTCAGACTAGTAACTAATTAGTCATAACTAGACTAGTCAAGTAACTAAGTTAGTTATAACTAATTAGTCACTAGTCAGAAATAAAAAGTAACTATAGTCAGACTAGTAACTAATTAGTTATAACTAATTAGTTACTAGTTAGATATAGAAAGTAACTATAGTCAGACTAGTAACTAACTAGTCATAACTAATTAGTTATTAGTTAGATTTAAAAAGTAACTATAGTCAGACTAGTAACTAGTTAGTTAGACTAATTAGTTACTAGTCAGACTAATTAATTAGACTAGGATTATATAATTAATACCATAAATAAATAGATTTAACCTATTTAAGTAGTAAATTTATATAAATTCATAATAAAAAAGCCTGAAAAAGGCTATATACTACAATATTTAGTTTTAATTATATATAAATATTATAATAAAAATATATAACTTTAAAGATATTAAGATTTCTTAAGGTCTTAATTTAAGTAATTAAAAATTAAAATAATAAATTATAGAGTATAATTAATAATAATAGCTAATCTAGGTATTAATAATAAGTATAAAATACCTTCTTAAAAGCTTTATAATATATACTAATTAGATTATTTTATTTAATTACTAAATTAGGTAGTAATTAATTTATTAAAATCTAAGGCTATAAGAAGTCCTAATTCGACTAGTTAAAGATAAAAAGAAAAGATTAAGATATATAATTAGTAATATTAGCCTATTTAGGTAATAAAAATATATATAATATAGGTTATTAAGAGCTTTATAATATATACTAAGTAGACTATTTTACTTATTTACCTAATTAGGTAATAATTAGTTTATTAAAATCTAAGGTTATAAAAAGTCTTAATTTAACTAATTAAAGATAAAAAAGATAAATTAGTATATATAATTAGTAATAATAGCCTATTTAGGTAGTAAGAATATATATAATATAGCTTATTAAAAGCTTTATAATATATACTAAGTAGACTATTATATTAAATTACCTAATTAGGTAATTCTTTTTTTAAAGAAACTTAAGCTTATAAGATATCTTAATTTAACTGGTTTAAAATAAAATTAATAAAATATAAAGAATTAATTTAATAAAATAGGAAAAGTTATATAAGAATCTAACTAATCTAAGTCCTTACTTTTAAGCGAAAATAAGCTACTTAACCATTTCTAACCTAATTTAAGACCGGTTTTTTTTTATAATATTACTACTAATAGAAAATACCCTTTCTATTGAGGCAGAAGTGGCTAGAATAGCTAAATAACGCCTAGCTAAAATAGCTATAAGTGGGTATTGATGGGAATTAGCCCTTTACTAATTATAGGTTTTTTTCTATATATTAATTAGTATATAATTAACTTAATTTAAATAATTAATAAATTACTTACTTTTAGAGGGTAATTATCCTTATTTAAAAAAAGGCTATATTTCTCAACCCTATTAATATAATTAGGGTACAATTCCTTATTAGAATTAGATTCCGATTTAGATACCCTTTATATACTAGTAAAATCAGGGTTATATAATTTATCTATAGAGCCTTTAGGGGGAAGATAGGTATTCTCCCTTAGGAATTTAATACTAATTATAATTAATTAGTATTATTTTCTTAATTAAATAAATAAAGGTAATTAACTTACTTATTATATTCCTAGATAAAAAGGTTTTTAATATCCTCCTTAATAGTCGGGTAACGGTATAATAAGCCTTGGGGTCGAAAATGAATAGTTTTGAATTGTAGGTCTAGGATAATAGAAAAAAGGAAGACCCTATATAATATATTAGTTTGATTAAATAAAATAATATAATTAAATAACTTATTTATAGTCTTTTAAATTTAAATAGGTTAATTTAGTAGGGAAATATTTCCCTAGCTTTAAAAGGCCTTATTAGATTGCCTTAGAATAAATAGAAAAGGATTCCTATATAATTAGTTAAAAATGCTATGTAATATAGAATTTAAAGACTTATATTATTAGAGGTTATAGATTGTAATTCGAAGCTTTATTATAGATTTTAGAGGTTTTTTAATAGCTAAAAAATATAAAGAAGACTAATTGAAAATATAGTATATATTAAGGACAGACAGCAAAAAAAAATATAAATATAAAAAAAAAAAATATATAAAAAAAAATAAATATAAAAAAAAAAAAAAAAAAAAAAAAAATTATAAAACCACCACACAAACAATAAAAAATAAAAAAAAAAAATAAATAAAACCTATAAACCTCTACCTAATATCTACAAATATATTATAATAAAAACTATAACTAACTAAGCATTAGAAAAAACTATAGCCCCTCCTATACTTGACCTTGTAGCTTAATAAGAGGCTTCTTAAATAGCTTAAAAATGCTTTTTAAGTAGGTTAAAGCTTCCTAATCGGGACTAGTAAGTCTAATTTTAAGAAATTCGGTATTAATAATATTTCTTAAGATATAATTAATAGGGTTCCTTAATAAAAGAGCTGTATTAATTATTTTAAAAGTAGAATTCTACCTAGTAATATTATCTATTAAATAATTAGTATAAAAAAAACCTATTATTTTATATATATTATAAAATAACTTACCTAAAGGAATAAGGGTCTTTTTAAAATTAGAAGGTAGAATACCTCCTAATTTACTTAGGAAAAAACCTTCAGTTAAAAGGTCTTTAATCTCCTTAGTATATTTAATTAGGACTGTAATATACCTTAAACGACTTATGAGACCTATTTAAATTAGTAAATTTTATATAATAAAGAGAATATATATATAAAAAATATATTATAATATATATAATAAAGAATAACTTATTAATAAATTCCTTTTTTATCTCTATTTCCTTAGAAGTAGTAATAAAATCGATATAATTAGAAAGGAAATATTTAGATTTTTTAGAGGCTAAATAGTCTCTTAGGATATCCTATATAGCCAGGTTTAAAATATGACTTATACAGTAAATATTGTTAAAAAAGTCCTTATTAAGCTAACTTTTATAATTAGCTTTAAAGGACTTTAAAAATTAATTATTTTTGGCTATATTATTTTAAGTAATACTATAATAAATTAATTATGTAATAGAAGCTATTAAAAATTAAATAATATAATATAATATATATATATATTAAGAATAGAAAGGATATATATACTTACCTAGAGATATTCTTAGGGATTAGACTTAGATAGGGTTATAAAGAAGAAAATAATTAAGTATAAATATATAGACCGGTATAAGCTTCTAATAGCTTTTTAAAACCTATTTTTTTAATTAATTAATTAGTATAAATTAAATAGCCTTATATAAAAATAACTTACTTAAAAGACAGTAAAAAGGGATAAAATCAGGGCTTAAATAGGATATAATAACCCCTAAATAGGCCTTATTTAATAATAAAGAAAACTAGATATTAAAAGTAAGGGAAAAGGTCTTAAACCTATTAATATGGTCTTTAAATTGGGAATTAAGGGTTAAAAAAGCTAAATTAAAGGTCTTTAAAAGATAGGATTTAATATTATCCTTATTAGTGGTAAGGGAATTCCTAGTTATTAGTTGCTTAATAGATTGAATAGGTATAAATATAATACTTATTAATTAAAGTAATTTATTAGCTTTTAAAATAATATGCTATTTAAAGCTTAGAAAGATAGGTTATTTTCGATAATAAAGTGAAATATCTATTTAATAGTACCTTCTTTAGTAAGAAAAAGAATAGGTTTATTCCTTTTGTTAAAGAAATTAGGGGGGTAAATTTATAGCTAAAAAGTAATCAATTAGTATTATATAGTTTAATAAATATATTATATATAATAATAAGAAATAACTTACTTTTTTTAACCCTTTCTAATATATTTCTCTTATTAGGTAGGCTCTTATGCATTTTTTATAATATACCGATTAAAATTAAAGGTTTAAAACCCCTTTATATCGACAGTTTGACTTTATTAATAGCTATTTTAATTAGTTTATTAATTAAATAATTAAATAAATATAAAAATAAGTAAAAGCTTATATCGTATAGGTAATAGCTATTTTCCTTTCTTTAGTAGGATTAATAGGTAAAAGCTTCTTAATAAATAGGCCTAATTAGAAAATAAAAGACTTTTTGTTTTCTGGTTTAGGAAGGTTAAATTTTAAATCGTTATAAGGTAATTTGAAAATAATAGAAATAGACCCTTCTTCAGTATGATTAAAAGTATTAGTATTAGAATACTAAGAATTAAATCCTCAGAAGCTTAAAGAGGCCATTTTAATATATAAAATAGGTAAAAAAGTAAGATTATTATAGTAATTATTAGTAAATTAATTGTAATTATAATATTAATAATAAAAGTAAAAAGAAAAAATATATTTAAGTTTATATATTAAATTATATTATTTGATTAATTTTTTATCTATTTTTATTAATTAGAAATCTAAGTATAGATTTATAATATTAGATTTCTAATTAAGACCTTAAAAACCAATTAAAGGTTAAGAAATAATGTTAGAGTATAACTACCGAAAAATAAGGTTAAGGGGTAATTAAGGATATATTTTTTTAAATAAATAAAATATTAAATAAAAATAGATTTAAAGCTTTAAAATAGAAATGGGGCTTAGTTTCTAAATATAGGGTAAAAAACGCTATATTATAGCTTTTTTTTTATTAAATTAGGACTTTTATAGCGATAGTTATAGATAGATCTATACTTTTATATTAATTAAGGTCGAATTAGACCGACTTAAGGTCTTAGGATTTTATAAATTAAATATTCTTTAATTTCCTAATTAGGAAAAATATAAAAACGCTATAAATAATATAAAAAGTTTTATAAAAGGCTATTATTATATTTTCTTTTTATTATTTAAATAGGCCTTTTTAGAGTAATAGTTATAGATAGATATATACTTTTATACTAGTTAAGGTTAAATTAAACTAACTTAAGGTCTTAAGATTTTATAAACTAGATATCTTTTAATTTCCTAATTAGGAAAAATATAAAACGTTATATAATATATAAAGTTTATAAAAGGCTATATTTATATACTTTTTATTACCTAAATAAATGTTTAATAGTAATTTTAGTTATAAATAGACTTATACTTTTATATTAATTAAGCTTAAATTAAACTAACTTTAAGTATAAGAATATTATAAATTAAATATCTTTTAGTTTTTTAAATAAAAAAAAATAAAAAAGACTATATAATATATATATTCTATAAATAATAAGAGGTTATCATTATGGACTTTACTTTATATTAATTAGATTTTTCTTTTTTAAATAATAATATATATATTAAATTATTAATTATTTAATATTAATATAGTTTAAATAGATATATATATTATATTATATATTTTATATGAAATATATTAATATATAAAATTATATAAATATATGAAAAAATGATACTATATAATTACGGTTAAGTAATTAGTCTTGACTATAGTCTGACTATAGTCAGATTAGTAACTAACTAGTTATGACTAATTAGTTATTAGTCAAAAATAAAAAATGACTATAGTCAGACTAGTGACTAATTAGTCATAACTAACTAGTCATTAGTTAAAAATAAAAAGTGACTATAGTTAGACTAATAACTAACTAGTTATAACTAATTAGTCACTAGTCAGACTAATTAGTCAGTGACTTAATCTCGCAACCCTGGTTATAATACCTAATTGGCCTAGAAGGCCTAGCTTAATTATATTTCGGTTAAGTTAGGGACTTAAATTAGAAAACCCTATAATTACCTGGAATATAATAAATATCTTCTCTTTTTATTAGCTTTATGTATAATATAACTATTTAACCTACCTAGCTTTCTAACTAACCGTTATTAAATTCCGTAATAGATAATCTAATAAGCCTTCCTTATAGTAATTAGAAAAAATAAAAAGTAATTAATAGTATATAAAGGGTATCTAAATCAGAATCTAATTCTAATAAGGAATTGTACCCTAATTATATTAATAGGGTTGAGAAATATAGCCTTTTTTTTAAATAAGGATAATTACCCTCTAAAAGTAAGTAATTTATTAATTATTTAAATTAAGTTAATTATATACTAATTAATATATAGAAAAAAACCTATAATTAGTAAAGGGCTGATTCCCATCAATACCCACTTATAGCTATTTTAGCTAGGCGTTATTTAGCTATTCTAGCCACTTCTGCCTCAATAGAAAGGGTATTTTCTATTAGTAGTAATATTATAAAAAAAAACCAGTCTTAAATTAGGTTAGAAATGGTTAAGTAGCTTATTTTGCTTAAAAGTAAGGACTTAGATTAGTTAGATTCTTATATAACTTTTCCTATTTTATTAAATTAATTCTTTATATTTTATTAATTTTATTTTAAACCAGTTAAATTAAGATATCTTATAAGCTTAAGTTTCTTTAAAAAAAGAATTACCTAATTAGGTAATTTAATATAATAGTCTACTTAGTATATATTATAAAGCTTTTAATAAGCTATATTATATATATTCTTACTACCTAAATAGGCTATTATTACTAATTATATATACTAATTTATCTTTTTTATCTTTAATTAGTTAAATTAAGACTTTTTATAACCTTAGATTTTAATAAACTAATTATTACCTAATTAGGTAAATAAGTAAAATAGTCTACTTAGTATATATTATAAAGCTCTTAATAACCTATATTATATATATTTTTATTACCTAAATAGGCTAATATTACTAATTATATATCTTAATCTTTTCTTTTTATCTTTAACTAGTCAAATTAGGACTTCTTATAGCCTTAGATTTTAATAAATTAATTACTACCTAATTTAGTAATTAAATAAAATAATCTAATTAGTATATATTATAAAGCTTTTAAGAAGGTATTTTATACTTATTATTAATACCTAGATTAGCTATTATTATTAATTATACTCTATAATTTATTATTTTAATTTTTAATTACTTAAATTAAGACCTTAAGAAATCTTAATATCTTTAGAAGTTATATATTTTTATTATAATATTTATATATAATTAAAACTAAATATTGTAGTATATAGCCTTTTTCAGGCTTTTTTATTATGAATTTATATAAATTTACTACTTAAATAGGTTAAATCTATTTATTTATGGTATTAATTATATAATCCTAGTCTAATTAATTAGTCTGACTAGTAACTAATTAGTCTAACTAACTAGTTACTAGTCTGACTATAGTTACTTTTTAAATCTAACTAATAACTAATTAGTTATGACTAGTTAGTTACTAGTCTGACTATAGTTACTTTCTATATCTAACTAGTAACTAATTAGTTATAACTAATTAATTACTAGTCTGACTATAGTTACTTTTTATTTCTGACTAGTGACTAATTAGTTATAACTAACTTAGTTACTTGACTAGTCTAGTTATGACTAATTAGTTACTAGTCTGACTAATTCACAACCCTGATTATAACTATCCCCCCTTTAATAAAAACTATCTTTAACTTTACTTATAAATAAAAATAGAATTACCAGTATTTTATAAATATTAAGATAATAATAATGTTTAGCTACCATTAGAATACTAAATAAAGAATAACCTTAGGTTAGGTATTGTAGTTACCTTGGTCAATTTGCTTACAGCTTTAATACGATAAAGGCAGCCCTTAGGTAACTATAAATATCTAACCTAAGGTTATTTCTATTTTTTATTTTGTCTTTTCTTTCTTAGATATTTAATATTGAGCATATAACTTTATATATACTTATTCTTTACCCTTTCTTACCTTATTAACTTTTACTCTTAAGTTATAATCTCTTTTATTATTATTTCTTTTTCTTTTTTATTATTTATTATTATTCCTTTAGTTATAATACCTTTTAATAATACCTTTCTTTTAGCCCTAGCCCCTAAGTATTACCTTTTATATAACCTTAAGTACCTTTTCTACCCTTAAGTTTTTTATATTAAGATTAATAAGGCCGTCTTTACTAAGGTCTTTTATAATAACCTTACTTTACTTAATATTTATTACTATTAAGATCATATCTAGCTTTCTTTTATTACTAAGTATATAATAAAAATAATAGTACTTATAATCTATATATATTCCCTTTTTATTACTAGGTTATCTTACTAACTTTTTATTTTATAGTATTCTTACTATAATTAGTAGTAACTAGAAAGACCTTTATTAAGTCTATTCTTATTATATATATAAACCTTAACGTTATTAATTTTATTAATAAGGAGTTATTTAGCCTTAATTAAGTAACTTAAGGTAAAGCTAATATTACCTTATATAACTTACTAAATACCTTCCTAACTTTTATAACTGCTTATCAGTACTGCTTTTAATATTGATAGCAGTTAATCTTCCTATTAAGTAAATATCCCTTTTAAACCCCTTTTATTATTATATATACTAACATTTTAATAGGCTAAGATTATATAGTAAGTAATATTACTACTTTAAAATACTTTTTATTTTTAACTTAGTAATACCCTACTCTTTATATTAATAACATAAGTATCTTCCTTTACCTCCCTCTCTATATATTAATTACTAACATTTTATAAGGTAATTAAAATTAGGCCTACTAAAATAATACTTAATGTCTTTTTTTCTTTATATTTAGATATTAATACTAAAACATAAATGACTATAAAATCCTTATTTAATAAGTAAGTTAAGGAGATTAAAGGTTTAAATAACCTAGGTGCTATTAATAAACCTAAGGTTGAAATTCCTTCTATAGGGAAGCATTTAAATCCCTACCCTATTAAGGCTATTTTAAATAGTAGTTTATTTACTAAGTATACTTATTAGGATTAATTTATTTTAATTAGGTTAGTAGATTAACTAATCTTTAAGGTCTTTATTATTTTTAATATTAAAGGGATAAACTAGTAATCTACTACCTTAATATTCCTATTTTATTTTGCTTATAAAATTACCTTTATACTATCTCTCTTCCTTAATTATAAAGTTTTATATAGTTTTTATTTACTTTCCTATTCCTTTAGTCTTTTCTTTTTCCTAATTATTAATAATTTAAGGGATATTCTACTATATTAACCTTATATATCTATTAGTTATATTTAGGTAGCTAGCCTACCTATTTAACTAAAAAGTATATTTCTCCCTTAATCTTTTTCTTTACCTTAATATATTTAACCTCCTATTCTTCTTTATTTTCTTTAATTTCAGACATTAATAGCCACATTTATCTATATTATTACCCTAACTTTAATAAGATTTAAATAATAAGACTAGAAATATATTATAAAGTTATAAATATTAATTTAATAAGGCTGGTTAGTTATACTTAGATTACTAATTTACTTAAAAATATAAAAAAGGCTGATCAAAGCTTACCTTTAACTTTTTTTTTTTTTTTTTGTTTAGATTTAGTTTCTTTATTAAAAATATTATAAATTAGCCTAGATTAAAAGACATTTCCTTATATTATTAATTATAATTCTTTATTTTTTTTTTTATCATATTTTCATAGTATTTTCTTATTTTAGGTTTTTATTACCTCTAATTATTAAAGTCTTACCTAGACTTCTAGTACTCCCCTTTCTATATTAATATCCCTATTAGGTATATATACCTTAGGATTATAGCCTATTAAGGCCTAATTCAGGCTTATATTAATTATTATATTTAAAGGTATTATTATAAATAAACTAAGCTTTAAGTAATAACTTTAGCTATATCTTTTAATTATTATTAATAAAGTAATATAGGTAATAACCAAAAGTTTAATTTCTTTTTTTTATTTAACTATTAATTTAAGGATAATATATAGTTAAAAGCCTAACTTTATTTATATAATATATATAAAATTCTAACTAAACTTATTTATAAATATCAATCCTTTATTTAATATAATACCTTAAGGGACTCTAAAATATAACTTTATTTCTTTATAAAAAACTTCAACTAACTTAAAAAATGTAATTATAATAATAATAATAAAAAATAGAATATACTTTATAAACCTATCTATAATAACTAGAATTATATCTATCTTAACGTCTCTATCTATAATTATAGGCAGTAATAATAAAATCTATAAATAACTCTTATTATAATCCCCCTAGGATTAATAGGCTTTTAAGTTTACTATAGGGTTTATAGTACTTAGGTACCATTCTTTAACAGACTGTATAAATCTAGACCTATTTATAAACATCTTGGTTAAGACCTTCCTAATAAAGACTTCCTCTTAAAAAGGTCTTAAATTCTCTTTAAACCGAAATACCTTACTAGCTTATTATTATAATATAATTTTAGCAATTCTTTTTATATTCTTCTATCTTAAGGAATATAAATCCTATTTTTATAAAATAGGATATCTCTTAAAACTATAAGGTAGTTACCTAATCCCTTAGAATTTAATACCATTACCTACCTCCTTTAACTTAAGACAATCCTATCTCGTTTTTAAGTAAAGATATACTTATCTAAATAAAGGGTATTAACTATACCTTATATTATAAAGTCTTTACCCTCTATATAGTTAACTACCGTCTTTTTTAGTAATAGACCTAGGTATTTTTAACCGTTTTTATAACTTACCTTAAACTTTTTTAATATATTAATTAATCCTAGATTAATTCCTAGCTAAAAAGGTAAAGTAATTCTCCCTTAATAATATCTTATTAAACCTAATACTAAACTCTTTTTATAGTACTTTTAGCTTTTCTATATTTATTTATATAGCTCCTAGGTATATATCTTTAACTTCTTACTAATATCTTAGGCTTGACCTCTTATTATAGTCTATACCTTTATAATCTTTTTATATAAAGAGTTTAATAAAGCTAGGTTATTACTCTCTTCTTATTACACTCTTAATAGTCTTAAGGGTATATTAATAGGGTTACTCTTTCCTTTTTAATACTTAATAATAAAGTTATATAATATTAAATAAATATACTATTAGGCTTATTTCCTATTAAGCTTAAAAATTCTTTATAAAAAACTATAAATTTTAATAGTTATTAAGGACCTTAACCTAAGTTACTAACCCTTTAAGGTAATATTATTAGTATTCAAATAACTCTATAATTACTATAAGCTCTTAATTAGGTATCCTATAATTATACTCCTCCTTTATATACTTTTAGAACCAGAAGGTAATAAAGTAATATTAGCCCTTATTATTAGGTTATAAAAGAATACCTACTATTATATAAGAGGTTAATAAGTCAGGGTGGCTTTAAATAATAGATAGGTCTAATTGTATTAATAGACTTTGATTTATAGACACTTTTATAAAGGCTTTATATATAAAGATCCTTTAAGTAGATTAGATTAGACTAATTAGTCTCCGACCCTTAGCTAAGGTAATACTTTATATAGGTCTTTAATATCTTTATAATTACCTTTTTTTTATAATTCTAGTCTTTAAAATCGGTTAGTAATAATATTATTTTATAGTTTTAATTTTTAAATATCTTTTTTTTATAATTATATTATTTATAGTAATTCTATAGTTTTATTTATCTTATTTATTATTAATTTTATATATTATATAGTTAGTATAGGTATTAACAACTATTAATATTATCAATAACTATTAAGCTCTTTATTAACCTAACTATAATTTTATTTATAGTTTCTTTTTTATTTTAACTTTACTTTTTATAAAATATTTAGTTTTTTTTAGTTTTTATTAAGCCTTTTACTTTTGTTTCTTTTTTTATTTCTTTTTTAGTAATAATATTTTTATTTTATTTATTTTATAATACCTTATTAAAGTATTATTATTATATTATACCTATTTACTACCTTTATAGTCCTAAAAGAGTTTACTTTTAATATTTTTAAGGACTTTACTTATTTTCCTATGGATAAATTTACTATCCCTTATTTTTACTATTTATTTTAGTATTATTAAGGTATTAAAGTATTCTATATCTTTATATTAATAACCTTTTAGTTAACCTATATTATTTATTCTATTTTTAAATAGAAATATAATATAATAAGTATATTACTATAGCTTTAGTAAGCTCTTATTAATTAATTATAAATCCCCTTTAAGATTCTTAGTATTACCTAATTATATTAAAACCTTATTATTAATTATTTTTAAGACTTTAAGTAAAACCTTAATAATTATAATAAGACTTAAATTTAATATATTTATTATTACTTTAAATATTTAGACTTTACTTAATAAGTAGTCTTTAATTACTTAATAAATCTGTATAGTAATAGTAATTAAAATATTACTATAATATTAAATATAAAAGCTTACTATATCTTAAAAGTTAATAACTATTTCTTTTTTTATTTATATATATCTATTAAGCCTTTACTATAGGCCTTTTATTAACTTACCTAGGTTAATCTTTTTACTTTAGCTAAAATAGCTTTTTATATTACTATTATTACCTCTTTATATATTTAAAATAATTAATAAGTTATTACCTTATATAACCTTCTCTACGGTTTTTATAAATATTAATTACTATTTACTATTAATATTATTTATAAAGGTTATTTATAAAGTCTTTTTATTAATTTATTAAATAATACTATTTATAAAATTATAGTTACTTTATTTTTTAACTATCCCTTTAATTTTTTATTACTATTAACTTTACCAATTTAATACCTATTTATTAAGGCCCTATCTAGTCTACTTTTTTAAAGTATAAATATATTATTACGGCCGATATTAAAACTAATAGTTTAGTATTACCTCCCTGCTTTAATTTACTTCTTAAGGTATATATTCTTTATATTAATATTTTTATTATAATTAATAAGTCTTTACCGTTAGTAATAGCTTTTAATACTTTAATCTTTAGTTTTAAGGTTATTATTAATATTATATTTTCTTATTAAGCGTTTTTTTACCTTAGGCCTATTTATAATCTTCCCGTTCTTACTAGTTATAATAGTTCTATTTTTCCTATTAGTTATTATATATTACTTCCTTACCGTTTTTTTATACCTATTAAGGATAAAGATAAGGTTTTTAATCTTTCTATTATACTTATTATTATAATTAGTAATTAGTTATTTTTCTTTATTATTATAATACCTTATTTATATCTTACCAGTCGGTATAGTATATATTATTACCTATTTTAATATATATTTCTGGCTTTTTATTTTTATTTTCTAGGGCTTAGTCTTACCCTAGCTAGTAATAATCCTTTACTATCTTTATCTATTTATATTAATAATATCCCTATTAGTAATACTTTTATTAATAGCTAATATTTCCTTAATAATAGTTTTTTTAATAGTAGTTTTATTTTTATTAATAATAATATTATTATTAATAACCCTCCTCCTAGCTTTATTATATTATTAAATTAGGGTTATTATATTAAGGCCGCTTAATAGGCTAAGACTTTTATAATTATTACTTTTTAATATTTAATTTATAATAAGTATAGTAAATAAGTTACCTTAGTATAGGGTAGGTATATTTTTACTAATCTATTAGGTTAGTTTTAGGTTAATAATTTAATATAGCTATTATTTTTAGTCTTTATATTTAATATATTTTTACTACTTATTATTATTAAATAATAGTATTTTGGTTATTAATTTATAATAATAATATTCTTTTATTAAGTTAGCGATTTTTTTATATCTTTTTATCTTAGTTATTTTACTTTTTATATTATTTTTTAATAACTTTACGGTATTTTCAGATTATATTTTATATATTTATTAAGTAGTTTTTAGATTCTTAGGTATTATATTTTACTAGCTATCTAGCCTATTTAACTAGGTAGAATTATTCTTTACCTTTTTCTTTATATAATATATTCTTTTTTACTTTTTACTTATTAAGCTTATCTTTAAGCTTTATAGTTATTGTATTTTTGTCGTTAATATATTATTTATTTTCTTATTCTAGTAACGATATATAAAAAATCTTATATACTTTTTTATATTACCTTAAGAATTATATTTAATAAGCCTATTTTCTAACTTACTAAAAGATCTTTACTTTAATAAATCTAGGTATTAATTTCTTATTTTTAAAGTATTAATTTTATATAATTATATTAATTAGCTACCTTTTTTTATATTTTTATAATATATAATATATATTATAATTCTTAGTTTAGGTTTTTATAACTTTTTATTAATACTTTTCTATAGTAATATATATATAGCTAAGAGTCTTAATATACTTATAGACCCCTTATATATAGGTCTTTATTTTACTTAGTATATATTTAATTCATACAATAGGAAATATTTATATAATATTTCTATTAAAAAGACTTTAATTATAATATAATTATTATTATTATATTTAAAGGCTACCTTCATTAATTATATTTATTATCTTTTTAATAAGCTTTTAATATATATTTATAGGTATTTCTTAAGAGTTTAATATATTCTTTGGTTTAGCTATCTATCTATAGGTAATATATAGTAAATATTTAGTAATAGATTGCCCTTTTTCTTTATTAAGTCTTTTTTAGAATTAATTTATAATTAACTAATTATAATTACTAACTTTACTATATTAAATTACTATATTACTATACTATACTATTATATTTAATAAGTTAATTATTTATTACTTTATTTTATAATTAATAGAAAATTAAATTAAGTTAAGTATAATTAATAGTCTAGCTTTTCGTCTTAGGCTTTCCTACCTTTATTAAAACCTTTTATTCCTATTACCCCTTAGTTTAATATTAATACCTTAAACTTAATATATATTACGGTATATTTTAAAAACTCTATATAAACTATATTAAATACTAATTATAACTATCTATTAATATTACACTATTAATTAAGGCCTATTATTATTATATTAATAATTCTTTTCTATAGTGCCAACCTAATAGGCTCTTTAATATATACTCTTAGTATTTATTATCAAATATCTTTTAAAAATAGTTACTAAGGATTAGATAAGTTTAATAAAAAATAGCTAAAGATAGTAAGACATATTTATTATAGCGGTTATAGCTTATTAATTAGTAAAAGTTAATTACTATATATTTTAAAAAGTTATATTCTTTTAAGGAATTTCCGATTTAGTTTTTTAATTTATTTATTACCAATTCAATTTAAAAAGGTATTAATAATTAAATACTAGGCTATATACTTATTAATAACTTTAATTTAAAAATAGTTAATAACCTAAATTATAAAGTAATATATTTTATAATAATTAATTAATTTTGAAATTTATAGTATATAAAGAATTTAATTTATTAAAAATAAAAAAAAAACTATAAATTTATATATTATAGATTAAAGCTAAGTGATTGATCTTAAATAAGGTTTATTAAAGATAGTAATTATTATTAGTTAAGTAATTAGTTATTCAAAATAATATTACTATAAATTTTAATAGATTAATTATTATATTATTTAGTATTATATATAATATCTCCTATTATATTAAGCTTTATTATATTATTTATAGGGGAACCTAATCATTGCCTTTTTAAAGGTATATACTTTATTAAATAATTACTAACTATTCCTTTATGTATTTTAAATTTATATTTAACATATTTATAAAAAATTATAGTTACTTTTATAGCTTATAGAGATTTCTTAATAAGGAGAAATAATATAAACTTTATTATTTTATATATAATAACTAGGATTATATTATATACTTTACTATTTCTTAACTTAATTACTTTATAGTAATTTTATTATAAAATCTAAACTAACCTTTTAAAATAAATATAACGGTAATAATAGTAATTAAAGATAGCCATAAGGCTAATATCTTAGCGTATATATACCTTAGTATATTTCTGGCATTTTTCTATATAAGCCTTAATATTCTTTATATATACCTTCCTGTAATATATTTTTCTTTTTTTTAGGTTTAATATCTTTTAAGGTTTTATATATCCTACCCTTAGGTTATTATAGTATTACCGTAGAATCTTTACCTATATTATATCCTTATTTAGAATTATAATTCTATCTTTAAACTAAAGTATTTCTTTATTATATAAATAACCTTTATACTTTCCGGCTGTTATTTTATATTTTACCTTAATTTTTTAATAATATTAATTATTAATTTATAGCTTTTAAATTAATACCTTAAGTTTTAAAGAAAGTATAATAATAAATACTATCTTACCTTTTATACGCTTTATTATTATTTAATATAAAATATATTACTTTAGAATAGTAACTTTGCCAGGTTTTATATAGTTTTTATATCTTTACCTAGAGGATAATATTTATATAGTATATTACTTATTTATAAATTAATTCTTTTATTTTTTTATTTTTAGGTAGTTATTATAATAATATATATAATTTATATATTATTAAGGTAACTTTATAGTTATTACTTAATTAATAAAGAAAAATCCTTTAAACTAATTTTAATTATTTTAATGTAGGCTTTTATTATTTCTAATCTTATTAATAGGTCTATAATCTTTCCCTATAAGGTTTCTAAAAGCTATATATATAATATAAGCTTTTTCTTAAGAAATAAAATTATATAATTATATAATATTTTATTAACTATATAGTCTAGTTTTTTTTATAGTCTATTTATTAGATTTTTATTTTTAGGTCTATATTTAATATTAAAGTTAAATAATAATATTTTATATACCTAATAGGTAAGCCTTCCCTAAAGGTTTTATATTAATACTTTAACTATACCTTTTAATATTAAATAGTTAATTAAGATTAAGAATTTTTTAAATAATCCTATTAAGTAATATCCTTAATATTTTATACTTTTTATAATAATTAATAATCTTTATTATTTAATACCTTATTATTATTTTATATTAATTAATTTATATAATAGGTTATTATTATATATCTATAAGCTATATAAAGATACCTAAAATAGCTTTTATTAATATATTTATATTAATTCTTATAGGTAATATTAAATCTTAATATTAAAATACTATTATTAAATAGAAGGCCTCTTTTAGGCTTTAAAATATACTTTTAGCCTTTTTTAATTATTTAAATTTAATTAATATTTATCTATTTTAACTCCTTTTAAATAATCCTATAAAGGATTTTATAATTATTAAGTATTTAATAATAAATCTTTAATAGAAATTATAAAACTTAAAAATACCTAAATTTCCCTATAGGTTATTAATAATTACTATTCTTAAATTACTTTAATTTTTAATTAGTTTATTTTAATACCTTTTAAGGTTATTATATAATTTAGAAACTTAACTTTCTATTTATAGTATTTATATTTTAATTATTTAAATATAAAGATATATTATATAAAGCTATTAAAGAACCTTGTTTAAGTCTTTAATATATTATTTTCTTATCTTTAAGAATATAAATATATTATTTATATATATAATATAATATATACTTAATATATTAACTAAGGTATAGTAAATATATACCTAGAATATTACTGGCGTATTAATTAGGCTAAATAGTATAATTATATACTTAAAGTAGCTATATTTTATATAAAAGGCTATTTTCTATTAACCTAACTTTTTAATATTAATTTTATAATAAGTATTTTTAATATTAACCTTAGAAATTTATTTTACCTTAATAAGCCTCTTTAGTAGGTTACCGATTAAGGGTAATAGGTATTTATTTATAATTATAACCTTATTTACGCCTTTATAGTTAATATAAAGATATAAATTACTATCTTTCTTTAATATAAATAGGACTGGTATACCTACCTCTTTTTTTAAGTAATAGATTTAACTATTTATTAGGTTTTTAATAATATATTTCTATAATACTTTATATTATATTTAGTTTAGTAAGTATAATAGACTATATAGAGGTTTTTTTCTATCTTTAAGGTTAATAATATACTTTACCTTCTTTAATATTAAAAGGGCTTTTATAGCTTATTTATTAAAGATAGTTTTATATCTATATAGTTTCTTTTAAAGGTTTTAATTTATTTTTATAGTTAAGCCTTTACTAAGGATTAATATATTTAATTCTTTATTTATTAATATTATTATTAAGTATAAAATAAATATCTTTTTTTTATTTTTAATAATCTTTTTTAGGAATAACTTAAGGTCTATTTTAATAATTATTTTATAAAAAAGGTATTTTTTATAGTATTAATAATAATTCCCTTTAGGCCTATTTATAGTCTTAAAAGAATAATATTAAGTCTTCCTTTATATATTATTATTTTAGTTAATATTTATTTCAACTTTTTTAATTTATTTTTATTATTTAATAAAAAGAATATTATTTAATATATATTCTTAGCTTATTATACTTTACTTTAGAAACTTTTTAAGCCTAATACGGTATAGTCTATAACTAGTTTTAAATTAAGTCTTTAAATTAAGTCTATATTAATAATATTAATTTCTAATTTTATATTAAAAAGGGTATTAATATCTTTTTTAATAATACCTTAAAGAATAATTACCTTTATTATTATATTTATATCTATTAAGATTAAATTTCTTTTTTTACTTTTCCTTTTTCTTTATATATAAAGTATTTTAATTTAATTTTTATACTTTCTAATTTTTTAAAATAATAAAATAATCTAAAAAGTCTATCTTTACGGTAATAACTTTATATATTTATATTATAGGTTTTTTTCTTATTAAGATATTATTTAGTTCTTTTATAAATAGTTTAAGGTAAAGTCTTATAATATATCTTTTTTATTTATAATTATAGTATATTTAAGTATCTTTCTAACCTTAGTAATTTTCTTAACTAGTATTTACTAAAGGTATATAACTTTATTCTTTAAAGTATAGGTTATTTAGGTAAGGGAAGTATTTTAATAATAACCTATCTCCTTTCTTATTATTATAGCTACCTTAGCTTTTATTATAGTCTTTATAACTATTAATATAGCCTTTTTAATTATTACTATAGTATTTTTTATTATTTTATAATAATAAAGGGCTTTATATTAATCTATTAGTAAGCTCTTAGTATTTATAATATAATAATACTATATTTTTATTTATTTATTTTTAGGTATATTCTACCTATTATATAATAAATCTTATTTATTTAAGTAGAATATAGTCTTTATTAAGTTTTTACTTTAGATTTAGCTAGAGTTTATATTAATATTAATATATAAGGCTTCTATCTATCTTAAAGTTTAAAGTATTAAAAGAGTTATATAATACCTTTTATTTAGTAAAGAACTATATTAATAATTCCTTATAGAGCTATTAGATCTTTATAAATTAGTTCTTTAATTTCTTTTTTAAAGGACTGGATTTATATATTACCTTTTTATAAAAGTTAGAAATTATTTTTATTTAAGGGAGGTTACTTTTTATATTAATATTAAAGGATTACTACTTAGTTTATCGTTTTATAGAAATCTTTAATATTACCTATTTAACCTATTAAATAAGGTTAAAATTAGGCCTAAGGTTATTACCTACTTTAATAACCTTAATCTAATTATTAATCTATATTAAGGTTATATTCTTTTTAGTATTTTATAATTATATAATAAAGATTAATTATACTCTTTTTAATATTAAAAGGCCAGTCTATTTAGTAATCTATTAGAAAATAAGTTTATTTATATTTATTTATTAATATATTTATTTTATTATTACTTTTATTATTTTATAATTGTATTTCCTATATTGATCTAGTCTTTTTATTAATAGTAATCTTAATTTATATTTTTACTATAGGTAAATACCTTTAAATAATCTTAATCTTAATAAAATATCTTAAGAATATAAAATATATCTTTTTTAAGGGTTTTCCTTAACTAGGGGTTATTATTCCTTTAGAGCTATATTTATAATCCTTAGTATAAAGGGGAATATTAATAGGCCTTTCCTTATTATTTTTAATTAATTTATTAATTTTATTTTATTCCTTAATAATATTTTTACGATTTAAGTCCTTAATAAATATTATAATTAACTAGACTATTAGGTTTTATATTTCAGTCGGTAAGTATATAGTATTTAGCTATATAATATTTATTATATATTTATTATCTTAAGTTATATTAACTTCCTATAAGGTAAAAATTAAAAAATTATAAAAGGTTAATTAATAAGTTAAGATAGCTTTAAATAATAAATAGGTCTAATTATATTAATAGACTTTAACTTATAGAGATTTCTATAAAGGTTTTATATATAAAGATCCTTTAAGTAGATTAGATCGGACTAACTAGTCTCTAACCCTTGGCCGAGGTAACGCCTTATATA